>CM074719.1:246155488-246755488 GCA_037306005.1 Rhinophrynus dorsalis | reverse complement strand
AGCCTTGGGCTCAAGAGCCAGCATTGCGTTTTCCAGCTTGCAGGTTGAGAGACACTGGTTGCGTTCCTGTACTTACCTATTCTCGATCCACCCCTAGCGTACTAGGGATTCCCAGTAGCAGCTGCCTAGGTATCCTTTAACCCTTTTAGGGTTGGCCTGTTTCTACACGGTTGCTCCTTGCCAGTGGGCTAGGGCCTTGGTCAGTGTTGCCTCTCTACAGTTGGGTCAGTACCCAGGCGTCTGGGTTGTGCCAGTCCTCTACTGTGGGCTCCTTGCCACTGTAGTCCCGTTGCCATCCTAGGACTGTGTACTCATTTCCTTGCCAGTTCTGCCAGTACTCAGTATTGTCAGTCAACACCAGTGCTTCCCACTTGTCTGTACGGGTTCTAGTACCCAGGCGTCTGGGTCAGTCTATTCAATTCGTGCACCTCCTGCGTTGGCACCCGATCATCTGATTTGTACTGCTCTTTACCTCTCCAGGTGTGCCAGTTGCTGTTTAATGTATTGTCAGTATCCTACTGTCTTGTGCAGACCTTATTACTGTACTCCAGATTTATGTTCCTGTTCTGTTGTAGGTATATAGCCTACACCATTGTATGCACTTTATTCTAATAAAGTTATTTTAACCTTACCATTCTGTCTGAGTGTTCATCTAAAACCGTGACAGTACGAAAGAGCCAATGACCTCAGACAAGGCTGGTGAAGGAGGTTCGGTCAATATCCATTGGAGAATGGATATGTATGAGCAACGCCTTGATCAACTGTCCATGGCGGTGCAAACTATGCTGGAGAGGACCGCACACTTGGACAGATCTGTTCCGTCCCCGGTGGCCACACCAGTTCAGGCACCGACAGTCCAAGATTTGAATGTCTGTACGCAGTATAAAGGGCTATCTGCTACGGCACCTTTACAGTTGAGATATGATGGGGAACCTACCGTCTGTAGAGGTTTCCTTAACCAGCTGGAGATTTTTTTTGGAACTTTCCTACGGAGAGAAGCAAAATCGGGTTCATGATTTCTCTATTGACTGGAAGGGCTTTAGCCTGGGTCAATCCGATTTGGGAAACTGCCAAAGCCATTACTACCAACTTTGGCAAATTTGTAAGGGCCTTTCGAAGTGTCTTTGAGATCCCTGGGCACAGTATCTCGGCTGCCAAACACATCATTAATATCCGACAAGGCAACCGTAAGTAGCGGATTACTCTACTGAGTTTCGTACCTTGGCAGCTGAGTTGGGATGGAATGATGAGGATTTGGTAGCAGCATTTGCTCAAGGCCTTAACGATCGTATCAAAGATGAAATTGCGGCCTGAGACTTACCCGAATCTTTGGACAAATTCATTGAATTTGTTAATTTCATTGATACCCGGATCAGGGAAAGAACTCAGTTTAGAGACCGCAAACGAAGGTCTCCCATAAGGCAGGGGAACAAATTTTTTTCCCACCTTTGCCTCCCTCTCCTCCCATGCCTCCTGGTCATGCTGAGCTTGCCAAACCCATGCAGGTGGGCTTTACTAGACCCACTAAAGAGGAAAGGTCATTTCGCCGCAAGAATGGCCTATGTTTGTATTGTGGTAAAGGAGGTCATTTGTTGCGTAATTGTGCAACCCGGCCGGGAAACGCACGCACCTAGGTTTCCTTAGGGGATAGGTCCTAGGTGGTATTCAGCAGTCTCCAGAGGTCGTACCTTCCAAACCAGTTGTGGATGTGGTTATCTCCGCCTCCAACCTTTCCCTTATGGTACCCACGTTGCTAGATTCTGGAGCAGCGGGATATTTTATGGACCAGGAATTTGATTCATTACTTAACATTCCGTTGGTACTGCTAGACAATCCTTTGCAGATCGAAGCCATTGATGGGCGACCTTTGGTGCCACCCCAGGTCACCCATGAGACATGTCCACTCTCTGTACAACGGGTGCATTACATTTCGAGACCCTATCTTTCCAGATCATCCAGTCTCCCCATTATGCGGTTATTTTGGGGTTTCCATGGTTAAGAACACATAATCCCAGAATTAATTGAGACTCCTGTGAGATTGTGGCCTGGTCTGAGCACTGTACGAATCGCTGTCTATGCCAACCTAAGAGAATATTGTGTACCTCTCCCTCCCTACCGCCTGAATACCAATCCTTCAGCGATGTTTTCAGTAAGGGAGAGGCTAGCACCTTGCCACCGCACAGGGCGTATGACTGTGCCATTGATATTGTGCCTGGTGCTGTCCCTCCTAGGGGCAGAACGTATTCCCTCTCATGTGAGGAGAATTTGGCCATGGAGGAGTATATCTCGGATGCCCTATAGAGGGGCATCATTCGCAGATCATCCTCGCCCACAGAGGCTGGATTTTTCTTCGTAAAATAGAAGTCCGGAGAATTAAGGCCATGTATTGACTATAGAGGCCTTAATAAGTTGATGGTTAAAAGTGCTTACTCAATTCCACTCATCACCGAGCTGTTTGATCTCCTCAAGTGGGTGACAATATTCACTAAATTACATTTGAGAACAGCCTATAACCTCATCCGCATCAAGGAAGGTGATGAGTGGAAAACCGCTTTTAATACTCGCAATGGGCACTACGAGTACTTGGTAATGCCATTCAGGTTGTGTAATGCCCCAGCAGTATTTCAGGAACTAATTAATAATGTTCTCCGCGACTTGTTGCAGTCCTGTGTAGTAGTCTATCTAGATGACATTTTAGTTTATTCTCCTGATTTAGGGACTCATCACTTGCATGTGGCTACCATACTTCAAAGATTAAGGGAGAATAAATTATTTTGCAAACTTGACAAATGTGAGTTTCATAGATCCATGGTACCATTCCTTGGATATGTTATTTCGAGTTAGGGCATTTCCATGGATAAAGAGAAATTGTCAGCGGTGCTCCATTGGCCGCGTCCTTAGGGCCTCAAGGCTATTCAAAGGTTTATTGGCTTTGTCAACTATTATCGTAAATTTATCCATGACTTTTCCAGAATTGTCAAACCTCTCACAGACCTGACACATAAGGGCGCTAAGGCATCAGAATGGTCCAAGGAAGCTGAGGAGGCTTTCGAGGCACTCAATGCAGCGTTTGCCTCTGCTCCAGTCCTGTCACACCCCAAGGTGGACCTACCATTTATACTTGAAGTAGATGCGTTGGATACTGGTGTAGGGACAGTTCTTTCTCAGAGGTCTGGTCCGGGTCAACCACTTATGCCATGTGGTTTCTTTTCTAAAAAATTAACGAAAGCACAATCGGTATATGAGATTGGTGACCGGGAATTATTGGCAATTATCTTGGCCTTATGTGAGTGGCGTCACTTGTTGGAAGGCACCAGGGTACCGATTCTCATATTAACCGACCACAAGAATCTGTTGTACCTTTCAGAAGCTAAAAGATTGTCTCCTAGACAAGCCAGATGGGCCC
Organism: Rhinophrynus dorsalis; assembly: GCA_037306005.1. Taxonomy (NCBI): domain Eukaryota; kingdom Metazoa; phylum Chordata; class Amphibia; order Anura; family Rhinophrynidae; genus Rhinophrynus; species Rhinophrynus dorsalis. The sequence goes on along the minus strand of CM074719.1, from coordinate 246,752,082 downwards.
TCTTTCTCTCTCGCTTTAACTTCATTGTTTCCTATTTACCTGGCTCTAAGAATGTAAGAGCTGATGCGCTGTCCAGGCAGCACGGTCCTGAATTGGAATCTGAGTAACAGCCAGTACCTATTATTCCTCAAGATCGCATCTTGGCCACCCTGCGGACTAGCATCACGTCTCCTTTAGGTCAAGAGATCTTGGCTACTCAAGCTGAATCTCCCCCTAAAAAACCTATGGGCAAATGTTTTGTAGCTGATCCTTTTCGGGATAAACTCCTTGAAACACATCATGCTTCACGAGCAGCAGGCCATGTGGGCAGAGACCAACTAATTTGGTCGTTATCTCGTATCTTCTGGTGGCCCACACTAAGGGCAGATTGCGCTGATTTCACGGCAGCTTGTGCTGTATGTGCCCATTCCAAAACACCCAGGCATTTGCCTGTGGGCCTATTGCAACCTGTTCCTAACGGGGATCGTCCTTGGTCACATGTGTCTATTGATTTTCTGAGCCAATTACCCACCTCAAAGGGTTTCACTTTCATATTGATGGTGGTAGACAGATTTTCGAAAATGGCCCATTTCGTGCCCTTGCCTGGTTTGCCCTCAGCTAAGGAGTTGGCAGTCGTGTTTGCTCGTGAGGTATTCAGACTCCACGGAGTACCTCAGGTGTTGATATCAGACCGGGGCAGCCAATTTATTTCTAGGTTTTGACAGGCATTTTGCAGCCAAATGGGTATCCAGTTGTCTTATTCGCCTGCATACCACCCACAGACCAATGGAGCTGCTGAACACTCTAACCAGGGGCTCGAACAATTTATCCGCTGTTTTGTATCCAATCATCATGATGACTGGGCTGAACTGCTACCTTGGGCAGAGTTTGCGAGAAACTGTGCGATTAATAATTCATTCGGAAGCTCCTCATTTCTTGTCAATTATGGGTACCAACCATCCTTGCTTCCGGATGCCTTTCAGGCACAACAGATGCCAGCCCTTGATGAACACCTCAGACAGCTTTGTTTTAACTGGGCACACATGCAGATCTCGCTACGTGAATCCTTTCAGCGTTACAGGTGTCATGCCAACAACAGGAGGTTGCCAGCTCCGGTGTTTCAGGTTGGAGACCGTGTGTGGCTTTCTTCAAAGAACCTGAATTTACAAACTCCTTGTCACAAGTTTGCCCCACGGTTTATTGGTCCACTCAAAGTTCTCCGGAGAATCAATCCTGTTTCCTATGCATTGGACCTCCCTCTAATATGCGTATTCACAATGTCTTTCACGTATCCCTACTTAAACCTCTTGTCTGTAACCGCTATATCTCTGCTCCGGTGGTGCCAGCTCCAGTTCGCATCCAAGACCACGATGAGTATGAGGTCCGAAGTATTGTGGACTCAGGCAGGGTACGTGGGCAACTCCAATACCTGGTTCAATGGAAGGGGTACGGCCCAGAGGAACGATCATGGGTCAAGCATGCTGACATTCATGCTCCAGTGTTATTAAGATGGTTCCACGCCAAATTTCCCTCTAAGCCTGGTCCTCCTCCTAGGGGAGGGGGTCGTTGAGAGGGGGGTACTATCACGGTGCCTGTGCTTTTCTTTTGTGAACGGCAACATTATTATTCACTGCCGTTCTCTGATTGGCTGAGCTTAATTGCTACCACTAGGGCTTGCCTTTATATACCCTGGGATGTCCTACCTTAGGTGCCCTTTCGTGGAGTACGAGTTCCTGAGTCTATTCTGCGTTTATGCTGATTCTTGTATGACCTGGCCTGCCTGACTATGAATTTGTTCCTGTGTTCCTTTTGCTACACTCCGTTGCTGACTGTATCCTGGCTGAGAACCCGCTCCGTTGCTGACAGTATCCTGGCTGAGAACATGCTCGGTTGCTGAGACCTTCTGGCTGAAGAACCCGCTCCGGTGCTGACAGTATCCTGGCTGAGAACCGTTCCGTTGCTGACCGTGGTAGGCTGCCTTCCGTGCGGTGGCTGTTGCCCACCGTGGATTCCCGTCCACGGGATTACCGCGTCTAGTTTGAGCCTCTAGGTGACCATGTGAGGTCACCGGTTTCCAGAGCTTTGCAGCTATTGTCGGTGTGCGCCGCATTCGTGCAATATCGTTTATGACTGCAGAGGTTTGGGCTTAAGAGCCAGCATTGCTTTTTCCAGCTTGCATGTTGAGAGACACTGGTTGCGTTCCTGTACTTACCTATTCTCGATCCACCCCTAGCGTACTAGGGATTCCCAGTAGCAGCTACCTAGGTATCCTTTAACCCTTTTAGGGTTGGCCTGCTTCTACACGATTGCTCCTTGCCAGTGGGCTAGGACCTTGGTCAGTGTTGCCTCGCTACAGTTGGGCCAGTACCCAGGCGTCTGGGTTGTGCCAGTCTTCTACTGTGGGCTCCTTGCCACTGTAGTCCCGTTGCCATCCTAGGACTGTTTACTCATTTCCTTGCCAGTTCTGCCAGTACTCAGTATTGTCAGTCGACACCAGTGCTTCCCACTTGTCCGTACGGGTTCTAGTACCCAGGCATCTGGGTCAGTCTGTTCAATTCATGCACCTCCTGTGTTGGCACCTGATCATCTTATTTGTACTTATCTTTACCTCTCCAGGTGTGCCAGTTGCTGTTTAATGTATTGTCAGTATCCTACTGTCTTGTGCAGACCTTATTACTGTACTCCAGATTTATGTTCCTGTTCTGTTGTAGGTATAGAGCCTACATGATTGTATGCACTTTATTCTAATAAAGTTATTCTAACCTTACCGTTCTGTCTGAGTGTTCATCTAAAACCATGACACTTTGGTCCTGATCTGGGTAAATTCATTACTGATGCCGCTGGAGGCAAGAGCACTCTTCTCCCTCAGATTTCTTCTAAATGTCCCTATTTTACCAGGAAGATGCATGGGTGTCCTTCCTCCCACCAGTCTAGGGGACAGAAGGCTCAATTCCCTCAGGCCACCCAGACCTGCCCGACACCCAGAGCCTAAACATGACTCATGGGGACCTGGTCATCTCCAGCTTTATCAAGACACTTGGACATCTTCTATGATAGACCGTTGTGTTTTGTAGATCATTTCGGAAGGGTACCTAATAGACTTTAAGTCCCTTCCTCCTCCTCCCCACTTCTTTTTCTCAAGAGTTCCTCGGTACCCAGATTGAGCAGGTTTGTGCATAGACACCATTTCTTGCCAGTTGGACAAGCAAATCCAGGTTCTGGTCCCTGCTCAGGAATGCGTCTCAGTCTTTTGCTCCAATCTTTTCCTGGTCTCCAAAAAGAATGGTGGCTGCTGTCCTATTCTGGACTTGAAATGTCTCAACCACTAAGCGGTAGCAATGAGATTCATGTCTATCTGCATGTCCCGATTCATCTGGACCTTCAGCTCTTCTTTTGCGTCACCTTTGATTGCAGTCATTACAAGTTTGTTGCTCTCCCTTTTGGCCTTGCGCCAGCTCCAAGAATCTTCATGACAATCATGGCAGCTCTAGCCACATATGTTCATTCACATGGGATTTCCCTCACTCCATATCTGGAAGATCTTCTGATCAAGGCTCCCTCAGAAGGCATTCTGTCCTCTCACATACAAGAATGTTTCCATATTCAGGTGCATCATGGTTGGGACCTCAGTCTCGTGATGTCCTCCCCGATTCCTTGCAGACCCAGTATTTCTTGGGCATGAGATTCAATGCCCTACAAGTGATAGTGTTCTTGTCAAAAGACAAGATTCAGATTCTGTTTCAGGAGATGCCCCAAGCTCTGGCCTGGCACTCGGCAACAATAAGGGATTATATGAGAGTCCTAGAACATCTGGTGTCTGCCCTGGAGGTGGTTATTATGCTCAGTCCAACACTAAGGAGCTTCAACTTGATATCTTCAGCAATGCCATCTGACTAACTCCATGGCTCTGCCCCCTTGGATGAGGGAAGTCCTATGCTGGTAGCTTCATCACCCTCATCTGACAAGAGGATGCTGCCTTTGTAATATCGGACTGGAATTTGGTCATGACAGACGCCAGTTACAGAAGCTGGGGAGTGACCTTACTCCCAAGGCCACTGGGCCAGGGATTAGAGCCTCCTATCAATCAATATCCTGGAGATTTGGGCTATTAGACTAGCTTTTCTTCATTGGTCCCAGGTATTCATGGGAATCCCAGTGTGGATGCAGTCCCACAATTTTACGGCTGTTGCATACATCAACCGTCAAAGAGGAACTGAAAATTAATCAACCTGGATGGAGGTTCGGGAACTCCTTCAGTGGGTGGAAGTTCATGTACCAGCCATCTCAGCATTCCACATCCCACGGTAAAAATACTTTCAGAGCCATTATGATCTGGAATCAGGAAACAAGGAACTCAACCAGGAGACATTTGAACAGACAGATCAGCTGGGTTCTTCCATCAGTGGATCTGGTAGCATCCTGAGAGGACAGGAAGATCCCTTTGTTCTGCACCAAGGCAAAGGATCCCTTGGAAGCAATGTCCATTCTATGGACCTTCATCTGGCCTATGTGTTTCCTCCTCTGCCACTGCCTGCCTGCCTCTGCCCAGGGTAATCAGGATGGAGCATTCTCTAGTCATCATAACTGAACTGTTTTCACCCCATCGGGCCTGATTTGCAGATCTTCTTAACCTGTCCATTAAGGAACCATTTTGGTTTCTCTTGAGACTGGATATTCTGACACAAAGCCCCCTCTCTTACCACAAGATAGAATGGCTGGACTTGACATCATGGCTCTTGAAGCCAGCATCTTGAAGTGAAAGTGTTTCTTAGATTATGTCATCTCTACCATGATCCAAATGTGGAAACCCATTTCTTTCAAGGAGTATCATAGGATCTGGTCCACTTTTCACCATTGGTGCAATGAAAATGATGTGTTTTCCCAAGCCTTCAGCCTTCCTATGATTTTGTCTTTATAACAAGATGGAGTGAACAAAAGTCTCAGTCTGAGTTCTTTCTGTTATCTTCCAGAAGCATATTACTTTCTCTCCAGATGTTAAGACTTTTGTTCCTCTCCTTTTGGGGAAGCTAATCAAGAGAGAGAATATTTGCCCATGCATACTCGATGAGGACACTTTTAAAACCAGATTAGACAGGTGGGGCATATTTGTGAACAAGAAGGGGTCACAGTCTATAAATATAACATTAAGGTAACAATGAGCCCAGAACAATTAATAAACTATTAATAATGCCCAATGCTGGTGATGCACTTACACTCCGTTTCACCCTCCTTCTTGTTGACATTTTTGGAGTGGAATAATAAGGCAATTCTGTGGTCATGTATTGGGGGGGGGGATCCCTAAAAAAAAGTGCACCTAGAAAGAAGAAAACAAGACAGACACAATAAAATTAATCTATATACATACACTGTTCCAATGAACACTGCACAGTGAGGCAAAAAGAGACCACAGGGTAAATGTAGAGGTTTTCTGCTGATGTCATTTTACCTAGCGACTTGACTTGTAGCCAATGGCTGGGCCATAGGCCCATATTTATAAAAGCAAGCTGGAGTTTTTTGTGTGTATTTTTTTCGTTCTACTTTTCCCTCACTTTCTAATTCTTTTTATAAACAGGATTGTACATCTAACATGAGCCAGCTTAACTATTTTTATCCAGGTAATCTCAGTTGTTAACTTGTCATTCAGAGGTACAATACATCCCAGATGGAGCTTTTTCATGTACTGTTCCTATTTATGGCAGGTCTTCCAGTCATTCTTCGACAGGCCTATATCTAACTATATGTAACTTCTCTTACAGGGTAGTATATAATATAATGTGTTGATGCTTTTGTTTGTATTGCTGCAAAATGAGCCAAATCAGCACTTCTGTGTCAGGATTCTCCTGTTTACCCTTCTGGCCTGTCTCTGTCTGTTTTTTCCATTTGCATCTATTTTGGTCTGTCTCCCCTTGCATCACTTCCTCCTCCTTGAATACTATTGAAACCTTTGTTTGTGTCTTCAACCTTGGCTTATGTAATTGGCTTGTCTTCCTAGCTGATTACTCCCTGGCTTACTTTACTGATGATGGATTCTGCTTATCTCTTATACCCCCATACACTCCCCGTGACCTCGGCTTGTTTTGACTATTCTTCTACTTGATTCCATCCACACCATCAGGTATGTTCATATCTTTGGTCTCAGGGCCCAGGAGGAATTTTTTGTACTCACTATATTATCTGTATATCTATGTTTCCTCCAACCCAACTACAGGCTCTATTATTGTAGTCTTCTACATACACCTTCAACTTGAGCCTTTTCATCTGCCTAGGTGGCCCCTGGCCGACTCAGCTCGACAGTGAGTTTCTACTGCAGGACATCAAAGCTGGGTGTGCTGCATCTATCAGCGGTCTCTTAGAATTCAGGGGTACTCCACTAATAGCCTAGGTGTTGGAGGTAGCATGAGTGAGTATATTTTCCTCCTTGTCAATCTGTTAACTTAACTTTGTTTGCCCTATATTCCTGTGAGTACAAGTGGTGTAGGAATCGTACTAGTAGTAGTCACTTGGTGGCGGTAGTACTCCTCTTTACTCTATGGGGTTATTCGAGTTTTGTCGATCCTAGTTGTATTCAGTTCAAACCGTGGTTGGATTTCCTTCATACTTGTCATTGCTGTCCAACTTCATCTCATTCACCATTGTATGGTGAAAGATATTCCTAACGTGTTTTGGGCAAACCTTAAGCAGTCCCAGCCTGCTACATTTAAAGGGCTAGTCCCTACTGCCCTACTGGCGAACCTTAATTAGTCTTGGCCTGCTATCTTGGGAGGATCCTTTTCTGTTGAGCGTGAACTTAGAAGGGGTCCTCAACTGGGTTTTTTTTCTGAGACCAACAATGGTGTGCATCTGCTCTCATCCTGGTTAGGGTCCCAGCTCAACCGGGATTGGACATCTAGCTTCACAGCCAGCCCCTTTATCTGGTTTTGGCCGCAGGGAGGGATAGGTGCCACTTGACATTCTGGAGCTTTTTTTTGTTTAATTCAAGCCATCATAATAAAGAGAGTCAGTTTCTTTGTGAGCACACTTCTGGGCTGATTATCTTCTGATTAAACAGTAACAGAATCTCAGAAATGGCAAGTTCAGCAATTGCATTGAAGCTGATTTGCCTTCCTGTTGTCACATTGGCTTCCAATCAATTTTTGCATCAGCAACTTTAGATTTTTCAAATGTCTTGATTTAACCAATCAGGAGACAAATTTTACCTTTTGCTGGTTTGAAAGCACATACATTGTTGTAGTCTGTAAAGTTTCCAAAACTCATCAGGACACAAATTTGACTCAGATGCAATCCAGGGGAGAAATACACTAAGGAACAATTTTTTGGTGCTTGTGGCAATACAGTGCTACATGCGCTGAGAATTACGAATGCGACGGGGGGAGAAGTTGGAGTATCATCCTTTCATACTGATGGCAATTGTAAGTGATGCCCTTTCTTACATATTGCCAGCAGTTCAGCGTACCTGAAGGCTGAGTAGCATTCTTTCTTTTCCCCCACGTGCCCATTGTGGGAACAATGAGGAATCATTCTGACTTCAACATCACAAATGGCATCCCTCCCTAACCTTTTTAGTGCCATAAGGATTTGCATTGCATATCTCTGTGGCAGTGAAAGAAGCAGGACCATACTTAAGACAGAGAGCAGAGCAAAACTCAAACCCATTTGTATGGGAATCTTCCTACTTAGCACTGCACATTTAACAACATTTCACATTGCTAAAAGTCAAGTCAGCAGTTAAGATGGAAACAATAATGCCACCTGCATTAGGGTCCCTTTAATAACATGTACACTGTACTTTCCTCTCATAGTTGAATGAGATACAATAGGCAAGGACAGAAAACTGCACTTTTACATGTTTATAATTAAAAAGTGTCCAAGGCGCCCAGTCAAGGGAGGGGAATGAATGCACCACTGACATTCACTCACCTTGTCAGACAAAGTGATTATTTAATATTTGTTTTATTTTTCTGGTCAAGCGGGGGGGGGGCAACAGGAGGGGTTCTGATACCACCCCCAACTTCGTTTGAATAAAAAATACATGCAAAATAAAATATGTCAGACACTCCTGTGGCACACATAGGGTTAATATATATATATTTTTTTCTTCAGACCTTGAGGGTTAGGGGCATCAGGTTCTGATGGCCACCTCCATGTGGTCTGAATAAAAAATGGGAAAAAGGTAGGTACAATGAATTGCTAAGCACACACAATCTGTATCCCCAGCTGGCCCCCCCAGCCTGGTTCACCTGCCCACTGGTAGTCACTGACCCCTCCACATACACTGACCCCAACCTGAATCCACTGTACAATGGTAATCGCAGATCTCACACTGTCTGACACCCTTGCCCCCCAGTCCAGCCCTGTTCCACTTCCCACTGGTAGTCAGGGATCCCCAAATACACTTCCTGACACCGCGCAGTCTGGTTCCACTGGCAGTAATAGATCTGCACATACACTGGATGACCCCCAGCCTGTTTCCCCTACCCATTGGTACAGATCCCCATATATACTGCCTGACCCCCAAGCCTGGTTCCACCTAACTACACATACACCGTCAGCCCCACCTGCTTCCATTAACCACTGGAAATCACAAATTCCCACATACGTGGTTTGACCCTCCAGCCTTGTACCACTGCCCACTGGTAGCCATAGATCCCTACATATATTGTCTGACAGCCCCCCTGCCTGGTTCCACTGGCCGTTCGTAATTAAAGATGTCCATAAACACTATCTGACCTCCCATCCTTCTTCATCTGGTAGCTGTAGAATCACAAATACACTGTTTGCTTTCCTGTCCTTGTTCCACTGGTCTTGGCACCCACTATAGTATGTCAACCCATACCAATGGGGTACCATTTTTCTTAGGGTGAAAGTAGGTGCTGAAAATACTAGTCGCTTAGTCACTTCACTGGGTATACCTGTGCTTTTCCAGGGATATCTTGAAAACATGCACCATTGGTAGCTCTTGAGGACCAGGGTTGGCTACCCCCTGTTTTACAAGTAAGGGTGGTAACAATGTGGAATGCTTTTCCCTGTGACGCTGCTTTTGCAGGTATTGTAGATACTTTTCAAAAATACCATTTTTAGCTCGTAAAAATGTACAGAATCATGACAGGTTTTTTTTAGTATGCAGCAATTTTTTTTACCCACTTGGGGCACAAGTTTACCAAGGACAGTACCTCAGAGGAAGAATAGTGGAGTTGATAGAACAATGTGTTTAAGTGATGGTGGTGTAATTAAAGGGATAGTAATACTTAAAATGTAAAAAAAAATATGTTGTAGGGTTTATCCCCCTGAGTAAAACAAGAGTACTCCCACTGCTGAAAGGTGTTTCATTCAAAAGTTATTAATTTTCAAAGTCAAATTTTTTAGGTGCAATATCACAGTGGCCTGAAATTGTACAGTGGCGCTGTTGCTACATGATCCTATGGACAGCTCTGGTCAATTGACCATAAATCTCCATAGGATGGTGTAGCAACAGCGCCACTGTACAATTTCAGGCCATTGTGATATTGCACCTAAAAAATTCAACTTTGAAAATTAATAACTTTTGAATGAAACACCTTTCAGCAGTGGGAGTACTCTTGTTTTACTCAGGGGGATAAACCCTACAACATATTTTTTTTTACATTTTAAGTATTACTATCCCTTTAAGGACAATAGCCATGGCTAAAATGACCAGGAGGGAGAGATGTGAATATATATCTGAGAGTCTGTAAGCACAATGCTGTACTAGCATGTCTGGGGTATTTGGTGCAATGAAACTCTGCTTTTAGATGTTCTTTTCTTTATGCGCTCTTCTTTGATTCAGGTTTTTGTGAGTGTGGTAAAGGCCATATTTGGAACAGCATCAGAACTGATTAATTGTGCAGAAGCAGGTCTTTTTTTTACCCATCTCATCTCCATTGGTCATCTCTGTTTCATATTGTCGAAATTTTCATGAACATTCTCCATTTCCATGAACATTTTCTCGACGGCATATTTTGACTAAGATAAGTAATTTTATGGACTATGCTGTGTTTTTATAGATTCTTTTTATTGGATATGTAGGTGTGGTGTTATTGATATCTCAGGTTGTTGTTGTGTTGCAGATTACTATTTAGGATCCAAATATAAGAGAAAATATATCACACAATTGTATCCTCTGGTCAAATAGGCATTGTTATATAATCAGTTCAACGTTATGAAGGCACTAAGGTTTACGTGTTTTGCCTATGCACCTATCCGCGTCAGTAGCTCTCTACTTTACGGAACTCCCTGCTTTCTCGTTATTTAAAGGGATAGTAATACTTTAAAATTACTAATCCCAATATTTTAGTAATAAAAAAAAGAAATCATTTGCCCCCAGTAACATCCTCAAACCTTTATGCTTTGAGAGATATTCACTCACAAAGTTCCCCCCTCCCCTTTCCCTGAAGTCAGCGTTGTAGCTGACTGCAGGGGAAGCCTGTCCTACGATGATCTGGCGGCTCTGCAGCAGAACCGCAATCGTGTTAACAGAAAAGAAATCATTCACTTAAAAGGTCTTCTATGTGTGCTTGCAAATCAAACATATGCAGAAGACCTTGTAAGTGAATGATTTCTTTTCTATTAAAGTGATCGTGGCTCTGCTGCAGAGCCGCTAGAATGGTCATACGACAGGATCCCCTGCAGTCAGCTACAACTCTGACTTCAGGGAAAGGGGAGGGAGGGGGGAACTTTGCGAGTGAATATCTCTCAAATTATTTGCTGGGGCAAATAATTTCTTTTTTTTACTACTAAAATATTGGGATTAGTAATTTTAAAGTATTATTATCCCTTTAAGGCCTTTTTTATGGGTAGAACCAAATTACCTTCCTATAGCTCCATCTCCTGAATGTATGTAAGTGGTGTAGTAATTACCCCAATATATAATAAACACAATTCCAATGGTTTGCAGAGCCGGATCTACATCTCAGGAGCCTGTAGACACAGAAATCTGAAGCGCCCCCCCCCCCAAAAAAAAAAGTGCAAAAAGTTGCCCAGATGAAGTGCCGACGAAACGCGCGTCGGCTAGTGTGCTAACACACCTCTGTTGCTAGTTTGTTTCACACATATTCAGGGTTTAACTGTTTGTTTGAGACATTGAGGTACAGGGTAGAAAATAATAAATGGCAAGCTGGATAAGCCCTGGTATACTTTAACCCTTTGAGTGCCAAGTGGGTACATTGTACGAGTTTGGACAGCTGTACCCGCTGTGCCAAGCTCGTACAATGTACCCACTAAAATGCGGTCACTGCATGAGCCGGTATAACCGGCATGCAGTGGCCGCATTTAAAAAAAAAAAAAGCTGGGCAATCGTGGGGGGACATGAGGATCACTCCTCATGTCCCCCCTGTTATTGATCTCCCAGCCGATCGCGCTGGGAGATCAATAAAAGTGCAGCTTCTCCTCTCCTGTCTCTCCTACCCGAACTTCCGGGTAGGAGTGGGCGGGACCGGGGGAAGCCTCCCAACGTCATCGGTGACATGGTCACTGATGACGTTAGGGAAGTTTCCCCGGTCCTGCTCACTCCTACTGGTGGTAGGAGAGAAGGGCAGGAGAGCTTTTGCTCTCCTGCAGTCGCCTCATTGATCTCCCAGCCTATCGGCTGGGAGATCAATGACTGAGGGGACACCAGGAGGGGTCCTGATGTCCCCCACGAGGTCTGAATAAATAAATAAAAAAAATAAAAATAAAGGCAAAAGTAACTCTGTGAGTGCAGCAGGGGTCCCCAGCACATTGCTTTGCAATGTGCTGGAGACCCCAGTGGCACTCACAGGGTCATTTCTTTGTTTTTTTTTTGTTTTTTTTAAAGACCTCATTGGGGGGATCAGGGGGGATCCTGATGCCCCTCAATGAGGTCTATTATTTAAAAAAAAAAAAAAAAAATGTTTAACCCTGTGTGTGCCATGGGGGGGGGTCCAATGCACCCCCCCCTCCTGTGGCACACACAGGGCTTTTATCATTACTTTGTTACTAGAGATTGTTGGGGGGCCATCAGGATTGGTCCTGATGGCCCCCCAACAAGCTCTGATTACAAAGTAATAATAAAAAAAAAAATTAACCCTCTGAGTGCCAGAAGGGTCCAATGCATTGCTTTGCAATGCCCTGGAGACCCATGTGGCACTCACAGGGACATTTATTTTGATTCCTTTTATTTTTATTTTTTTAAGACCTCATTGGGGGGAATCAGAGGGGTCCTGATACCCACCAATGAGGTCCATAATAAAAAAAAATGTAAAGAAAAAAAAATTAACCCTGTGTGTGCCACAAGGGGGGCCAATGCAGCCCCCCTTCTGCGGCACACACAGGGCATTTATCATTACTTCGTTATCAGAGATTGTTGGGGGGCCATCATGATTGGTCCTGATGGCCCCCCAACAAGCTCTGATTACCAAGTAATGATAAAAAAAAATTAACCCTCTGAGTGCCACAAGGATCCAGTGCATTGTTATGCAATGCGCTGCAGACCCCTGTGGCACTCACAGGGTCACTCTGTTTGTGGACATATATATTTTTTTTACTAAGACCTCATTGGGGAGGGATCAGGGGGTCCTGATGCCCCTCAATGAGGTATATAATAAAAAAAAAATTAAATCAAAAATTAACCATGTGTGTGCCACTGGGAGGGGGGGTTCAATGCAGACCGCCTTCCTGTGGTACACACAGGACTTTTTATCATTACTTTGTGATCAGAGCTTGTTTGGTGGCCATCTGAATACAAAGTAACGATTAAAAAAAATTAACCCTTTGTGTGCTGGACACCCCTGTGGCACATAAAGGATTTTTTCCCCCTTTATTTTTTATTTAGACCTCATTGTATGGGTTCTGATGCCCCCAATGAGGTCTACACAAAAATATTGGGGGAAAAAGCCCAAAAAAATGCACGTGCAACAGGAAGGGGGTCCAGCGCAGTGCTTTGTATGAGGGGACATACAGTGCACAATGGTAGTCAGAGATCTCCCAGACACTGCCCCACCATCACCACCATCCTTGCTCCTCTGCTCATACCCACACACACTGCCTAATCCCTCACCCTCTCACACATTTTGTTAGACTTGTAGTCACAGGTCCGCACGTACACCGGCTGACGTCCTAGCTTCTTTCATCTGTTAGCCTTAAAATCACACATACACTGTTTGCTTTCCCATTTCTGTTTCACTGGTAGCTACGCTCTTGTAGCGTAAATTGGTATGTCAACCCAGAGCAGTGGGGTACCATTTTTTTTTGGCTGGCAAGAAGTCCTCCTAGGAAATCCCACGCCATTGAACCATTTTAGTATCTTTGAAGTGACTGATGTGTAAAACAAATGTTTGTTTTTCTTTCCTGTAGCACCACATTCTGGAAATAGTTGTTCCAAATAACTTAGGGGTACAAAGGCAAGTGACCCCTCATTAGATGCGGCAGGTTGTCTTCTTTCCAAAATGGTATGGTTTATCTACCTTTTCTTCAATTCTGAAGGTGTTATAGCCATTTTTGTACAGGCAAGTCAGGTTTGAGAAAATGTTAGAAACATCAGAGGTTGTAGTAGGTGTAGTTTTCTACTTCTAGCGCCCCCTAAGGTAGTTCAACTCATATCAATGGGGTGTCGTTTGACTCCTAAGAGCACTAGCAAACAAATGCAGTTGAAAATTCCATGGTTTTCACAGAGCTCCATACATTTGAAGGGGCAGAAATTTAAAAAAATGCATTTTTTTTTCCTATATTGCCTCCTTCTGGAAACATTTATGCACACCAGTATTGGGGTAAGAAGGCAAGTGACCCCTCAATAGATGCGGCAGGTTGTCTTCTTTCCAAAATGGTATGGTTTATCTACCTTTTCTTCAATTCTGAAGGTGTTACAGCCATTTTTGTACAGGCAAGTCACGTTTGAGAAAATGTTAGAAACATCAGAGTTTGTAGTAGGTGTAGTTTTCTACTTCTAGCACCCCCTAAGGTAGGTCAACTCATACCAATGGGGTGTCGTTTGACTCCTAAGAGCACTAGCTAATGAATGCAGTTGAAAATTCCATGGTTTTTACAGAGCTCCATACATTTGAAGGGGCAGAAATGTAAGCAAATGCCTTTTTTTTCATTAGCGCCACCTCCTGGAAGCATTTGTGCATACCAGCCTTTGGTTAAGAAGGCAAGTGACCCCTCATTAGATGAGGCAGGTTGTTTTCTTTTCAAAATGGCATTGTTTCTCTACCTTTCCTGCATATCTATTATGGTTATAACCATTTTAGTGCAAGCAGATAATTTAAAAAACAAAAGTGTCAGGTTTACGTACGTGTTCCTAGCACCCATATATTGTATGTTAACCCACACAAATGGGCTACCATTTTTCTCATGATGGTAGCAAGTACTGAATACAGCAGGAAATGTTATGGTTTTCAAAGATTTTAGTATCTTTGAAGTGGTGGAAATGTAAAAAAACATGTATTTATTCCCATAGCGCCACCTTTTGGAAATATTTGTGCACTTCAGCCCAGGGGGTAGAAAGGCAAGTGACCCCTCATTTGATGCGGGAGAATGTCTACTTTCCAAAATGGTATACCTTTTATACCTTTCCTTCATGTAACTAACAGTTATGGACATTTTAGTACAAGCAGCCATTTTCGAAGAAGCAAACAGGTAGGTGTAGTTATGTGCTTCTGGCACCCCTAAGGTAGGCCGACTCATTCCAGTGGGGTGTCATTTTTCTCCTAAGAGCACTAGCTAATGAATACAGTTGGAAATACCATGGTTTGCACACATTTCAGTACATCTGAAGGGGCAGAAATGTAAGAAAATGCCTTTTTTTTTTCATTAGCGCCACCTTCTGGAGGCATTTGTGCACTCCAGGCTTGGGGTAACAAGGCAAGTCACCCATCATTAGATGCGGCAGGGTGTCTTCTTTTCAAAATGGTATGGTTTGTGTACCCTTTCTTCACTTCTGTAGTTGTTATAACCATTTGTGTACAGACAAGTAATGTTTGAGAAAATGTTAGAAAAATTTGAAGTTGTAGTAGGTGTCATTTTGCACTTCTAGCGCCCCCTGAGGTAGTTAAACTCGTACCAATGGGGTGTCATTTTTCTCCTAAGAGCACTAGCTAATGAATACAGTTGGAAATACCATGGTTTGCACATATTTCAGTACATTTGAAGGGGCAGAAATGTAAGAAAATGCCTTTTTTTTTTCATTAGCGCCACCTTCTGGAGGCATTTGTGCACTCCAGGCTTGGGGTAACAAGGCAAGTCACCCATCATTAGATGCAGCAGGGTGTCTTCTTTTCAAAATGGTATGGTTTGTGTACCCTTTCTTCACTTCTGTAGTTGTTATAACCATTTGTGTACAGACAAGTAATGTTTGAGAAAATGTTAGAAAAATTTGAAGTTGTAGTAGGTGTCGTTTTGCACTTCTAGCGCCCCCTGAGGTAGTTAAACTCGTACCAATGGGGTGTCATTTTTCTCCTAAGAGCACTAGCTAATGAATACAGTTGGAAATACCATGGTTTGCACACATTTCAGTACATTTGAAGGGGCAGAAATGTAAGAAAATGCCTTTTTTTTCATTAGCGCCACCTTCAGGAGGCATTTGTGCACTCCAGGCTTGGGGTAACAAGGCAAGTCACCCATCATTAGATGCGACAGGGTGTCTTCTTTTCAAAATGGTATGGTTTGTGTACCCTTTCTTCACTTCTGTAGTTGTTGTAACCATTTGTGTACAGACAAGTAATGTTTGAGAAAATGTTAGAAAAATTTGAAGTTGTAGTGGGTGTCGTTTTGCACTTCTAGCGCCCCCTGAGGTAGTTAAACTCATACCAATGGGGTGTCATTTTTCTCCTAAGAGCACTAGCTAATGAATACAGTTGGAAATACCATGGTTTGCACACATTTCAGTACATTTGAAGGAGCTGAAATGTAAGAAAATGCCTTTTTTTTTCATTAGCGCCACCTTCTGGAGACATTTGTGCACTCCAGGCTTGGGGTAACAAGGCAAGTCACCCATTATTAGATGCGGCAGGGTGTCTTCTTTTCAAAATGCTATGGTTTGTGTACCCTTTCTTCACTTCTGTATTTGTTATAACCATTTTTGTACAGACAGGTAATGTTTGAGAAAATGTTAGAAAAATTAGAGGTTGCAATAGGTGTAGTTTTGTACTTGTAGCGCCCCCTGAGGTAGGTGAACTCATACCAATGGGGTGTTATTTTTCTCCTAAGAGCACTAGCTAATGAATACAGTTGGAAATGCCATGGTTTTCACACATTTTAGTACATTTGAAGGGGCAGAAATGTAAGAAAATGCCTGTTTTTTTTCATTAGCGCCATCTTCTGGAGGCATTTGTGCACACCAGGCTTGGGGTAACAAGGAAAATCACCCCTCATTAGATGCAGCAGGTTGTCTACTTTCCAGAAATATATAGTTTTATATAGTTATTCCACTGTTTTAGGGTAGTTTTACCACAAAAACCCTAGAATGCGCATATTAGTTTATAAAGTTGAAAATGTCATTTTGCGCTGCTGGTGATTAGGGCTCTACGCTAGCCATGGACGTAGGTAAAACTATACAAATTTGGTATTTTTTTACTCGGGGGACTCGAGGCTTTTTCAAATAATTGAAACTTTTTCAATCAAGGTAAATGTTTTTGATACATAGTATGTGATTTTAGCAAAATGAGTAAATTTTCACTTTTTTTTGTCATTATGACATCATAGCTTTTTGCACGATGTAAAATTCTCTTCATGTAAGGTATCACAAGAAAGCTCAATTCGTTCTGAAAAAAACAATATATAGTTTTCCATATGTAACTAAAAATCCCCAGAGGAAATCAAGCCTAAACGGAAGGATAGCAAAAATGTTGAAAAAGTGTCTGGCCTGCAGGGTTCAGAAAATGGCCCGAGCCTCTGGCACTGAAGGGGTTAACAGAATCAGAGACAAGCCAGATCAGCACTGGTTTTAGGTATTATATCATAACTATTATAGGCAAGAAGAATCAGTTCCAACATACTCTCTAGACTATAGTATAATAGAAATTATTAGAGGCAAGTTGGTACAGCCCCAGCAATCTATTCGATCTCAAACTGATTTTCAGCAGCTAGAGGCAAGCCGTATCAGCCCCGGCATATACAAGTTATTAGAAGCAAGCCGGTAACTTATTTAATTGTGAGTCTAGTTAGAGACTAGCCAGATCAGCTCCGGCAAATCATTACAGGCGAGCAGGATTAGCTCCGGTATACTCTTTAGCCACTAAATTTAGTTTAAAATTAAAGGGGAAATATGCAGTAAACTTACAAACATAAGGCAGCATGATGATGATATTGATATGTGTGTGCACCTCAGTGGCACTTTAGGCGGCCGCTGCCCGTGGCACAGCACCAGACACTCACGTCTCCTCCTACAGGAGAGGGGGTAGAGAGAACATGGAGTTCATCACTGCCCCCCTGTGCAGTAGCTTGATACGCGGCTGCACTGCGCATTCAGTCATCATACACAGACACACACAACCTATGCCCGCCTGCACTCAGCACTCCAGCAGCTTTAGACATGCTGTGCATCATATAAGAATAATTTTTTTAAAAATTATCCCAATGACAGGCGCCCCTGTGTGCCTGTAGGCAGATGCCTACTCTGCCTTATTATAAATCCGGCCCTGATGGTTTGTCTACTTTAGGCAATAATTTAAAGAAAGCAGTTTACATTTCCAAAGTGCAATCCCTCCTTAACTACACCAGGCAACAAATTCCCCCTTTTTAAGCCCCCCCCCACCAATGTTACCAGAGATTACAAGGTTCAAGGATGAGCCAAGCCACAGCATAACAAAGGGGTTAGGATAAGCAGGGAATAGGAGAGGGGCAGGAATGGAGGGAAGAAGGCTGGAACAGCACAAGATCATAAAAGAGACCAGAGAGTTTGTGCTGTATATTTTCTTGACCACTTTCTGGCCACGCCCTCCTTCTTTTCTTTAGGCTAAAGGCCTATGATCTTACAAAACCTGCCCCCGTCCATTTCCTAGCATGTGCAAAGTCACCACAGGTGGGCTGTTCACTTTGATGCTGCCCACTATAGACTCTCGTCTGCATGCATAATTGATGGATCGAAATGAATAATTAGCAGCGTTAGCATTTTATCAGATGTATTCATAAAATATTTCAGACCAATTATAACTATGATTATATAACCACTCGTTTAAAACAATGTTCTTCACTTGACTGTTAACCCAAATGCCTTAAAGTTTTATATATTATGTTGTATCTCATCCCCTCTTTAGTATCACATTAATACAGAGGTTCTCAACCTGTGGGTCGTGACCCCGTCGGGGGTCGAATGACGATTTGCCAGGGGTCGCCGAAAATCATCAGAAAATAGTTTTTTTGTCTATTCTAATCTAAAGCAGCCGAGTTCCTTGCCCTCACATATTAAACATGACCCCAAGTGCCTCTGGCTTGTGGTGATCCACAGCAGAGGAAGCCCTCCTGTCAGTAAACAAGCCTGCTCCTTCCCAGAAATGGTTTACAAATGTTCTAGCCTAGCGACTAGCGATCCCCTGGCTCTGTGGGGAGCTGGGGAAAGGAATCCAGCTACCAGTCTCTCCACTGTGTGCTGGGGGAGGCATCTCAAGCCATTTACTGGGGTGAGTGGTTATTTTCCTTTGCATTCCAGAGAGGCACACAAAGGGTTAACCTTTTAGCAGCTCACACAGGGGGTCCTCACGGCACATTGCAAATTACAGCAAGGCCAATAAAAGGTGTTATTCCCAGCAGATCTGAAATGTTACACAGTGAAGAGGTTTGGACATGGGTGTCAAGTAATACTGAGAGTGGGTGGGTGTGTGAACAAGATGTTTTGTGTGTGTTACTGTAATATAATGTGAGTAAAGGGTAGATCAGTTGTATTTGGGGTAGATCAGTTGTATTTGTGTGTGCTTGCATAATAGTGCGATTAGTCAAGTGGGATATAGATTGCTAGTGGGTGTGTGTGTAATAGTTTGAGTATTGGGCTATAGATCAGGATAACTGGAGTGTAATAGTTTGAGTATTGGAATATATCACAGAATTCCATGTGTATGTTTGTGTGTGCAATCGTGTGAGTATTTGGGTAGATCGGTGTGCAACACAGGATATAAAGTCACTCTGTATAAAAAACATAGCTGGCACTGCAGACTGGCATGGGGACACATATGTACTGGCTGAGGGGCCAGCCAGAGGATCAGACTGTAAGTGTAAAATTTGTAATTGTACAGAATTTTTCCACTGGTAGTTAGTAGTTTCTTGCTATAATTGTCATTTGATAGATGATGACAGATAATTTAATCATAATGATTTCAAACGTTTCAGTTCTCGTAACTTTACTATTTTTAACTGTTTACATTAGGTACATTGAACGGCATATGGCACGCCTTAAGTTACATACACCGTTGCGGGGACTTAGCACTTCGTGACTTAATTGAAATCACATACGTTTCTAATTGCATATAAACAAACGTTTTATAGTGTTATTGAAGCTATTCTTATATAATATTTTCATTTGCGAGCCCATGATAATGGATCATGGAGAGAAGAATGTTAAGAAAAGAAAATATAGTGATGATTTTTTAAAGTATAGTTTTACTTCAATAGTTGCAGCAGGAATTGAGAAACCGCAATGCGTTATTTGTAATGAAGTTCTATCTGCCGAATCTATGCAGCCCAACAAACTGAAACGTCATTTTGATAGCAAGCATCCAAGCTTTGCCGGCAAGGATACCCAGTATTTTAAAAACAAAGCTGATGGCGTCATGAAAAGCAGACTTGATACTGGCAGCAAGTACCATCAGCAAAACCTAGCAGTCATTGAAGCTTCATATTTGGTGGCTCTCAGAATCGCCAGAGCTAAAAAACCTCACACCATTGCCGAGGATTTGCTGTTGCCAGCAGACAAAGACAATTTCCTTGCCCAACAACACTGTCAGCAGAAGAATAGATGACATGTCTGC
The DNA here is from genome assembly GCA_037306005.1 of Rhinophrynus dorsalis. Taxonomy (NCBI): domain Eukaryota; kingdom Metazoa; phylum Chordata; class Amphibia; order Anura; family Rhinophrynidae; genus Rhinophrynus; species Rhinophrynus dorsalis. Next base: position 246,732,178 of record CM074719.1, on the reverse strand, counting down.
TGATATTATTGAACAGGTAATCCAGAAAATTAAATCTGCTCCACTTGGAATATTTAGCATCCAGCTTGATGAATCTACAGATGTTGCAATCTGTTCTCAATTACTGGTTTATTTCAGGTATATTAATGATGGTGAGTTTAAAGGGATAGTAAACTCCAAAAAAAACTGTTCGCGAATTGATAGGAATAATAAAAAACATGTAATGCCCTTATTCTCATCTCTCAAACCATTATGATTTCGGAGCTGTAAGAAAATAAAGACCTTCACTCCCTCCCCCTTCTCATGTGTCCGCTGTATAGCGGACGTCATGAGATCTTGCTTCCGGGACCAGGCGGCGGCTCTTTAGGAGTGCTGTCATCAAGATATCTAACTATGATTACTTCATCGGAATGGTCTACAACGTGTACTTGCAAGCCAGTCACACGTTGTAAACCATACCGATGAAGTAATTATAGTTAGATATCCTGATGTCAGCACTCCTGAAGAGCCGCCTAAAGTTGGTCGACCAGATTCTGCCTCTGACAGCTTTACAGCTCGTCAGGCAGAAAGGGGAGGGAGCGGAGGTCTTTATTTTCTTACATCTCTCAAACCATAACGGGAATAAGGGCATTACATGTTTTTTATTATTCCTATCAATTCGCGAACAGTTTTTTTTTTGAGTTTACTATACCTTTAAAGATGAGTTTCTTTTTTACAAACCTCTTGAAATGACAACTACTGCACGTGATGTATTTGACACAACTGGTTAATTTCTGGAAAAGCATGAGATCTCTTGGGAAAAGGTTTGTGGTGTTTTCACAGATGGTGCTCCAGCTATGCTAGGATGGCGGTCTGGATTTCAATGTTTGAACGAGTCACCAAAAGCCATCGGAACTCACTGTATGATTCATCTACAAATGTTAGCAGTGAAGACGCTGCCACAAGAGTTACAAGAAGTAATGAAAAGCTTTGTAAGTACCATAAATTTTGGAAAAAACGAGTGCTTTAAACAGTTGATTGAAACTTTGTAATGAGTTGGATGCATCCAATAATGTTCTGTTATTTCACACTGATGTGAGATGGTTGTCGAGAGGAAAAGATTTAAAACGTGTTTTTTGATCTGCGTGATGAACTTAAAAAAGTTTTTTAATCAGAAAGCAAAACCGCAGTTTGAAGCACTTTTCAGTGATGAAAATGAACTGCAGAAAATAGCTTACTTGGCTGACATCTTTGCAATCTTGAATGAGTTAAATTTATCACTTCAAGGACCAAATGCAACATGCCTCGATTTGTCTGAAAAGATCCGATCATTCCAAATGAAACTTCAACTTTGGCAACAAAAATTGGATGAAAATAGAATTTACATGTTGCCCAACTTATCAGCTTTCTTTGAGAACGTTGAACTTGACAAAAGGATTACAATGATAATTTCTGTTAAAGAACACTTGCAAATGCTTGCTGATAAAATTTCAGCGTACTTTCCAAATTTACCTGACACCCCGTTTGCACTTGCTAGAAGTCCATTCACAGTCAAAGTTCAAGAATGCACAAGAGGAGCTCATTGAACTCATTACCAGAGATGCAGCAAAAAATTATATCTCTTCAAAGTCAGTTAATAAATTCTGGATCAAGTGCTTGCAGTCCTATCATGTTCTGTCTGAGATTGTGTTGCGCCTTCTTCTTCCATTTCCAACAACATATCTCTGTGAAACAGGCTTTTCAAGCTTGTTAGTTATCAAGTCTAAATACAGAAGTAGACTTGTTGCAGAAGATGATCTTCATTGTGCTCTTGCAAAGACTGCCCTGAGAATTTCTGATCTGGTGAGAAAGAAGCAACCTCAGCCTTCTCACTGACGCTTTCGTTTTTTGATGCGTGGTTTCTCAACAATTTTGTAGCAATATAATTTACTGATATTATATTAAGACTGTCTAAGTAAGACTGTTACCGTTGTTACGCTTTGTTTTCACATTTTCACATGATTATACAATACGGAGAATACAGTTCAATACACAGTGAATAAAAAATAAATAAAAGTAAGTCGTAAATATTTTATTCATTTGTAACTTATATGTTAACTAGAAATAAATATTTCACAATATATATCACATATTGTTTTTGTGATTAATCACTGTGACTACGGCGTAGTGATTAATCACAAAAACAATATGTAATATATATTGTAAAAGATTTATTTCTAGTTAACATATAAGTTACAAATGAATAAAATATTTACGACTTACTTTTATTTATTTTTTATTCACTGTGTATTGAACTGTATTCACCGTATTGTATAATCATGTGAAATTGTGAAAACAAAGCGTAACAACTGTAACAGTCTTAATTAGACAGTCTTAATATAAAATTCTCTTTTATATTTTAGCGACTTGTGTATATATTTGCTTCCTAGAGGAACTATAGATGCCCCTGCCCAGTATTATATAAGTAAATAAGACAATTTAAGTTTATGTCCATATAGGTGGCTTTACTTTTTTATTTCAGTAGTACTAGATATTTTTGGGTTTATAGTCTGCACCCTAGAATCCACCTATAGGGATAGATTTATGTGTGTTTGGTGTATATACTAATATGCACATGCACATATATGTACTGCTATAATATCTAAATTATTCTACTGGTCTGTTTCTCTGTGGGTGATGTTTTAGAGTATATTCCAAGTTTTCTTTCGTTTTTATCCTTTCTCTGATTGCCTTACAGAGGGTCTTTTTTAATTATATACTTTACTTACTTAGTACACTTCTTTCTGTTCTCTGTATTCAGCAATAAGTGGATTTGTGCTTCTTTCTCTTTTTTATATTTGTATTAAGCTATGATCCTAGCATGCCAAATTTTGAAAACTTACAGATTGGAAATAGCGGTACTCAGCTTGTAATATTTGCCCTGTGATTAAGAAAAATATATTGCAATTCTAGACATATGGGGTACTCCCAAATGCAGGACAAATAAATTAATAGTTATCTGTCATCCAATACAGGTTACTGGTAACTCTGGGTAGGCAATCCGCCCCTTTAATTGTAGGCAGGAACAATTCTAGAATTGTATGCAGGGGGTGGAGCCTACCTTCCCTCCTTGGTTGCAGCTAGCCAACCAGCTCCAGAAAGATTTGTTCCTTGGTGAAGATAACACAGGCAAGAGAACAGTTCTGCTATAGCTTTAGAAGTTTTTTATTTTTCTGTTAGAAATGGAATACCACCATTAGGCAGATTACCATAACTGACAATGCCCTTAGATGTGGCTAGCTCAGTGACCAGGTGCTTTTTGTGGACCTTAAGCCCTGGGGGAAAATCTTGGCTACAAGTTCTTTCCTCAGGAGTTGCCCACCGAGGCTTCTTCTTTAAACATGGTAATCTGAAGACAGAAGATCTGCAGGAAAGGTGAGCAACTCTTTGCGGTGCCCCTTCACACAGGGGTTTCCATTTGGAGTTCCTATTGCACACTCCTGCACTCATTGGGTCTATCTGTATGTTTCATGTCTTTTGGTTTTACACTTTCAACTTTGTAAAATTTTAGTTCAAGGTGCGCTTTACCGCATAGGCGCCATTGCTCCATTCACTCCTATGGGACTGTACATTTTGTGACATATCTCTGCAACCGTTTAACTTAGCGACTTCAGAGATGGCTCATTTTACTTGTCTGCCCTTGCTCTATCATTTGGTTCATGTTTCTAGTGTATTGGGAGGCTCAGGGGGCTTCACGCACTCTTTGGGGTACTTTTCTGGGAAAACGACATTTCCCCCGATTGGCTCCCGCCGCGGCAGCCATTTTGTGCTATTTCCAGGGCTTGGACTCTCCTTCTTTCCTCTTCTGATTAATCCTTCGTCTGCCAGATAAGTTTATTTTAGCGATTTCTGGGGTGAAACTTTAATCCTACACACTGTAATTGGGTGATTTCTTATACAGTAAGGTTATTTGACACTGTGAGAATGTCTATACCATTAGAGCTTGGGGCCAGACCTAAGACTAAGGATGCTGCGGTCCCTGTATCCCCTATTGCGCATTGCTCTTCCTGTCATTCAGGGTTACCTAGAGAATTCTCAGGTCCTTTATGCCCAGCATGATCTGATGTCCCTGAGAGTCTTCCAGGGACCTCCAGCCATGCATTAGAGCCAGTCTCGGTGCAAGAGTTCAAGGCTGCTACTAGGGACCTTAGGTCCACATTGCAACTCTTTCCATCCCAGTTACAGGGGGTCTTTCATTCTTGGCAGACCCCCTCCTCCATCAAGCCTTCCCTGCCAAAGCCTCAGGGTGTACCTGACATGTCAGATTCCTCTGAGCAGGAACTGCTGGTGGATTCAGGTGTTGAGGAATGTTCTGCGGTGGGCTCCTCTCAGTTTCTTGGGGACCCTTTTGAGGCTGATCCTGAGCCCTCGGCCGAGGGCCTGATCAGGGCTGTTTTAAATACCCTAAACATTCCCTTAGTGCAGGAGGTTCCTTCTGACCCTTCTGATGTATTTCAGGAGCCTAAAAAGCCCTTTACTTGCTTTCCACCTAACCCCACTCTTGACCACCTTGTGTCCGAAGAGTGGAAGTCTCCGGACAGGAAACCTTCTGTGTCCAAGAAATTTGTCAAGCTTTATCCCTTTTCTGAGGCTGCGCTTGCTCAGTGGGTTCATCCTCTCCAGGCTTTCCAAGTCTACTGCCTTGCCAGTGCCTGATGCATCTGCTCTAACGGACTGGACTGACAAGAAACTTGGTCTCCCTCAAGTCCATCTTTGCCACTGCTGGTTCTGCCATGTGTCCAGCATTCGCAGCAGCATGAGTGAACCGGGCCATTGTGGTCTGGACTGAACAGCTCACCCTGGCTGTCTGTCAGGGTGCTCCTACTTCGGATATGTTCCACCTTCTAGCCAACATTTCTGAGGCACAGCACTATGTTTCTGCTGCCTTATTTGATGCCATCCGTTTGGTGGCTAGGGTTTCCACCATGTCTGTGGTTGCCAGACAGGCTCTTTGGCTCAAGATCTGGTCTGCTGACACTGCTTCTAAGAAAGCATTGATCTCCTTACATTTTCAAGGCACTTCTTTGTTTGGGTCAGATCGCAATGATCTGATCAGTGAGTCCACAGCGGGTAAGAGTACACTTCTACCCTTGGTTCCTAGGAAGAAAACACCGCTTAGGCGTAACTGGTATTTTCGTTCCTTTCAAAATGAGACACGTCCGGAGAACCAGACAGTTCCCTCAGCTCCTCGTACCTCCTACAAGCCCAAACAGCAAAGGAAGCCCATGGTCTCCTCCAAGACCAAGGCTTCCAAGCCTTCTTCGGCATGACTCACCAAACCCGGGTCCACACTCTGCTGTGGGTGGTCGTCTGAGTTACTATCACAGCATTTGGGAGGATTCAGTGACGGACCCATAGATTTTACAGTTGGTGACGGAAGGGTACAGGATACCTTTCATCTCTCATACTCTCTTTCGCTTCTTTCCTTCTCATACGCCTCAAGGCGCAGAGAAACGCCGCCTGTTCGACGGCGCTGTTCAGGCTCTTCTGGACAAGGACATTCTAGAGCCGGTTCCAGTTCAGGACAGAGGTATGGGTTTTTACTCAAACCTATTTGTGGTCTCCAAGAAGGACGCCGGTTGTCGTCTCATTTTGGATTTAAAGGATCTCAATTCCTTTTGTGATCCAGACTCATTATCACCAGGAGTCTCTACAAACAGTGATTGCTGCCATGTTCCCGGGGGAATTCCTTGGATCTCTGGATCTTCAGGACGGTACTTACACATTGCCATTATATGGAGAGCTGGCAGTACCTCCGATTTGCCTGCGACTGAGGACATTTTCAGTTTTCAGCTCTTCCATTTGGTCTGACGACAGCTCCTCAAGTCTTCAACCGTGTCCTGGGAGCCTTGGTGTCCGTCCTCCACCGAGACAGCATCAGAGTTACTCCATACTGTCACGCCGCTTACCTCTTTCCCCTCCCGTCTTCCGATCGCGGCTGTTTCCCCTCTTGTTGTCTCCGAATACACAGAGTCTTCCGGGTTCGTTGCGTCGGCATGGGAATGACGTCACCGCCCGGCATGTATATAGGGCGACAGCCTGCTTCACTCGGAGCACTATCACAGTGTTCCAGTTTAGAGCAGTTCTCTTGTCTGTGCTCTTAGTCTCTAGACGTTCTAAGACTCCTGTTATCTTCTTGTTTATGACCCTTGGCTAGACTTCTGACACCTCCTTCTGCCTGCCGAATTTAACCTGTTGCTCTCCAGTGTATGACCCTTGGCAAGACTTCTGACACCTCCTTCTGCCTGCCGAATTTAACCTATTGATCTCCAATGTATGACCCTTGGCAAGACTTCTGACACCTCTTTATGCCTATACATTTAACCTGTTGATCTCCTGTGTATGACCGTTAGCAAGACTTCTGACAAATCCTTCTGCCTTACGATTTGGACATCTAGTGATATTCTGTGGCAAGACTTCTGGATATCCTTTCTTGATCTTTAGTTAAACCTAGCTTTTATTTTACTTTTCCATTTCTTGGGGAGTTTATTGCTACACTGTAGCCACCGTACTCCAGCTACGCTCCCTAACCACCGCTCTCCAGCCCTCACTCCCCCCTGCAGGAGAGTTTGTACTGTCCATGGAGGAGCTATCCAGGTCTTGGTCCTAGCTCAACTAGGATCAGACATCTGGCCTTGCGGCCAGCAACTATAATCCGGCCCTAGCTGCAGCACAGCCTTACCGTGACAGTCACCACACTACGAGCCTCGATCTCCAAGCAGCGCACTCTAGCACTCCCTCCCCTGCAGGCTTCCGCCTGCTTCGTGTATCCTGCTAGGTCCTGACACATACATGGACGACATGCTTCTGAAAGCCCCTTCTGTGGAACTTCTTCATCAGCAGGTTCAGCAATGCATTCATGCTCTCAGCCATCACGGGTGGATCATCAGTTTGGACAAATCAGATCTTGTCCCATCCCAGCGTCTGGTCTTCCTGGGCCTCCTCTTAGATACCCAGAAGAACATGGTGTTTCTCACGGAAGAGGAAGCTCACCAGATCGCCCACAGAGTTTCTACAATCCTGGCTCAAGTTCCAGTTCCAGCCAAGAAGCTGTCATCTCTAGTGGGGAAATTCATTTCCACCATAGAAGTGGTACCGTTTGCCATGGAGCACACCAGGGAACTCCAGAAGTTTGTGATCCAGGTGTGCAGGGGTCAGCCGGACCTTTTGAAGATGTCAGTGCCCCTCCCTCTTCATGTGGAACTGAGTTTGTCATGGTGGCTCGACTTGTCCAATCTGTTGAATGGCAGGTCCTTCCTGGTACCCTTCTGGACCACAGTGACGACGGATGCCAGCCTCTCCGGCTGGGGAGCGGTCCTGGGTCACCTGAGTGCTCAGGGTCGGTGGTCTCCGGAGGAATCTCTACTTCTCATCAACATATTGGAGCTTCGGGCGATATTTCATGCCCTTCGTCATTGGACATCTCAGCTGGAAGACCGTCCAGTCCGAGCAGAGTCTGACAATGCCACAGCCTTGGCTTACATCAACAAGCGGGGCTGAACACGAAGTCTCACCGCTTGGTTAGAGGTCAAGGCTGTTTTGTCCTGGGCAGAAGAACACGTTCCTGCCATATCCGCAGTGCACATTCGTGGTGTAGACAACGTCATGGTGGACTTCCTCAGTCGTCACAGTGGACAGCGGAGAGTGGGAGCTGCACCCAGAGGTGTTCACCCTCATTGTTCAGAAATAGGGTCTTCCTTACATCAACCTGATGGCGACGAGACAAAACAAGAAGGTTTAGAGGTTCTGCTCTCGATGGACGGACCCTCTAGCTCTGGTGGTGATTGCAATGTCCATTCCCTGGTTATTCCCTCTGGCATACATCTTTCCTCCCCTCACAATGTTGCACAGGGTGTTAAGGAAATTATGACTGGAGGGTTGTCCAGTCATTCTGATTGCTCCGTACTGGCCTTGGCAGGCTTGGTTTCCAGAGCTTCTGGATCTGTCAGTGGCAGAGCCATTCCGGCTCCCTTGCCATCCGGATCTTCTTCTACAGGTTTACCTTTGGAAGGAGGATGTTCATCATCTAGCCTTGACGGCTTGGAAATTGAATCCTCAATATTGAAGAAGAAAGGGTTTTCTTTTGGTGTGGTGGCTACTATGCTCAGTGCCCGCAAACCTGTTTCTTCCAAGATCTACCATTGTGTCTGGTCAACCTTCCTATCTTGGTGTGCCGATAAGGACCTGTCTCAGGAATTTGATCTGTCCATGGTCCTGGCCTTTTTGCAGGAAGGCATGGATAAGGGCCTCAGTTTGAGTTCCCTTAAATTCAGACGTCTGCTCTATGTATTTTCTTTCAGAGGCGCATTGCCATCCTTCCTGATGTCAAGATTTTCTTCCAGGGCGTTGCTCATACTCCTCCTGCCTTCAAGATTCCTTCTCCTCCATGGGATCTTAACTTGGTTTTGGGCGTTCTTCAGCACCCTCTATTTGAGTCTTTGGCTACTATTCCTCTACACCTGTTGACGTGGAAAATGGCTTTTCTCCTGGCGATTGTGTCTGTCCGCCGTGTTGCGGAGTTACATGCTCTGTCCTGTAAACCACTCTATTTGGTGTTTCACAAGAACAAGGCGGTGCTTCGCACCTCTCAGGATTTTCTCCCAAAGGTGGTTTCGGAGTTCTACATCTGTCAGGAGATTGTGGTGCCATCTATCTGCCCTGACCCCACCTCTGACAAGGAGAGGGATCTCCACTTGTTAGACGTGGTGTGTTGTCTCAAGTTTTATGTACATCGCACTGTCTATGAGGCAATCTGACACGTTGTTCGTCATTCCTGAGGGTCCTAGGGCAGGAAGACCTGCATCCCAGGTGACTATTGCTTCTTGAATCAAGTTCACTATTCGTAAGGCTTATAAGCTGAGGAAGAAGCCTGTCCCTTTCAGGGTCACGGCTCATTCTACTCGATCTATTGGGGCCTCTTGGGCGTACAAGAATCAGGCCTCCGCTGATCAATTGTGCAAGGCTGCCACCTGGTCATCTGTGCCCATCTTTTCAAAGCATTACAGTGTTGATGTGCTGGCGTCGGCTGATGCCAGCTTTGAGAGGAAAATCCTGGAGGCAGTCTTGCCTGTTTAGGATTTTCTTCGGTTCTTGGTGCTTCCTTCACTTTTGAGCCCCGTTGGCTCTAGTTCAGTGTGCTGTGTAACAGTTGGTGTGTTGTTACCCTGTTCAGTGTCCGTTGACACTTCATTGTTGTTGGGCTATCTCGGATCTGATGGTTCACCTCTGCTTTGGTGACTTTGGGGGCCTTGCGCCTGGTCCTTGCCTTACTTCCCGCCCCTGGGAAACTCAATGGTTGGACATCCCATAGTTACCAGTAACCTGTATTGGACGACAGAGAAAAGAGGATTTTACTCTTACCTGTTAAATCCTTTTCTCCTAGTCCATACAGGTTACCGGTCTCCCACCCTGTCAAGGGACCATGCTTGGCTCTCCTGTGGCAGACCGTGGGGGTCCTTCGGGGTCATGGTCACAGGAGTCTTCTTTCCCTTCACTATCTAGTCAATAGTTAGTGTCTCAAATCTTTCTGGAGCTGGTTGGCTAGCTGCAGTCAAGGTGGGAAGGTAGGGTCCACCCCTTGCATACAATTCTAGAACTGTTCCTGCCTAAAATGAAAGTTACCAGTAACCTGTATGGACTAAGAGAAAAGGATTTAACAGGTAAGACTAAAATCCTCTTATTTGGGGTATTTTTTTTATATACACTACTTGTGTAAAAATAATTTTCCAGTTTCTTTCCTCTTTTTTACATTTTAATCAAACTAAATGAAGGGTAATACATATAATATGGCATTCAGATAAAGCCTCACTCATCCTTAATAAAACAGTATATAATTTGTGTGGATGTACTAAAAGAATTCGAGGAAAAATCTGGTTAAATAAAGACATACTAAAAAGGCCAAAATTGATTGTCCTCTAGTGTGCAAAAAATAAAATGAAACCCTTATCAACAAGGGGTTAAAAAGAACTGTGATCTCAACTCTTAAAGGGATAGTAATGTTTCAAACTAAAAGCAGCTCCAATTAAAGGGACACTAATGTCCCATAATTTTTTTTCTGGTTTTGTAGATAAAAAAAGAAATTATGTAGCACAAATCCCATCTCTCAAACCTTTAAGGTTTGAGAGATATTCACTTCTAAAGTTCTCCCCTCCCTCCCCTTCTTCTGATGTCAGCATCTAGCTGACAGCAGGAGATCCCAGTCCTGGGACCAGCTGGCAGCTCTGCAATACACTCGAAATTGTGATATTGGAAGATAATTACTTCACTGGAAAGGTCTACAAAGTGTGCCTGGTTTGCAAGCACACTTTGTATACCATTCCAATGAAGTAATTATTTTCAAGTATCGCTATTGCGGCTCTGCTGAAGAGCCACCTCGTGTCAGCTGACATGGATCTCCTTCTGTAAGCTTTACAGCTGACATCAGGAGAGGCAGAACTTTAGACACTAATATCTCTCAAACCATAAAGGTTTGAGAGATAGGATTTGTGCTACATCATTTCTTTTTTTAAACTCTACAAAACAAGCAAAAAAATCTGGGACAGTACTGTTCCTTTAATCTTCATAGTATTTGGGCCATGGAGAGTGTTATTTCAATACTGTCAGAGTTCTAGTTCAAGAGTAATTGCGTGATAAAGTATCCCCCTCCTGCCCCTTTTACCATGTGTAAGCCACCTCCCCACAGATGTGGAATATGGTCTTAAGACCAGACAGCTCACAGCAAGGGACAATCTTCTTACAGTGAGAAAAATTAAAACCCTGCCCCCCCGACAGGTTTTTCAGGTTTTTCCCTTATGCTAATTGAAGGTCCCTCTCTGCGATCCACCTGGACACTACCTTTCTGTTCTGAGGTGAGCAGTGTTACATCCGTAAAAGGGGCAGGAGGAGAATACTTTATCATTCAATTACTCTTCAACTACAACTCTGACAGTATTGAAATAACACTCTCCATGTAAAAGAAGTTAAAATTATTTTACAGTGTGTTGAAGAATATCATAATTAAGGAAGAATTAAAGCTAATATGCACCCAGACCACCATATTTTATCATCTTTCTCACATTCACAAATTAATATTTAATCCACAGGGTCACCTCATTTCTAGGATAGTTTCTCTCTCTAGCAACTTATGTGAGTTTGTGAAAATATTTTTATAAACTTTTGTACTAACATTACTTTGATGTTTGAAGCATACAGTAAATTTCTGTTACAGTCAGCTAGGCCAGAAGGATAACATACCTGCAGGGTAGAGGAAGAATTTTTATGATACTTTCCATTGGACCCTGCGTATGGATTCTGGTTAGCGGTACGGAAACAGATAGATAGGTTACTGTAGGGATAAAGGGATAAAGTTCCTGACGGTATGCAGGAACTAACTAAAGACTGATAATTGGAGGTTGTGCTTAGGCTGGAATTGAGAATTAAATTTGAGACCGGAATGAGAATGGAAAACTGTAGAAGGATTAGACTGGCAACAACTGAAATCTGCATGGATTAAATTTGGATATTGATTTATCAGCTTTTTTTCTGAGATTTTTATATGCCGGTTCAGATATTTTATTCATATTAGTGGTTAAGAGATTATATTTATTACCTATACATTTTTAATGAAAATTGTCAGTTATGTTATTATTGTTATCCTTTTTAATTGCTCTCAGTGAATTCATGGGTTTCATAAGACCTTTTCCACATCAGTTGTGTTTTTCAGTATATCCTTAATCTTTATTATGCATTTCTTTTTATTTTTATGACTGTAAGATTTTTGGTCTCATCTCTAACACTGAGTAACATCCCCCTCCCCAGTGGCGAGTTCATTTAGGGTAGGCTCCATTATAACATATAATTACCATCACATCACAAGTTTGCTTTCTTTATATACCATTGGACATTTTCTGGCTTTTAATGATATATTTTTGACTCCAAATCTACATTAATCCAGAGCTGTTGCATTATTTTTGTTACATATACAGTCATGCTTAATGTTGTCCTACTGTATACACCAGGGCTCTCCAACCTTTTATTTAATCGGAGCTACATTTAATTGATGAACCATGTATTGATCAATTCTAAACCGTATATTGAAAATACATTAATTTATAACTTTAAATATTAAACCATCTCCAAAGCTGTTCTTACCAACTCTTTGTTCTTTCCCACACTTTTTAATAACATAGTTACACACTGGAATTGAGTGATCCTCTTAACAGTTCAAAGTAATAACATTTTGTTGTATGTATAATTATTAGCAGAAGAAATCCTTATTCCTTATAGAAGACAAAACCTATGGCTCTCCAGTGATCAGCATATTTAATGATTGATTGCATTCCCTTCCCATACTACTATGCATGTTTAAAGTTATTAGAGTGGTTTATTAAAACATGTAATGAATATATAAGATGGCAAATTTTGTTACAATCGATGAGTGAATATGGAGTCACACTGTGGCTCTTACCCACATTGACATCAGATGTTTGCCACAATATTTAATATATAAATCATGCTGTCAAAGTATGTGGAATATTATGTAAGCAGCTATTATGGAAGTGGGGAATGAAAACCATCAAAATGCTGTGAGGCAGTCTGTCTGCATCTTTGACCACTGCTGGGTACCAAGTATGACAGATTTGCCTACATTTGCTGCAGCCCATTCACAGCAGACACTGGACCTGTCTCTGGCAAGCCAGATAGCTTGATACCTGTATGGAATGGCGAGAACTACTCATTGGTAGCCAAAGAGCTACCAGTAGATCACGAGCTACATGAAGGAGATCCGTGGTACACACAGTAAAAGATTACTACTCATTATACACAGCATAAGAGTATAAGACATGTACACAGCTAATACATCCACTATATCTAGGTTAGATTGAGAGAGGCTGTGTAGAGGCAGCAGAGTATCTACACATGTTCATCATCTTCACTGTGGGTAAATTTACTTCCCAATTTAGGGAGGAGTTGTGTCGAGTGATTCATCTAGGAGCCACTATGGGTGTTTTAGATAGAAGGGAAGCGATGTCTTTGGTTCCTGAGAGTCCTGTTGTGCCAATTTTCCACCACCTGCCGAAGGTACACAAGTCCATGGTCTCCCCTCCGGGTAGACCGATAGTATCGGGCATCGGCTCTTTAAATGAGCCGTTGTCCCGATTGGTGGACTCCTACCTTTTGCCGGTGGTGGAGACCACACCGGGGTCTCTCAGAGATACCAAAAATGTTCTGAGATATATGACCAAGATTTGCTGGCTGGACAATTATACGTGGCTGTCGGCGGTTGTGGTTTCTCTTTACTCATCGATCCCTCATCAGGAAGCACTTGTGGCTCTTGGTGAATATCTAAGACAACATTCTGATTATGCTGATGTCTTGGTTGATTTCCTAGTTCAAGCCTCGAGATACCTCCTGTGCCACAACTTTTTTGCCTTTGATGGGTTTTTTACCTCCAGAGGTGCGGAGTGGCCATGGGGGCCAGTTTTGCTCCATCCTTGGTCAATATGTATATGGCATGGTGGGAGGCCAACCGCATCTTTGGAGGTGACAACCCCTATCGGAGCATGATACAGTGGTACGGGAGGTATATCGATGATTTGCTTTTTATCTGGACAGGAACAAAAAGGGAGGCGTCTGATTTCATGATTTATTTGAATTCTAATGCATGTAATTTGAGATTTACATATACTCATTTGGAATCGGAGGTTTCCTTTTTGGATTTGATTCTAAAAGGTGATTCAACAACTGGAGATGTGCATACATTCGACTATAGGAAGCCTGTGAGTGGTAATAATTTACTCCATGCTAGATCATCTCATCTCAGATCACAAATAGATAACATACCCAAAGGGCAATTTTTGAGAATTCGCAGAAATTGCTCAACTGAAGTAGCTTTTGAGAAAGCATCAAATGATCTGGGTCAGAGATTTTGAGCACGTGGTTATAATGAACAGTTGATAGAATGGGCATATAGTCATGCCAAGGCTAACTCAAGGAATGATCTTCTGTTCAATAACAAATGTGATAAAAAGCAGGAGAAGAAGGATAAACCTGGAGTGCGATTTATTACCACTTATAGTTACCAATATAAACAAATTTGTGGTATCGTTAAGAGATATCTACCAGTGTTATATTCTGATAATAAGCTGCGAGTTATTTTAAGAGAAGGTTGCAATTTTGTAGCCAAGAGAGGCTTTACTATAGGAAATCAAATATCACCTAGCATGTATAGAGTTAACACCCCTACACCTATGTGGCTGCAACAAAAAGGGTTCTACAAATGTGGTGCTAACCGCTGTAAATGCTGTGGCTTTGCACAAGTATCCAATTACTTTTCCAGCCAAGTGGATGCCCGTAGATATCAAATCAAAAGTTATATTAATTGCAACTCGAGCAATGTGATTTATTTGTTCGGTTGCAAGTTGTGTTCTATTCAATATGTGGGACCAACATGTCACCCACTTAAAGCACGAATAAGGGAACATTTATATCAACTGGAAAAGGGTTTAACTGACTCAGCAATTGCTAAACACATCTTAGAAATGCATGAGGGATCCAGAACGGCTTTCAGATTTCAAGGTATTGAAAAAGTAAGATTACCATGGAGAGGAGGAGATATGTCCTCATTAATTAATAAAAGAGAAGCCTTCTGGATTTTTCAGCTAAAAACAAGATCACCATTAGGTTTGAATCCAGAATGGGACATTAGTCACGTATTGTAGGTTGCTAAGTAATTTATTATTAATTAATAACAATTTAAGTTACTTTGTGACTGTGGAGATAGGCATTTACGCATATCTATAGGGCAGAATGCGTGAGATGATTTGGAATGTTCTATTTATATTTCATTTATATTTTGTTTTAATGCTTTCAGCCTTGGGAGGCGTGTTGTTACCTCTCTCCACATCCCTTTAAGTGATAAGGTTGTATAGACACAGGTGATTGTGTTGTCCAATTTTTTCAAATATCTACCAGCGTATATATATGTAGTGGAATCGAAGTAATAGAAAGGATCAGGGATTCCGGTTGGCATACTTTTCACATTTGTTCTTATTATTATTTTTTATTATTATTTTTTATTATTTTGTAATTTTTGGCCAGGAGTTTCTTTGTGAAGCTGGAAGATTATGTAAAGTTTGGACACATAATCAAAAGGTTTTTTGATTTGTTCTTTATTTCTCTGCCCCTCCTCCTGGTAGAGCTCGGTTGTTGATACAGCGGTATCTATCAGAATGAGGCTACTATGTAGCACCAATCAGCTTTTGGTTGCTACTTTTTAAACTTTTATGTTGAGTTTGGATATTTAGTCTATGAATAAGAGCTAGAGATGCTTGAAACGCGTCAGACTGTTCATAGTAGCTGATTTTTTCATGCCATGTCTTTGGATGTTTTTGGATTTTATTATATGTGATGGAATAAAGTGGACTTTTTATGGATAAAATTAGTTTTGTCAGACCGTTTGTAATTCAAACACCTGAGCCGGGTGTGCTCCCGCTTTGTTCAAAAATTTACTGGCGCACAATATTCTTAGAACATTATATTTCCATCTGGGACATAAATATATATACACATTTTATCTTAAAATAATAATAGCTCTTGTCCACATAACTGGACTGCATGAGAAGGGTTCTGGAATTAGAAGGCTATACTATTGTTCCAGCATACCTGTGGAAATTTCATAAGTAGTAGGAACTTAAGGTTTTGAAGTGATAAAAGTGCCTTTTATTTGGTAAATGTTTCTGTCTCTAGGTGTACACACTTAGCTTCACTTTTGTTTTATAATCTACATCACAGTGCTGACTAGCTTCTCCCACAAATGATGACATCACCACTGTCTTAGGGCATCAGTTTTGACACTATATTTGAAAAACTGAGGTATTTAGGGAACACTTTTGTGCACTGTAACTTTGTCTTGAGGAAGGCCATCTTGTCTAGTTGAAACGACTACAATAAAACCTTAATATTTTAACCACTTATCAAATCCTGTGAGGGCTGCTTCTACTTTCATTATATATATATATATATATATATATATATATATATATATATATATATATTAGACACTAACACAAGTTTTGCTGTTTTGGCTCTTTATTGCAGCACATTGGATTATAAATTAAACTCTGACTAAGACAATAAAAGGTACATTATTTGAGGGTATTTACATCCATAGACTGTGAACCAGGAATAAATTACATCCTTTTACATATAGTCCCTTTATTTTAAGGGAGCAAAAGTAAGTGGACAATTGGCTGCTTAGCTGTTTGTTAGGTAGTTGTTTGTCAAGTAGTTGTGTATCATTGCATTGTTAACTCATGCACATGAAAGTTAACAAAAGGTCTAGAAGGGATTCCAGATGTGGCATTTGGAGTCTGTTACTGTTGACTCTTGCACGAAAAGCAAAGAAGTGTCAATGTCAGTAAAAGAGGCCATCATGAGGCTAAAAAAATCAGAATAAAACACACTAGGTATGTGAAAATCAACTGTTAAGAACGTACTTTAAGAAGCAAGAATACACAGGTGACCTCAGCAGTAGCAAACGACCTGGTAAACCATGAAGATAACTGTAATGGATGATTGAAGAATACTTGCAATTGCGAAGAAAACCCCATTTCAACTGTTAAACAGACAAGAACACTCTCCAAGATGTAGACATAGAAGTGTCAGATGGTAGGATAAAAAGAAGACTACACCAGCATCACCACTGAGGGTTTACTACAAGATGCAAGCTATTGGTAAGTCTCAAGAACAGAAGGACCAGGTTACATTTCTGGAAGAAAGTCTTATGGACAGATGAGGTGAAGATTAATCTGTATCAGTTTAATCTGTGAAACATGGTGGAGATAAAGTTATGGATTGGGCATGTATGGCTGCCACTGGAACTGGCTCAGTTGCATTTATTGATGATGTGATCACTGACGATAAAAAACGACTGAAATGTAAAGAAACACATTGGGCTGGATTCTATTACAGGCTCTTGCAGAAGCTGAGTGACACTGTACACTGCTGTAAACTGTATTGTCTATCAGTACTCCTAAATATTTCTGTCATGAGAATTCCCAAAGTAGTTGCACATTTAGTGTATATATAGCTTGCTTTTTTCTGCAGTCCAAATGATTAAGCTTACATTTATCTATATTAAACCTCACCTGCCACTTTGCTGCCCATTTTTTAAGTTAATCCAACTTTTTCTGCAGCGAGAAAAACATCCCTCACTGTATGTATATCCTCACACATTTTAGTGTCATCAGAAAAGATTGGAACACTAATTTCAATATGCAAACTGAAAAACATTGAGACTGAACCTTGTGGAATAGCACTTAAATCTTTAGATTAATTTAAAAGGGTTCCATTCAGAACAACTCTGCAAGCTATCATTTAAACAGTTCTCCGTCCATGCACAAATATCATATCCCAAGCTAAAGCCTTTTAATTTATGCAGATCAGACATTGGCAAGCTAACCATATATACAGAAGGATCCTTACCTGTTACTTTCAGCAAGGTTAAGATGTTGTTTAATGTCTAGCAGGACCTCTTTGAGAAAGATCAATCGTTTTTCTTCTAACTGCTGGCACTGTTCAAATACCAAGTCCATGTTTTCCATGTACTGAGGGGTAGATTTCTGGATATCGTCTAAGATCTTTTCATAACGTTCCTGGGCCTGTAAAGGGTGTCATGATGGAGGAAAAAGGTTAATTTGAAGAGCTGAGGATACTGAAAGAAACAAGGTAGAGGAGAGCAGAGAGACAGAAAGAAAATGTAACAAGGGAGATCTAAAGATTAGATCTAATAGAGAGATAGTTGTGAGACACCTGTGCTAAGGAATGTACATTTTTTACAGGAAACTCTTAGAGGAAAAAGCTATTGGCTATCAGAGAGTGTTAGCTACTTTCCTTTGAACTTGGGTTTTCTCGTGTTATTTAACAGACAAAATCAACGCATAGTGAGGAAAAAATGATGCAACGCATGTTATCAGGTTACATGGATTTGCGTGGCCTACACTTGTTGTTCCATCTAGTAAACAGATTATTGAATAGCTGTAGAACACATTTGGTTATAGTTCGACATTGGTTTTCCACTTAATGACTGTTTTACTGTACCATATTGAATCAAGCCCCTAGTTGTCTAGAAAGCTTGCATCCTAGAGCCACTCAGTTAGCCAATAAAGGTATATTTTTTCCCTCTACTAGTCTCCTGCATTTTCTATGGCAAACGCGGTACCACACTTTACCCATATTACATTTTTACCACATTATCCTCTCTACAAAAGTTATCCTTTACACCACTTTCAAAGGATTTAAAAACTTGGTATTTTCCTGCTGTTTTCTAGAAAATGGGGAAAATGAGAATGGGGTGCAGACAGCATTTACTATTCTGCATAATTTTAAAACCTGATATTTTAAAGGGATAGTAAACCCCCCAAAAAACTGTTGGAGAATTGATAGGAATAATAAAAAAAACATGTAATGCCCTTATTCCCATCTCTCAAACCATCATGGTTTGAGAGATGTAAGAAAATAAAGACCTCCGCTCCCACCTCCTTCTCATGAGTCCGCTGTATAGCGGACGTCATGAGATCCTGCTTCCGGGACCAGACGGCGGCTCTTCAGGAGCGCTGTCATCGAGATATCCAACTATGATTACTTCATTAGAAAGGTCTACAACGTGTGCTTGCAAGCCAGGCACACATTGTAGACCATACCGATGAAGTAATTATAGTTAGATATCCCGACGTCAGCACTCCTGACAGCTTTACAGCTCGTCAGGCAGAAAGAGGAGGGAGCAGAGGTCTTTTTTTTCTTACATCTCTCAAACCATAACGGTTTGAGAGATGGGAATAAGGGCATTACATGTGTTTTTATTATTCCAATCAATTAGCCAACAGTTTTTTGTGGGGTTTACTAACCCTTTAAAATTAACCACATTATATTAATTTATTCTCCTAAGGTCCCTAATACCAATAGAAACTCGACTGGCAGTTTAGGGGTAAAAAGGCTTTTCCGAGCCTATATCCTACCCCTGCCCTTATATTTTGACCCATATGTATGCTGAATTTGCCACATCATCAAAATACAAAAACAGCATAAAATCGCATTGCAAATAGCCATTCATAAAGTGAAAAATACAACAAAATACATTGAGTAATTCATTAAAAAATCAAATCTAATAGAAAAAAAAGGTAAGTCAACAAATTATATCAGTATAGAGCCTAGGGGTTCCTTAATGGATTATACACTGGCTAAGTCAAATTAAAGGAACACTAACACCAAAAAATTAAATCAACTTTACTTACAGTTATCATATGAACAATTCATTTATATGTTACATTATTATTATTATTCTTTATTTATATAGCTCCAACTAATTCCACAGCGCATATCCATACAATATCATCCTAAACTTGCCTTTTAATGCTTGTATGAATCATACTGTTCAGAGAGCATTTACTTAATGTTGTTTGTTCTGTTTATATTGACTGAAAGAGCTAACATCAGTTAACTGATTGCTATTCATACCCATTGCTCTTGTTTTCAGAAAGGTTATTATCTTATCTCTTAGCCCATTAAAAGATAATCTTGGACAATTAATAGGAGCCCTGGAAAAGGAAATAATCTTCTTCCTCAGAATATATGTAAGAGTAGATTTATGGCATCAGAAAGCAAACATATCAAGAGACACAATTTTCATGGGCTATATGAAGTACAAGGTATTTTAGAGTATTTCATCCCAGTTAATTTTTAGGTGCTAGTGTTTCTTTAAAACATATCAAATTAATATTGGTTTTGGGGTATTTTTTGGAATGTGGAGGTTAAGAGGAGGGTGCTCCAATGCCCCAATACATGGTGGCTAAGGCAGGGAATTGGGGGGCTATTGTTCCCATATTTCCCCAAATTGATAGAGCCCAAGGAAAGGGACTGATGTTCTGCCGCTTTCCTTCAGCTTCTCTTGCCTCTCCTTGGAATCATTTTGGATTGTTTTACAGTGCTCCAAAAGGACTCTAATGAGGAGGTTTTGGTTAAAAACAAATTAAATAAATAAATAAATAAATAAAAAATAGAATGCTATTACAGACTGATACCTTTATAAGTGCTACATCAGAAAATAGCCATTCAACTGACATTTGTGGCTGTAATGGAATCTTTGCCTTAGAGAGAAATATATGAGTATGTTGACCTGGCAGCACCCCAGTCTGCTATTTACTGCATGCTATACAGTATGCTCCTGAACAGGAAGATTCCATGGTCCCTTTAAAGATTCGAAGCAATGAATGTATTGTTAGGAAATGATTCTAATAAGGAGTGAGAGGAGCTATTGTTAAGAGAGAATTAGGTGTAAATCATGATCCGATTGTGTTTTTTTTTTTTTTTTTTTAAAGTGTTTGAAAATACTGTAGAAATATAGAAATATAGGAAGGTGTAGCATTGTCAATATTTATCATCATTATTTATCATAATACTTCTATACTATAAAGGAGAAGCTATTCATGTGACCAGCATTTCACCAGACGTGCAACACACACCCCTGGGGCAGTCAGGAGGAGGAGATAGAACGTCTCCACCATTTACATTGCTCCAAAGATTCACAGGGGTGTGATTTTCACAGGAGTGCGCATGGGTCTTTCGGCCCAATGCGTACTCCTATGAAAATCTCTGCAGCGAGTCGCACATGTTTTAGTTAAGCTCTTCCAACTTTGTCCTCTCACTGTTTCTCCACTTCCCCGGACTTTCTACTCTCTCCATTCACCCTCAGCTCCACAAGGGCGTTATTTCACCCCTCATCACTATTTCGTCTTAAGAAAAAAAAACACTGACTTACAGCGCTGTAAACTTTTACTGCTACAAACCTTCACCCACCACCAGCATTTCCACCTCTACCAACCCTCACCACTCCTCACTATTTACGCTTTAAACAAAATCACAACAAGCCCCACTTACACAAGGTTCAGGTTCCAACCAAGAAGGATGGTGACTGCTGTTCCATTTTGGGCCTCAAGTGTCTCAACAGGTATGTGGAGACTGTAAGTTTCAAGATAGAGTCCTTGCGTTCCGACATCATAGAGATGTGCCCAGGGGGAGAATCTGGTATCTCTAGACCGTCAAGATGCATATATACACATTCCAATCCATCTAGACAGCCAACGCTATCTGCATTTTGCCTTAGGCTCAGAGCACTACCAATTCATCACTGTGCCATTTTGTCTGGGGACCTTAGCAGCTTTCATTCACACCCAGGACATTTCCATGATTCCTTATCTGGATGACCTTTTGATCAAGGATCCTTCAGAGGAACTTTTGGCCCAGCACTTCCAAGAATGTGCTCTACTCCTGGCCCACCATGGGTGGATCTTGAATATGTTGAAGTCATCGTCGGTACCATCCCAGCAGCTGGTCTTCCTAGGCATGAGCTTCAACATCCTCCTAGGGAAGGTTTTTTGCCTGAGGACAAGATCCTGCAGTTTATGCAGGAGGTGTCTCAGGCCCTGGAGTGGCCCTCAGCAATGATCCAGGTGTTCTGGGCAGGCTAGTGTCAGCATTAGAGGTGGTGTCTTACTCTCAGGTCCACCCCAGGGAACTTCAGAGACATGTCATCCAGAATTGGTATGGGAATTAAGTGCTCCTGGATCAGCAGATCTCCCTCTCTCAGGAAGCCAGATGGAACTTGCAGTGGTGATGGTTGCAATGGCGCAACTTGGAACCGGGAAGTCTTTTGTGATCACAGAATGGACTCTGGTCACGATGCATACCAGCCTGAGTGGCAGGGGTGTGGTTCTGGGTTACCTGGGAATCCAGGGCAGGTGGACTGCAGAGGACTCTCGTCAGTCCATCAGTGTCCTGGAGCTCAGGGCGATTCATTTCACACTTGTGTACTGGACCTCTCGGTTGAAGGGTTATCCAGTATGAGTCCAGTCGGACAACGCCATGGCTGTGGCTTACATCAACCATCAGGGGGGCACTCGTTGCTGACCGGTACAAGGTGAGGTACATTCTAGCTTGGACAGAAGCCCACTTTCTGGCAGTCTCTTGTGTTCACATTCCAGGGGTAGAAAACATACCAGTGGACTTTCTAAGTCACCAAGATATGGATCAGGGAGAGTGGGAATTCAATCCGAAAGTGTTCCACCTGATTGCCAATGTTTACTTGATGGCCACGAGGGACAACAGGAAGGTTCCGACCTTCTGCTCCCGGAGGGGGGATCCTCTGGCCTTCGCCACGGACATAATGTCAATTCAGTGGAACTTTCACCTCTCTTATGTTTTTCTTCCAATTCCTCTTTTTCCCAGCGTTCGTAGGAAGATCAGGATGGACGGCTTAATTTTGATTCTGGTTGCTGCTTATTGGACCTGCAGGATGTGGTTTGCAGACCAGGGGCTCGATTCTGTTACCAGCACTAAAAATAAAACATGTGTTATTTTTTTTTAAATCAGGTTTAGTATCCTATTACCCGACTTATGAAAACAAAATCAGCGGTAATTATACTTACTGCCAGTCAAAAAAAGCCCATAGGAAACAACTAAAAACAAAGTGCAAGCAGTATCCTATTACCCACACTCAGTATTAGCGCCTGTTTTGTGTTTGCATTTTAAGTCAGGAATTCTGCGCCTCAGAGGTTGAGGCGTAGAAGCCACGATGACAGTTTCAAAACCACTGTTGTTCGAATAAAAGCAATGAAGAATACAGTATACATCATAGAAATCTGACATAGGGTGCCCCCCTTTGACATTTTAACCCCCCTCCTTTTAAAATTTGACTTACAGTGCTTTCTTTCACCATTTTAATTCGACAAATATTGTTCACATTCCACATTTTAACCCCCACCCTTTTAAAATTTGACTACAGTGCTCCCACTACTTTTTTTCGCCATTTAAATTTGACATTGTTTCTTCTCCCATTTTCTTTGACATGCCCTCACTGTATTTGTAGTGTATGATTAACCCCATGAGTACCAGAGAGGTAGCAACGCTTTGGTTGTATATAAGTTTAAGTTATGTTAGTAACAATAAAAGTATTAGAACAAAAAAAAATTATAGGCAGCTGTACAATATTCTAGTTTTGCAGACAAAGTTCGGGTTAAATACGACAGTATAGTCAAGTATGCAAATCCAATGCCAAAGCAGTGCACCCTGTCTCAGTCTAAGTCTAAACCATCTGGACATTAGAAGTAAGTCTGTTAAAGACAGATTAGGGCAAAAACGTATGAATATTTACCAGTAGAGCAGAAGTAGTAGATGCGATAAACGGCTAACCCGTGCTGGTAAACCCAGCTCAAGATTAATAATACGACAAAGTGACAGTCTCAAAATCATCATATAGCGATGCCATGACATTTGCAAGCAATAAAATCAAAGAAGTTATAACCTTACTGGTAGCTCTGATAACAGCTTTAGAACCTCTGTGTGCTGTGCTGTAGATGCTTTCATGTTGCTATAGGCATCCGCTCCTAGTGGTGAAAAAAGGAAATCCCCAATTTGTGTTCAATCACGCATGTAGCAAACTGTATCTTCATGTAACCCCTTGGTTCTTGCACTGCCTACAGCGCTGTAGAGCTGGAGGGTCCTATACAGGGGTACTATAAAGTGTAGATCAGAGAAATGAAACATTATATCAATCCCACCAATGTTTAACAAAGTAATCAGTCCCGATGTGTGTGTTATTCAGCCTGGTAAATTGTGTTCATTTGTGTGATAAATATTGTCTAAACAGAAATTAGATGAACAAATGTTAAAAAGTACAACACATCCGGTGGTATCAAAATGCTGGACAAAGTCTTATGTATACATAAGACAAGAGCTCCTGTTTAATTTATTTCACAGTATCCTATCACACTGCAAAGGTAGTGACACTTAAAATAATCTGGCCACTTCTAAAATACATCTTTATTATTATAAGTGCCAAGCTGGATGGTCTATCTTCATTTACTAATCAAATTTTTGAATATATTTCATATTTGAATATAAACAATAATGTCAGACATTATTTCTGTTTAGACAATATTTATTACACAAATTAACACAATTTACCAGGTTGAATAACACACACACAAGGACTGGTTACTTTGTTAAACATTGGTGGGATTGATATAATGTTTAATTTCTCTGATCTACACTTCATAGCACCCCTGTATAGAACCCTCCAGCTCTACAGCGCTGTAGGCAGTGCGAGAACCAAGGGGTTACATGAGGATACACTTTGCTACATGCTTGATTGACCACAAATTGGGGATTTCCTTTTTTCACCACGTGACATGAAAGCATCTATAGCACAGCACACTGAGGTTTTACAGCTGTTATCAGGGATACCAGTAAGGTAATAACTCCTTTGTTTTTATTGTTTGCAAATGTCATGGCATCACTATATGATGATTTTGAGACTGTCACTTTGTCGTATTAGTAATCTTGAGCTGGGTTTACCAGCATGGGTTAGCAGTTCATTACATCTACTACTTCTGCTCTACTGGTAAATATTCATACCTTTTTTGCCCTAATCTGTCTTTAACATACTTATTTCTAATGTCCAGATGGCTTAGACTGGGACAGGCTGCACTGCTTTGGCATTGGATTTGCATACTTGACTATAATGTCGTCTTTGTCAACATAACCCGAACTTTGTCTACAAGGCTAGAATACCGTACAGCCTCCTATCATTTTTTTGTTCTAATACATTTATTGTTACTAACATAACATAAACTTATATACAACCAATACGTTGCTACCTCTCTGGTACTCATGGGGTTAATCATACACTACAAATACAACAAGGGCATGTCGAAAAAAATTGGAGAAGAAACAATGTCAAATTTAAATGCAGAAAGAAAGTCATGGGAGCACTTTAGTCGAATTTCAAAGGGGGGTTAAAATGTCGAAGGGGGGCACTCTATGTCTGATTATGATAATGTGGTGAACACATCTAACACTGAACTTGATCTTTCTGTCAAACGTACACCTATTTCCTTGGACTTTGACATTTTGCATGTTTTTTTTAGGCAGTAGTCGAATAAAAGCAGACAGAGCCAATTTTGTTACTACTCTGAAATGTGCTGTCTATGCCAGTTTTGTTTTACTGTGGTTCTGTAACAGAATACCGACGTAACAAATGTTTGCAAAATTCATGTTGCTTGTTTTTCTTGTAACGCCGGTTTTATTGCTCGTAATAGAATCAAGCCCCTAGTGTGCCTTTCCATTCAAGATCCGCTCCCGCTTCCTTCCAAGCCAGACTTCTTTCTCCAGGCCTACCTTTGGAAAGAGAATATGGGATAGATGGCTTTGATGGCATGGCTGTTGAAGCCCACATCCTGAGGAAGAATAGATTCTCCACTGAGGTCATTTCTACTATGAGTCAGTCTTGGAAGCCTGTCTCCTCTAAGGTAACCACAGGGTTTGGTCTATTTTTTCATGCCTGGTGTGAGGACAGGGACCTGCCTTCACAGGACTATGACATTCTGGTGGCACAGTCTTTTCTCCAGGATGGTGTGAACAAATTATGTAGCTTGAGTTCCTTGAAGGTTCAAATCTCTGCTCTCTGTATTGTTCCAGAGACATATTTCCACTATTCCTGATGTCAAGGGGTTCCTTCAGAGGGTCGAGAATGCTTTCCCTGCCTTCAAGGCTCCCACTTCTCTGTGGGACCTTAATTTGGTTTGGAATGTTCTGCAGAGGCCTCCCTTTGAGCCCCTTGCTACTATCCCTATGCGTCAGTTGACACTTAAGATGGCCTTTCTTCTGGCAGTAGTCTCAGTATGCACAGTCCCTGAATTTCAGGCCTTGCCTTGCAAGCCCCTTTTCCTGGTGTTTCACAAGGACAAGGCAGTTCTTCGAACCTCTCAGGAATTTCTTCCTAAGGTGGTTTCTGAGTTCCACATCAATCAGGAGATTTTTGTGCCTTCCTTCTGTCCTGACCCAAAATCTGACAAGGAGAAGAATCTCCACTTGCTGGGGTGTGGTGTCTTAAGTTGTGTGTGCACTGCACAGAGTCTTTCCATAAGACAGACTCCCTACTTTGTCATTCCTGAGTGTCCTAGGGTAGGTCAGGCTGCTTCCAAAGTCATCGTGGCCTCTTGGATCAAGGTCTGGTGGGGGCCGTCTGGGCCTACAAGAATCAGTCCTCAGCTGAGCAGTTGTGCAAGGCAGCGACTTGGTCCTCCTTGCATACCTTTGTGAAGCTCTGTCGTGTGGATGTCCAGGCTTCGGCTAACACCAGCTTTGGCTGGAAGGTCCTGCCTGTCTGGGAACCTGTTTTTTCTTGTGCTTTACTGTTGTTCAGCTGCTTTGAGCCCCATTGGCTTTTGTTATTGTGTGCTTTGTAGGTTTAGTGTCCATTGACACGTAGTTTGGTTTGGGATGTTCCTATTCTGGATCGTCCCAGGGAACTCCGTTATCATGGGGACAGGAGTGAGGTTTTTTTCTCCTCCTTACCACCTCTGAGAGCCACCTGTTGGTATATCCCCATCGTACCTGTGTTCCATATTGGATGATAGAGAAAATCGGATTTTTAATCTTACCTATTAAATCCTTTTCTCTTAGTCCATATGGAACACAGGTCTCCCACCCAGTGAAAGGACCTCTGTTGGTCTTGCCTGTCTGGACCTGGGAGTCCATTTTTAGCTCACAGGAGCTTCCTTCTTCTTCTCTTGCTGTCCCTGTTGGTTTGGTTTTTGATCACATCATAAATGTATATGAAAGGTGGGGCAAGGGTTGAGCTGTAGGAGAGGCTGGGAGTCTCCGCACACAAGATTCTGTTTTTTGACATGTGTTCTGCCTTCCAAGGAGGAACTCAACCCCATTTTACCTGTGTCTCATATGGACTAAGAGAAAAGGATTTAACAGGTAAGACTAAAATACTATTTTTGTCAATTTATCTATAATCAGAAGTTTAATAAGTTTTGTGGAACAGGTATTGAATACAGTTCCACTGGTCCAAGAACTTATGGCCATCCTTAAAGGAGGACCCTTAATTATCATTTTCAATTTGAGAAAGATACCCATAAGATCCTCATGTGCTGGACAAGGGGAATCCTCCTACCTAACCTTTCTGAGCAAACCTGCATAGTAACATAGTTAATGAGGTTGGTCATCTTGCTAGTTGGACTCAATCCAGAAAATGTCCTTTCCATCCTGGTTTGTTCCCAACTCAATTAGGGAGGAACAATCTGTTTTTGCGACCACCTTTACACAGCCTTAGCTGCAGTAAGGTAAGTCCAGTTAGTTGTCACTGCACCAAACCCTGCTCTCTAGCAACTCTGTCTAGCTGCAGTCCCTGAGCAGGAAACCATTACAGAAATCTAAGCCATTTGCCTGGTGCTTCTTAACTGATCCCAAGTACTGTCAGGGTCTCCACTGAGCATCTAGGACCTCCCTGTATTCTGCTGAGAGGTGGGGAAGAAAGCACTGTTGTAAATAAGGAAGCACCTTAGAAGGAACAGTGTCGAGAACGTGAGAGTCAGAGTGCAAATAAGAGAAAAAAATCCAGAATTTTTTTAGTGTCCCATGTAAGGGTGCCTTTGGAAGTGTGTATTGAGAGAATATTGTCAGGAAGACAATTTCCCACATAAGGGTGGAAGAGGGGGAGCTTTTGTGGTGTTTCAAGAGAGCGGTCAGAGAGTAGGAAAGCGCATTGATTTCCTTGATCCTCTGTCACTTCCGTTGGGAAGTAAGTTTAATCGCAACTCCTCGAATGGAGTCCTTATGGGCCTCCCATAGGGAGAAGGGAGATCCCTTTGTTTAAGAAGAAGTAATCAAATGGCTGAGATGAGCTGTGATGAAAGGAGAGGGTCTGATAAGCGAGGATCGTTCACCCTCCAGAGCCCATAACCTCTGGTGGGGCCAAGCCCCGAGAACGTGGTTAAGACCAGAGAGTGATCCTACCAGGACAGCATGAGAATGTGTGAGTGGAAGAGGTTGGAGAGAATATGGAATACAAAAAAGTTAAAAAAAAAAAAAAAAAAGAGGCGCCCCTTGTGCAGCTTGATAATATAAACGATTCTCCACCACAAACACCCAATGGGTGCATACTCACTGAACAGATGGCTGTGATTCTCGTTATGTAGTACACAGCTAAAGGGATTTCTGGGATATCTTGCTGTCCCAGACACAGTAAGTCACAAGATATGCCAACTGGGCTGTTCCTGAGAGACGGCCAAACAATACAAAAATATGAAAAAAAAGAAACCACAGGGCGCCCAATAGTGTAATTCCATAATGAAAAGATCACATAAAAATAGTTGTATGATACAAATATGATGGTCAGAGGTCAATCTGACAAAGTCAGCTGGTGGAGATAATGGCCCATCTCCACTCTGGTATCTCATCGTATTGTGCTATGTCCAGAACGCCTTCTAGGCACTCCACAGAGGTCTGATTCATTCCACATATAACAATATAAATGTGCAAGCAAAAAATAAAAAAGGCCATACCATATATATATGGTGATTAAATATATCAAGGAATAATGTGCTTCACAGTGCTACACCACTCCTTTATCAAAGACAACAAGGATCAGAAAAGAGCCATAACAAAACAAAAGATTAAATACCAGTGTAGTATCGCCTGATTGGTTAACAGGCTTAACACACATCTGATACGAGTGCCACTCAGAATCAAAGGTGAGTGCAGACTGTCAAAGGGATCACTTGAAAATAACATTGTGTGTATCACCTGGAAAACTAATACTTAAGGTCTGGTGAATAGATTATAGAATGAACTAAAATATAAAGGATTAATGTCTTAATGATATAAATTGATTCAGTTGAACAATTAAATACATTACACATAATAGAAAGTGATTAAAATGTACCAAGGGTCCCTGACCCCACAGGTGATGGAGAGGTAAACTGCCAGAGAATAGGGCTAGATGTCTCATCGGCACCAGGAGGCAATACCCGGTCACACCCAAAATCGCTTAACAGCTGACATCAAGGGATCAACCCCTTCAATATCAAAAGGATAAATAACCTCCATATACTCCATGCCCAAAGGAAAATCCAAGGAAAACTAGTTTTTATATATATTATATATATAAATATATATATATATATATATATATATTCATTGATTAACCAATAAAAAATATACCTATTCACTGGGAATGGAAATAAAAATCTACCTTTAAACTATAAATTATTCTCAAAAAGGAACTCAATAGATATATACTAAACTACGAGAGGAGAGTGGATTAACCCCCCAAAAACAGCCATATGAAATATCATAACGGTAGTTATAATCTCAAAACGATCCTCAAAATGATCTAAACTGATGTGGTTCTTAAAAAAAAAAAAATGTATGTATATATATATATATGTATATATATATATATATATATATATATATATATATATATATATATTAGACAGGCCATAGAAAAAATAGATACTTGACCCCCTTGTGCATACCGGAGGGGCACGTAACACACCACCCAGCAATATATTACTTGGGGAATGTCTTGCATGCCACCAGAAACCCCAATAAATCAACACAATGCAAAAATTCAAGGTTCTGTAAAGAGAAATGTGAAAGACAAACTACTTAAACACTTGTGCGATCCGGTGGCCTGCAATAAAGCATAGGGCAACCTATGGTGTATATGCAGTACAGCACATGCCACACTACCACCCAAAATGCCCGAGGGTTTTCAATAATAATACGTAGATTAATATAAAAATCTAATAGTATCACTGTCATAAATGAAAAATAAAAAGTAATGAAGGGCTGTACTTATATAAAACGAATTACATTAAGTGACATAAAAGGTGATATACATTATAATATACATTATAAAATTAGAAATTCAAGGATACTGGACAATGATGAAATAAAAAATGAATTGACAATTATAAGGAAATTGAGTGTTGAATGAGTATATGGTGAACGGTAATGTAAAAAAAAAAAAAAAAGGTGAGTGTGAATAAAGTAAATGTATGTATGTGGGCCGCACCACACAGAAATTTAGAACACGGTTCAGCCATCATAAACATTTTGAAAGGGTTTTTAATTTCCCTAGACACTTTGCAGATTGTCATAAAGATCCCCAGGGTTTGAAAGTTTACCAACTGAATATATTGCCCCTTCTAATAATTATAATAGACTACAGTGACTTAATAATTGTGAATCTTTCTGTATTTTTAGACTTTCCACACTGTCACCAGAAGGCTTGATTGAGATGTTAGAAACTCCAAATATTTAGATTGATAGATTTTTATACAGGAAGGTTTGGATGAAATATCCAAACACTTCAAACATTTAGTTTGATAAATTAGTATATGTATGTGTATATATATATATATATATATATAATATGGAAGGCTCACCTGAATACGTGGGAGGGGCTGCAGGGTATTAAACATGGCAGATACCCTGCATCCGGTGAGCCGTCACTTCCGGTCACTGACGCACGCGAAGGAAAGGTATTGATCGCTTTCAGCATTTTCATCTATACAGCTGGTGTTTATTCCCTTCTTTGCTTTCGACTATTAATTCTCATGTGCATATGATCACTAACCATCCCTTACCTCACATATCTAGCACTTTTAGGCGCTTCCGATTCCCCTTCAGTCGCTAGTGACGTCATCACTACGTGACCCAGAAGCATCGGCTTCTTGCACATTGATTATTGATTCAGTACTCCAGGTGACTTTGTTATCTTTTATCTGCTGCTTCTAATAGATGTCAGCATAAGAGGGTTATCCAATTCAAATATAACAGTGTATGTAGAGTTGTACAAGTTACTGTATTGGATAGAATAGAGACAAGGGATAGCATGCAATATTCAGGAAGGTAAAATGGAGCAAACCAACAACCTTAAATGGGACAACTACAAGTTCTCATTGGTTTACCTGTGTCTGTTTAAAAGATGGTAAAGTTTACAGATATCCCAGGGACTGTTTAGTAAAATGTAAAATATAGGCTGAGAAGTGCTATGTTCTCATAAAGTCATGCTTGTGTCACAGTGTAGATTGTGAGACTAATACATTTCATACTCATTTTAATAACAATTGAGATCCATACTATGCAGCAAGCACAAATATCCAACCCTGTGGCTATGATCCTGAGCAGTATTGCAGTACTTCTGCCCAGGGGTGGCCGTTAGTGATGTAGGTTTAATACAATTTAGTACTATAGATCTGTTTTTCTGCTAATAAATAACTATCTTGTCTACAGGTACTTTAGGGTCGCTAGAGTAATAACCGTTTCCCTTTCAAGTTTATTTAATCAGATTGCCTATCTATTCTTCAGTGCAAGATTTTCCAGCATCCTCAGGTATCGTCTGTTTGATTACCTCTAAACTATACAGCAGATTTCAATATTTTATGGTTTAGTCAATACTTTTCCGATCGCTTAGCAAGGCTTTTTGCCAGTATTATGATATATCTGGAAGGATATTTTGGAAGGGAGAGATGTAAATCTAGTTTCCTTGCTTATCTCGGCACAAGATCTGACTGAAAACCGTACTATCAACTACGGTGAAGTTTCAGTCACACTAAAGGCCAAGGACCCTAGACTGTCTAAAAACTGTCTATTACAGAATTTGTCTTGGCCTTTAGTGTATTTAGAGATGTCCTTTGCTCTTCCTTCCCTTTCTGCAGGCAGGAATTAGACCAATACCAATAGTATATATAGTATATAGTAGATCTAGGGTACAGATACGGAGGATTTCACTTTTACGACTATCACTGGGCTTTTTCAGCGAAGGCAGCTGCTGCCTTGGCTCAATTTAATTTTGTGACGGATTGGAGCTCGCTGGTTAACAAGCTTTTTTGCAGGCACTTCATTGGT
Organism: Rhinophrynus dorsalis; assembly: GCA_037306005.1. Lineage (NCBI taxonomy): Eukaryota > Metazoa > Chordata > Amphibia > Anura > Rhinophrynidae > Rhinophrynus > Rhinophrynus dorsalis. Next base: position 246,700,441 of record CM074719.1, on the reverse strand, counting down.
ATCCAAGCCCCAGTTTGTCAGCTCTGCAAATCTGCCAATCATACTCTTAATCTATGTCCTATGGCCGATTCCAGCGGTCCTTCTACTTCCTCAGCAGTGTTGCTTCAGCAGCAGCCCCCCTAGATATGCCCCCCCCCCCCAAGCTATTTGCCCTAGGAATCCGAGAGACAATAAATGACTAATATCTGTCATCCTCAGTCTCTTGCAGTCTCTTCTTGCTTATCATCCGGACCACACCTTAACCAGTTTCGTTATTTCAGGTTTTCAAGAGGGTTTCCACACAGGCCTCTTGGCATGCCCTTCAGTCTCCATAGCAATTCCTAACTTACAGTCTGCACTTTTAGAACCAGAGTTAGTAGATACACTTCTCAAATTAGAGCTAGAAAAGGGCTTCATCGTCGGCGCCTTCGAGTCACCCCCTTTTCCGGTATGGAGAGCTAATCCACTGGGCATCGCTACCAGGAAATTTTCTCTCAAGAAGCGCCTGATTGTGGGTTCTTCAGCCCCTCACGCATCCTGGCAGCCAAGTATCAATTCACTGATTCCTTCCGAAGAATTCCGCCTCAAATATCACTCCATCGAAGATGCCATGACCCTGATGAGAATGGCCGGGGAAGGCTGCTGGTTATCCAAAGTCGATATAGAAGATGCCTTCAAGCTCCTTCCGGTACATCCTTCACTATGGCATCTTCAAGGTATGAAATGGCGTGAATTGTACTATTTTGTAGTGAGGTTGCCATTCGGTCTTAAAAGCAGTCCTAAACTGTTTGACTGCTTTGCCAGATTAATTAATTGGATCGCTCACTGCCCAAATGGGATTCACTACTTGGATGACTTCTTAATCATAGAGTCTCCCACAGAGCATCCAGCCGGTCTGTCCAATCTCATGTCTACTTTTCAGAAGTTGAGGGTTCCCATGGCTCCCAAGAAAATTTATGGCCCTGCGACTTCCATTCAGTTTTTAGGAATTTGCCTAGACGCTAAAGATGGAAGCCTATCTGCCAACCAACAAACTAGAAAGAATTTCTTAACAGACCATCGTGCACTAAGAAATAGTTGCAATCCTTATTAGGTCACTTAAATTTCGCTATGCGCATCATTCCTCAAGGGAGAGCTTCCTATGGCCCAGGATGGCTTCACTTCCATTCACTTAGATGAAGCAGCGAGATCCGATTTGACTATGTGGTCTTCATTCCTTAACCACTGGAATGGCCATTCCCTATTTCCTCTGCCTCTTAATATTTCTTCGCCAGTAATTTTTTCAGACGCATCAGCTTCTCAGGGCTATGCAGCAATTTTCAAATCAGAATGGTTTGCAGCTCCCTGGCCCCCAGAAACTCAAAACATTCCTGAATTTCTTCATACGTCAGCTTTGTTTGAATTATATCCTATAGTGTCAGCAGCAGTACTTTGGGGTCATTTGTGGATGGATGAGACGGTTATATTTAAAACTGACAACCAAGCTACAGGTTTATTGCTTATTAAAGGTAGATCTTCATCTCAGTCTATTATGCTTTACCTACGTAAACTAACCTGGTTGTCTCTGTATTATAAATTTAGCATTCATAGCTCTTTTCTCCCAGGTACCTGCAAACAAGCAGCTGACCCCCTTTCTCGTCTTAATTTCCAAGAGTTCTTCAGATTAATTCTGTCAGCCAACAAACTCCCTCTTCTCCCCCGCCACTGCACGAGCTAGTCCTGAAATGAGCTACTTCTTGTCTGAAGCAAAAAATATAGTGCTACGTGGTCTGGCTCCAAGCACCCGCAAAATCTACGAGAAAGCATGGTCCACTCTGCACCACTTCCTTGTTCTCACTAAATCAACCTGCCACTACTCAATCCCAGTATTTATTGCTTTCAGAACATATTGCCACCAGTCCCTTAAATTGTCCCCTTTTACCATTAAGTTATACTTTGCTGGGATACAGCACCACCTAGCACTAATGCAACCAAACTCACCCTCCTTGTTTGCATCTTATCAAATCAAACTATTCCTTAAAATCCTTTTTAAAGTGGAACTACCACCCAATAATAAAACTGCACCACATAATTGCCCCTCTGGCGACTAGCTGCTCAGTAGTGCTAGTCGCCAGAATTATTACCTGATTAAAGAGAAATCGATGTTCTTCCAAGACTGACAGCAGGACAGAGCGCGGACATCTTGCCATAGTGACGTCTGCGCGCCTGCTCTGACAGTCCCTTTTGGAGCCGACCGGCTCCTAGCAACGCCTCCTAGACCAGGATGGGACTGAGAGTGCAGGCGCGCGGACGTCACTATGGCAAGATGTCAGTGCTCCGTCCTGCTGTCAGTCTTGGAAGAATAGCAATTTCTCTTTAATCAGGTAATAATTCTGGCGACTAAAAATATTGAGCAACCAGTCACCAGAGGGGCAATTATGTGGTGCAATTTTATTATTGAGTGGTAGTTTTGATGGCCCGCTTTTTTCATAAACATTAAGAAATCTTAAAAGCAGGCCCCTTAGAACCAAATACTAATTGTATTCTGCTAGCAGCTATATGTCTGGGGTTTTTTGGATTCTTGAGACCTGGAGAATTTTTGGCCTCTCCTGGTGAACAAACTTTTTTAAAGAAAGGGAACTTATTCGATCATGTAGAATATTTTAGCCTGCAACGTTCACACTCAAAATATGGTCAAAGAGGCGAAGGCGTGAATATTAAATTCTTTCCCACTAACGATAATAGTTGTCCATACCAAACACTACGGCTACTGTCTAAACTCCTCTCTGATAAACCAGTCAACAGTCCCTTGCTACCTACTACTAATGGACCGCTCCAAATTAAGACATTCATTAAATTGATCAGGATACTCCTAGCTCACCTAGATTTAAATCCTATGGCATTCGCTGGTCACTCCTTTAGAACAGGAACTGCTTTGGCAGCCTTTAAGAATAATGTTCCACCTCACATTATTCAGCATTTAGGAAGATGGAAATCTTATTGCTTCACGAGATATATACCCAACCCGCATCTAGAGATTAAAACGGCACTTTCTAATTTGTCCAGTTAACTTTCAATAGACTTTCAAACGACTAGTTGTAGCTTTCTTTTTGGCCTCTAATCAGGTTGGCTGCCTCGTCATCACCCCAGGTCTAGGAGACCTGGGGTTTTTTGCCATATAGATTCATTCATATTGGTACCATCAATGGGTGCTGGAAGCCCTGACAACAAGTGGAAGGCTCGCCTGAATTTGTGGGAGGAGCTGCAAGGTATTAAACCCAGCAGCTACCCTGCATCCGGTGAGCGGTCGCTTCCGGCCCCCACCCTTTCTCTTCCCCTGTTTTTTATATACTACATTAAGGCCAACCATCTAATCAGGTTGGTTGCCTCGTCATCACCCCAGGTCTAGGAACCTGGGATTTTTTGCCATATAGATTCATTTATACAGGTACCATCAATGGGCGCTGGAAGCCCTGACCACAAATATATACACTTTTTTTTTTTTTTTGCCTTCTGTGAATCAGCAAGGGTGATATGGCATAGGGTGAACTTGATGGATGATTATCTTTTTTTTCAGCCTCAGGAACTATGTTACTATTTAAAACCAAAGAGAAAAGGGCAGCACTCACAGGATTTATAGAGAAAGCAAGGGAAGAATCTTACTCTGTGTTCAATGTTTCAGGCGTCCTTTGTGATTATTATTAAAACCTTCTTAAGGATCAGAAAAACTAATAAAATAATACATTTTCTACTCATTAATCACCTAAATTCGCTATGAGTATAGAAAATCTTTGGGGGAATCTACTTCTGTGCGCATGTAACGGGCCATAGGCCGTTACTGAGAACTCATATATGGACTGGTCATTCATTTCCCCTTGTTACAGGATGTAGGGCTATGGACTGTCGAATGTCACATGTTACATGGATGTCGAATAGTTTCCTATGTTATATGTGCGAGGGGGATACACGAACACCGAAGCCGGTGGTTCCCCGGTTCCTTTGTTCGAGGCATCAATGTCGCCTCAAACGCGGGAAACCGGAGGCAGTGAGTCGACGCCGGATTGGCTGACGTACGACTCACTACGCACACTGATTGGCCAGGGTTGAAGCTGCATATTCAAACTAGTGTGTAGGTGCTTCAACCCCTGGCTTAGTCCTCTAAATGTGTATTCCCTCTCATCAACCCTTTGTCTTTGTCTAAACCTAATTACACATGTTTGTACTGCAGGTGTTGAGCAATATGCTGATTAGGTCGTTTGCCATTGGCCCTTTTTCTCTGCCTGCTATTGGCCCTTTTGTTCCATCTGCCATTGGCCCTTTTGTCACCAGTGTCACCTGTCTATTGTGTTTGATTGGTCCCTAGACCAAGTCCCTATTAGAATGCCTAGCCCTTCCTATCCCATTGTGACATTGTGCTGAAGTGTATAAAAACATGTTTTTGGTTGAATAAAGTGTGTTCGTTTGGCAGCAAGAAGTCTCCTGTGTCGTTCTTGTTCGGATGGTCTAAAGGATCCGCTCTGATCCCCATCCTCAGAGACGCTTCTGAGCTATTCACGTTCCTGCGAATCCTCGCCTCGAACTTCGATCCTCGGTCCTCCTGGATCTCCGGTACTCGTTCGACGGGTTCGAGAGGACCGCAAAGAGATTCGCTCCAACCGGGGTGTTCGACGGAGCCTATCCGCCTTCGAGAGCAGGGAATCCGGTAAAGACGGCCCAGGGCTTCCCGACTACCTGGGTTACCGTTATTGCGCATTATCCAGATATATCCCTATGTGTCTTGCAAAAAGAGACCAGCACTGGCTGTTAGAATCAGTTCCCATCCTTTTTTTTTTTCAAGTTACCACGTCAAATCTCTTTTGTCCCTCCTCCCTTTTAAAATCCTTTCTAAATTATCACTGCTTCTCCAATCCATGTATTGAGCACCACTCCCCCTCTTCTTTTTCTCACTTCATCTCCTTCCCCAGACCTATTTCTCTGACTTTACAGTCCTAATTCTTTCCACAATCCACTCCCTGACCCATCTTTCCACCAGCCTCTTTCCTATTCAGTGTTTTTGCCTCTCTGACAAAAAAAGAACAGATCTTTTGTTATTCTTACTACTTAACAGCTATGAGATTGTGAAGCAAGGAATGGCAACGTGATGTTCTCCAGTTCTTTCACTACCACAGCAATCAGTATCAGTGGGAGTTATAGTTTAATAACCACATAAGAGCTACATGTTGCAGTATCTGCTATATATATGTACATTATAGCTTAAAGTGCACTTCTTACAGTCTGGGACATCTTTCATGTTGATTGCTGACAATTTATTAATACATTGCTGTGAACATATTGTAAAATCTAAAAATAATTTCACTTGTACTGGACTTGTAGTTCTAATTGTAGGATATGATGTCAGGTATTGAAGCAGGATTAGTACTCACAGCATACATTACTGTAACTCCATTCCCCATAGGAGTGTTTTTGTCTAGCTACCTAATGGGAATCAAAGTACATCCTATATAATAATTTGCTAGGATGTTCATCAGAAGCAGTCATGCGCAGTAGAGACTGCTCGCGCTGCAGTCATGCACAGTACAGAGTGCCCAAACACGCAGCGGCTGATATGGAGTGGGACGCTCCAAATTTGGACTGGAGTACTCTCTGCACACCTTCCTGGGACCAAGCAGATAGGACTACGGTCCGAATTCGAAGTGCCCCGCTCTGTATCAGCAGCGGCGCTTTCGGGCACTCTGTACTGTACATGACTGCATCGCAGCCAGTGAGCAGAGAGGCTCCGGGCACCAGCCGAGGCTGGTGGGTGGCACTGTGGCCCGTGTACACGGGCTTTTAACCTAGTTTGTAATAAATCACTAGAGTAATATAAATGTGATACCTAAGGTCTCTTCATCAGGTGGATGGACCTTTTGGCTCACCCATGCCTGAAGAAGGGACCTTGGTATCCTGAAACTCTGCATTGTCTATTCACTGTTGGCTGTGAAAAGGTAATACTTTAACATTGTTCTTGTTAGGTATTACAAAAGTACTTTGATTTCCCTCTTCTCTATTGGCTAACACAGTACCACCTTTTCTGAAGTTAACTGAAGAAGACACTTGTTAATACAGTCTCCAAAATCTATCTCCTTGTCTGTCATTTTTTACCTTCTGCACATCTTGCTTGCATTTATCCAGTTTATCTTGCATTTTGCGCTGCTGATCTGCAGTGACTGAGGCATCAGCCTTGCTGGAAGCTTCCCGGGAACTTGCTAATTTCTCCTCCTTGCAGGCCATGTGGTATGCCTTCTTAGCAGCTTCAACCTGCCATGAGGTTAGAGAAGAACAACATAATGGACCTTTTAATAAATATGTGAGGATTACATAATCTGTCTATATTGGCTCTTATTTTGCCCTCTTCCCTCCTATTTGTACCATTTTCTACTGTACTGTTAATTTCTATTTTTTTCTGTTTCAAAGATATTCCTCTAAATTGACCCTCTTTTTCTGTCTTAAATACACTATAATTGGAATGAGACATGTAGCTTTTTTGGGGGGCTAAGCCCCATTTTTGAGGTGCCGATTCCAAAACATTTCAGGTGTATTAAATATTCCTAACTCAGATCTTTACAGATGAAGGTGATAAATATACGTACATGTCTAACAAATTAATTATGATAATATGAAATGTATTAACAGTATCATAACAAGATAAATTAAAAAATAAACCTTTGTAGCTTTCAAGGTGATACTCCCTGGGTCTCTTAAGTAAAACATATTAATCTGAAAACTATAAAACTTCTCAGTAAATAATTCCAGGCTTGTAGTGTCATATGCCAACAACAAGCAGCTTTCCCTATAAAACAATAAAGGAATCAAGTCATAATAAGTTCCTTGTTCAAACTCATTGCAACTACTGTATTAAAGAGGAATAGTCAGATTCCAATTTCCTCCTGCAAATTGGTTTGTACCCCCCCACACCTTAAAATCCCCATGAAAGTTAAATAATTTTACCCCTATGATGAAAAAACTACCTTATCCCTCTTCGGTAGCAAGAGGGATAAGCAAGAGCTATCCCTCTTCAGTAGTAAGAGGGATAAGCAAGCGCTGTCAATAATTTTTAACATAATCAAGATGGCATTTCCATCTTGATTATGTTTAGAATGATTGGCAGTGCTTTCACTCCACCCTCAACCTACCCTCAGTGTGTCCACAATGGTTGCTACCCGCTAGATAGTCTGTGTTAAAAGCTGTAGTGCTGGCAGCTCTCCAAGGTGCTCCCCTTTCATGTCACACTCTCTGCTAAACCCAGACCACTACTCTCCTTCCCGGCTTGCTTCGATTGCTCCTCTCACAGTGTTCAGATGCAGCACTCTGGACTCTGCTCCCTTGTAGGTTTGCATCTTGAGCCGTTTGCTGGCCAGATGGGAACCCAAGAAGGAGCAGAGGGTGGCATGGAAGGCTTAGCCATATTGGTGCTAGAGAGGGATTTCTGGCATCCAAGAAGACTTTAACCTTTTCAGTTCATGTCAATCTCCATCCGTAAGGCAGGGGTTACTGATCTCTGACTATAACTGAAGCACTGCTGTCTGAACTTGTAAGCTGTATAAGATTAAACAGGTCCCCGCAGGCTGTCTGCCAGTAATTGAGTAAGAACCTTTACTAATCAAAATCCCAGTTATGCTGCCTATGCCCGCATCACACTGCTTCAGGCATGTTGGCGTGTTCAAACGCAATTCAATATATTTAGGCTTCTGGGTATTTCTGAGTTCCTGATTCAGTAAATGCACTAAGATTAATTTTATTCAGAATGTTAATCTCTTTCTATATTTAACCCTTTGAGGTCCTTAAAAGATTAATAAGAAGCTAACAATTTGAAGGGCAATAAAGAAAGCACATGAATACATAAATAACTATTCCCCATGGTATGTTGCTGGAACCTGAAAAAAAAAAGGCAAAGTGCTCTAAAATTTGCTAAACCCTGACTGCTCCTCTGCTTCCCTGCTTGCTAAAGTTTCTCCAGTTGCTGGCAAGATGGGAACCTAAGAGGGAGCAGAGTCAAGAGTGTGGCATCTGAGCACAGTGAAAATGAACCCTTTTAGTGCCAGAAAAGTATTCAGTGCATTACGGTGCAATGCATTGGATACCTCTTTGGCACACAAAGGGCCAAGAAGAGCAAATGGAGCAAGCAGAGAAGAACAGGAGCGGTCAGGGTTTGACAGAGAATGTGAGATGAGAGGGGAGCACATTGGATAGCCTCCAGTGGCCGGAATCCAAACTGCCCCAATCCTCCAACTCTTACCCTTTGGGCAGGACACCTACCAACCTCTGCTTCATGCAGCAAGATGTCTGAGAAGGAAGGGAGAGCTGGGGAAGGAGGTGGAAGGAGATTTGAAGAACAGGGAATGTCCTGCAGCGCTGTCTGATACAGCTTATACCACTAAAGTATTGAGATTTGGAAAAAAAATGAAACTATAGATACTTTTAATAGTTACATTCAATTACCTATAGTGTCTTGAGGGTGGAAGTTTCACTTTAAGTTTCCAAAGTCAATGGGCTTCTCATTGTAATAATTTCTGGTGAATTAGGTTGCTGTTGTCAAATACCTTTTCCAAAATAATCAACCTTAATTGGGTTACCTAACATTTAGCAAAATAAAATGTCTTCCAACAGCCATTTCTATGCACTTTTCAGATCTTACGGCTTCAAGTTTATGTAATTAGTTCATAGTCCTTATAGTTTCCAATTACACTTTTACTCTCATTACTTATAACTTTACTTGCACATGAGGTTTGACCCACGTATATTAAACCCCATGGGCATTTAAGCCCAAAAACCAAATTTTTTAAACCATAGGAAATTCCTTTAATTTAATTTTGATACCCTTTGATGGATGTATTAACTCAATACCTTTAATTATTTCAGTACAGTGACTACAATTCAGACAGGAGAATGTGCCATTATTCTGTGACTTGAGTTTCTTTGTTTTCTAAAATGCCTTTTAACATACATATTCTTACCCTGCGTGTATGAAAATAATGGTGGACCCTTAAACAGATTTCCATATATACAATCCTGTTGAAGGATAGACCAGGGTTTCCTTATAATATGTTAAATTCTTTATGAACTGACATCATACACAGAGAAAACAAGGTGTACTATCCTTATCCCCATTCTCTTAATAATATATTTTTTGTTAGCCATGCATATATATGTAAATAACCATTATGCACTCTTATGGGATTGTTGTCTACCTTATACTTGTTGGCAGTGTTTATTTGTATATATGCTTTGTAGCTTTATAGACTGTCTGTTGGTTACTTGTAAAGTGTCACCTGTTTAAACAATCTTGATTTTATTTATAAACTTACATTTCCACAATTAGACATCTTTCCTATTTTTCCACAAATTCTAAATAGGTAAACTACAGGGAACTCCTGTGCTGGACATCCGAGATTGATTTACTGTGGATGTTTCACCAAGATGCCAAGAATGGGAATACTGAAACAACAGACAGTAAGTCTTTATTATAAACATGATGATTAGACATCAGATTGTTTATAAATAAGAGTAAAATATGGCTGGAACAACCTATGAAAACATGAATTGGCTATATCCACTTTTTTGCAAATGCGTGGTCTATGATGTGTGGATACTAATTCAGTGTCTGGAATGTCATAGTAATGTGTAATAGGGTGGGGCATTACATAAAAAGGTACAAGTCAGTACTATGAAATACTATATATATATAGTTATATAACCACCTGAGGAAGGAAAAAATGCCCCATTTCATTACAGTGTATTTCAGTAGAGCCCTGAAAGACGATGTGGCAGTATGTCCACCGCCAAAGGAGTTGAATTATAGGGTAAGTGCCTTTCAATTTGCTTGAACCTCATTTTCTGCCTGCCACATTCTTGACCTAGGATTAACAACATTCAGTTTCCTTCCTCCCCAACCTTTCTCCCCTCCCTTCTTTAATATATTAATATCCCCATTATCTCTCTAACCTCCTTTATCTTCTTAGCCCAAGGTTTCTGGGCCTTGCGAAATCCCTCCTCGGCTTCTCTGCTCTCTTTGAATCCCCCCATCATCTGTTTGTGATACGCTTCTTTCTGCCAGTTTCTCACTTTCTCCATGTCTTCGGAAACAAGGTGGTTTCTCACCTCTTGGTGCAAATCACCCACCTTCTCTGCTTCTGTGAGGAGTGCCCCCCAAGCACGCTCCAGAGTACCATACTGAGGACCTGTGGGGCGCATATTTATATAAGTTGCACACAATGACAATAATTACTGGTGATAAAAAAATACAGAAAAAGAAGGATAAAGTTAATGTCTTATAGATATTGGGTTGCATTTAATATTGTGGGTAGTGTTTATTAGGATGGTAACAAGTGGTCATAGTCATTGTGCAGTGGTGAGAGCTGACTGTTGTGATGGTAACTATGGTTGGGAATTATGGGATATGATGTAATATTGAGGAGGTTGAGATCAAATATCAATTGTGGTTTCTAGTCAGATGTGTGATTATTCCTTAACTTGTCGTTGGTATGTGGATATTTTGCTCTCTGTAGATGTTCTGTAATTAAGTAGGTAGTTTCTTAAAAAGTTAGTACCTTTCTCAATGAGTTGACGCCAGCGTTTGGCCCAGTCAGTTAGTTGCTGAGAGTATCCTTTCTCTATTTTGGCTCGATCCTGCAGGCAGCTCATCAAATCATTACACAGGCGATGGCCATCATCAATCCTTTTCACTGTGCGTTTGTAATGCCCAATCTATAGACAAACAACTACATTTCAGTTTAAGGAGACACTCTGGAAATTGACTTTATTACTTAAAGGAATAGCAAACACTTATGAAAATGGATTTTGAAGCTGGCTTCATTTGGAAATCACTAGCATTTTATATACAGTGCAGTCTATAAGTATTTGGACAGTGACACAAGTTTTCTTGTTTTAGCTCTGTACCGTAGCACATTGGACTTGAAATGAGCAATTACTAACAAGATAAAGTGCCGCCTGTCATCTTTAATTTGAAAATATTTACAGCCATAAACTGTGAACCACGTAGGAATTCCAGCTCTTTTTATACATTGTACCTCCATTTTATGGGAACAAAATTAGACAACTGGCTGTTCAGATTTGTGTTGCATCATTAGCTCACGCACAACAAAGCTAACAAAGGTTTATAGGTGTGCCATTTGCATTTGGTGTCTGTTGCTGTTTCTCAACATGAGGTGCAAAAAAGTGTGAATGCCAGTAAACTGGGCCATTATGATGGAGAAAAATGGAATTAATCATAGACAAAGGCAAAATATTAGTTGTGTCAAAATCAACTGTGTGATACATTTTTAAGAAGCAAGAATAGACAGCTCAGCAAGAGCACAGAATTCTTGCAGTTATGAAGAAAAACCCTTTCTCCACTATTGAACAGATCAAGAACAATCTCCAGGATGAAAGTATAGAAGTGTCAAAGAGTATCATAAAGAGAATACTACCTCCAGCATAACCACAGACGGTTTGCCACAAGTTGCAAACCACTGGTAAAATTAAAGAAAAGAAAGGCCAGGTTACAGATTGCTAAAAACTGTAGAACTCTGGAACAACATCTTATAGACAAATGAGATAAAGATTAAGCTGTACCAGAGTGAGAGGAAAGTATGGAGAAAGAAAGGGACTGCATACATCCAAAGCATACCATCTCATCTGTGAAACATGATTAAGTTAGTGTTATGGCTTGGGTATGTATGCCTGTCACTGGCTCACATGTCTTTACTGATGATTTCACTGCTAATGGAAGCAGCAGAATGGATTATGCAGTGTACATAAACATCTAATTGACTCAGATCCAACCAAATGCCTCAAAATGTATTGGAAGTTACTTCACATTGCAGCAGGACAACAACCTCAAACACACTGCCATACCAACCAAGGACATTTTCAGGGTCAAAAAGTGGAATGTTCTTGACTGGCCAAATCAGTCACCCTACCTGAATCCATGTGCTGAAGACAAGATGGAAGAGAAAAATGCCCAAAACAAACAGTAACTGAATATGGTTGCAGTGCAGCCTTGGAGAGCAACACATGGAAAAATAGCATCTGGTGATGTCTATGGGTTGTAGACTTCAGGCTGTCATTGAATGCAAAAGATCTGCAACAAAGTACTAAACATGAAATACGTTGTTTAAGTTTATTTGTCCAATTACTTTTGGCCCCCTAAAATGGAGGATTTAAGGATGAAAAGAGCTGTAATTCCTATACTTTTATGGTGTATGTATGTAAATACTCTCAAATTAAAGCTTACAGCCTTCACTTTGTGCCCTTCATCATTTCAAACCCATTGTGCTAGAGAGTCAAAACATCAATTTAGAAAACTAATGGCAGTCCCTGACTGTTTTTCTTTGGTTAGTCCTCTGTGCTGCTGTATATCTTGAGGATCCTGGACTGTTTGATTTGAAACCTAGATATCACTAAAAGAATAAGCGAACAAGAGAGCGAGACCTCCTACTATGAACCACATTAAATACAAAAATAGTGCACCCAGGAAAATCATGCTTACAGGTGAGATAAAACACACGTGAATATTAAATAAAGGATTATTATTAATCCGTCTCTCCCCACCATTGTCTTGTGTGTCACAGATCATCGATTAATGCAATTGTTGTAGCATCAGGTTCTGTATTATAAGGCGAAAATAAATCTCCACATCAAAGTGGTATGTTAATGTGCATGCTCACCTTGTGGAGGATGAAAGGCCAATAGCAGCTACTGCTGGCAACAGTGTTAAGATGGTTATAGGGAGGACAAAATGCTGTAACGCATATCACGATGGAAGGTCCCAAATATATAAGCCCCAAAAACACATATGTATAGATGAATCCCTTATGAAGTATAAAGACAGGTTAGGTTTCAGACAGTGCATCCCCTCCAAGAGATCAAATTTGGAGTTAAATTTTATAAATTGTGCGAAAGTGCCACAGGCTAAACCCAGGCTTTTAGAATTTATGAGGGCAAGGACAGCCAACTTGATCCTCCTGGTTGCCCCACATCTCTGGGAACAAATGGGAAAATAGTTTGGGATCTTATTTACCCCTTATTAAATAAAGGTTATCAGTTATTTGTTGATAACTACTACACCAGCCCCCTTTTATTTAAGTCACTTTTTTATTTTGACACCATGGCCTGTGGTGCTGTTAGGTGCAATTGCAGGGAGATGCCCAAAAAACTGGTAGCTAAAAAACTAAAAAACGGGAAGTCCTCAGCTTTGTGCCAACAAGAGCTGCTGGCAGTTAAGTTTAAGAAAAAAAAGAAGTATACATGGTTACCACCATGCATGAGGACAAAAGTGTGGCAGTCTCTGTTTGTGCAGAAGGGGGATACTAAGAAAGCCAGTCTGTATCAGAGATTATAACAAACATATGGGGGGAGTTGGTCTGTGTGATCAATCATGCAGCTGTACCTCACTATGAGAAAGTGTAGCGCATGGTACAAAAAGGTTGTCATTTATATGATGCAGACTACAGTATACAATTCTTTTTTTGATTTTCAAATAGGCAAACCCCACTCCAAAATGTATTTCTTTGCAGTGTCAGCTCCACCTTATTTTTCAAATTTTGTTTCAAGGGACAACAGAAATTCCACCCAGCCCGGGGTAGTACACTTATATATTTATAAAATCCCCCCAACCCCCCAAAAGAAAAACCCACAATAGCTCTGCAGCAAGGAAATTCTGACAAACACCACCACTTACTGTCCTGATTGCCCTTCCAAACCTGGCTTCTGCATGGGTGACTGCTTCAAGCAATATCATGTAGGCACAATGCAGTAGTGCTGTGAAGGTTATTTTATTATTTGACCACTTTTTCCCCCTCCTTAGATCTAACACTATAAAAAATTTATTGGGAAGCAATGGACCCCAAGTTTTTTCCATGTCTGAAAATGGAAATGCACATGTTCCAACTGGGCCCAGTAGCTCCCCCAAACCCTGACAAACCTATGCATATGGGGCATTGCCATACTCAGATGATGTAACTCAACCCTAATGTAAAGCATTTTAAAAATCTGCAAATATCATCTGATTGAAACCCAGAGCAACACTAAAATATAAGTGTGAAAAAATGGTGTTTTTCTGCCTTCCTGCAGGTTTGGGGAGGGATTGGTGATAGAGTGACAGTGAAAAAAATTATAAAATGCAAATAAAATGAAAGCCAGAGTTGTCTACTCTTCTACAACATATACTTTTGGGGGTAAAATTCAATTCAGCATTGCCAAACAGCCCGAAATGAGACAAGGCACCAGCTGTAAAAATGGCATGTCTGTAAAATAAAACTCACATGTTCCAACTGGGCCCAGTAGCTCCCCCAAACCCTTACAAACCTATGCATATGGGGCACTGCCATACTCAGAAGAAGGAGCCGAACACTAATCAATGCAGTTTATAAAATCTTCATCTATCCTGTGTTTGAAATTCACATCAACATTGAAATCTAAGTTTGAAATCCGCTGAATTTTTTTACTTATGTCAAGATTATGACAGGATTGTGTAAAAAATGTGAAAACACACGTAAAATGAAAGCCTGGGTTGTCTACTTTCCAAAAATATACACTTTTGGGGGGAAATTTTTAAAGTGGAGCACTGGTACACAGCCCCAAATGAGACATGGCACCAGTGAAGCAAGCTGTGAAAATTCATAGTGTGAAACTGGAGAAGGGGGAGGGAGGTATCAGGGTGCTTGTGATTATGGCCTGCTGGTTGCTGTACCTGTCATGGCCCCACTGGTGGATGAGCATCGGCAATTCTAGTCGCTGCAGCCTAACTGCTGGCTTCTGGAGTCACTGACGTCGCTCTCGCTGTTTTGTACCTTTTGCATTAATTGGCTGATTGATGTCCCGCCTTCTCCTTTGGCCTTATATGCGGCCTGAATTCTGTGCTTCAGTGCCCTTTTGTGGTGTACCAGTGCGTTATCTTCCTGTATTCTGCTCTCTGTTGTGACCCTTGCTTGGCTGCTGATTCCGCTCCATGTATGAACCTTGGTCTTGTCTTACTACCCGATCCGTGCATGAACCTTGACCTTGTCTGACTACTCTATCCGTGCATGAACCTAGGCCTTGTCTGACTACCCACTCCATGTATGAAACTTGGCCTTGTCTGACTACCTGTTCCATGTATGTACCTTGGTCTGTCTGACTACCCTATCCGTGTATGAACCTTGGCCTTGTCTGATTACCACTCAGTCTATGTACCTTGGGTTAGTCTGCTGCCTCCCAGGTCTTGCCAGCGCTCTGGGTTATTACCGTGGGTATTGGCCTTGGACCCTAGCATTCTAGGGTATCACTTATTTGCTTTGGACCCTAGCATTCTAGATTGTTGTGTAGCCTCCTTCCAGCCATCCTCTCTCCATCTCGGGTATGCTGCGCTTGTTCTCCTGTGAGAACCTGTAGGCAAGGTTCTCTTCCATACTGCATTACCTATTTCCAATAGTGCAGGCTAGGTTCAGTGTTCAGCTCCTGGGAAGTGGACTGTAGAGCTGTCCTCACGCCTGACCCCGGGTAGGGTTGGGGAAGTGCTTTTTCTGTATATTTTCATTAATAAAGTGGTTTTGATCTTACTGTACCTGTCTGAGCCATTATTTAACTGAGCCACCGTGACAGTAGGGGGGGAACTTTAGTGATGAATATCTCTCAAACCATAAAGGTTTGAGAGATGGGATTTGCCGCACATATATTTTTTTTTTTTTTAAGTCTACAGTACAACATTAACTTATTATTGGTCATTACTACCACTTTAAGGACTCCTGCTTTACATAATAAGTGAAAATAACTTATGAACAAATATAAGAGAGGAGGCTAACTCCAACCATGCAAATGATTTCCTAAACTGACATCAGCCCCAGTAATATGTGAATAAAAATAAAAAAAATCAATAACATTCAGGATGTGTGAGTTAACTAAATAAAAGGTAAGCTAGATAAACTGTCTGTGAAAGTCATAGTGGAACATATAAACAACACCTTTGATAGTCTAATCTCTTTGAATAACAAGTCCACTGATAAAATGTTTCAGTACCACTTACATAGTACAGGTTTCAGTGAATCACAAGCATACACGACCTGTAATTGGCTTGTTCCAGTCACTAGCAGATAGCTGTGCTTAGATAAACAAGTAAGCTCAGCCAATAACAGCTCACTTGGAGATGGTGCATCTGCAGCAGAAAACCCCTGTTGACAAAATTACAGTTCTTTTTACTATTGTGGGATTTTTTTTTTGAAGAGGTGAATATGCACTATTTAATTTTTAGATGGCCCCTTTTAGGGGTATTTGTGGATCTGTGAGGACCTTTAGAATAAGTGAATGTTAAAACTAGTTTATAGGTTTATTAGCTTTTTTACCCATTGCATTGACCTCATTGCACTTTAACTTTTGATCCAAATCCCCATTGCAAGGAAAAATAGTGTACGAAAAATTTATTTATTATTCCACTCTATAATCCTGTCTACAAGATACCTAGGACTGGGGCAGGGGTTCACTTTCTATCAATGACCCTGAACACACAGAGTTATACTGTAGTGGTTAAACAACAAAAACCTGAATGTTTTAGAATGACCCAGTCAAAGGCCGGACCTCAATCTTATTAGGAATCTGAAGTAAGACTTCAACATTTCTCTTCAACAACGGTCTCCATCTAACTTGACGAGCTTAAGCAATTTTGCCAAGAAGAATGGGCAACTTCCTGTTGCCAAAATTAATACTAGTCTATTTACTGGAACTTCCTTTTTTACATACGAATATACAATATAACCCAGTATGTTCCCTCTTGAAAGAAAAGCATCTAATCATCTCTTAAATGTATCCATTGTGTCTGCCATTACCACATCATTGGGCAAATAATTCCACATTTTAACAGACCTTACTGTAAAAACCTCTTCCTCTGCTGAAGTTATAGCTGTAATTGCTGCCAAAGGTGCATGTGTTAAGTATTAACCAACAAATGTGTTTTGTGTTTTTATCTTTGTTCAAAATATTTTTTATATTCAACATTTTAAATATGCTGTTTAAATTAAATGATAAAAATATCAAGCAAATCCATTTTAATTTCAAGTTGTAACACATCAAAGTTACCATGGGTTTGAGTCCTTCCTCCTTGAGGGCAGGGCACAACACAAAAGACAAACTCCCACACTTCATGTGTCTTGCGAAGCAGTTGGAAGTGCAGTGGCCATCCTGTTAGTTTTTATTTTTTTTTCTTTAGATATGGGGCTGTATAGTTCCCCATTAGGCAGGCTGCCATCCATCATCCTTGGAGTTAGATTGCCCAGTTTTCATGTGTTTTGTGGACCTTTCTTGCCCTGTGGAGGTTGACTTTATGACAAGTCTGATCCTCATGGCTGAGTCTCTCTGAGATTCTGCCATCTCCTATAATGGTGGCCTGAAGAAAAAAGATTGGCAAGTAACCCTTTGAGTGTCTTGGTCCACTGTATGTCCCATTCCACTCTTACATTCTGTGTACTTGTGCTATGCTTTGGTACTCATTATGGGTCTTTTCTTTCTCTAGGGGCTTTGGAAGTACAGATGGATGCTGTCCTTTTCTGTTAGATAACCCTTTATCCCCTAGCCACAGTACCAGGGGAGAGAATGCTAAGAACGTTGGAAGAGCTTTTAAACTAGGAAAGGTGGGGAGGGTATAGATAGCAAAAATTGGGTAGATAGAGTAGAAAAGAACTGGATCCAAGTATATGATCATGGGGGTGGAGAAGGTGTGGGTATAAATGTAGTTAATAGGGAGGAACTCCTATTAAATGAAGATGTAGAAAAAAGGCGTGTAAGAGGTAATATATGTAAAGACTTCAAAATTAATGGTATGCTAGCAAATGCAAGAAGTATGGTAAATAAAATAAGAGAACTAGAATTGCTGGTGGTTAATGAGCATTTGGACATAATTGGTATAACTGAAACATGGTAGAATGATACAAATGATTGGGCTGTAAATATAGGCTATTCCCTGTTTAGGAGAGACAGGATTAACAGAAAAGGGGGAGGTGTGTGCTTATATTTGAAGTCAGACCTAAATCCAATTTTAAGGGGTGATATTAGTGAGGAAACTGACCATAATGTGGAGGTCTTGTGGGTAGAAATTGAAAGGGATAGTAATACAATAAATGCACCTTTTAAGGGTGCATTTATTGAAGGGCTCGCCATTCTAAGGGAGACATTCCAAGGGAGGTGGACTTAACCAGGACTTCAGCTATATTCTCATACTCTCCACATCTTTCTGTTTTTCAGGTATGTGTCTACCATTCATACAGCCCCTAACCTTGTGTTAAACCTCATCTGTGCATTAACCATTCGGTGTCCTGGTATGTGTCTACTGTAAGGAATGCAGCAAGCAGCCGGCTATACGTGGAGCGAACCAGTACCCACGTACTGAACAGACAAGGATCACCGGTGCTAATAGGAATGCA
The DNA here is from genome assembly GCA_037306005.1 of Rhinophrynus dorsalis. NCBI lineage: Eukaryota > Metazoa > Chordata > Amphibia > Anura > Rhinophrynidae > Rhinophrynus > Rhinophrynus dorsalis. The sequence continues at coordinate 246,682,058 of CM074719.1, read as the reverse complement.
GCTAGCAGCCGGTTATACGTGGAGCGAACCAGTACCCGCGTTCTGGGTGACACAATCTCTACCGGTGCTGTAAGGACTGCAGCAAGCAGCCGGCTATACGTGGAGCGAACCAGTACCCGCGTTCTGAACAGACAAGGATCACCGGTGCTAAACAGGAATGCAGCAAGCAGCCGGTTATACGTGGAGCGAACCAGTACCCGCGTACTGGACATACAAGGATCACCGGTGCTAATAGGAATGCAGCAAGCAACCGGTTATACGTGGAGCGAACCAGTACCCGCGTACTGGGTGACACAATCTCTACCGGTGCTGAGTGAATGCAGCAAGCATCCAGTTGTACGTGGAGCGAACCAGTACCCGCATACTGGGTGACACAATCTCTACCAGTGCTGTAAGGAATGCAGCAAGCAACTGGTTACACGTGGAGTGAACCAGTACCCGCGTACTGGGTGACACAATCTCTACCGGTGCTGAGGGAATGCAGCAAGCATCCGGTTGTACGTGGAGCGAACCAGTACCCGTGTACTGGGTGACACAATCTCTACCAGTGCTGTAAGGAATGCAGCAAGCAACCGGTTACACGTGGAGCGAACCAGTACCCGCGTACTGGGTGACACTATCTCTACCGGTGCTGAAAGGAATGCAGCAAGCAACCAATTATACGTGGAGCGAACCAGTACCCGCGTACTGGGTGACAGAACAAGAGCAATGAAAATGTCGCCCAAGGAGAACGCACTCTGCAGGCGATCCGGGAGCAGGAACACAGCCGGTACAGGACAGGAACAGGAACAGCAACGGCAGCCAACCGGACCAGGAACGGTAGCAGGAACAACAGCCAGACCGGATCAGCAACGGAAGCAGGAACCGAGGAAGCTGTCAGACAGGAACTCAGGCGATCACAGGAGAGCAATAGATTAGAAACGGCCCAGGAAGCTCAGGAACACAATGCAGGTGCGGGCGACATAGAGACACCACGAAAGGGCAACCAAAGGGTGCCCAAGCCCAGTTTAAATAGGCAATACTGGGCGGGGTGAAGGCAGACAGCCAATGGAGGGCCCAGTCAGGTAACTGACAGGAAAAGGCAGCAATCATGGGCACCATGATAGGGCCCTTAGGGCGGCCTTCCGGCATGGTCTAAATGAACGCCTCTAAGATGCCCTGACTTACCGGGATACTCCCGACGGACTGGAAGATTTTATCACGCTGTGCCTCGATCTCAATAGGCATATGTATGGGAGGCAGCAAGAACGGGACCGGGGCAGAAGACAGTGTGGAGTCCCCTGTTCCATGCCCACCGACAGTTCACCTCCACGCATACTGGGTGACACTATCTCTACCAGTGCTGAAAGGAATGCAGCAAGCAACCGGTTATACATGGAGCGAACCAGTACCCACGTACTGGGTGACAGAACAAGAACAATGAAAATGTCGCCCAAGGAGAACGCACTCTGCAGGCGATCCGGGAGCAGGAACACAGCCGGTACAGGACAGGAACAGGAACAGCAACGGCAGCCAACCGGACCAGGAACGGTAGCAGGAACAACAGCAAGACCGGATCAGCAACGGAAACAGGAACCGAGGAAGCTGTCAGACAGGAACTCAGGCGATCACAGGAGAGCAATAGAGTAGAAACGGCCCAGGAAGCTCAGGAACACAATGCAGGTGCGGGCGACATAGAGACACCACGAAAGGGCAACCAAAGGGTGCCCAAGCCCAGTTTATACAGGCAATACTGGGCGGGCTGAAGGCAGGCAGCCAATGGAGGGCCCATTCAGGTAACTGACAGGAAAAGGCAGCAATCACAGGCACCGTGATAGGGCCCTTAGGGCGGCCTTCCGGCATGGTCGAAATGAACGCCTCTAAGATGCCCTGACTTACCGGGATACTCCCGATGGACTGGAAGATTTTATCACGCTGTGCCTCGATCTCGATAGGCATATGCACGGGAGGCAGCAAGAACGGGACCGGGGCAGAAGACAGTGTGGAGTCCCCTGTTCCATGCCCACCAACAGTTCACCTCCACGCGAGACACCCATGGAGGTCGGAGGAGTCACGTGGCTCTCCGAAGATGAGCGAAAAAGACGCTGCGCACAGGGTCTATGTCTGTATTATGGTCTTAAGGGACACATGCTGTGGCAGTGTCCTACCCGGCTGGGAAACACCATGGCTTAGCTAACCTCAGAGGCAGTTTGCTAAGCCTTAAGACCCAGCCTCCCCGGTCTTCCTCACGCATCCATGTTCCAGTTACCATACCATCCAATTTTAAGGGCTCTATTGGTCAACACTGCGGGCGGCTGTAAAGCCCACAGCATCAAGAAGGCAGTAAATGCCTTTGGCTATGTTTCACATAGCTTATATGCACTGAACGTAATTAACAGGCATTTGTCAGTGTCAGGGGGGTGTCATGAGGGGTCATGATACCCCCCTTGAGGTATAATGCATATATTGTTAAAGTTAAACACATTTCGTTAATAAAACATAACTTGTTCACATACACACACACATATACAGGCATATCTTGCTTATTAACCCTTTGGGTACCAGAGGGGTAGGAAACATGCTAAGCAATGCTTTCCTACCTCTCTGGTACTCAAAGAGTTAAGTGTTGAATAAAAGACAGATTTGTCGACTACATGGCAGTCCCTGAGGTGAATGTGTGATGGAGTTAGTATGTCGAATATATGCAATATATGTCGACATACTAAGGGGGTGGGGGGTGTCGAAGGGAGGGCATTGTGTAGTGCTTGGTGTACTATTTCTGTTTATTGTAAACCTTTGAATGCCACAGGCATGAGCAGTGCACATCCCTATGGCATTCAATGCTGTCCATGGTGCTGAAAGCCATCTCTGTGTTCCCCTACTGGTTGGGTAGGGAAGCGCAGACTCATGTTATCCTTAACTCTCTGTTTTATTTTCCTCCACGGTGGTTTTCTACTCTGAGTTGTGTGATGTTCATCAAAAAAAATGGGTGCTAGATTTCTGGAGGAAAATGTTGCAATTTAACTTGCGCTAGACCTAACGCCAACATTTGAATGGCTCTGGGCTTCACTTCTACGTTTTCCTCTATGGGTGTTTCAGAACTGCCGTTATTTCTTACTAATGGGAACATCTGCATTGCTTACTTGACATACAAAACCACCGTCTCCAGTTTTTTCTGCCGACGCCAACATTTGGATCGAGCCATAAATTTGTAAGAGTTTAAAGAAGCATCTACACTAGTAGCCCTCTATGATTGTCCATTGTTATACATTGAATTCTCCCTGTCCCTGCAATAGGGCTCCCAAACTCTGCAAACTTGTAGGTTTGGTAGAGCCTAGGGGACGTCAGTAAGGTAAACTGTAGCATAAAGAAGAAATCAATTATGAAATTACAACTTTAAGCACCCCAGAATAGGTCCCACTGGCTCTACAAAGAGGCAGGCTATGTGGGAACCCAGGGGTCATACGAGGACAAACTTTGCTACATTCAGTACTAACCACTAATTGGGGATTCATTTTATCAACCGCTAGGAACGGATGCGCTCTGTTACATACATGGTACAGCACAGGAAGGTTCTTCAGCTGCTTCCAGCGCCAATAACAAGTGGAACTTTAAAATTTGTACTGCCTGGTTATAATGTGGCATGAGAATTTAGAACAAAAATGAATATTTATATTACAGTCTTGAATGTTCAAAGCCATTATTGCATTACAGGAGAGCGGATCATGGTATCCACTACCACTGCTCATTGGACACAACTGCAAGGCATTCACAATTGTATTTGGCCGCCATAAGACCTAAATGAAATTTTATACTGGAACTAAGACTGTTAGAGGCTCCACTGTTCAGATATCAGATCATGTATTATCTTTTAGATTGCCGGCTCACAACAATAACCTGTTTATTCAAAAACATGTTTGCTCAATATGTTTTTATAGGATGTGCTTTAATATGCATTTTATAATCGTCTCATCTCTTGGGATTTTTGTAATGTTTTTTATTACTATACTGTATCACTATATATAGCAATTGTGACGTCATTAAGACTTGCCACAGCATTAGCGTTTTTTCATTAACACGTGGTTATTAGGGTATTTTAGGAGGTCAGTTCAGTTTATTTCACTTACACTGTCTTGAGAAAGGCCCATGGTTGGGTCGAAATGTCGACATTTTTGTATGCAATAAAATATTTTTTTATGTTTAACAAGTCCTGTGAGTGCCTGCTTTTGCTAACAACTACATTCGTCTACCACTTTAAGCAAGTGCATCAAGGCAATAAAACTGAAGTACCACTGCTGGGTCTATAATCAATAAATCATTTATTAAACTGAAGGATCAACGTTTTGACCCCTTTGGGGGCCTTATCAAGACAACTATATATTACAAACACTGACCTTAAATACAGATCACCACTCGCATCCTAACACCACGCAGCCAGCGTGACGGCGACACCGTGGGCTCTGGAACGCACAATTGTGGATAGGGTGACCACGGGTCCCGGAACGTCCGGGACTGTCCCTTATTTCAGGGACATGTCCCGCGTCCCGGGTCCCCTTCAACCGGGACAATGAAGTGTCCCGGAATGAAGCCAAGCCGCCCTGAATGTCAGCCTGCAAGCGGTGTGTCACATCATGGACGCCGCTTGCAGGCTGACATCCAGGGCGGCAATGCAACTTACCTGATCTGGAGGCAAGCGCTCTAGTAATACAGAGCGCTGGGAGATGACATCATCTCCCAGCGCTCTGCATTACTGAGCACAGCGCGTGGGAGCTTCAGCTCTGTGCCGGAGGAGGCACAGAGCACTTTGCACTCCGCTAGACCACCAGGGACTCAAGGTAAGGCAATAGGGTGACCACGTCCCGGAATGGCAGAAGGGAAATGTGGTCACCCTAATTGTGGACCCATCAGGTCTTAACTCTTGCAGTGCCACAAGGCAGGTCCCAGTAAGCCCATTGGTGCAGCCTTCAATGCCGTTCCCGCAATGTTCGGCAGGAGCGGAAACACAGAAACAAAGCCTAACATTAAAGACATTATAACAAACTGAAACAAAAAAATGAAAACAAACAAATCACCTTAAATCATATTTAATTTGAGTCTGACATCGGCGTCTACCACTATCAGGGAGGCGAGCCACATCCACAAGGGCGCCATGCACATCACCCATAAACAAAAGAGCACTATACATTGTATAGCATTGCATATAGTTAAAATACACGAACATCAAAAATCATTAAATCAAGTCAATTGGAGTTAAAATACTATTAGAGATCATACCAATCCTTATCAAATCAATAACATCTTACAACCATATAAGGTGTCATCCCTCCTGTTGCCATATTCACAAAATAGTGATGTCCATGACAGCTGAACATGCTGATGGTATAACGGGAAGTCATCTGGTAGTAGAGACATATATCCGCCACCCGTCAGGGGTGGTATTGAATCTGTCAACTGGAGTGACGTAATATTCCTGTAACTCCAAACCTGTCAAATTATACAGTGTTGAATCCACTTGTCAGAGAGTTAGATAGAATGTCGACCAAAGCACCTTGGCTCTACACGTCCTGCATTATAGCAAGGGTTGAACTTGATGGACGTATCTTATTTCAACCTAATTTACTATGGTTAGCTATAGGAGTGTGTTAGGTTCTTTAGGGTAGAGGCTTATTTCTGCTCCTCACTACTAGGTGTTTTTTTTCCACTATCCCAGGTGTTCCCTGGAGGATTGGGGCATTTTACTTTATATTTTAATTGGGATCCATTGAAATCTATGGGAAGAACTCCTCTGAGACATACCTCTGCAACCGTTTTGGCTACAATGGTCAGAGAGGGCTCTATACTCTTTTCTCATCATGCTCTATCATCAGGCCTGCTTTTTGAGTGTCCAGTGAACATGCAATGACCCACGGCCAGAGTAACAGGCATTGCTAGGCAGCAAGTAAGAAAGACTACAGTTCTCTTACTGTTCTCTTACTGGTGGCCATCTTACTTATCTTTTGCTTATCCTATGCAGGGGCTGACTCTCCTTGCTTTTCTTCTCCAGTTTAGCCCTTTGCATACCAAATAAGTGTGTTGTTTTTTTTTTTTGGTATTTCTATTTTTTTCTTTGTTCTGGGGACATCTAATTTAGTTTTACTAGATTTTGACGCTTTCTCCCAGGGACATGTCTGACTCTGAGGGGCATAGGGCAAATCCCTAGCTTAAGGATTCAGGGGCTTTCCACAACCCCCTCACACACTGTACCTCATTCCATACTGGGCTTCCAATGGAATAATCTAGGTATCTGTGCCACTTGTGCTGTGGCCCCTACTACTTCTCCGGACCCCTCCAGCACTGAACAAGAGCCTGCATGGGTTAAAACACTACTCTCTTCAGTGGCATAAATCATTTCTTCAGTTTAGGGGGTTCTCCATTCTTGGAAACTTATTCTCACCTTCAAACAGGTTGACCCAGTATTCAAGGAGCAAAGTTATTGGGGCATCCTCTGAGGAAGGGCTGAACTCAGAGGAGGATGACTATACGGCAAAGCAAAAAATGCGAGTTCAAGAAAGAACATACCTTTTTGGGATATATAATTTCTTCCAAAGGCCTAACTATGGACCCTGACATGATTATGGCAGTCATATCCTGGCCTCAACCGTCTAATACACGGGCAATCCAGCACTTCTTGGGGTTCACTAATTACTATAAAAAATTCACCAAAGAATATTCTAAAATGAGAGCCCCAATCATGACACTCTCTAGGAAGGTCTCCAACCCAAGACGCTGGTCTCAAACTGCCATACAAGCTTTTGAGAGACTTAAAGTCGCCTTCACCTTAGCTCCTATTCTCCAATTCCCAGATCCTAGCAAGCCATTCTGGGTGGAGGTAGACTCAATACACACCTACTGAAAAGAATGATGGTGTAGGCATCCGGGAACTACTGCCCATCAAACTTACCTTGGAGGAATGGAGACATCTTTTAGAAGGCACTTTCCCATTTATTATCTTGACAGTCCATAGAAAAAGCTAAAAGGCTCAAAACCTGCCAAGCCAGATGGGCCTTATTTTTCACCTGACTGATCACAGCTTATACGACCCAGTCTTCTCTCCGAATCTTGGCTTCCCTGGTTCTTCCCAGTCTGCAGTTAACATCTTGTTTTGCTCTTTTGACACCAAAGAGCCCATTCATCGGTGTGGCTTGTACCCATCCTGACATCTGGCTTCGCAGCCAGCAACTTTAACTCCAGCTCAGGCCGCAGCAAGGGTGCATTCCCACACTGCTAAAGTTCCCAAGCTACGCTCACAATTCTTCACTCTCAATATGGGCAACTTGGTGTTTCTCTCCTGTTCTTTCTAAGTCTGACAGCTTATGAGATTAGGAAGAAACCACTTCCCACACAGCTCATTCCACCAGATCTGTGGGTGCTTCTTGGGCCTACAAGAACCAGGCCTCGATTGAATAGCAATGCAAGGCTGCGACTTGGTCCTCTTTGCATACTTTCACCAAGCACTACTATGTTAATGCCATGGCCTTGACTGAAAGGTCCTTCAGACAGGCTTGCCTGTTTAAGGATCTCTCCTTTTCTCTTACGTCCAATATGGAACACAGGTACCACGGGGGATGAGTTCCTCCTATTGGAGGGCAAGACACATCTCAAAAGAAAAAGTCAGGTAGGTGGAGACTCCCAGCGACTCCTCCAGCTTAACCCCTCCTCTACAGTTCCTACTATGAATGTGTCCGCTGTGGTGAATGAATAGAGCAGAGACACTCGCTTAGTTTTTTTGCTTTTTTATTACTTTCTGTTAGATATGGGGCTGACAAAATTCCCCAATTAGGCGGATTACCAGTACTGGGCTTCCCCTGGAGTGGACTGACCAGTGTACAGGTGCTGTGTGGACTTTGTGGAGGGAATCTTGTAGGCCAAGTTTTCCCTCCCAGCAGAGTCTCCTGGGACTCTGCTTGCGTTAACAATGGTAGCCTAAAGACAGAAGACTGGTGAGCAACCCTCTTGAGTGCTTTGATCCACTTTGATGCCTCTCTTTGATGCCTGCACTCATGTTGGGTAATATTTATCACCTATACTGTTCTTACCAGTGGCTGTGGAGCAAGGATGGCTGGAGTTTTTAATGGGTTGGATTAACCCTTTCCTTGCTGTTTTCTCTAGCTTGGGGCACTGTGGGCAGTTTCTAGATTCCCCTCTGTCTTGGGTCCCTTTTTAGGTTCCACTTATGTGGCTCCTAGGGTGTTTGGGTGCTGTTGCCTCAATTTTTACCTTGGACCCGTTAATGACGGTGCCCACACCGCAGCCATCTTGGCTCCATTCACTTCTATGGGTGAACGTCCGTTGGGACATATGTCTGCACCTATATCCTGGCTTGGCTGAACTGCTCTGGTTTTAACCTCTGCTGTTTGACATACTAGCTGCCTTGCTGATGATTATGATCTGCCTTTACCTCTGTTACCACGGTTACTCACCTGATTGTTATCAGCCAACCCCCTCTATGCTATTTAAGCAGCTAGGCCCATTTCCTCCTTGCCCTTGTGTTGTTTATGGCTACAATTGCGTTCTCCTGTGTTCCTGATTACCTGTACATGACCTGGCTTCCTCTGACATCCTTTCTGGCTCCTGAACCTGGCTTGTCTGGGTACCCATGTTAGTTCTTGACCCTGGCTTGTCTCTTGTTTTACGCTCCTGGATCAAGGTATATTGCACGTTAATTTTTTTATGTCTGCCTTGTCCCTGGTCCTTAACAACCTGTTGGACATACAGAAGTCCAAGAGGGCCCTTTCTTCTTGTCTCCTCATGCCCTTTCATCTGTTTCATGTTTCTTGAGTGTCTTTGGGCCCATGGGGATCTGGTGGATAGGCATTGCTAGGCAACAGTAAAAGAGAAGAGTGCATTTCCCAGAATGCCCATTTTGCGAGCTTTCTTCCGATTGGCTGCCAGTTTTTGTCAGGGTTCTTGCCCTTCCCCCGCTCCACTATTGCTTTTTGCTCAGCAATACAGGTACACACCTCTGCTGATCACTAATGAGCAGCCTTACTTCGCTGTCTCTGGCTTTTTCAGGTTACTACTGTCAATCTCCGTTACCATGGTTACCTGTCAATTAGCCAGCCCTTTCCTGCTGTGCTCTGGTTCAGTATCCCTAATATTAGGCAAGGGCCATGAATCCTGGTGGTGCTGGTAATCCACCTTATCCTAACCACTCATCTAGAATGCACCAGCAGGACTGCCTTATGGGTCATTTTGCCATGACCTTACAAAGGCTCCTAGCTCGAAAGGCACACTTGGATTCTGGCTTCCTTTGTCCACCAGTAGCTGCCTCTGTGCCCGTTCCCGCTGCCAGTTCCATTCAGACAGTCACAGTCTCAGCTGAGCCTGCAGTAGCCAAAGGTATGACTGGGTCTGCCCCGCTTCCTCAGCACTATGGGGGCAATACAGAACAATGCAGAGGGTTTTTCAACCAAGTTGTCATTTACTTCGAAATGGTTCCACAAGTGGTTCCCACTGACAGAGCTAAGGTTGGATCCCTCTCTTACAAAGTTCTAGCCTGGGCCAATTCGTTATGTGAGACTGCGAAACCAGTAATACATAATTACCCTGAATTTGTTGCCACCTTCCTCAAGGTATTTGATGTTCCAGGGCACTCCACCTCTGCTACAAATCAACTAATGTCCATTAGCCAGGACAGTCGGACAGTTGCTGAAAATGCTGTTGAATTCCGTACCTTAGAGGCAGAGGTAGGATGGAATAATGAGGCACTTGTGGCTGCATTTTCACATGGGCTTTCTGACTGCATCAAAACGAAATTGCAGCACAAGACTTGCCTACGGAGCTCGAGGACCTAGTGTCTTTCCTCATACTAATAGACACTAGGCTCTGTGAGGGACCCTCTTATAGGGAGTGCCTGCAGAGCCTCCTATTCCTAATGAACCCACGCTTTAGGCTGAATCCTCTGTTACCACTCAGGCCTTTTTGTATTCTGATGCATCCAGTTATTTCAGTGACAGAAATTTTGTATCTGAACATTCTATACCTGTGCAGACATGATCCACTCCACTGGCAATCAAAGCCATTGATGGTAGACCCCTTCAGCCTGTGCACGTTACCCATGAGATGATTCCCATTTCCATGGCTGTTGGGGCTCTCCATAAGGAGACTCTCCAATTACAGGTAATTACCTCCCCACATTATCCTGTAGTATTGGGGTTTCCTTGGCTGCAAAAGCACAATCCGGCTCTCGATTGGTGTAGGGCCAAAATGTTGTCTTGGTTTCCTCAATGTGCCTCTGAATGTCTTATGAGACCAGTCAAACTCATGGGTACGACCTTGGTATCCCAGCTGCCAGAGGAGTATCAGGAGTACCATGATGTTTTTGACAAAGTATGAGCTGGCACCCTGCCGCCTCACCAGTCGTACGATTGTACTATAGACCTTCAGACGGGTGCCATACCACCCCGCTGATGGGTTTACCCTCTGTCTGCTGCAGAGAACAAAGCCACAGAGGAATAAGTTGCGGATGCGCTTTCCCGAGGTTTGATCCGCAGGTCCAACTCCCCAGCAGGCGATGGCTTTTTCATTGTAAAGAAGAAGGGAGGCGAGTTGAGTCCTTGTATCGATTACAGGGGTCTCAATCGCCTGACCATAAAGAATACATACCCTGTTCCGCTGATCACGGAACTCTTCGATCACCTGAAGGTTCCACAATTTTTACTAAGCTCGATTTGAGAGGAGCTTATAATCTTATAAGAATAAAAGAGGGTCATGAGTGGAAAACGGCATTCAATGGGCTATTTGCAAACTGGAGAAGTGTGAAATTCACCATACTCAGGTCACATTTTTTGTATATGTAATATCTGCAGCTGGCTTTGCATGGACCCACTCAAACTATCTGCTGTATTAGAATGGCCTTGTCCTATTGGGTTGTGCTCCATACAGCTTTTTCTGAATTTCGCTAATTACTGTCGTAAATTCATTAAAAACTTTTCATCCATAGTGAAAACCATTTTGGACCTTACCAGAATAGGAAGTGACCCTCTCCACTGGTCACTTGAGGCCATACGGGCATACTATACCCTGAAGCAAGCCTTTGCTGCAGCACCAATATTAGCTGATCCTAACCCTGCCTTGTCATTTATAGTCGAGGTTGATGCATCTGAGACATGAGTAGGCCCCATCCTGTCTCAGCGTCCTACTCCTGAAGACCCTTTGCACCTGTGTGGGTTCTTTTCCAAAAAGTTATCCCTGGTACAGCACAATTACGAAAAACCTCACTTATCTATAGGGGGCCAGGCAGTTGTCACCCAGACAAGCTAGATGGGCACTGTTTCTGTCGAGATTTAATTATATTGTTCATACCTCCCTTGTACAAAAAATACCAATGCATTATCACGTCAGTTTTTTACCCTCTCCAAGGAGGAAAGTGCCCGTGGCAGTGATTCCTCCAGACCACATTCTGGCGACTATCCATATGAACCTCCCCTCTCCCTTGGGAGAACAGATTCTCTCTGCCCAGTCCCAGGCTCCCCCAGAAAAGCCTAATGGGAAATGTTATATACTGGATAACCTCAGCATTAGACTCATGTGTACATATTATAACATCAAGACTGCTGGCCATCCGGGCAAGAATCAGATGATCTGGTGTGTCTCCAGACAGTTCTGGTGGCCTAATCTTAGACCAGATGTGACTGCATTTGTGGCCTCTTGTTTTGTCTGTGCTCAGAACAAAACTCCTCGGCACCTTCCAGTGGGCCTTCTACAGCCTATACCTAATGGACAGCTCCCCTGGACTCACCTGTCTATGGACGTTATAGGTGATCTACCCACCTCAAAGGCGGAAGGTCTTTTGTCTCCATGGCATACTGAAGGTAATAGTCTTGGATCGAGGGAGCCAGTTCGTTTCCAGATTTTGAAGGGCATTCTGTGCTTAATTGGGAATTCAGCTTTCTTTTTTCTCGGCTTATAACCTGCAGTCCAATCAATGGCACAGCGGAGGAAGCTAACCAATCCCTAGAACAATTTTTGCATTGCTTCATCTTAGACCATCACAACAACTGGGCCGAACTGCTACCTTGGGAGGAGTTTGACCGCAATAGTGCTCTCAACGTGTCCTCCAGGTTATCCTCATTTATGGCTAACTATGAGTTTCAACCGTCAATGTTGCTCGATATGTTTGTGTCACAAGGCATTCCAGCATTGGAGGATCACTTAATAGAACTTCTTCCACTTGGGTGGAGGTTTAGAACTCGCTCCAACATGTAACGTCAAAAGACTTAGGCCGATTGTAGGCGCTCGTCTGATCCCACCTGCCGCACGCGCATTTCTAATGTATTCCACGTTTCTCTCCTGAAGCCGCTGGTGTGTACCTGCTTCACTACCTCATTGCCTCATCCTCGGCCAGTAAGTGTGAACAACCATGAGGAATATGAGGTTCAGAGCATTATCGACTCTTGTGTGTCCAGGGGACACTTGCAATATCTAGTCCACTGGAGAGGGTATGGTGCAGAGGAGCAATCTTGGGTTTCCGCTGCTGATGTTCATGCTCCCACCCTCCTCTCTGCCTTCCATGCATGTTTCCCCAATAAACCTTGCTCTCTCCTGGCCCGCGGAGAGGTCGTTGGGGGGGTACTGTCAGGGTTTTCACCCTTCCCTCGCTCCACTATTGCTTTTTGCTCAGCAATAAGGTACACACCTCAGCTGATCACTAACGAGCAGCCTTACTTCCCTCTTACGTCTCAGGTTTACTCAGCTACTGTCTGTCAATCTCAGTTACCATGGTTACCTGTCAATTAGCCAGCTCTTTCCCGCCATTTTACTTCTCTTTTTCTTATCCTACGCAGAGGCAGACTCTCCTTCCTCTCCTTCTACAGGTTAACCCTTTGCCTGCCAGATAAGTGATTTTCTGCACTTTCTAGGGTGAATTATTAGTCTGAGGAATTGTTACTGATTACTTATAATAGTGTGTAACACTATTACTGTCACAATGTAGGATTCTAAGGGACACGGGGTAAATCTAAGACTAAGCACTCACTCCCCCTTACTTATTGTTCCTCATGTCAGGGCTCCCTAGAGAGTATTCTGGATCTCTTTGCCCCTCTTTTCCTGTGGCCCCTGCTACTCTACCAGGGGTCTCCAGCATTGAACAGGAGCCTGCGTGGGTAAAAACACTGCTATCCTCAGCGTCCCAAATCATTTTCTCCCTTCAGGGGGTTCTCCAATGTTGGAAGTCCCCCACAACCTTTAGTATGTTCCTCAGATTGTTCCTCAGGTCCTAGAAGCTTCCTCAAAGGAGGAACTGTCAGAAGGGGAGGACCAGGTAGGGGAATATGAGGATATGGATTCTTTCTACTCCTATTGGGATTCTTATGAAGGACTCTTTAGAGCAGTTTCAGAAATGCTGCAAGTCTCTGATGAGGGGTCTTCCTCTACAGATGTCTTCCAGAGGCGTAAGAAATATTCACCCTTTTTTCCCTAATGCCACTGTTGACCAGATAAGTTGCTATATATCACTAAGAGATTCTCTAAGCAGTATCCCTATACAGAGGCAGCTTTTCTAGCAGCACTGAGACCTATTTTTGCCTCTGCCTGGGATAACAGGGCTGTTGCCATATGGGGGGAACAGCTGATGGAGGCTGTCCATACTGAGGTTTCCAAAAAGGATCTGTTGGTCTTTTTGGCCAACATTAAGGAGGCTAACATTTATTTATCCGTGTCTCTTTTTAAGGTTGTCGGGTCGCCCGCTAAAGCCTCAGCTTTCTCTGTTGCTGTGCAACACACTTTGTGGCTTAAGATTTGATCTGTGGATCAGTCTTCCAAGAAGTCATTGGTTTTCTTACCCTTTCAAGGCATTGATGCTACTGTGGGCAAGAGCTCCTTGTTGCCTCAGATGCCCACCAAACATCCACTTATGGTAAGAAAACTGCATCTTTTTCGTTCTCCCCGCCAAATGGAGGAGCAAAGGTCACAAGGTTTGCAGGCCTCACACAAGCGCTCCTCTGCCAAGCCCAGACAGCAGTGACAGACCAAGTGAACAGCTCCAAGGGCTAAGTCTGTCAACCAATTTTCCACATGAATCCTGGATGTCTGGTACCTGGAGGGGGGTGTCTTCCCCTTTTTTGAGATGCCTGGGAGTCCTCAGTTGCAGACCAGTGGGTTTTGCAGGTGATCTCAGAAGGGTGCCTCATAGATTTCAGATCCCTGCACCTTATCGCTTCTTTTGGTTAAGGGTGCCAAAAGAGCCGGACAAGGGATGGCTGTTTCAGGAGGCAGTGGACTCATAGTAGTTTAGGTTGAAAAAAGAATTGCATCTACGAAGTGCAACCCTTTTCTTATTCTTGTTCATTTTAGTCAATTTACTTCTGGCAAAGAAGGTTAGGATTCCAGTACCTCCTCGAGAGTGCATTTCAGGTTTTTATTCCAACCTGTATGTAGTTCCGAAGAAGGACGGCTGTTGTCATCCCATTTTGAACCTGAGATGTCTCCAAAAATTTGTGGTGACTACACGGTTCAAGATGGAATCTTTGTATTCTGTCATCGTAGCATTGTGCCCAGGAGAGTATCTGGTGACCTAGACCTTCAGGATGCGTAGTTGCACATCCCCATCTGCCCAGACAGCCAACGCTATCTGCAATTTGCCTACAGCTTGGATCATTACCAATTAACAGCTCTGCCATTTGGTCATTCACACCCGAGGCATATCCATGACACCCTCTCTGAACGACCTGTTGCTCAAGGCCAGGATGTCCAAGTCTGTGCTTGTTTGCTGGTACACCACAGGTGGTTTCTGAACATGCTGAAGTGCTCTCCGGTACCTTCCCAGGAGCTGGTGTTCCAGGGAAAAAGGTTTGACTCCTGTCAGGGCAAATTTTCCTGCCAGAAGAAAATTCTTCTGGTCATGCAGGAGGTGCTGCAGGTCCTGGAGTTGCCCTGAGCAACAATCAGGGAGTAAATGAGTGTGCTGGGCAGGTTAGTGTCAACACTAGAGGCTATGCCTTATTCTCAGATACACACAATAGAATTTCAAAGTCATGTCCTTCATTGTTGGTCGGGTAATCCGGCAAACCTGGATCGCCAGATATCCCTATCACCAGAGGCCAGTCGGGCCCTTCAGTGGTGGCTGCGCTGTGCAGCCTGAAACAGGGGAAACCCTTTATGATACCAGAATGGACACTGGTCATGACAGATGCCAGCCTGAGCTGGGCTGGGGTGCAGTTCTGGGTCACCTGTGGGTCCAGGACAGGTGGCCTGACCCTACGTCTGACAAAGAGAAGGATCTTCATTTGTTGGATGTGGTGCGGTGCCTTAAGTTTTATGTGCACCACACTGAGCATTTTCGTAAGGCTGACTCTCTGTCATTCTTGAGGATACCAGGGCAGGTCAAGCTCCTTCTAAGGTCCCTGTTGCCTCTTAAATTGAGGCTGCCACATGCCAGTCATATAAGCTCAGAAAGAAACCTGTTCCCTTTCGGGCCACAGCACATTCCACTAGGTTTGTGGGGGCCTCCTGGGCCTACAAGAATCAGGCCTTAGCTGATCAGTTGTGCAAGGCAGCTACTTTGCATACCTCTGCCAAGCACTAAAGGAGAAAGGACCTCATGCCTGTTGCCATGATACCGGAGTTCCCTAGGACTATCCAGAATCGGAAGGACCTGAAGGACGTTTTGGCCAAAGCTGGCTTCAGCCGAAGCCAGAACATTGACATGGTCACTTCTGTTGTTCAGTTGTTTGAGACCCATTGGCTCCTGTTCTTGTGTGCTGTGGAAGTTCAGTGTTTGTTATCGTTTATTTCTGTTTCTCCTATTCCGATTCTGGATAAGCTTAGGGAATTCCAGTATCATGGCAACAGGCGTGAGGTCCTTTCTCCTTTTTTCCCACCTCTGGAAGCTTAGTGTTTATATATCCCCATGGTACCTGTGTTCCATATTGGATGTAAGAGAAAAGAGGATTTTAGTCTTACCTGTTAAATCCTTTTCTCTTAGTCTATACAGGTTACTGGCAACTCTGGGAGGCAATCCGCCCCTTTAAGTAGGCAGGAACATTTCTCTAAATGTATGCAGGGGGTGAAGCCTCCCCTCCCTCCTCAGCTGCGTCCTAGCCAGCTAGCTCCAGAATAATTTGAGACACTAATAACTGACCAGAAATAGGAGAGAGACTCCTGTGAGCATGCCCCAAAGGACTCCCACATATTGCCACAGGAGAGCCAAGCATGGTCTCTTGACAGGGTGGGAGACCAGTAACCTGTACGGACTAAGAGAAAAGGATTTAACAGGTAAGACTATAATCCTCTTTTCTCTGTCGTCCAATACAGGTTACTGGTAACTCTGGTATGTCCAACCATTAAGTTTCCCAGAGGCAAGAAGAAGGCAAGAACCAGATGCAAGGCCTCCAAAGTCACCAGGACCTCTATGAACCAACCGGTCAGAGATCCCAACAAAACTGAAGTGTTAACGGACACCAAACAGGGGTAAAAACACCCTAGGAACTGTAACACAGCACACTGAACTAGAGCCAACAGGGCTCAACAGTAAGGAACCACTAAGAACCTGAGAAGAAGAAGATCCTAGACAGGTAAGACTGCCTCCAGGACCTTCCTCCCGAAGCTGGCATCAGCCGATGCCAGCACATCCACACGGTAGTGCTTCGAAAAGGTGTGCACAGAGGACCAAGTGGCCGCCCTGCACAGCTGATCAGCAGATGCTTGATTCTTATAGGCCCAAGAGGCCCCAATGGACCTGGTGGAATGAGCCGTGACCCGAAAGGGAACATGTTTATTCCTCAATTCATAGGCCCTACGAATAGTGGACTTGATCCATGATGCAATAGTCACTTTGGATGCAAGTCCACCTGCCCTAGGACTCTCAGGAATGACGAACAGAGCGTCAGATTTCCTGAAAGATTCAGTGCGATGGACATAAAACTTGAGACAACGCACCACATCCAACAAGTGGATATCCCTTTCCTTGTCAGAGGAGGGGTTAGGGCAGAAAGAGGGCACCGCAATCTCCTGATTGATGTGAAACTCGGAGACTACTTTAGGTAAGAACTCCTTAGAGGTTCGAAGCACTGCTTTATCCTTATGAAACACCAGATAAGGTGGTTTACAGGAAAGAGCTTGCAACTCCACCACTCGAACTGAAACGATCACCAGAAGGAAGGCCATCTTCCACGTCAAGAGACGTAAAGGAATAGTAGCCAAAGACTCAAAGGGAGGACGTTGGAGAACTCCCAAAACCAAATTAAGGTCCCACTGGGGAGTCGGACTCCGAAAGGCAGGACGCACATGAGCAACGCCTTGAAAGAAAACTTTGACGTCAGGAAGGACAGCAATGCGCTCCTGGAAAAATACAGAGAGCGCCGAAGTCTGAACCTTAAGGGAACTCAGACTGAGTCCTTTATCCACACGGTCCTGCAAAAAGTCCAGGACAGTAGGAAGATGAAAGTCATGAGACAGATCCCTGTCAGCACACCAAGACACAAATGTTGACCAGACACGGTGATAGATCTTGGAAGAAACAGGCTTACGGGCACTAAGCATAGCAGACACCACAGCAGAAGAAAACCCTTTCTTCCTTAAAATCGAAGATTCAACCTCCAGGCCGTCAAATTGAGTCGATGAACTTCTTCCTTCCACAGGTAACCCTGCAGAAGAAGATCTGGACGAGAAGGGAGCGGAAAGGGCTCCGCTACTGATAGGGCCAGAAGCTCCGGATACCAGGACTGACAAGGCCAATTCGGAGCGATCAGGATTACTAGACATCGTTCCACTTTCAATTTCTGTAGCACTCTTATCAACATCGGAAGAGGAGAGAAAATGTAGGCCAGGGAGAATGTCCAGGGAATGGACATTGCGTCGGCAGTCAGAGCTAGAGAATCTCTCCACCGGGAGCAGAACGCCGGAACCTTCCTGTTGTGTCTGGTTGCCATCAGATCCACTAGGGGTACCTGCCATTTCTGAGTTAGGAGTTGAAACACCTCCGGATGTAGTTCCCACTCTCCGCTGTCAACTGTGTGACGACTGAGGACGTTTGCCATGACGTTGTCTATGCCTGGAATGTGCACTGCGGAAATAACAGGAACATGAACCTCTGCCCAAGACAGATTGGGCTTGACCTCTAACCAAGCGGAGAGACTTCTTGTCCCGCCCTGTCTGTTGATGTAAGCCACTGCGGTGGGGTTGTCGGACTCCACTCGGACTGGACAGTCCTCCAGTTGAGACTCCCAATGGTGTAGAGCATGAAATATTGCTTGAAGTTCCAGAACATTGATGGGAAGTAGAGACTCCTCCATGGACCACTTCCCCTGAGCACTGAAGTGACCCAGAAAAGCTCCCCAACTCAAGAGGCTGGCATCCGTCATGACCTTGGTCCAGTAGGGAATCCGGAAGGATCTTCCCTTTAGGAGATTGGAAAGATCCAACCACCACTCCAAGCTCAACTCGACATGAGGAGGAAGAGAGATCAATGGCTTCTGATGATCTGGTCGGTCCCTGCATGTCTGTATCACAAACCTTTGAAGTTCCCTGGTGTGTGCCATGGCAAATGGAACCGCCTCTATCGTGGAGATGAACTTCCCCACCAGAGAAGACAACTTCGGAACCAGGATCCGATCGTGGGACAGGATCATTGAGACTCTTTGAGCAATTTGATGGGCTACCTCCTCCGGTAGAAACACCATGCACTTCTGAGTATCGAACAGAAGACCCAGGAAGACCAGTTGCTGGGATGGGACAAGGTCCGACTTGTCCAGGTTCACAATCCAACCGTGATGTGTAAGGATTTGAATGCAGGTCTGGACCTGCTGATGAAGAAGGCCCGCAGATGATGCTTTCAAAAGCAAGTCGTCCATGTATGGAGTCACTCTGATGCTGTCCCGATGGAGGATGGATATCAAGGCCCCCAGAACCCGTTGGAAAACCTGGGGGGCTGTTGTCAGACCAAATGGAAGAGCTGAGAACTGAAAATGACCTCTGGCGCAGGCAAACCTCAGATACTGCCTGCTCTCTAGATGGATTGGGATGTGCAAATATGCATCCTGAAGGTCCAGAGAAGCAAGGAACTCCACCGGAGACATGGCAGCGATCACTGTGCTCAGAGACTCCTGACGATAGTGAGTCTTCACTACGAAGGAATTGAGATCTTTCAGATCCAAAATAGGGCGGCATCCGCCGTCCTTCTTGGTCACCACAAAAAGATTTGAATAGAATCCTGAACCCCTGTCTGAAAGAGGTACTGGCTCCAGGATATCCTTGTCCAGAAGAGCCTGAATAGCGTCTTCGAACAGACGGCTTCTCTCGACTTCCTGAGGAGAACGAGAAAGATGAAAGCGAAAAGGTAGGAGGGAAAAGAAAGGGATCTTGTATCCCTCTGACACCACCTGTAAAACCCATGGGTCCGCCACCGAATCCTCCCAAATCCCACGGAAGTGGCAGAGACGACCACCCACAACGGGATGCGGACCCGGGTTCGGTGAGTCATGCCGAAGCGGTCTTGGAAGCCTTGGACTTGGATGCGGCCTTGGGCTTCCATTGCTGCTTGGGCTTGGAGGAGGGACGCGGAGCTGATGGAACCGCCTGGTTCGTCGTACGTGTCTCAGTTTGAAAGGACCGGTTACGCTTGGCCGGCAACTTTTTCTTAAAGACCAAGAGCAGAAGAGTACTCTTACCCCCTGTGGCCTCACTGATTAGTTCCTTAAGTTCAGATCCAAGCAAGGAAGTACCCTGAAAAGGCAAAAAAAGCAAAACTTTCTTGGAAGCTGTGTCAGCAGACCAAATCATAAGCCAAAGCGCACGCCTAGCCACCACAGATGTAGTGGAGGCCCTTGCCATCATGCGGACGGCATTAAATGCAGCAGCAGAAACATAGTGTTGAGCTTCAGAGATATTAGCAAGAAGACACAATTTCTCCGAAGTAGGCACATCCTGACGGACTGCCGTAGTGAGTTTTTCAGTCCGGACTGCGATAGCCCTGTTAACCCATGGAACAGCAAAGGCTGGACGCATAGCAGTGGCAATAGAAGCGAAAATGGACTTGAGGGAAACTCCAAGTTTCTTGTCAGTCCAATCTTGCAGCGCAGAAGCATCAAACACAGGTAATGCAGTAGATTTAGACAGTCTAGATATGGGTGCGTCCACCTTAGGGGGATGAACCCATTTAGCCATTTCTGTTTCAGAAAAGGGATCAAGTTTCGCAAACTTTCTAGACACTGAAGAGGACTTGTCTGGATTTTTCCATGCGTCAGAAACCAAACGGTCAAGAGTTGGGTTAGGAGGAAAATAAGTAAGGGGCTTAGCAGGCACCTGAAAAACGTCAGAGGGATCAGAAGGAACCTCCTGAACCAAGGGAATGTTGAGTGTGGTCAATACAGCTCTGATCAGGCCCTCAGCAGAGGGTTCAGGATCACATTCAAAAGGGTCCCCAACAGACCTAGAAGACTCTAAAACTGTACCGTCCTCAACATCTGAATCTTGCAATAATTCTTCCTCAGAAGAATCTGACACATCAGGTGCCCCTTGCGGTTTAGGCAGGGAGGATCTGATTGTAGAGGGGGTCTGCCATAATTGAAGAGCCCCCTGTACCTGGGATTGAAAGAGTTGTAGAGTGGACCTAAGGTCCCTAGTCACAGCCTTAAACTCTTGTACCCAAACTGGCTCAATAGCATGGCTGGAAGGCGCTGGGTTGCTGTCAGGACTTTCAGAGCATGCTGGGCATAAGTGATCAGAGAATTCTCTAGGTAGCCCTGAGTGACAGGAAGAGCAATGCGCAATGGGGGATACTGATACCCCAGCCTCCTTAATCTTAGGTCTAGCCCCTAGCTCCAGCGGTATAGACATACTCACAGTGTCAGAATAACCAACTGTACAATAAATCACCCAATTTTAGTGTGTTAGATTAATATTTCACCCCAGAAACGCTAAATATAGACTTATCTGGTAGGCGAAGGGTTAATCTGCTGAGGAGAGAAGGAGAGTCCAAGCCCTGCATAGGATACTCGCTGAGAAAAGCTCACAAAATGGCTGCCGCAACGGCAGCCAATCGGAAAAGAGGCGCAAAACGAGCACTCATGGGAAATGTAGTTTTTCCCAAAAAGTACCCCAAAGCAGTGCCTGAAGCCCCCAACACACTTGAACTATAAACCGGATGATAGAGCAAGGGTAGACAATTAAAATGAGCCCACTCTGAAGTTTCTGTGTGAAGCGGTTCCAGAGATAAGTCCCAAACAGTGCAGACCCATAGAGCAATGGCGGCTATGCGGTAAAGCGTGCCTTAAAGGCGCGGTACATAAATTTAATAAAAGTTAAACCAGAAAGTTAAAACATACAGAAAACATGTGTGCATAATAAGAAAACACTAACCCAGTAAGGAAAGTGTTAGAAAACCCCATTAAACGTGTCAAACCAGCAAACAAAGGGTTACCACATAAACCTGCTCCAAATACCCAACAGACATACACATATATATATATATATATAAATAACCAATGAGTGCAGGAGTGCGCAGTGAGAACTCCCAAATACAAGCCCAGCGAAGGGGCACTGTGGGGCAAGTGGACCTGCAGCACTCAAAGGGTAGCTCACCTCTCCTGCAGATCTTCTGTCTTCAGGTTACCATGTAGTGAGAATTATCTCAGTGGGTAATCCATGGGGAAGCACTTGTACCCAAGATTTTCCCCCTTCAGGGCTTAAGGTTCACCAAAAAGCACCTGAGCACTGAGCTAGCCGCTATGAAAAGGAATTTGTCAGTCATGGTAACCCGCCTAATGGTGGTATTCCATATCTGTTCACACCCAGGAACAAATCATTATGGAGCTAGCTGGCTAGGATGCAGCTGAAGAGGGAGGGGAGGCTCCACCCCCTGCATACATTTAGAGAAACATCCCTGCCTACTTAAAGGGGCGGATTGCCTCCCAGAGTTATCAGTAACCTGTATTGGATGACAGAGAAATAGGATTTTAGTGTTCTTACCTGTTAAATCCTTTTCTGTATAGTCAATATGTGTAACAATTTCAGACAATCTGGAGAAAAGAAGCTTGAGAGCGATGCTAGGCAGCGAGGTTTGGTTGCGGTGCCGGTCACAAGGTTCCCGTGCTGCGGCCAAAGCCGTATTAAAGGTGTTGGCCGCAAAGCCAGATATCCGACCCAATCTGAGCTGGGACCCTGACCTGGATGGGAGCTGGTGTACCGGTATAACCTCCAGGAGTGTCTCAGGAGGAGCCGAAAGGTCAGATCCTAATAGCAGGAGACCAGGGTGAAGAGAGGAGCACAAGAACAAAAAGAAAAAAGAACCAAAAGAAAAGAAAAGAGAGGAAAAACTATATATATATATATATATATATATATATATATATATATATATATATATATAAAATACACAGGGCCGGATTTCTCATAAGGAACAGTAGGCATCTGCCTACAGGCGCACCCCACAGAGGGACTCCTGTCATTGGGCCCCTTTTTTTTTTTTTTTTTTTTTTTTTTTTTTTTAATTATCCTTGCCGCAGGCAGTGCAGGCACTAACCCCCTACCCGGTCAGGTCTACCATCTGCGCCTCCGTTGGCACAGACCCGTAGCTGATGAGCTCCCCGGCTCTTTAGTAATGCAGAGAGCTGGGAGATGACATCATCTCCCAGCGCTCTGCATTACTGAAGAGAAGACCACACAGGAGCTCCAGCAGTTATAGGTCTGTGCAGAAGGAGGAGCAGACCTGTCCTGCCACGCCGCTGGACCACCAGGGAGGAGGTAGGAAATGGGGGTGGGTGCAAGTTGGAGCTGATGGGGGGCAGTGTGAGGGGACAGTGGAGATGATGGAGGTAATGTGAGGGCAATATGGAGCTGATGGGGGGCAAGTTGGAGCTGATGGGGGCAGTGTGAGGGCAATGTGGAGATGATGTGGGCAATGTGAGGGCAACATGGAGATGGTGGGGCAATGTGGAGATGATGGGGGCAATGTGAGGGCAATATGGAGATGGTGGGGCAACATGGAGCTGATGGGGGGCAATGTGATGGCAATATGGAGATGATGGGGGGCAGTGTGGAGATTAGGAGCATTGTGGAGGTGTCCAGTGGAGATGGCCAATGGGGGGAAGGGGCGCTTTAGATTTCTGTGCCTACAGGCTCCTGAGATGTAAATCCGGCCCTGAAAATACATATATAAAAATATATTCCCAGAACAGAGGACAGACCGCAACCCTAAGGCAAGGATACTCAAGAGCATACACAGGATAACCAGGCAGTCACAAAAAGGCCCTGAGGTACCAAGAAGGCCACAAACAGGCCGCTAGGTACAACTTGAGGCTAGACCAGATAACGTACCCAGCTAGAAACGGTCCACCAGGGTGTCCAAGATGAAGGATCACCAAGAAGTGTCAACCAACAAAGGTAACAGGACCTCCAAGAAAGGAGGTAAAGAGCATTAGACCTTGCAATAAATGTATCACAATGTATAAAACAAACTGGGCAGTCTGGGTGGATAAGAAGGCAATGCAATTGCTAACACAGCACTCTACACCAGAACTGGTGATTCCCAACCTCATATCACAAGCCCACAGGGAGAAGCAAGGTCACAGAGCAGCTGACAAGGCTTCAACTGCTATCCCTGTAGTAGCTGCTGGGGAGAGAGCAACAGCCAGAGTGCTCCTGCCTAAATGGGAGCGCCACGTTGGCAGAGCAAACTCTGGTCTGTCGTGAGTACCCAACTGGAGACAGGGATTGGCGGAGAGTGGAGTGAGAGGCAGATACAGGGAAACAGTAAATAGGCTGACTGGCAAAGCAACCCGGTAGGGCAGCGGAAGTAGCAGAGACAAACCCAGAAAATATGGAAAACAGGTCTCCCACCCAGTGAAAGGGACATCTTTTTGTTCTCACCTGTCTGGGCTTGTGGAGTCCTCTTCGGGTTTTTCTTCTCACTGGAGATTTCCATCTTCTTCTCCCACTTTCTTTGTTAGTGTGGCTTTGGTCACATTCATACTGGGTACTGTAGGCGAGGGGAGAGGTTAAGCTGGAGGAGTGACTGGGAGTCTCCACCTAAAAGACTGTGAAGGATTTCCTTTTTATTAATGCGATCTTGGCTCTGCTGCAGAGCCGCAGACAGTCCCGGGACCGGATTCCCAGGCTGTCAGTATCACGGTGCCCGTGATTGCTTGTTTTTCCTGTCAGTTAGCAAGGGGTGCTTCCCATTTGTTGCCTGTGATTAGCCCACCCAGTATTGCCTATATAGACTGGGCTCCTGCACCCTTTCACTGCCCTTTCCTGGTGTTTCTCTGCCAGTGCAACGCCTGTCTGTGGATTCCAGTGTACTTCCTTGGCCTGTCTGACTTCTCTCCTGTTCCTGCGCCTGTGTACCGACCCGGATAGCCTGGCTACTCTCCTGTATTGTTCCTGTGTATCGTTCCGGCCTGGCTGACGTTCCTGCTCCCGAATCTGACCCGGTTTGGCTGACGTTCCTGCTCCGGTGTCCTGACCCAGTCTGGCTGACGTTCCTGTTTCTGGATCCCGACTTGGCTGTGTTCCGCTTTGACTCTGGTCACTTCGGCGACATTCTGACTTCCGATGCCTTCCTGGTTTGGCACCGCTGCCTACAAGCTTGTTTTGCCTCCGTGATTACACTGGTATTCAGTAGCTGGTTTGCTCCACTCAGTCGCCGGTTGCTATTGCTGCCTCCGTTATAGCACCGGTAGGGCCTTCATGTTTGTCCAGTACATGGTACTGGTTTGCTCCACTCTGACCTTCCAGTCGCAAGAGTTGCCTCCGTGATTGCACTGGTATTCAATAGTTGGCTTGCTCCACTCAGTCACCGGTTGCTGGTGCTGCCTCCGTTATAGCACCGGTGGGGCCTTCGTGTTTGTCCAGTGCGTGGTGCTGGTTCACTCCACTCTGTCCGTCCAGTCGCAAGTGTTGCCTCCGTGATTGCGCTGGTATACCATAGTTGGTTTGCTCCACTCAGACACCGGTTGCTAGTGCCGCCTCCGTTATAGCACCGGTAGGGCCTCCATATTTGTCCAGTACGTGGTACTGGTTCGCTCCACTCTGTCCTTCGAGTCGCAAGTGTTGCCTCCATGATTGCGCTGGTACACAGTAATTGGTTTGCTCCACTCTGACACCGGTTGCTAGTGCTGCCTCCGTTATAGCACTGGTAGGCCCTCCGTGTTGCTCAGTTTATGGCACTGGTTCGCTCCACTCTGATCCTCCAGTCGCATGTGTTGCCTCCGTGAATGCGCTGGTATACAGTAATTGGTTTGCTCCACTCTGACACCGGTTGCTAGTGCTGCCTCCGTTATAGCACCGGTAGGGCCTCCATTTTGCTCAGTTTATGGCACTGGTTCGCTCCACTCTGAACTTCCAGTCGCATGTGTTGCCTTCGTGAAAGCACTGGTATACAGTAATTGGTTTGCTCCACTCTGACACCGGTTGCTAGTGCTGCCTCCGTTATAGCACCGGTAGGGCCTCCGTGTTGCTCAGTTTATGGCACTGGTTCGCTCCACTCTGAACCTCCAGTTGCATGTGTTGCCTCCGTGAAAGCGCTGGTATACAGTAATTGGTTTGCTCCACTCTGACACCAGTTGCTAGTGCCGCCTCCATTATAGCACCGGTAGGGCCTCCGTGTTGCTCAGTTTATGGCACTGGTTTGCTCCACTCTGAACCTCCAGTCGCATGTGTTGCCTCCGTGAATGAGCTGGTATACAGTAATTGGTTTGCTCCACTCCATCTAACCGGCTGCTTTGCTACCTCCGTTTAGCACCGGTAGGGCCTCCGCTAAACCGTGTCGCACCAGTCATAGGCTGCCTTACCCGGTATTTGGTAAGGCCGGTAGAGCCTCCTCAGTTCCTTGTTGTACCAGATTTGGCTGCCTTACCCGGTATTTTGGTAAGGCCGGTAGAGCCTCCTCAGTTCCTTGCTGTAACAGTTTAGGTTGCCTTGCCCGGTATATTGGTAAGGCCGGTAGAGCCTCCTCTGTTCTATTGCACCATCTTCTAGGCTGCCTTACCCGGTATTTTGGTGAGGCCGGTAGAGCCTATATATGTATACATTGTATGCTATATTACTTGAACCTGTCGTGTGTCTGTAACATATGTGTGATGTTCAGGACCTGTGAGGGTTCTTCATTATTTTTTCAATAAAGCTGTGTTTTTATCTTAACTGTGTGTCTATGAGTCAAACAAACCGTGACAGTTCGAAAGGGCCATGACCTCAGACAATAAGGGTGAGGGTAATGCACAGAACATCCATTGGAGGATGGATGTACATGAGCAGCGCCTGGATCAGTTGGCATTGGCTATACAAACGATTCTCGAGTGTTCAGTACTCGCTGACAAGCCTGTCCCGAGTCCGGTGGTCCCCCCAGTCTCGACAACGGAGAATGCAACCGTGACAGTCAGCTAGAATGCTGATGTCAGCCAGGGGTGAACTTTGAAAGCGGTTATCTCTCAAGCCATAAGGGTCTGAGAGATGCCTCCGGGGGCATTTTTCATCTTTATTGAAGGGCTTTAACATAGGGATTAGTCTTTTTTAAGTAATACTATACCTTTAAGACCCAGGTGACTAAAGAAAATTCTTCCAGACTCCAAAAAGCAATCAGATATTTGACGCAATCAACATCCTAGCTGCATTGAAGGCAATTGTCATAATTCTCAGTATTGTTCTGAGATAGAAAAGTATCAATTACTTCTTGCAAAATAAACTATACAATCATTAAACACAGACTGAATGAATTAATGAATCACTTGGTGACACAAGTGTATGAGGAGCTTTACATTTTAAGTGTTTGGACAATACAGGATGAGTTGCTTAACAAAGCAAAACAGTAAAATTGAGGTCTCTGCTCAAAAGCTTACAATTTAAAATGTGACATACAAAAAACATGTGGGTTAAGTGCGGAATACAGGGCTTGATTTCTGGTCAGGATAGGGGAACATGAATAAGTCTACTATAAGAGCCTTGAATGTACAACATAAGTGCCTTCTAGCTTATTGAAGTCTTGTTGAGGAGGAAGGGGCAGGGACAAATCTAGAGGACAGTAAGGTAATTTGTGCTGCAGCATTCTGTATAGAAGTGTATGAGGTTGTGAGACATGAAGATCTGAGACAAGAAGGTTACAGTAGTCCTTTTGGTCCATGTGGGGTGGGATTAGTGCTTGTGTAAGGATTTTAACTGTAGAGAAACAGAGGAAGGGATTTTTGCTGTGTTACACAGGAAAAGCAGAAGAACTTGGCGATAGCATTAATATGAGGAGAAAATGAGAGAGCATCGTCAGTTATCACCCCTAGGTACTGGATTTATAGTAATGACAATTAATGTCACCTGGAAGGGCACTACTGGGCTTAGTCCAAATGGAATGAATAGCAGCTCAATTTTAGACTTGTTGAGTTTGAAGTTCCTATGAGCCATCCAGTCTGAGATAGTTGAGTCGCAATCTGTGATTGAGCATCAGGAGTCAGTTGAGGTTCAGATAAATAAAGCTGGGTGTCATCTGCATCATTGAGGTGATATTTCAGTCTGAATTTTATAATAAGTTGACCAAGGTTCTATAGAGAGAATAGCAGCCCTAGAACAGAACCATGAGGAGGTGGACAGGACAATGGAGACACTGGCTGACTACCCTCTCCGTGTATGACCTAGTCTTGTCTGGCTACCCACTCTGGTGTTGACCTGGGGCTCCATCCACTGAGCATCCAGCATTCCATCACTTCAGTGGATATCCTTTCTGGTGCAAACCTGGGGCTCTGGCTGACTACCCGCTCCGTGTATGACTTTGGCTCGTCTGACTATCCTATCTGGTGCTTACTAGAAGGCTCTGTTTGTTCGCTCAGTTTGTTGATTCCGTTATTCAGACATCCTTTCTAGTACTGACCTGGGGCTCTAGCAGACTCCTAGCTACTGACTGCAGGCTGAGTCAGTATCTCTTTGGCGTTACCTTACCACGAGACTCCAGTGGGCTGAGGCCTAGTCTCGGACAGTGTGGTGCAGAGATTGGGAGACTGCTATTCCTGATACAGCGCTCACAGTTTCTATCACCCACTGTGTGTTTATTAATATATTGCATTACTGTCATTATTCTCATAATAAAGGTTCTATTAACTATACCGTCTGACTTCTGGTTTTGCTTGCCAACTGTAATAGTAGGTTAGGCGTTCCAAAAAACGTAGAGGTAAAAGCCGAAGACAAACTGGTCGATATCTAGAGGGTGTGGCTGTCAGAGAAATTGTTCTTGAGGATGGGTGTCAGTATGGCATGTTTGAATTCATCAGGAAAAATAGCAGAGGCAAAGGAGGAGTTAAATCTCAGTAGTAGTAGTAGTAGTAGTAGATTATGAGCATTAGAATGGGGGAAAAGGGACTGGATAAGGTGAGAGGGAACCAGATTGAGTGTGAATATAGTGGAGGGAGAGAAGGATAGCAGGTTAGACAATTCCTCCTCTGTGACTAGAGCTAAAGAGATCAGCATGGCAGGAGGGGAACATGGGAGGATACGAGGATATTTTCAAGGTGGGGTATTTTCCGAGATACAATCTACCTTGACTTTGAAGAAGTTAGCAAAGTTAGAGTTTGGGAGGTCAGCAGATGGAGGGTGTCAGTGGTAGAGACAGCCGGAGCTGGATTTATAGAAGGCTGGGCCTGCATTTGTGGGAGGGGCTGCAAGCCTTAAATATTGACTGCAGCCTCTCCCACGGGGCACATCGTCTTTGTGCCTCATTCGTGTCTACGCCCTCATCCATCATCAGGAAGTCAGCACTCGTAACTTCTGGTCTCATGATCCTCCCAGCCGTTGGGTGCCTCGATCGAGGTAGGTGCTTCCTATCCCTGTCGGCGGCCCGCTTCACCTGGCCGCATACCGTGGTAAAAGGAGCCCTGCCAATGGCATTTCTGTTCCCATATCCAGATAAGAAACACTCACACTAGTTCTAGTCTACCAATGCCTGATACTTTTCTGCGCTTGTAGTACTTAGGCAAATGGTCATCGCATTCACGCAATTTACAATTTCACAACATTTCACGGGTGTTTTGCTCACTTAATGATTATCATTAGACAAATGCAACATACTCAAAGCACGTTTGTATTTTGAACCTCATCCTAGTCGCGGGCTAGCATGCGCTTGTCCGATAATGTGTTCCTCCCGCCCCACATATTCTCAGTGCAATTCCGCTCTGTTTCTGGCACCAGAGGATCCATCTTTCAGGTTTTACTGCCTAGACTCAGGTTAGTCACAGTATATCAGTAGGCTTGCCAGTTACTATAAACATCTAATTTACATACTTGTAGAATGTCCAGAATTCTTTATCTCTATTTGCCTTATCAAACAATTTCCAGCACCGGTTCCACATTTCCCTCATTCATAGTGTCACTACATGTTTGAATAAGGAAACATAATGGACTTATTCAGAGGATCATATGCAATCGCAAGTATGGGTCATATATCCCACCTCAAAAAAAAAAAAAAAAAAACACTGTCCTGATTCCACGTTCTATCTAACATACATACATAGTTCCATTGTTTCAGTGTCCTGATTCCACTCTCTAGCTAACATACATACACAGTTACATTGTTTCAG
Organism: Rhinophrynus dorsalis; assembly: GCA_037306005.1. Classification (NCBI taxonomy): domain Eukaryota; kingdom Metazoa; phylum Chordata; class Amphibia; order Anura; family Rhinophrynidae; genus Rhinophrynus; species Rhinophrynus dorsalis. The sequence goes on along the minus strand of CM074719.1, from coordinate 246,652,557 downwards.
CTTCCTGATTCCAGGTTCTATCTTACATACATTCATAGTTGCATTGTTTCAGTATCCTGATTCCACGTTCTGTCCAAAATACATACATAGTTACATTGTTTCAGTGTCCTGATTCCACATTCTGACCAACATACATACATAGTTACATTGTTTCAGTGTCCCGATTCCATGTTCTGTCCAACATACATACATGCATACATAGTTACATTGTTTCAGTGTCCTCATTCCACGTTCTAACATACATACATAGTTACATTGTTTGTGTCCTCATTCCACGTTCTATCTAACATTCATACATAGTTACATTGTTTCTGTGTCCTGATTCCACGATCTATCTTACATACATACATAAATGCATTGTTCCAGTGTCCTGATTCCACTTTTTGTCCAACCTACATGCATAGTTACATTGTTTCAGTGTCCTGATTCCACGTTCTGTCCAACATACATACATAGTTACATTATTTAAGTGTCCTGATTCCACATTCTGTCCAACATACATACATAGTTACATTGTTTCAGTGTCCTGTTTCCACGTTCTGTCCAACATACACACATAGTTACATTGTTTCAGTGTCCTGATTCCTCGTTCTGTGCAACATACATACATAGTTAAATTGATCCACGTTCTATCTTACATACATAGTTATATTGTTTCAGTGTCCTGATTCCATGTTCTATTGTACATACATACATAGTTACATTGTTTCAGTGTCCTGATTCCACGTTCTTTCGTACACACATACATTGTTATACTGTTTCAATGTCCTGTTTCCACGTTCTATCTAATATACATACATAGTTACATTGTTTCAGTGTCCTGATTCCACTTCTATAGTACATACATATATTGTTACACTGTTTCATTGTCCTGATTCTACGTTTTATCTAACATACATACATAGTTACATTGTTTCAGTGTCCTGATTCCACATTCTGTCTAACATACATACATACATACATACATAGTTACATTGTTCAGTGTCCTGATTCCACATTCTATTGTACATACATACATAGTTACATTGTTTCAATGTCCTGATTCCACGTTCTATCTAACATACATACATAGTTACATTGTTTCAGTGTCTGATTCCACGTTCTGTCCAACATACATACATAGTTACATTGTTCCAGTGTCCTGATTCCACATTCTGTCTAACATACATACATACATACATAGTTACATTGTTTCAGTGTCCTGATTTCACATTCTGTCCAACTTACATAGTTGCATTGTTCCAGTGTCCTGATTCCACATTCTGTCTAACATACATACATACATACATACATAGTTACATTGTTTCAGTGTCCTGATTCCACGTTCTATCATACATACATACATAGTTACATTGTTTCAGTGCCCTGATTTCACGTTCTGTCCAACATACATAGTTGCATTGTTTCAGTGTCCTGATTCCACGTTCTATCGTACATACATACATTGTTACACTGTTTCAATGTCCTGATTCCACGTTCTATCTAACATACATACATAGTTGCTTTGTTTCAGTGTCCTGATTCCACATTCTGTCATACATACATAGTTACATTGTTTCAGTGTCCTGATTCCACGTTCTGTCCAACATACATACATAATTACATTGTTTCAGTGTCCTGATTCCAATTTCTGTCCAACATACATAGTTACATTGTTCCAGTGTCCTGATTCCACGTTCTGTCCAACATACATACATAGTTACATTGTTTCAGTGTCCTGATTCCACATTCTGTGCAACATATATAGTTACATTGTTTCAGTGTCCTGATCCACGTTCTGTCCAACATACATACATAAATAGTTACATTGTTTTGGTGTCCTGATTCCACATTCTGTCTAACATACATACATACATAGTTACATTGTTTCAGTGTCCTCATTCCAAGTTCTATCTAACATTCATAGATAGTTACCTTGTTTCTGTGTCCTGATTCCACGTTCTATCATACATTCATACATAGTTACATTGTTTCATTGTCCTGATTCCATGTTCTATTGTACATACATACATAGTTACATTGTTTAATTGTCCTGATTTCACGTTCTATCATACGTACATACATAGTTACATTGTTTCAGTGTCCTGATTTCACGTTCTGTCCAACATACATACATAGTTGCATTGTTTCAGTGTCCTGATTCCACATTCTGTCCAAAATACATACATAGTGTCATGGTTTGTTACTGTTTGTAAAAGAACACTCAGACAGTTTGGTAAGGTTAAAAGCTTTATTGAAAATAATATACAATAACCCCACTCAGGTCCAGATGAGGTCCGTACCAAGTACTTTCCAGATCTGATGCAGGTCAGGGAAATACTATAAACACTGAAACAGTCAGCAAACAAGTATAGTGATCTTGAACTTGCAGGCAGATTCTCAGCAAGGTACAGGAACGATAATATCCTCAACAGTCCCACAATGCAATAGGTGGCACAGGCGATGGGTGACTGAAGGGCAATCCCTAGTGGACTAGGGTTCACGTGGGTAACACTGGCAAAACACTGGCAGATGACTGACCCTAAGAAAGTAAGGCAGACTGAGGCAACAGGGGCAGGACTCTGGCAATAACGGGACCCTGGCACGCTAGGGTTAACTGAGGCAACACGGACAGGACTCTGGCAATAACGGGACCCTGGCACGCTAGGGTTAACTGAGGCAACACGGACAGGACTCTGGCAACGGCAAAACCCTAGGGCACTAGGGTTAACGGAGGCAACATGACATGGACTCAGGCATCGACTAGGCCCTAGCACACTAGGGTTAACGGAGGCAACATGGCAGTGGTACTTATAGTGACTGAACCCTAATACGCTAGGGTGAGCGGAGGCAACACAGGCTGGACTCAGGCAGTAACGGGACCCTAGCACGCTAGGGTTAACTGAGACAACAAACACCTGATGCTGGCGATGTAACAACCCTAGGTCCCTAGGGTTAACTGAGGCAACACAGGCAGCAGTGTGGCATTGGCTAGACCCAAGTATAATCGGGTTACCAGAGGCAACACAGACACTGGTTAGTACAGGGACTCCCACAAGCTCTCGGAGACAGCGGGAGCAGCGAGCGAGCAGGAGATAGGCACGTAACATCACCGGTCCAGGACCGGTGTATGCCCGGATAGTTTATGGAGGCAATAGACTAGTCCGGTAAGAGATGGAACAAGCAGCACTACCAGATCGGCACACATGGACTTCACAGCCAGTCAGGAGGACCAACAACACTAGCCCAGCCAGATCAGTGTACAGAGTCAGCCCGTCCTAGTCAGAAACGGAATCAGATATGCAGCCACGCCGGTTCGGTACACAAGGAGTTAGTCAGCCAGTCCAGGTCGGTAACGGAATCGGATACTCAGCCAGGCCAGTTCGGTACACAAGGAATTAGTCAGCCAGTCCAGGTTGGTAACGGAACCGGATACTCAGCCAGGCCAGTTAGGTACACAAGGAGTTAGTCAGCCAGTCCAGGTCAGCAACGGGATCGGATCGCAGGAGCGTCAGGCACAAGTGTAGCCAGGCAAGCCGGGTCATACACGGAAACAGGAAACAATAACAACTAGACGCTAGATACGGGTACACCACCGGTATAGTGACAGGAGGGCGTATTTAAAGGTAAGCCCTGGGAGGAGCAATTAGCCCAGAGCCAATAAGAGCGCAGCCAGTGTAAACCAGGAAGTAAGAATGTCGCTCAGGGATCACTGGCATCGTGATAGTACCCCCCTCTTAACGACCCCCCCCCCGTCTTGAGGGAGGTCTGGGTTTAGCTGGGAAATTAGCATGGAACCTGCGCAACAATAGTGGAGCATGGATGTCAGAGTGGTTTATCCATGAGCGTTCCTCTTGGCCATATCCCATCCAGTGTACCAGGTATTGGATCTGTCCACGGAATCTACGTGAGTCTAAGATGCTCAGCACTTCATATTCATCGTGATCCTCGATACGCACTGGAGCTGAGTGGTGGTATAGCGGTTACACACCAGGGGCTTGAGAAGGTTGCATGGAAAACGTTATGAATTATCATAGAGGCAGGCAACTCTAAAGCATAGGCCACAGGGTTAACTCTACGGAGCACCTGGAACAGACCCACAAATCGGGGAGCCAACTTGCCACATGTAACTTTAAATTCTTGGAGGACAACCATACCCGGTCCCCCACTTGGAACAAGGGAGCCGCCAGACGTCTATTGTTGGCATGCCGCTGAACTCTTTGAAACGAGTCCCTGAGAGAACTCTGAACTTGTGCCCAAGTGGCATGGAGTTGCCTAATATGTTCATCTAGGGCTGGCATCTGCTGTGCTTGAAACGTGTCTGGGAGCAAGCATGGTTGGAACCCATAATTGATGATAAAGGGTGAGCTCCCACAGGCAGAGCACACAGCACAATTTCTGGTGAACTCAGCCCATGGCAACAAATCCGCCCAGTTATCGTGATGGTTGGAGATAAAGCAATGTAAAAACTGCTCCAATCCCTGGTTGGAGCGCTCAGCGGCCCCATTCATCTGGGGGTGGTAGGCAGAGGAAAATGACAACTGGATGCCCATTTGGTCACAGAATTCCCTCCAGAACCTAGATACGAATTGACTCCCACGATCGGAGACAAGGACCTTGGGTCCCCATGAAGCTGGAATACTTCTTTAGCAAAAACCATGGCCAATGTCTTAGCTGAGGGCAACCCGGGGAGTGGCACAAAATGTGCCATCTTTGAGAATCTGTCAACCACCATCAGAATAACTGTGTAACCATTAGAGGCAGACAGTTATCCCATAAAATCTATTGACACGTGACCATGGGCGCTCACCATTAGGAACAGCTTGCAGGAGCCCCACTGGGAGATGCCTTGGAGACTTGGAGCGGGCACACACAGTACAAGCTGCCGTGAATGCTGCACAATCCGCCCTTAGTGTAGGCCACCAGAACATTTGGGACAATGACCACATTAATTGGTTCTTGCCTACGTGGCCGGCAGCACGGGATGTGTGATAGGTCTCCATTAACTTAACCCTAAAGGGTTCATCCACAAAGCATTTCCCCATGGGTTTCTCGGGAGGAGCATTGGCCTGGGCTGCCAAAATCTCTTAACCCAATGGGGATGTGATGCTGGTGCTTAGAGTGGCAAGGATGCGATCTGGAGGTATAATAGGTACTGGCACCGCCTCGGACTCTGGTTCTGTACCAAACTGTCTGGATAGGGCGTCTGCCCTAACATTCTTAGTACCCGGTAAATAGGATACTATGAAATTGAAACGTGACAAAAACCATGCCCATCTGGCTTGTCTAGGGGATAACCTTTTGGCCTCCGAAAGGTAGGTAAGGTTTTTGTGGTCTGTAAGAATCAGGATCGGCGTCCTAGTACCCTCTAACAGATGGCGCCACTCACGAAGTGCCAAAATAATTGCCAGTATATCACGGTGCCCGTGCTCCCTTGTCTTTGTTTTCCTGTCAGTTATCCTGTGTTATGCTCCCATTGGCTGTCCTGTGTTGATCCCGCCCAGTATGGCCTTTATATACTGGGCTCCTGCACCCACTCGGTGCCCTTTCGTGGTGTTCCTGTACCAGTGCTCGCTTACTGCTCAGTGTTTCCCGGTGTACCGACTTGGCCTGCCTGACTACTCTTCAGTTTCCTGCTCCTGTGTACCGACCCGGATTGCCTGACTTCTCTTCAGTGTCTGCTCCGGTGTATCGACCTGGCCTGGCTGACATCCCTGCTCCTGTGTACCGACCCGGACCGGCTGACGTTCCTGCTCCTGTGTCCTGACCCGGCCTGGCTGACGTTCCTGTTCCTGTGTACCGACCCTCGGTACTCTGCGACTTTCTCATTCAGCAGACAATCCAGTTGCCTGAGCCTGTTCCGCTACTGCTCCTGCAGGTTGCTAGTGTGAGCCTCCGTTACTGCTCCGGCAGTGTGCCTTTGGCCTAGCCCTCCATTACTGCTATACCAGTTGCAAGTGTGTGCCTCCGTGATTGCTCCGGTAGTTGCCATTGGCTTGTTTTCCGCTACTGCTCCTGCAGGTTGCTAGTGTGTACCTCCGTTACTGCTCCGGCAGTGTGCATTTGGCCTAGTCCTCTGTTACTGCTATACCGGTTGCAAGTGTGTGCCTCCGTGATTGCTTCGGTAGTTGCCATTGGCTTGTCTTCTGTTACTGCTCCGGCAGTGTACCTTTGGCCTAGTCCTCCGTTACTGCTATACCGGTTGCATGTGTGTGCCTCCGTGATTGCTCCGGTAGTTGCCATTGGCTTGTCCTCCGCTACTGCTCCTGCAGGTTGCTAATGTGTGCCTCCGTTACTGGTCCGGGAGTGTGTCTTTGGCCTAGTCCTCCGTTACTGCTATACCGGTTGCAAGTGTGTGCCTCCGTGATTGCTCCGGTAGTTGCCATTGGCTTGTCCTCCATTACTGCTCCTGCAGGTTGCAAGTGTCTGCCTCCGTTACTGCTCCGGCAGTGAGCCTTGGCCTAGTCCTCCATTATTGTTACACCGGTTGCAAGTTTCTGCCTCCGTTATTGCTCCGGTAGTGTGCCATTGGCTTGTCCTCCGTTATTGCTATACCGGTTGCAAGTGTCTGCCTCCGTTATTGCTCCGGCAGTGCTCATTACTACATCTGTTGAGCTCTGGCAGTTTACGTTATTCTGCTAGCGCTTGGGCGACCTGAAGCTCGGTATATTGCTATCTCAGTACCTTCTCACATGGGACTGTTTGCAATCATTGATGAACTTTAACTCCTGCAGTACCTGAGTCCTGGGAAACTTACTCCTCTTGCCTGACCTGTGTCAGTATATACTGTCTGTACCTTCATCTTATACTGGACCTGTGTGGGCATTGTATAATTAACCTGTCGTGTCTCTGTACTATACTGTCTGTATATTACAGGACCTGTGAAGGTTCTTACTGTATTGTGAATTCAATAAAACTGAGTTTTTATTCTAAACCTCTGTGTCTGTGAGTCGAACAAACCGTTACACAGTAATTCGCGATCCCCAATGTTGTAGACACTCTGGGCCTTAGTCATTTTCTTGGAAAAGAATCCACATGGCATCAAGGTCTTCCCTGGACCCGATCTCTGCGACAGCACTGCTCCTACACCAATCTCAGAGGCGTCTACTTCCAGGGTAAATGGCAAACTGGGTATCGGATGAGACAGAACTGGTGCTGAGGAGAATGCAGATTTCAGGGATTCAAACGCCTTTACCGCTTCAGGGGACCATACTGAAGCATTAGCACCCTTGTGCGTCATGTCAGTCAATGGCTTTACAATCAAAGAATAATCACGGATACATTTACTATAATAATTTGCAAAGCCCAGGAACCGCTGCAAGGGCTTGAGGCCAATAGGACGTGACCAGTGCAACACGACCGACAGTTTGTCTTTATCCATGGCAATGCCATCTTTGCCAATCACGTAGCCTAGGAATGGCACCATGGATCTATGGAATTCGCACTTGTCGAGTTTGCAAAATAACTTATTTTCTCTCAACCTCTGTAGTACAGCTTTGACATGTTCCTTGTGAGTCTCCAGGTCGGAGGAATAAATCAGAATATCGTCCAGGTAGAGCACTACACAGGACTGTAACATGTCCTTAAGGACATTGTTAATAAACTCTTGAAAAACCGCTGGGGCATTGCATAGCCCAAAGGGCATCACTAGGTATTCGTAATGCCCTGTTCGAGTGCTAAAGGCGGATTTCCACTCGTCACCCTCCTTTATTCTGACCAGATTATATGCTGCCCTTAAGTCGAGTTTGGTGAAAATGGAAGCGCCCTTGAGTCGATCAAACAATTCAGTTATGAGCGGAATGGGGTAGGCATTCTTAATCATTATCTTGTTCAAGCCCCTGTAATCAATACAGGGTCTGAGTTCCCCATTTTTCTTTTTCACAAAAAAGAATCCAGCCCCCGCGGGCGAGAAAAATTTGTGAATTATGCCCCGGGCCAGGGCATCAGAGATATATTCCTCCATTGCCTGATTCTCCTCACAGGACAATGGGTAGGTTCTACCCTTAGGCGGTATTGAACCAGGCACGATATTAATAGCACAGTCATAAGGGCGATGCTGTGGCAAAGTGCTAGCCTCTCCCTTACTGAATACATCGCTGAATGATTGGTATTCAAGCGGTAAGGAGGGAGAGGTACACAGAATCTTGGTAGGTTGAAGTAAACATTACGTCGTACATAACTCAGACCAGGCCAGTATCTCGCAGGATCTCCAATCTATTCTGGGGTTGTGTTTCTGCAGCCATGGGAGGCCCAGAATAATTGCATAATGTGGAGACTGAATGATCTGGAATTTCAGGGTCTCTGTGTGGAGGGCTCCAATATGAATAACCAGGGGGCATGTCTCCTGGGTGACCTAAGGAGGTACCAAAGGTCTCCCATCAATGGCTTCAATATTTAGTGGAGATTCCATCTCAACCAATGGAATCTTGTGATGGCTAGCGAAGTCTTATCCATAAAGTAACCGGCCGCGCCGGAATCAATCAGGGCAGAAGCGACAAAGGAGGACCCATCCCAGGATGCCAGGACCTCTACCACAGGTTTACTCTGGGTGCCCTCTGGGGACTGGTATACGCCACCTAGGATCTGTCCCCTACAACATTTTCCCAGCCGTACTGGACAAGAGCGTAATATGTGGCCAAACTTGCCACAATACAGGCACAAGCCTTGCCTGCGTCGGAATAGTCGCTCTTCTTTGGATAAACGGGTGAACCCCAATTACATAGGTTCACTACTACAGTTCATGGTGCCCGGAGGCATGGGAGGAGAGGGAGGAATGGGTGGGCAATTCAGGTTAGGCACCCCCGCCATGGATGGCCTCTGCTTGCGGTCTTTATACAGACTCCTCTCCCTTATGCGAGTATCAATTAGGGTGGTATATTCTATTAATCTGTCCAGCCATTCTGGCAATTCACGTGCGGCTATCTCATCCTTTATTTTGTCATCGAGACCTTGTGCAAATGCTGCCACAAGGGGCTCATCTTTCCAACCAACCTCTGCAGCGAGTGTGCGAAATTCTATAGCATAGTCTGCCACTGTACGTGCGCCCTGCTGAATTCTCATCAGACGTTTTGCTGCAGAGGTGGCGCACCCAGGAACCTCGAACACATTATGGAAGGCCCTTACGAATTCATTAAAGTTTGTCATGATAGGTTTGCCTGTCTCCCATATTGGGTTTGCCCAGGCTAGTGCTCGACCAGTCAACAATGAAATCATGAATCCCACCTTACTTCTCTTGCTCGGAAAAGCCTGGGGTACCAGTTCCCAAAAAAATTCTAGCTGGTTTAGGAAACCCAGGCACAAGGTGGGATCCCCATCATATCTCAATGGGAGGGGAGCCGTGGCCGACAACCCTCTATTTGGCATACTGAGGGTCGAGGCCTGTGCCATTGGTGCCAAAGCTGGGGTGGCCACCGATGCTTGCACAGGTTTGTCTAGGTGAGCGGTGCGCTCCAATATGGTTTGTACTGCCAGCGACAACTGATCCAAACGTTGCTCATGCACATCCATTCTCCAATGGATGTTCTGGGGACTACCTTCACCTGAACTGTCTGAGGTCATTGGCCCTTTCGTACTGTCACGGTTTGTTACTGTTTGTAAAAGAACACGCAGACAGTTTGATAAGGTTAGAAGCTTTATTGAAAATAATATACAATAACCCCATTCAGGTCCAGATGAGGTCCGTACCAAGTACTTTCCAGATCTGACGCAGGTCAGGGAAATACTATAAACACTGAAACAGTCAGCAAACAAGTATAGCGATCTTGAACTTGTAGGCAGATTCTCAGCAAGGTACAGGAACGATAATATCCTCAACAATCCCACAACGCAATAGGTGGCACAGGCGATGGGTGACTGAAGGGCAATCCCTAGTGGACTAGGGTTCACGTGGGTAACACTGGCAAAACACTGACAGACGACTGACCCTAAGAGAGTAGGGCAGACTGAGGCAACAGGGGCAGGACTCTGGCAGTAATGGGACCCTGGCACGCTAGGGTTAACTGAGGCAACACGGACAGGACTCTGGCAACGGCAAAACCCTAGGGCACTAGGGTTAATGGAGTCAACATGACATGGACTCAGGCATCGACTAGGCCCTAGCACACTAGGGTTAACGGAGGCAACACGGCAGTGGTACTTATAGTGACTGAACCTTAATACTCTAGGGTGAGCGGAGGCAACACAGACTGGACTCAGGCAGTAACGGGACCCTAGCACGCTAGGGTTAACTGAGACAACAGACACCTGATGCTGGCGATGTAACGACCCTAGGTCCCTAGGGTTAACTGAGGCAACACGGGCAGCAGTGTGGCATTGGCTAGACCAAAGTATAATCGGGTTATCGGAGGCAACACAGACACTGGTTATTACAGGGACTCCCACAAGCTCTCTGAGACAGCGGGAGCGGCGAGCAAGCGTGAGATAGGCACGTAACGTCACCGGTCCAGGACAGGTGTATGTCCGGATAATATATGGAGGTAATAGACTAGTCCAGTAAGAGATGGAACTAGCAGCACTACCAGGTCGGCACACACGGACTTCACAGCCAGTCAGGAGGACCACCAACATTAGCCCAGCCAGATCGGTGTACAGAGTCTGCCCATCCTAGTTAAAAACGGAATCAGATATGCAGCCACGCCGGTTCGGTACACAAGGAGTTAGTCAGCCAGTCCAGGTCAGCAACATGATCGGATCGCAGGAGCGTCAGGCACAAGCGTAGTCAGGCAAGCCGGGTCATACACGGAAATAGGAAACAATAACAACTAGTCTCTAGATATGGGTACATCACGAAAGGGCACCGGTATAGTGACAGAAGGGCGTATTTAAAGGTAAGCCCTGGGAGGAGCAATTAGCCCAGAGCCAATAAGAGCGCAACCAGTGTAAACCAGGAAGTAAGAATGTCACAAACACACAACATGCAATACACACATACACAAAGATTCAACAATCCAGACATTAAGAACATTTTCTCCTTTCTGGATTTACCTGGATGTCAGGGGAAAATAGTCCTATATACACCACAACTCACTGCCTGACAACCATTATATATATATATATATATATATATATATATATATATATATATATATATATATTAGGGCTCAAAATTTCCACTTGCCACTAGCGAGTGAAAATTTAGACCTGGTGAGTAGAAATTCAGCCCTGGTGGGTATGTTATGTCTTGCAGTGGCGAGCAACTTTTCAGGTCTGGCTAGTAGCAAAGGACTTCAAGTTTTAAGCCCTGTATATATATATATATATATATATATATATATATATATATATATATATATACACACACACACATACTAGCAAAAGGGGTATGGCGTTGCCCGTGGGGGTTAAGTGCTTTGGGTGCTTCAAGGGTATTCATCGCATTGGTGTATATGTAGATGTAATAAATATGCAGGTAGGTGTAGCGCATATGTATTCAATGGACATACACACCTTCCTGCATATTTATTACCGGTACATATTCATCAATGTGATGAACACCCCTGAAGCATCCAAAGGACTTAGGGCTCAATCCAAATGTTGGAGATGGCTGTTTTTTCTGCCAATGGCATTTTTTCCAGCACAGTAATGCCTGTGCTGTGAACAAATACCGGCAAAAAAAGAGCCATCGGGAGTTAAAGTTAAGAGGTGTTTTCAGCCATAAAAAATGATGAAAATTGCAAATCAAATGTCTGCTTTAGCCATGAAAACCAGATAAGGGACTCAAGTTATATCAGGAAAGTTAACACCTACTTTTTTTTTTTTAACTTGAGTCCCTTATCGGCTGTTTAAACAGCCGACGCAGAAACTTGAATGAAAAAAAAAACCTAAGTTCTCACTGAATGTATTGATATGGGGCCCTAAGCCGCAAAAATGTGTCAAAAGTTAGTAGAATTAACACCTATGAGTGCCAGTGGGGTATAATTACCCCGCTGGCATTCATAGGGTTAACCCAACTAAGTTAAAAAAAATCACATTATAAGTAACTCTTATCATTAATCCTGATGTCCAGCGGAGTCCTCAGTTTCCTGGTCCTCTTCTGTCCTTCTTTCTTCTCTTCTATCTTCTCTCGTAGTCTGTAAAAAACAAACAGACAAGTATAAGTACAATGCATAAATATCTGGCACACTAATACATAGTTTAACCCCTTGAGTGCCAGAGGGGTACTCAATGCATTGTAAAGCAGTGCATTGCGTACCTCTCTGGGGCTCAAAAGGGTTAAAGTATGCACTAGTGTGACGGGTCTGAAATATAAAAACACACACATGCATAGTAAATATGTCCATGTAAATCGTATTGCCAAAATAAAACGTATAAAAAAATATACATAGCTTGTAGTCTTTCAATCGCTGTCTATGCCGCTGAGGAGGTGGCGGAGACAGAATCATGTGCCATGGTCCCCCCTCCTCTTGTCCACGGGCCGATGGCCGCTCCTCTCTGAGGGAATTGGAATTGAGACTGCCTAGTCTTACTTCCAATTCTCTCACAGCCATCAGCTGGGATATGCTTACACACTTCCCAGCCAATCAGTTTAAAGCAGGGCCGCTCAAAGCTGATTGGCTGGGAGGTGCGTAAGCATATCCCAGCCAATGGCTGTGAGAGAACTGGAAGTAAGGCTGCCCATAGATAAAGGCAGTCTCAATTCCAATTCCCGCGGAGCGGGCATTGGCCTGTGCACATGAGGAGGGGGGACCATGGCACATGATTCTGTCTCCGCCGCTGCCTCACAGGCCGCAAAAGATGGCAGAGACAGTGATTGAAAGTCTACAAGCTATGTATATTTTTTATATGTTTTATTGTGGCAATATGATTTACTTGGACATATTTACTATGCATGGGGGCATTTTTATATTACAGACCCGTCACACTACTGCATACTTTAACCCTTTTGAGCCCCAGACAGGTAGGCAACGCATTGCTTTGCAATGCATTACATACCCCTCGGGCACTCCAGGGGTTAAACTATGTATTAGTGTGCCGGATATTTATGCATTGTACTTATACTTGTCTGTTTGTTTTTTACAGCAAGAAGACAGAAGATACAAGAGAAGAAAGAATACAGAAGAGACGATAGAAGAGAAGAAAGAATGGAGACAGACAGTTGACGACAGGTAGGTGTAAGACACTTTAGTTAACAATCGGTGCTTGGCAGTATGTCAGGCACTGATCGTTAGCTTTTTTACTGTTAAGTTCCCAATTCTGCCATTATTTAGCAGCATTTTGGGAACTTAAAGCACAAAATGGACGTTTGGACATAACACCAGTTTTGTGGCCTAATGTCCATTGTGCTTAATGCCGGTAGGACATTTGAATACCAACCAAGACATTTTCTTTTGTCGGTCAGTATCCATTTTGCCTTACTGGAATTTTTAACTCCAGTATTTGGGTAGAGCCCTTAATCCCCATGGGCAATGCTGTGACCATTTTGCTAGTATATATATGTTTGCTTTGTTTATTAATATGGATAGGAAGATATATGTATGGATCTTAGACGCTTTTAAGTCTATTTTTTGAACTTAGCGCTTGTAGGTCTAATTTTTTACCATTGGGGGCTGTTATCTGTAACATTGTACTTTCATTTTGGTTTTAATTGATTGGATTGATCTTCCGTAGTGAAAGCATGTCTTAGATCTCATTCCCTGTCCATTGCATGATGGGATACTCCATTTTTTAATTTGGAGACCAGTAAATCTTGAACATGACCCTTTGTTCTTGCACATTCATATTGACTCATTTTAATTGGTTGTTGATTTTTGCACGCTATTTAAAGCTCAATGTTGTATATTGTACCTTGCCTATGACTAAGTGATACCGTCACGAAATGTGTAAGGCGGGTCGTGTTCAAGAGGTCATATATCACCTCTTGATGTTTCTGTACAGAGTTTTGTTTTTAGTAATATATCATAAATATAATTTGAAATTGTGTACCTATTTGTATGATTGGCTGTTGTACTTTAGTGGATCTGTAGAGTGCTCCCTTCCTGTGTCATCTTGTTTGCTGAAACCTGGCCCAGGTTGTTAGGGGCTGCCTCGAATCTGCTGAGGCCATTTGGCCAGGTGAGTTTGTTTCTAATCTACATTGTTTGGCAATTGCAACAACCTCTTTATGTTCTCAACTCTCCATTGTCCCAGCTGCCAGAACATGCTAGGCTCTTTGTTCCTGCTACTGGAACACACTTGGGCCTCTGTTCCAGCTGCCAGAACACATTTGGCCCACCTTTTCCAGCTAGAGGAACAAGTGTTCAGCACATTAGGTTCTTTGTTCCAGCTGCCAGAACACTCATAGCCCCTTGTTCCTGCTGCAGGAACATACTTTGAACAAGCTGAGCAGTATAGAGCTGTCTGTGTCTGTGCAGAGAAGTATACAGCCTTGCCAGACTGGGTGCACAGCTTTGAATACAACTCCGGCAGTATATAGCACTCTTTGAAGAGCCATATACACCCTTTTGTGTCTCTGCAGAGCCAGTAAATAGCACCTGCCAGCTACCTGTGCACAGCAGTGAACAGCTCTTAATCAGCTGTCCATACAAAGCAGTAATCACCCCTACCTGGTTGTGCTGAGTGATATACTGCTCTGCCAGACTGTGTAGAGCAGAATAGAGCCCTGCCAGCCTGTGCAAAGTAAACAGTAAACAGTTATGGCCAGCTGCCAATGCAGAACAGTACATGGACTCTTTCCTGGCTGAACAGAGTAGCATACAGCTGTGGTAGGATGGTGCAGAGGGTATAGCCCTAAATCCATGCAGCATAGTGTATAACCTTTCCGTGCTGTACAGAGTAGTATATAATCCTGCCAGTGCGTGAAAAGGAGTATACAGGCTGATGCAGGACAATATACAACCTGCCATGCTGGTGAAGACCAGTATAAAGCCCTACCAAGCCGAAGCACAGCAACATACATCTTTGCTTGACCATACATAACACAGGTCTGTCAGGCAGAACAGTTTAAAGCCCTTTCTGTTTGTCCAAAGCAGTAAATGACCAGACTGTTGCAGTAGTATGCAGTTCTGCAAGACTATTGGCAAGCTGTATGCAGCATTGCCAGACTACCTCAGTGAAATAAAGAGGAGGTTTAGCTTGCACTGTCCACTTGGTATAGAGGGATTAAGCCAGTAATATGAAACAGGTGCATGGGTAATTAAATGACATGTCAAAGAGAAGGAGAAACTTATCCCTAGAAAGGGAAAAGTTAGAATTACCCTTAAGATTGCACTCCTAAAAATTCCCAGAAGGTCAGTGTATAATGACCAAACACAACAAACAAAAGTAAATTAATTTGTTAAAAAAGTGTTAAAAAAAGTTTCTTTATTGAAAATTAGTTCAAAAAAATCCTTAAAAGAAAGAGTGCTAATCTAAAACTAAGAGTGAGATATTGAAAGTAATAATAGCAGAATACCTGTCTCTGAAGTGGAAAACTTGAGCATTCATTTAAAAGACTCTTGTTCCTATTTTACGCAAAACATACTCAAGGGTGATGTTGGAACAGAATCTTGCTGACTGCACAGGGCTAGGTTCTGTAAGAAGGAGTTAAACTTTCGCTTCTCTAAAATATGTTGGTGGGATTCCTGTCTGTATGTTCTGATACAAAAAACAACAAAACGGGATTACCCAGTGATATTGAGAAAAATAATGATATGCACCTGGGCTGCTGCGAGCACAGAGTGGATTACAGATCATTAAACTTTAATATGATCAGTGATCATTAGATCAAAAAGAAGAGTGAGTGCAAAAAGGGGAAAGCCAGAGTGTGAGTCCCCTCAAGACACACTGTGCAATGTCCAGGAGTGACCTGCTGTCGAGCTAATTTAAATGTATCTGCTCTAACCTACATATGTGATTAGGGCAATGTGTCAGGCAGCAGTATCCTCATGCAATCAAAATCATTATGCTTATCCCTTTGATCTAGAGAACCCAAACTGTAAATTCCCACAAGACACGTTATGCGATGCCATGGTGTCACCTACTGTCACTCTTATGCAGCCGGGTTGCTACAAGCGCAGTGTTAATTACAGATCATACAACTTAAGTGTGATCAGTGGTCTTCAGTGAAGTATACATGCAGGCCAATGCAGAGCAAAACAACCCCTTGCATTTCATTGTTCTGCAGACCGTACAATCCCCTCATTGTGTGCAGCAATATACCCCCTTGACTGTGTCCCTCCTATACTGTAACTGTACATCAGGGCTGTTCAAGACTACAATTCCCATCATTCCCTAAACATCTGGAGGGCCTCAAGATGGCAACCAATGCATACAGAATGGTGTAAAGCTCTTCTGTTATAGCTGTGTAGGGTGGCAGGTACTTGAACTCCTTCCAAGGTATCAGCAGTGTTAAGCCATTCCCCTGAGTCTGTATGGCCACTTTTCTTGATCCATTTGGTCACACCCATAATTACTACACTCTCACTCCCCTTCATCACTCCCCATACGAAGCAAGCTCTGCAGACATGTGCTGCCATTTGAGAACTGTTTTGGAACTGTTACAGTTCCTGGAGTATTCAGACTTTTACATATCCCTGCTCTTCAGAGCCCCTGCCTATGTTTCATAAGTGCCCTGATCATTCCTTCGCCTGGTCTTTCATTTTACAACATCATGAGGAGTCTGTTTTGTGCAGCTAACTAGTTGGGTAGAATTAAATACATAAGAACAGCAAAGGGCAATGTTCAACAATGCTGCTGTCGGACTGCAACAAAACTGGGCTGGTAGAGAATGCTGGCAGTTGTAGTCCAACAGTAGATGGGCAGTGACAAGCTGACAATCTCTGGAAGGGAATGTAAAGTGGATAAGAGAAGGCTTTCTCCTTCCCCATGTCTGTCTCCCCATTCCACGAATCAAAGCCTCCTCCTCCATGTCTCTACCCCCTCATTCTCCATGTGTCTCCCTTTCATGCATATCTAACCCTCTCTTCATGTCTTCCTCCTCATGCCTTCCCCCTCTTACTTCATACTTCTCTCCCCTTCATGCTCTGTGACTCTCCCCCCAATTTTCTTCTATGCCACTTTCTCCTACTCCTTTCTCATTGCCTCTCTCCTCCATGCTTCTATCCTCCTCTCCTTCACTATGAATCTCTCCCCCTACTCCTTCATACCGTTCTCACCATTTCTTCTCCATACATCTCTCCCCATTACTTATCTGTGCCTCTCTCCTCATTGTTCTGCCATACCTCTCTTCCTATTTCTCCTCCATGCATGTCTCCCCCTCCCTTATCTACACCATTCTCCCACCCTTATCTCTTTCAACCCTCCCCTAATACAAGCTCCCATATGCCAAAGAAAAGTGGAGCAGTTCTTGGACAAACAATCTGCACCATCGAGGAAACATACAAATGCCCACTGATTTAAATGGGACATTTAACCCTTTGAGTGCCAAAGGGGTACGCAGTGCATTGCGTACCCCTCTGGCACTCAAAGGTTTAAGTCCTTGAATGTTAGCGGTCTCAAGTGCATTGTTTGCTAAGTTATAAAACTGTCATTTTTGCATTTGCTTCTGTCTTTATGGGTCATATGTACAAAATAAAAGAGGAACAATTATGGGGTAAAGCAACTGCTCCAGAGGGGATAAATAAAAAGTACCATTGATTTTAGTCTTGTTTTAAACTCTTGAATGCTAAAGCTGTCTACAAGGCATTGCTTCATATTCAAGAGGATAAAATGTATGCACACTGGCCACTGCAATTTGTCATATGTGTATGATATGTATGCAATAACACACCTCCCAGAAACTGTCCGTTGTGTCCTCCAGCGATGTGGCCATCTCATCGTAAGATCCTGACATAGTGTCCTTTGTTCGTCATACACTGCAGGGAAAGGGGAAACTGGAGGTCAGACAGTAAACCAACAAATTATCTTATTGCAGCATATTATTCATCCTGTAACATACTCTCTCATCCTAGATCTGAGACCCAGGTCTCTCAGATCTTCATCTGCAACATTTCACTTCTGTAATCCAGCATATCAACTTACATCTGACAAAGATGGTTCAGACGTTAGACTCTGAACTCTCAGAACGTAACAGATAAGACACACCTTCAGAACACAGGTCTTTTAAAGAAATAGCAAACTGTTTAAATTAAAAATACATATTTTAATTCTTTTCCGACTGAATTAAACAAGGGCACTCCTATTGTTGGAAGATTTCAATATATAAGTGATAACAGCTTAAAGTTTATGTTCTTGTGTTTGTTTTTGCTTTATTTTATTAAACCTTTAAGATCTTTATATATATATATATATATATATATATATATATATATATATATATATATATAATATAAAGTGGTAGAATGTGTTGCTCACTGTGTGGGTAACCGCACATGCGCAGTAGGGAAAAATGCAGTCATGAGCAGTAAAGACTGTACAAATGCGCCGGCTTGCAGTCAGAGGCATTGCTGATCCAGAGCGGGGAGCTCTGAACGGCCCAGCTCCCCTGGCTCCTGGTCAGCATCCGAGGTTGCTGGCTGGCAGTTTGGCCCGTGTACATGGGCCTTCAGTACTAGTAAAAATATATATATAGGTCTCACTGTGTCAATGACAATGAGGAGAATATAGTGCATTATATATCCAATACACACATCTCCCCAAAAAATATGTAAAATGAATATTACTAATTACTAAAGCAGAACATAGCAACATGAGAAATGTGACGCACCCTGAGCTGGTGCACATGGCACAACAACATGCCATGACACCCTGGTTGTGAACCACTGCCCTACACCATACAAACAAGTCACAGACAAACAAGAATCCAGCAAATGCTCAGGGACAGGGGGAACACAAAGCAGCACAACATAAGCCATCACAACACACCCTGGAACAACAAGGGTTAACACACAACAAAACATGCACCCCTGGCAGTCAAAAAACCAGCTCACCTATGTAACCTCAGCAGCCAATGGAGACAAAACACACACCTGACAGATACATACCAATTACAACACATCACACCACCAACCACGGGCACACCAACAAACAATTACCTGGATAACACACACCTTACTATTGGTCTATTGGGACCACATGACTGCTCATGGACAACAGCTTATTGCTGTTGAAAACTGACAGTCCACCCTCCCCAGATGTAGTGCGCGAGAGACACGCATGTGCCCTGTTACATAACATTGATGTGGACATACATCTCGTAGTGGATGTTGAGCCACAACAGCCCATGGAAGTCCCTGTTCCCATTGATGGAGAGGAGGTTATGTTGAGCGGGACACAAATGTGAACCAGGATCATCAGAGACTACTTCACCTGTGAGTAACATGCATGTGTGATCATAGTTGTGCTTGTGGAATGCATGCGAACACATGCACACCAAAAATTAGTTCCACTCCACAGGATGATCCATCGACACAGCCCTAGCATGTCAAGGACATCATCCCTCAAACTTGGATCAAAGGTACACCAGATTGGCCATGTACATCACATACTATGTTGTACAGATGGAAAACTCCACCTACCAATTCGAACATAGTCATGACACTGGTAAAACCCTTGGAGCCACAGAATGGATACAACTCTGGAATTACATGTGTTAACCCTTTGATTGCTAGAGGTGTACACCAAACGTTGCAAGGCAATCAGTTGTGAACCCCTTTAGCACTCAAAGGCTTTGGGGGATAATGGGCTCACTTTGCATGTGAACAATGGTTGGGCAATACCTAATGGAGCAGAATGGGGATGCTTATGATGTGTGGTGTTGGCTACGGTATCAGAGTAACGATCTGTGAGTCAGGTTGCAAGGGCAACCATGCTGATCTGTTCGTGTGTGTGTAGCATAGTGAATATGCCACTCCATTGCTTGTCAATGTGTTGTCTAGGTGTCATGACCATATGATGTTGCAATCAAGGGAATGGCAAGCAGACATATGTATGTGTGTCTCGTGGACCCAGAGCACACACACCTCATCAGTATGTAAATCTAGATCCATGAAATAGATCCACTGATTCCTAGGTCTTGGTTTACACACTGATGTGGTTGGCCAGTCACACATACATGTGTCTGCTTGTCATCCCCTTCATCCAAAAGTCATATGGTCATGATGCCTACACAACACATTGACAAGAAATGGATTGTCTACTCCATGTCAAATGACAAAAGGTTAACCCGTGGAGGAAGCTCTTCAAAGCATTGCTGAGCAACATGTTGCGTACCCCACTGGCTTCCAAGGGTATGATGATGGTTCAGCAATAGCATGACTGTTGTTTTCACAGTGCAGTTTACAATCTTGTTTTCACTTCCTGCAGGCATCCATGGCATGAACCCTCATGGGTCAGATGTTTGTCCCTGTCACACGTTGAATCCACATCCATGAGGATCACCTGTTATTGTCTATGTCAATGAAACATATGAGCATATATGACTGTCTTCTGTCATTGATTACCTCTCACTCATCAGGGTATTAAAGACATAGTAATACTTAAAAGGTTTTAAAAATATATGTAGTAGGGTTTATCCCCCTTAGTAAAACAAGGGAACTCCCACTGCTGAAAGGTGTTTCATTTAAATGTTATTACAGCTCCAGGTTTATATTTCAGATGCAATATCTCAGTGACCTGGAATAGTTAAGTGGTGCTGTTGCTACACTATCCTATGGACAGCTCTGGTCCCAGCATCATAAATCTCCATAGGATGGTGTAGCAACAGCGCCACTTGACAATATCATGCCACTGTGATGCATCATCTATAGAATTCTACTTTGAGCTGAAATTACTTTTGAATAAAACACCTTTTCAGTTGGAGTTCCCTTGCTTTAATCAGGGGGATGAACCCTACTACATATTTGTTTAAACATGTTAAGTATTACCATCCCCTTAATTGTGTTCATGTTGTTGATCTGTTGATCTATCTAATGTGTTCATGTTGTTCAAGTCACATCATGGAACAACACCCTAATGTATGTTGACTTTGATATGTCTGTGAGTTGAACTTGTACAAACATTTCTGTATGTGATGAGTGTGTTCACCCCTGCTGTAAAAACTTGTGACGCCATTCATTGTGCATGAGTTGTGTTCACTGCATAGCTTTGCAATGCATTGGAGACAACTCTGCCACAGTGTATGTTGTGTGTGCTCCCTCCCATTGTTCAATATCTCATACCCAGGTTAGTTGTACATGAATTGTGTTCACTGCATAGCTTTGCAATGCGTTGGAGACAACTCTGCCACTGACCAGTTCTGATGACAAACAAACAGACATGGACATGAGTAGAAGTAACAAGTGCCCATTTATTCAGGGAACAATGGAATCCTATTTTTACTTTTTGGGGGGTGCTTTGGGCAGGGGTGGCCTCCTGCACTCTACGGTGTGAGGCCCTAGTGGGTCTGGAGACTGTGGGTGGCGGTGGGGGTGGTGAAGTGCTGGCAGGGGTAGTGGCACTGGAACTTGCTTCAGAGGCCTGGGCCTAGCGCAGTGTCCCCAGCCTGTTCCTCTCCCACATCTCGACTACCACCTGGCCCATCACATCTGACATGCGGTTGGTGTACGTGAGCAGGTGGTTAAGCAGGGTCAGCTGCTGGGCCGCCATTGTTCTCATGCTGGCCAGGATGTGGGCTATATGCTGCTCCAGCCTGTTGAGGGACCGCTCACACCTCCAGGCCACCCTTAGTTGCCTCCTCTGTAGTGCAACACACTCCTGATCCAGGATCACTGTATTGCCAGGAGTGTGTGGTGTGGAGGGAGAATGGGACAGTGGTGGAGATGCCCTCTGGCTGTCCTGTGGCTCCACCACAGGCAGTGGGGGAGATGGTGTGGAGCCATGTGCTCCACTGTGGAGGGAACATGGGGACATCAGTGGTTCATCCCCAGTTGAACCACCCCCTGGTGATATCACACCCTCTGACTGGGTGACTGGGATGGATGGTGGGGGTGTTGTTGTGGTAATGGTGGGGTGGACACCTCCTGGTCCTGTGGGCATTGCGGCTGGCCTGTTAGGCCAAGATGTTCATAGTCCAATGGCCACAGGCTACTGTCCTGCGGCTGTGGTCTTGTGGCTGCCCGCACTGGCCCATGGTGTGGAATGTGCACTGTGTTGGCCATCCTGTGTCTCCCCATGGCTGGTTGTGTGGCCTGTAGTATGGTGTACTGCTGCTGGACTGTGGGAGGTGGACCCTGAGGGTCATGTTGTGCCCATTGCTGCTGCTGCGGCTGCTGTTGCTGCGGTGGTGAACCCTGGGGGCCATGTTGTGCCCACTGCTGCTGCTGCTGTTATTGGTGAGGTGGACCCTGGGGGCCATGCTGTGCCCACTGCTGCTGCAGTGGCTGCTGTTGTTGGTAGTGAGATGGACCTTGGGGGCCATAGTCTGCCCACTGCTGCTGCTGCTGAGGCTGTTGTTGGTGGTGAGGTGGACCCTGGGGGGCATAATATGCCCACTGCTGCTGCTGCTGAGGCTGTTGTTGCTATGGTGATCCAAGTGGTGGGATCCTCAGAGGATGTTTCCCCAGAGTCCTCCGCACGGGATGGCATGTGTGCTGTGTGGGTAAATGACATGATGTAATTAGTGATGTGAGCTATGGCAGGCATGCTTCAAGACTAGTACATTGACATGTGAACTGTTAAGTGACAGGATGGAATCCATTGCATTACCTCACAATGCATTGTTACCATCCTGACACATATTGCTATGCTTCACATGATACCATACATTGATCTTACCAACCTACAGTGTTGTAGCTTTGGTCATCATGTGTATCCTGAGCATTGTGGATGGCAAGGCATACCTCCTTGCTATCCACATTCATTAGGATCCATGTGGGGACCAAAACTGAACCATCACACCTTGAGTGACACAAACCCATTGCATGTCAAACATGTAGGCCTAAACAGCAAAAACACTATGACCTCGTATCACAGCAATGCACCAGTGATGACCAATGACTACAGAGTCCAACCAATGATGTCAGCAACAGTAACAGACACACCAAGCACACCAACCAACATGATCTGTGGAACCAACAACAACACACGGACACACCCCAGGACAGCTAAAATCCTAACACACAGCAAACATGTGTATGGTTATACTGTAATATTGGAGGTTACTTCTAACTTTTCCCATATTATGCTATGGAGCCTAAGTACTGATATGTCACGTGTTGTTTAGATCTCAGTGCATTGGCTCCACGGAATAACACAGGAATTGCAGGTGTGATGACACTGCAATTGTCATGTACACATTGTTACCTCTATCTGACACCCTAGTGAATGTCCACCCCCATCGTGGTTGAGCCTTGCTAATCACATATGTCCTGCAGAGTGGTGATGGCGGTGAATGCCCCCTGGCCATCCATACTCTGCAGGCTACATATGATTCTGAAAGCTGATCCTTGACTATTCCACTTGGACTAACTACCTACATGTACAAGGCCTAGCCCTGCCATGCAGTAGCAATACTCCAAACAACACATCATTTCCCCTCCTTGCTATCTTCCACAACCCTTGGATTGCCAGGGGATTAGCTAATGTATTGTGAAACAATGCATTGCTTATCCCTGTGGCACTCAAGGGGTTGTGTGCTGACCTCTTTGTTACTCTATGCCTGACATTTTGATACACATAACAGTTATATCTTTGACTGACACATGACGGTGTGCATTGTTTTTGTGCTGTGCGTGATGTTGTTGTAGACAGCATAAAGGGGGTTCAACAGGGACTTGACCATTACAATTCAGGCTGGGTTTGTCAAGTATTCTGTCCTTGTTTGACGTCCCCCCAAGCTGTGTTGCCGAATTGTGGTGTGGAATGCTGTCCATGTGTTCAGGTGTCACTGTGTTGGCCTCTGTCTGGTAGGTGTCAAGATTTGTGTGATGTGTGTGTAGGCCTTGATGTACTGACCGGTGGACTGGAGGCTTCTTTAATCCCCAGTGTCATTCCATCCTGGGATTCCATAAACTGCTGTGGCAGACAGTCTTCTGCACTGCCTCCTCCCACTCCGCGTAGTGCATGCTCAGGAGCAGACCACCCCTTGTGCCGGCAGCATGCAAAGCCTCCTGGCCCATCTTCTTTTTGACCTTTGCTTTGCAGTTGGCCCACCTCTTCTTCACCGCATCCAGTGACCGGCTGCAGCTGGAGACTGCACTGACAGCAGCCAGGACCTCCCTCCATGCGGCCTTTCAATTGGCCCCCATGCCATCAACCTTCCCCCTGGGTTACAGGATCCTATCCCTGGCTATGACTGCTTCCACCAGGACGAGGTTCTCCTCCTCTGAGAACTTGGGGTCTCTCCCCCTGTCCTCCTCCTCACCCCCAGAGGTTCTTTGAGAGCTCTGACTCTGGCTCTCCAGCCCCGCCTGCAATGGCCCTGGCTGTGTTGGGTGCTCCCCCTGATGTACCCCTCGTCCCACTGCCCTCTCAGGCCCTGCACTAGGTGTGCCTCTTCTAGTGGTAGTCCCCCTCCTCCCCAAGGCTCTTCCTCTCCCTCCCCTGACCGGGGATGCCCACCTACTCCTCTCCTTCTACTCTCCCCACCCCTCTCTCCTGTCCTCCTCTCCTCTCCATTCCTCTCACCCACTCACACCCAGGCACTCACTCAGGCCCTCACACTCTCACTCACTCTCTGTCACTCACTTGCACTCACAGACTCACACTGTCAAAAAAAAAAAAAAAAAATATAGATATATATATATAAAAGTGTATGTGTTTTACTAACAAAAAATATGGCCTATGTGTGTGTGTATATGTGTTTGAATGCATGTATTTGGTATGTGCAAAAGTGTGTTATGTGTATTAAGGTGTAACAACTCTCTCCAACTCCTTCTAACTTTATGAATGTGCCTAAACTACCTGTCTCTTTTCACTAGCCTCCACACCTGGGTCCTGTGCTCTAACTCGAAAGAACGCGATACACAGACAAAGGTGCGTCGGTAATTTTGTCTAAATATTGTTTTTTTGACTGAACTTGATACTTTGGGGTGCTGTGATTGGCTGGGGCACAAGGAAACATCGGACATTCGCTTGTTTCTTTTATAGGGACGTTTCTCACGTTATTTATCGCGTGTTTTGTGACTGCGATGAGGTCAGATTTTTGGTGACTCCAGTTTTGTAGTTTTTGTGTATTTTGTAGGCCATCACACGTTAACTTTTCTAGGTAAGGAAGATTTGAATCTCACGTTACCCAGTCATGGTTAACTCGCAACAGCATTTTTTTCCTTCACGTTGGTTTTAACTACAACATTTGGATCGAGCCCTTAGTTCAGTAATAACAAGACCATTATACTTAATATTTATTGATTCACTTTCATCAGGCATAGTGCCCTGTGATGGGAGGAAAGCTGATGTAGCTCCATTGTTCAAAAAAGGGGCAAGATCCAAACCAGGAAATTATATACCTGTGAATTAGACTTCCATAGTGCTTAAAGGGGAACATTCACATGAAAAAAAATTGGAGCGCTGGTTATAAGTCCTAATGCAATACCAGCGCTGGGTTTTGTTTTAAATGTACTGACCTGTGAGCCGAGATATTTATGTTTAAAAAGTGCCACTTCCGCATACTGCGGCACCCTGTATGTGCGGCACGGAGCAGCAGGACTTCCCACTTCGCTCACAGAAGCCCCAGGGAGCGCGTTCTCGTTTCACCTCGGTGCTGTATTGTTTTGGGCTAACGTTACATCCAGCTCAGTTTGAGATGCTACAGAGGTTCCCCTTTAAGATACTATAAGGGTTACTAACTGACAGTATTCAAAGCTATATGAAGACAAATAATATTATTAGCAGGAGTCACCATGATTTTATGAAGAATAGATCATGTCAGACTAAGCAGTAAGCAGTAATTTGGACAAGGGAAATGCTGTTGATGTAGTATACTTGGATTTTGCAAAAGCCTTTGCTACAGTGCCTCACAACAGGTTACAGCATAAATTAAAAGGCTTTGGTTTGGACGTTGTTATCTGTACATAGATTGAGAACTGGTTAAATGATAGATAGCTGAGATTTGTTGTAAATGGAAGCTTTTCAACTTGGTCTAAAGTTATAAGTGGGGTGCCACAGGGTACAGTCCTGGGTCCAATGTTTTTTAATTTGTTTATTATCTAGAAGAGGGAATTGAAAGTAGTGTCTCTATCTTTGCTGAGGACACTAAGCTGTGAAAGAAAATGCATACAGAGCTGGATATTTTTTCTCTGCAGAAGGATTTAGGTAAACAGTGAATGGGCAGAAAAAGTGGCAGGTGGCATTTAATGTAGATAAATGTAAGGTTATGCATTTAGGCTGTAGAAACAAACATGCTACATATACAGTATTCTAAATGGGAAACAACTTAATTAGAGAGAAAGTTAGGAGTACTGATAGATGATAGACTTCACTGCAGTGTGCAGTCACTCAGCTGCTACAAAAGCAAATAGGGTACTAGCCTGCATAAAAAGAGTTATAGATACAAGGGAAGCTAATATTATCCTACCTCTATATAAATCCTCTGTTAGGCCTCATCTAGAATATGGAGTACAATTTTGGGCACCAGTTCTTAAACAAGACATTGTTGAACTGGAAAAAAGTGCAGAGACGTGCAACAAAACTCTTAAACGGATTGGAGGATCTGCGTTATAAGGAGAGACCAGTCAAACTGGGTTTGTTTACATTAGAGAAGAAACGTCTAAGGGGTGATCTGATTACCATTTACAAATACATTTAAGGTCACTACAAAGAACTATCCAATTAATTATTTACGCAAAGAGCTGAGCTAAGAATGAGAGGTCATCCATTAAGACTAGAGGAAAGGAGCTTTCAACTAAAACAGAGGCAGGGATTTTTTTACAGTAAGGGTGGTAAAGCTATGGGATTATTTTCTGCGAGATGTTGTACTTGTAGATAACGTAACTTCTTTCAAAAAGCAATGGATGCCTATCTAGCACAGAATAATATATGACACATGGCTTCAATGAAGATAGGTTGTTGATCCAGGGAACTATCTGACTGGAGGCAGGAAGGAATTTTTTTACCACTTGGTGCTAAATTGGAAATTGCTTCAGGGTTTTTTTTTTTTTTGCCATCCTCTAGATCAACTGGGGTGTTTTTGGCATGGGCTGGACTCGATGGACGCATGTCTTTTTTCAGCCCTGTCAACTATGTAACTGTAACTATGTAAGATTTTACAGTATGTTACTATGTTAAATTAAAACCACAGCTGTTGTCACCCAAATTCAGGGTATGTTCTTACAAATTTTGATGACTACAGCACCAAGGCAAGTTATAATTTCATTTTTTTTTATTTAATATGTGTATGTATATTTGTGTTTGTATCTGTTTAAGTGTGTGGCATTATTTGTGTGTATGTTTGTTTCTGTGTGTGTTTATGGGGGGGGTTGGGTGTGTGTGTGAGGTATTGTGGTATTTTTGGGTGGTGTGTGCCTTTCTGTGTGTGTATGTGCTTTGTGTATGTATGCATTTGTTTGTGTTTTATTTTGCAAGCTGCTATCATGGATAACGGCAGCAAAAACTCCACATTACTGGTATGTTGCAAGAAGCAGCAGCTAGCTTGCTTGGTTTATTTTTAGGAAAGGGATAGAGAGTGAGAGAGTCAGGATGGGGTGTCAAACACTGTTCGCTGTGCCACTTAAATCAGGTCTGGAGCTAGAACCATGTTCTGTGTTTCCAGGTGATACCTAATGCAAAAGCTACACAGTGTGACGCACCTGCCTGATATCACTTCCCTCCTTAGACCAGCCTCCCAGAAGTGAACATAGTAGTTGATAGGTGACCACCCGCCACTGCCACCAAGAGGTCTCCATCATCAGTCTGATTTGTGTTTTGGTGTGTTGGGGGTGTATATTTCTGTTTGTGTGTGGTGGGTGTATTGTATGTATGTTGTGTGCATGGTGTGTTGTGGAATGTGTATTCTTTGTGTCATAGTTTGTTGTATTGCCTAGTGTGTGTTGTGGTTTGTTGTGTTTGTTGTATGTGGTGTAGCATGTTTGTGTGTTTGGTGTGGTGCTATGTGTGGGTGTTTGTGTTGTTTGTAGGGCATGCACGTTTCTGTATGCATTTCTGCATGTGTGTTGCGAGTGTGGTTTCTGTGTGTGTGTGTGTGTTTGCATTTGTGGGTTTTTTGTGTGCATTGTTTATGGTTAGTGATGTGTGTGTTTTGTAAGTGTTATGGTATGTGTCTTGTGGTGTGTGTGTTATGGTTTGTTTTGTTATCTGGCATGTGTTGTGGTTTGTTCTGCATGTTCTATAGTGACTTGCAAAGTAATATAGTAACATAGTAATATAGTAATTTAGGTTGAAAAAATACTTGCGTCCATGTAGTTCAACCTTTTCCTATTCCTGTTTACCATCGTTGATCCAAAAGAAAGCAAAAAAAACCCTCAATTAGCAATTTAAAATTCTGCCTTGAATGGGGGGAGAAAATTCCTTCTTGATTCCAAATGGCAATCAGATTTCTCCCTGGATCAACAAGGCCCAACTAAATATTCATCCCAATACTAACGTACATAGCCCTCTATGTTATGCTCTTTTAAATAAGTATCCAGGCCCCTTTTAAAGGCATCTAATGTTTTCGATAGCACCACCTCCTCAGGCAGTGAATTCCATACCTTTATTGTCCTTACTGTAAAGAAACCCTTCCGCTGTTGTAGATTAAATCTCCTTTCCTCAAGTCTAAGCGGGTGGCCCCTTGTCCTGTGTACTGTTCTGTTAATGAGCAAGTCTTTGGAGAGCCCTTTGTATGGGCCCTGAACATATTTATATAGTGTTATCATATCCCCTCTAAGACGCCGTTTCTCTAGTGTGTACAAGTTTAACTTTTCTAGCCTTTCTTCATAACTAAAACTTTCCATTCCCCTTACTAGTTTTGTAGCCCTCCTCTGCACTCTTTTTAGTTCCATAATGTCCTTTTTCAGAAAGGGCACCCAGAATTGAACAGCATATTCTAAGTGGGGTCTTACCATGGACCTGTAAAGAGGCATAATTATATCTTCCTCCCTTCAGTCAATACCCCTTTTAATACATGCCAATATCTTATTGGCCTTTACAGCTGCCAGTTGGCACTGCATGCTACTGCTAAGTCTATTGTCTACCATTACTCCCAAATCCTTTTCATTTGTAGATTTCCCCAGATAAACACCATTTAAACTATATGTTGCATTTTTATTATTATACCCAAAATGCATAACTTTACACTTGTCTATAATGAATCTCATTTGCCACTTGCCTGCCCAGTTACTCAATTTGTCCAAATCCCCTTGTAATGAAGACACATCCAGTTCAGACTTTATTACCTTACTTAATTTTGTGTCATCGGCAAACACTGATACATGGTTCCCTATGACCTCTGGGAGGTCATTAATAAAAAAATTAAAAAGAAGAGGACCCAGGACAGATACCTGAGGTACTCCACTTATCACTTTTATCCAACTGGAGAACTTGCCATTTACTACCACTCTTTGCATTCTACCTTTCAGCCAACTTCCGATCCACACACAAACATTTTCCCCTAGGCCTATTTCATTCAATTTGTACAGTAACCTCTTGTGCGGAACTGTATCAAATGCCTTGGCAAAGTCTAAATAGATCATATCAACTGCCGCTCCCTCATCTATATTATTACTCACTTTTTCTAAAAACGCGATCAAGTTCGTTTGACAAGACCTGTCTTTCACAAAGCCATGTTGGCTATTGCTAATGATATTCCTGTTCCAGCAGAATTCTTGAATATATTCCCTTAGCAACCTTTCAAACAGCTTCCCTACCACAGATGTCAAGCTTACAGGTCTGTAATTTCCTGGCTGTGACTTTGATCCCTTTTTAAATATGGGCACCACATCTGCTTTACGCCAATCCATGGGCATCATACCTGAAATAAAAGAATCCCTGAAAATCAAATATAACGGTCTGGCCAGGGTCTGGCTTAGCTCTTTAAGTACCCGTGGGTGTATACCATCTGGCCCGGGAGCTTTGTCTACCTTAACACCATTCAAATGTTTTAATGCTTTTTCTTGTGTTAGCCAGTCCCATGCTTGCTGTGACTGTTCTGTAAAAATAGTCTGCAGATTCTTGTCCATTGGGTCTTCCTTGGTAAAAACAGAAGAAAAGAAATTATTTAAAATATCTGCCTTCTCTCTGTCCCCCTTGACCATCTCACCCGTTTCAGATAACAAGGACCCAACATTATCAGACTTTAATTTTTTGCCATTAATGTATTTAAAGAATTTCTTTGGGTTGCTCTTGCTCTCCTTAGCAATATTTTTTTTCATTCTCCAGTCTAGCTAATTTAATAGCCTTTTAGCAGGTTTTGTTGACATTTTTGTATACTGCAAATGCCTCTGCTGATCCCTCAGCTTTGTAATGTTTAAATGCTGCTTTCTTGTTATTTATTTCATGAATTACTTTACTGGTTAGCCACATTGGCTTTAATTTGCTTCTTTTGCACTTGTTTCCAACAGGGATAAATTTATATGTGTATTTTTGCAATGTTATTTTGAATGCATTCCACTTACCTTCTGTGTTTTTTCCTGAAAATATTTTATCCCAGTCAACGAGACCAAGGGATGAATTAAATCTGCTAAAGTTGGCCTTTTTAAAATTCAGTGTTTTGGTGGGACCCATACTAAATTGCTTTTTTGAATTTATCTCAAACGATACCATGTTATGGTCACTATTCCCCAAGTGCTCCCTAACTTAGATGTTAGAGATAAGTTCTTCATTGTCAGTTATTAATATAGTTGATAAGTATGAAAAAAGACCTGCGTCCATCAAGTTCAGCCCATAACATATCACCCCTGTTGATCCAGAGGAAGGGAAAAAAAATTGAAGCCATTTCCAATTAAGCCCCAAGTGGGTAAAATTCCTTCCTGACTAGGGTTGCCACCCAGCCGGTATTTTACCGGCAGGCCGGTAAAAAATTGGCTTCTGTCCAATGTTAAGTCTATGGAGGGAATGCCATGGCCGGTATTTATTTGAAGACAAGGTGGCAACCCTATTCCTGACTCATACTGCACCCTCTCTCTTTCACTTATACTTTAGAGTTTTAACGCTTTAGAGTGGGCCTTAGAAATGGGTTCTCACAGAGCAGATCTTATAAATGTGACCTCTTAATTGCTGTTGATGTAGTATACTTGGATTTTGCAAAAGCCATTGCTACAGTGCCTCACTACAGGTTACTGCATAAATTAAAAGGTTTTAGTTTGGGAGGTGTTATCTGTACTTGGATTGAGAACTGGTTAAATCATAGATGACAGAGAGTTGTTGTAAATAGAACCTTTTCAACTTGGTCTAAAGTTATATGTGGGGTGCCACAGGGTACAGTCCTGGGCCCAATGCTTTATAATTTGTTTATCAACCCCTTCGCATCCAATGATGTGCCCGGACCATCACGCTTGTCCTTGACTTAAGTACCAGTGACGGTCCTGTCACGTCAAGCGTTAATGCTCCCATAGCCGCAGCAGTGCAGACTGGCTGTTACTTGGTGCTTCCATATCGGAGCAGTTACGTTTCAGCCAATGCCTGCACTAATGAAACGTGATTCGCTAAAATAGCGAATCACATGTATTGAAAGGCATATGACAGAAGCAGTGTTTTTGAAAACACTGCTTCCAGGGATAGATTTATCAAGAGGCCGACTAGGCACTGGCCTAGGGCGCCCAATTTTCTGGGACGCCTTGCAGTGGCCCAGTCACGTCCCTTTTTTATATATATATATTTTTTTTCTGCTACGCCAATGCGGAACAAGGCACAAAGGGTGCCACCCTTTGTAAACTCTACAACAGTAAGTGACAACCTGGTGGTCCTCTTGCGCCCCCGAGCCCACCCCCCCATGACTCAGACACAGCACTCACACTTCACTTGCTGCCTCAGTGTCTGCACCCCAGTCCCGGGCCAGCCACAACTGAGACATCTACTACTCTGCTGTGTTGTGGCTGGTGGAAGCGATATCACATGACTGGGCATCATGTGACGTTAGCGTTGCTCACTACAGCGCTGTTGGCACTGGCTAGATAAGGGGGAGGCACTGGCTGAACCAGCTACGCACAATCTGCACTTTGAGGGTGGCAAGGCATAGGAGAAAAGCAGCTGCAATGGAGAATCATATGACTCAGGCATGTGTATATAAATGTATATAACTGTTGTACCTTTAACCCTTGGAGTGTCAGAGTGCTTTGCAATGCGTTGGCTAAACCTCTGATATTCAAAGGTTTAGCCCATGGGCAGGCAACCCTTGGCTATCAAGCTGTTGAGGGTTACATCTCCCGCCATATCCAAGCATTTCAACTACTGAAGGACAAAATGTAGCTTAGCCTGTGCTTAACCCCTATGCCTTAAAAAATCCTTCCAAAAAATAAGAGTTAAAAGCTCTGAGGGTTACTTATGAACTGGAAAAGTAATATGACGGGGATGTTTATCTCCTTTTTATCACCTCTTATTCATACTTTAGTGCATAACCGCCCAGGTCATGCACCCAAAAATGCAAGCTTGAGATCCACTAACTTTTGAATCAAACATCTCTCAGGAGCTGGAGTACCGTTTTTTACTCAGCAAGATAATCTCAGCACATTATGGGCTAGATTTAAAGGCAACCGTTAAACCAGCCGCTAAGTGAAAAAGACACATCGCTCGCAAATAATACAGGAG
This sequence comes from Rhinophrynus dorsalis, assembly GCA_037306005.1. Taxonomy (NCBI): domain Eukaryota; kingdom Metazoa; phylum Chordata; class Amphibia; order Anura; family Rhinophrynidae; genus Rhinophrynus; species Rhinophrynus dorsalis. The sequence continues at coordinate 246,620,028 of CM074719.1, read as the reverse complement.
CTACAGCAGGTTCAATAGCTACTCTACGAGAATAGCTATCGAGCGTAGGCACACAAAAAAACGTAACACAAAAGCCGTTGTCGCTCATGTTAATGCACAACGGGCGGCCAAATCACACGATAACAGCGCTCAAAACAACATCTAACATAACGGCTGCCGTTGTCTAGCAACCATGATTGATGAAAAAACAAATTCAAACACACAGCCAATCACAAAGCCCCAATGTATCAAATAACTTCAAATACACCTATATATACCCAAAAATAACCGTCACACACTGTCTGTTATCGAGTTCTTCAGAGCCAGATATCAGGACCCAGGAGCGGAGGATAGTGATTAGAGAGAGAGGGAGACAGGAGCGTACATTGGAGGTAGAGGAGTTTTGGAGTTTGGAGAGAGGAGAGAGGTGCACTAAATATACACATATCACACTTTTGCACATGTTACATACACACATACAAACACAAACACATACACATACATACACATAGTCCTTTTATTTTATAACACCTTACACATTTTACTTTTTATTTTGACAGTGTGAATCTGGGAGTGAAAGTGTGTGACAGAGAGTGAGTGGATCGAGTGTGTCTGTGAGGGCCTGTGGGAGTGCCTGGGTGTGACTGGGTGAGTGATGGCCAGGAGAGGAGGACAGGAGAGAGGGATGGGGAGAGTAGTGGAGGAGGAGGAAGCTCAGGAGGGGATCCTTCAGCAGAGCAGGGCTGGGAGAGGGAGATCCGCAGGGCGGAGGGGGACCCGGCCCACAAGAGCAGGCACACAAAGAAGAGGGACAGAACCTGCAGTGGGACGAGGGGTAGTTCCTGGGGAGCACCCCACACAGGCAGGGTCAGACCAGGCAGGGCACTCCGGCTCAGAATCCTCCCATGCCGGAGCTGCTGAGGGCAGGATCAGGGATCCCAGATATACTGAGGAGGAGAACACGGCTCTCGTGGAAGCTGTCCTGGAGAGGCAGAGTGTTCTCCACCCGACGGCAAAGGTCCCTGGCCTGGCAGCGAGGAGTAAGGCAGCCTGGAATCAGATCTGCAGCCGGGTGAACGCGGTGGCTACATGCAGGCGGGACGTGGAGTCTGTGAAGAAAAGATGGGGCGACTGCCGGAGGGTGGTCAAGAACAAGATGTCTGACATGGCCAAGCAAGCCCGAGGCACCGGAGGTGGCCCATCTGTGCCCATTACATTCTGCGGCTGGGAGGAGATGGTGCGGCAGAACATGTCCCCGACCATGATCGATGGGGTCGTGGGAGGAACTGACACTGGGGATGAGAGGAGCCTCCACACTACCGGTAAGTGCAACACTACATAACCACACACTACAGCAACCAACACCAGCTGCACACACAGTCACACCTCAACACATGTCCATCACTCAGCCATACAACTGCACCAACACAGCACCATGAGGGTTAAAAAAAGGACACAACACCTGGACAAATGGCAACGTCCAACTTGGGACAAACCTGTCAAAGTCCTACTTCAACCCTCCTGTCGCTGTGCTCATTACACACAATACACAAACCTTCATGTTCAAAATGTCGACTGTCATAGATCATCACTGTTCACACACAATGTCACCCATGTCCCCACCCCCACCCTAACCCCTTGAGTGCTAGAGGGATCATCAATGCATCGATCAACAATGCATTGGCAACCCCTCTGGGACTCAAGGGGTTAACCTTACAACAAACAAGTCAATAGGACAACGATCACATGCTACACAGGGGACATTCACTAAGTAGTGACAAACAGATGGTGGACACAAAGTAACCCTCATACACCCTCACTTCACCAGTACCAGTGTTAGTCCATGGAGAATATGCAAAAACAAGAATCAAGTTCATAGGGTCCCATTGTACAGACTCTATGGAAAACACTGGAAATGGGGAAAGGAGATCACTGGAGAAGTCACCATCATGTTCACTTCATCAGTTCAACATCACCGCTTACTGAATCACAAAAAGGGGGCATCAGGTCACACATCACAGTGTCACACAGAATAAATGCTTGTAGGTGCAACACACAGGCCGAAAACTATTTTACAGAATTCAAGCTGGAAAAAGTAGGCATTTGTGTTGTGGCTGCAATCATTTACTCTGACTTGAAATTACATATCCCATATCTGATTCCCACATGGATCCACAGGGGTGCTGATGCCATGGATGGATGGTACACCAGCATCTCTATGCAGGATGCATATGGGAAACAAATAGCAAACATTGTACCTTGGTCACCAACAGGCCATGACTGATGGATATTTAGGACTGAGTACGGTTGCCTGACACAGAAGGATGGATGGGCTCATACACAGACAAAAAAACAGGCCTCAATCAAAGATATCCCTCACTACTGGCTGGATTGTTGCCCTTAGGATTCAAATGTTACTAAATATGTTCCAACATGATGTGAACACAGAGATCACTTCACTGGATGTGATTGCCTAACTGGCCAGATATGTGCACCCATCACAAATCAACCTACATTGCTACCATCCAAATACACATACATAGTATATCACACTCTACGTAGATGGGATATACGAGGTATGTTCAAATCCATCATATCAATACAATGTCTTGTTGGATGGGTGCACATATATAGCCAGTAAGGCAATCACACCTAATGAAATGCTCTCTGGCATCACATCTTGGAAAGATATTACTGTATCCATATGAAGGGTACATATCCACATACATATATGACCATTTCTACTTGTGTGTAACTGTAATGGGATAGCAATGGGTAATGTCATCATGATGTCATATCATTGCCATCGTTAACAGATGTGTCTTGATCTAAGTCCCATCCCTCCAACACTCATGGTTATACAGATATTGCTCTATGTGACAGGTGAAGATATCCATCATTTGACCACACAGAGGCTCTTCAGCAGAGCCAAAGTCGCAACATATCGAGAGAAATACCTCTTTGGAATGGTCCAGAGTGTGCTTGTAAACCATGCACACCCTGTACACCATTCCAATTAAGTATTGTTCTCTAAATGGGGCGATTTTGTCTCTGCTGAAAAGCCCTCGTGTGGACAAATGACTGAAATCTCCATCTGTCACATACAGCAATATCTGAACAACCATGAGGGTAGGAGGGATAGGACTAACAGAGAACAACATCTGTTCCCACAATGTCTACAATATGACATCAAGGTGGACTTAACCTTTGCCATCCCCCTGGAGGGATAGCCATCCCTACAAATTGTGAAGACAAATATATGTTGTTGTATCCCCCCCCCCCCCCCCGAGTTAAACAATGGTATTCCTACTGCTGAAAGGTGTGTTGATGCAAAAGGTATCACAGCTCAGACATGGATATGTCAGGGGCAATATCCCAGTGGCCTGATATTGTACAGTGGTGCTGTTACTACACAATCATATGGACAGCTCTGGTACAGGGACCAGATATCTACATGGGAGGGTGTAGCAACAGCCCCACTGTACTATTTCTGGACACTGTGATATTGCACCTCAAAATGAAACCTTCACCCGTAATAACTCAAACAACACCTTTCAGCAGTGGAAGTACCCTTGTTTACCCAGGGGGATTAACACAAACACATATATTTTTCTTCAACACATATCAAAGTAGAACTGTCTCCACAAACATATGGCTAAGGTCACTAATCACAACATCTTCTTCCTCCACACAGCTTACGGCCGTCAAGCCCAGCGGGAGACAGTGGAGGAGGCTCTGTCACCCCCCAGTGAGGAGGACACAGAGGAGGGGACCAGCCGGTGGTCACCTTACCCACCATCACCATCCCCTCCAACACAGGCTGCACCACCACTTACTGCACCCCTTCAAGCTGCACCACCACAGGCTGCACCACCCCTTCCAGCTGCACCACCACAGGCTGCACCACCCCTTCCAGATGCACCTCCCCAGTACAGTGGCTGGATGCCACAGGAGGAGAGGTGGACATATCCATCCACCTCCACCAGCTAGTACCCTCCATCAGCAGCACCACCACCACCAGGGAGACAATGGCTGCCAGGGACAGTGGCCACAAACCAATATGGGCCATATTCCTCACACATCAACCCACCCTCCTGGATGGCTCCACAACATGCCCCAAGGTATGATCCCAGGTGGGGTCCCAGCACCTATCAGTGGCCACCATATGAGCCTTGGCCACTGGACTACCCAGACCAGGGCCTGATTGGTGAGCCCCAGCTCCCCCTACCCAGGGACATTTTCACACCTCCACCAGCACACACATCTTTGGGCAGCTCTGCATCACCTCTGGCACCCAGGCTAAGGCCCCCCACCCAAAGAAGAAAAAATGAAAGGCCCAACCTGTTAAGTTTCCCCTCAATAAAGAAAACATTTTTTTTTTATTCCAGTCTGATCTGTTGTGTCTTCAGTTATGGATTGGGTGGCAGGGTTGTCTCCAATGCATTGCCATACAATGCAGTGAACACAACCTCTGCCTGGGTAAAATGTTTGTGGGATGCTACAGCATGGGTTCACACACACACACACACACACACCGTTGTACAAATTCAACTGGAAATACATCCCTGGAGCCATATAACATCACTGTGTTATATGGCGTTGTTGTGTGTTGAATTTGAACAACAAAACATACTCCTTAGCACAAGAAATGGTACAACATTGAACATTGCAAAGAAATGCATTGGGGACCACTCTTACACTCAGTGGGTTAATGGGATAACCAGACAAACAGCTCTGTGACTTAGCAGGGACATTACAAGCAGGACAGATAAATGGGACATGTATCCATATTGTCTTGGATTCACACACTCATTGTGCAACTGACTTACTGGGGAAGCCAATGTTTTTAACCTAGGATTTCAATGTGTAGCACACACATTGATATCCTGGGGTGAGCATTGGGGTCTCCAGTAAGTTGAGTTGCTGTTTCCCTAAGGGTGTAACAGACTTCACCAGTGATAACACATGTCCACTTAGTCTGTTTGTTCGTTGATATAGCCCATGTACTGAGATATGTCAAAGTGGAGCAAAATCTCAGAACATGGATTATACTGAGCAATACAGATACTGTGGACAGGTATTCACTGTGGAAGTATGTATCACCTCTTTATCACTCCCACTACACATTGGTGCATACTGTGATACATCACAGAGTCCACTCACTGGCAAACAAGTGGTGGACTCCTGTGATGTGGGTGATGCCTTTCCATGTATGGGGGATACTCTACCCTGGGTGTGGTAACGCATTGACAAATGTGTTCTCAAATATATCCTCCTACAAACACAGATAGAATGGTGATAGTTCATCTTTATTGTGTCTCAAAGTACATTAGAATGTACATGTGTTTTCTGTGTGTATTGCCTATATGCATTGAACACTTGTATGAGAACACTAAATGTACTTTGAAACTAAATCGTACTACTTCAGTAACACTGCTGGCCAGCTCATGTGTTGTCCACAAGGTTTGACAACTTTGTAGCTGAGCATCCTAACTGTACAGGTTATAACACTCAAGAATTAGTGTTTTCTTTGTCTATATGAGAATGTTCCAGTAGAGGTTTGTGTGAACCTCAGGTCAAACTTTGCATCACCAACAACATCAGCATTAACAGCAAGGGGTGATCTTCATGAAGGTGTTGTCAAGACATCAATCCAGTCACATAGAAGATCTTCAGTTCAAGGATGGATCATGTTACGGATGCCTGTGGAAGAAGAGGACAGGATTTGGAGCAGTAGACCTGAACTGATCATCAAGCAACAACAATTTAGTCTTTTTAATCCCCTCAATTTTCACAGTTACAGGTGAGTACACAAACCATTGCTTGACAATGTGTTGTGTACTCATCTGTAACCAATTCTGTGGGGAACTAAGGACATGTGCACCAGCCCTATGGATATGTGCCCCTGACATGTATACACACATTAACAAGTGTTCTGAGAGCTCCATGGAAGTAATGACATTGTGCTGCCACTGTGAAAGTGACTGTGGCAGCCCAATGTCATTTGTTCCATGGAACTGTTAGGACATATTTGTTGATGTGTGTATTCATGTCAGGGGCACATTTGTCTGCACACTCACAGGTCAGCATGGAGTCCCTGGTAATCTGATCTATGTCTCATGACCTCTACATTGTGTGACAATACCACTGTACATCCACCCCTCTGCTGCTCTTCTCAGCTCTGGCACAGTACAGGTCCCATATTGAGTCTAATGTCACTTTAACCCCTGATGTGTCTGAGTATTATCCAATGCATATCATTAGATAATACTCTTTCGCTACTGGGCTAGCATGGTTGTTCAGGCTATGCTCATGGCATATCAAGTTAGCTGCTGTCAATCAAGCCCTGTAAGGCGATGAACATGGGTTATGTGTTGTACCTTGTTTCTCCTGAGGGTGTGCGTGATATCCTTGGGGTCTGTATGTCAACGTGGAGAGTGGAATGGAGGATGGTTTTTGAGTCCACACACACAATTTGCCACGTCCACTGCCAGTGCAGTGCTGTGTCACTGTTCCTGTGGGATGAGACAGAACAAAATGTGCAGTGTGGTTAGTGTCACAGGACTGATGGGGGACTTGCATGTATTGTTTGCATGCATGTGTTATACTCACAGGTGAAGTGTTCCGTGATGAGCCTGTCTCTGATCTGTGCCCCTCTCATGGTCTCCTCCACATGCCCGATGTCCATGGCCACCTCCTGTATGGGGGGTCCGGGATGTGCTCCAGCAGCCTGGTGTCCACTGCGATGTTGTGCAGTATTGCGCACGCCACAATGATGTCACACACCTTAGCCGGTGCATACTGCAGTGCTCCCCCAGAGTGGTCCAGACATCGGAATCTTGACTTGAGGAGGCCAAATGTTTCGCTCAATGGCATTCCTCGTTCTGGCATGAGCCTGGTTGTACCTTTCCTGGGCATGTGTTTGGAGATTGGCCAGAGGGGTCAGTAGCCAGGACTTGCATCCATAGCCAGCATCACCTGTGTAACGTGAGTGACATGGTGAGACAGGGAGCACATGTTGTGTGAATGATGTTTTGTGTGGTGGACGTAGTAGCTGTGGGTCAGGTGCATGCTGAGCAGCGTGGTGTGTACGCCTGTGTATGTGGTGTGATTTTGTTTTGTGAACTCACCCACTAGCCATCCCCCTGTAAAGGTTCCATTCTCAAAATCTCTGTGTACTGAGGAGTTTTGTAGAATGTATGCATCATGTGAGCTGCCAGGATATTTTGCACAGACATTCATGATCCTCATGTTGCTGTCACACACCATCTGCACATTGATGGAGTCGAAGTTCTTCCTGTTGATGAATAGCTGTGCGTCACGTGCTGGGGCCTTAATCCAGACATGGGTGCAATCTATAGCACCCATGACCCTGGGCATGCCTCCCCTTGCGTAAAAGGCCTGCTTGACGTGTATCCAGTCCATGTCGGTGGTGGGAAAATGTATATAGCTACTGGCCTTGCTTTTGAGGGCTGGCAGGACCTGGGCCAGCACTCTGGAGAATGTGGCCTGTGACATGCCAGATGCGTAACCCTCAGTGGACTGGAAGGCCCCGCTTGCCATGAAGTGTATGGCACAGAGTAGTTTCTGCAGGCCAGTTAGGGCATGGTTGTGGATGTAGATGGGATCCACCTGCTCCTTGATGACCTCATACAAGGCAATGATGCTGTCAGGCCTCAACCTGTAGCGATCAATGACCTCGTCATCAGTCATTCCAAAGAGGGTGACCCTTGGGCGGTATACCCTGGGCCTTGGTGGTCGTCTATACATCCTCTGCCCTCCAGGTGGGGATGGACTCCTGTGTGGCTGCTGAGCCAGAGCCTCCTCACTTGCAACAGGTGAAGGCTGTTGATGAGGCGTGCTTGGAGGTTGCTGATGTTCCCTAGCTCTCTCCCTTGCACGCCATCTCCACAGTCTTCGCAACAATATGTAACCCAACATACTGTTTGCTCTCTCTATCTGTCTCTATCTGTCTCTCTCTCTCTACCTCTCTCTCTCTCTCTCTCTCTCTCTATCTCTCTCTCTCCCTCCCTGAGTGGAAAACAAGCCACAAGTGAGTGTGTTGAGTTGTCCCTTTAAGTACTTGCTAGGACGTTGTGTGGGTGTGGTGATGAGGTGAGTGCTGACCAATGGTGAGTTCTTTTTGTCCAGGTAAGTGTTTGCAGGTGTGTGTGTGTTATAAGATGTGGTGTGTTGTGCTTGTTATGTGTGTGCCATTTGCGGGCGTGCAGTTGTGGGGTGCAGGTCGCGTGTTGATGTTGCCCAGGTGAGCTTGTATTTGCAGGTATCCGCTTTGTGTGATAACACCCATTGTTCCGTGCCATGTTGTGCTGGTGTTTTTTTGTGTGTCATTGTCCCTGCGGTGTTGGTTGTTGTTGTGTGTGGAGTGATTTGTGTTGTGTGTGCATGTTTTTGTGTTGTTTTGGCATTGCACGGGTTAATTTTCCCATTTACATGGTTGTGCGGTAAGCATTTTGTGTATTTTCCTATGTAACAGGTGTTTTGTTTTGGCCGTTAAGTGTCTAACGTGTGAGAAAAGTGGGTCTTAACTTTTAGCCGTTAGGTGTGTCTTTTTTTCAGCCGTTATCAGTACCGCAAGCCTTTGAATAGCTCTGGGGTATGTTGTTGAATGCGTCTGAATGCACGTAAGTGTATCGGCCGTTAGGATTCTGCAGCTGCCGTTAGCTGTTCTTTAAACGGATCTTTGAATTGCAACATGACTCTTAACGCACCTGTTAGTGATTTTTTTTTACTAATGGCTGCCTTTAAATCGAGCCCTATATGTATCAATATTAAGCCTTACCATGTATCAATGCTTGGGTGTGCTCCCCAGCCTCAGAGCATCTCACAATGGGTCCCAACAGTCTCCGTTTTACAGGAAGGAACTTATTTAACCCCTTAACGACCCACGACGTACATGTATGTCACAGGTTGTAGGTCCCTAAAGGACCAAGGACGTACATTTACGTCATGGAATTCCGGGCCCCCTGCGCAGCTGCACGCCATTCGGTGGAGCCCGGGAACTGGAAAAAAAAATGGTCCATGGTCTTTAAGTGTCGGCTGCGTGCATGTGCGGCCGGTCCTTAAGGGATTAAGCTTCCCCATCTGTGCATATTTGATTTCATGTAGAGTTTAAGGGCCAGATTCTATTGCAGGTGCTAAATGTTAACTCCTGTTTTATCAAACATGTTCCTATTGAAGTCTATGGGGAAAACTGGAGATAAAAGCAGAGATAAAATTAGCCCCTGTAATAGAATCTTGGCCTAAGTGTGAAGAATATCTATTATTTTGTAGGTGTGTAGTTTTAAGTCTGTTGTAGAAGATTTTCTTTTGGCGTCATCCTACATAGTACTATGTACTACTAGTGATGCTCTTTAAAGGAGCAGTAAACTTTTATTTATGAAAACACATATTTTATAGAGCATTTCCGGCTGAATAAAATAAGGTCACTCCCACCGCTGTCAGATGTTTTATTCAACATTTATATCAGTTCAAATAATCAGTTAGTGAATTTACTGTGGTTTACTTCCTGATAGTTCTAACTGACAGGAAGTGACTGGCAGTTTCTATCACAATCTATGGAGAATGTATGTATGTTTCTGACTTTTGTGACTTTCCTCTGCATTAGAATCTAACAGGAAAACTAACTAGAATTTGACCACTAGAGGGCACTGCTAATGTAAAAAAACATGGATTTAAACTGTAATAACTCTGGAAATATAAATCTTTCAGCAGTGGGAGTACACTTTTATCTTACTCAATAGGAAAATCCCTACAATATATATTTTTTCATAAAAAAAGTTTACTGCTCCTTTAATAATTAGACTGCCCAGGAAAAGTGTCCCTTGGAATTATTTTGAAATGATGGCAAATATATATTAACTTAGCTTCACAAAATGAGTCCTGGACAAGAACAGCTTTAGTCCAACTCTTTTTGATCCCGCAACATTGTATTTCTTTACACTTGAGGAGCGCAAAGCTTTGTGACCCAGTTTGTATGAATGTGCCCATGAACATCAGATTCAGTTTTAACTCATGAAAATGTGAGTTATGCATATGAATTATTTGTCCATCAAAATGCACAGCTGCACAAAATGGGTGTGATCACAAGAGAGTGTGGTTAACTGAGGGGTGTGGCTAACTGAAGGGAGTGGTTGGGGTGGGGCAAAGGAGGGGCTAGGAGCACCGGAGAGTATTGTGCCTAGGGGTGCCTAGGGGTGCCTGAGATTAAATCTGGCCCTGACCGCTTCTGTCACTGCTTTCTGTCTTCATCCTCCTCAGACACAAATCTGAGGAGAAGTGAGAGATTGTTACTGAAGTGTTCCTGCATTCCAGACATTATTGCAGCCTTGCAACAAAGTTAAAAAAAAATAGATTTTTTCCCCCTTTTTTTCATCACTGTTAATACAGTAGTCAATTGATTTCCTCCCCTTTGATCACTTGCTGCAGATCAGCTTTTGCTGATCTGTGGTATTTTTTTGCCCCCCCCCCCCATTTAAATCCTTTTATATTTTTAGGCTTTATAGTTAGTTTTAGATAAGTAATTTTAGTGGGGCTAGGTAGGTTTAGAGTGTACGTGGGTTAGGCTAATATTTAGTATTGAATTTAGGTCAGATTTAGGATTAGAGATTTAATTTATATTTTTTAAGAAAAATTGAATTAATTAAAATTTTTAGGCTTTTGAGTTAGTTTAGATAGGTAGTTTTAGTGGGGCTAGGTAGGTTTAGAGACATAGGGTTTAAAAAAAAAAAAAAAAAAAGAATATATAGTTTTATTGTAGGAATAGTGACTGGGGGGGTTTTCTGTAATTTAATTTGGGTCCTTTTTTGTTTTAATTAATTACTTAGTTTGTGTTATGTTGGGTAGGATTAGGGTTGACTTGGGTTAGGGTAAGGTTTAGGGTTAGAGTTAGGCAAAAAAAACATATATATAGTATTTACATAGAAATAGGAACTGGTTGGAGTAGGTATTTTTTTATCACTTTAATTTGTTTACTTATAAAGCTTGGGGGGGTAGCTATTTAGAAATAATTAGGGTATGTAGGTTAAGTTAAAAGCTATTTAGAAAAAATTAGGGTAGGTAGTTTAAGTTAGTAAGAAGATGCACAGTATGTACTCTGCAGAAGAGGTGTATGCCTTTTTGGCTTCCAATTCAGAAGTCACGGATACTGCCTCTGATTTTGAGATCGCCCAGTTTACAGAGTGAGACAGTGATAGCTCTAATGATCATGCTGGGCCATCTACTAAGGAGGCGTCCTGCCCCAAGACATGCCCCAGGAACAGCCCTAACATGTGCCCCAGAAGCAGGCCCAAGACATACCCTAAGAGCTGCCCCAAGATATGCCCAAAGAGCTGCCCCAAGACCTGCCACAGGTCTACCCCTCATCCAGAGCCTAGGGAATGGGTACAACCAGTGGGATTAAGTCCAGAAATACCTGATTTCAGGGGCAACCCAGGAATAAATGTAGATGTGGTCGGTTTCAACCAGGAACAGTTTTTTAATTTATTTTTGGGGGAAGACATTTTGGGGGAGATTGTCACACAAACAAATATTTATGCAGCCCAGTACATTGCAGCCAATCCCTCAAAGCAGCAATCATGTTGCTGAATTCTGATGTTGCTGAATTCAAGAAATTCTGGGCCCTAACTATGACTATTAAAAAGTCAAGCATCAGGTCATACTGTAGCAAAAATCCTGTATGTGTTACCCCCATTTTCAGCAAAACAATGAGCAGGACACGCTATGAAATGTTTTTGTGCTTCATGCATTTCAACAACAACACTCTGTGCCACCCCAAAGATCACCCCCAGTATGATAGGCTGTATAAAATGTGCCCCCTTATAACATATTTGCAAAAAATCTTTTCAAATAACTATACCCCCCAAAAACAAATATCTATTGATGAGTCCTTAAAGGAATGTAAGTGAAGGTTGGGTTTCAAGCAATTTATCCCCTCCAAGCGCTCCAAGTTTGGTGTGAAATTTTATAAGCTATGCGAAAGCTCCACAGGATACACCTACGCTTTTCACATTTATGAGGGCAAGGACAGCCAACTTGATATTCCTGGTTGCCCTGAATATCTGGGAAGCAATGGCAACATTGTTTGGGATCTCATTTTCCCCTATTAAATAAAGGATATCCGTTATGTGTAGATAACTATTACGCAAGCCCCCTTTTTAAATCACTTTTTTGTTTTGACACAGTGGCCTGTGGCACTGTTAGGCGAAATTGTAAAGAGATGCCCAAGGAAATGATTAATTGCTATCTGCAAAAGGGAACGTCCTTAGTTTTGTGCCAAGAGGAGCTGCTAGCAGTCAAGTTTCAAGACAAAAAGGACTTTTACATGCTGACAACTATGCATGAAGAGGGAACTGTGCCAGTCTCTGTCCGTGCCACCATCTTTAGCAAGCCAGTTTGCATCACAGACTACAACAAACACATGGGGGGTGTTGATCTTTGTGATCAACTCATGCAGCCTTACCTCACCATGAGAAAATCTAGGGTCTGGTATAAGAATATTGTCATTTACCTGATGCAGACTGCCATTTATAATTCTTATTTAATTGTTAAATTTACAAAACCCAGTCAGAAATCCACTTTTTTTGCAATTCGAAATGTATGTAATTTCTCGTTTTTTGTTTTGCAGTAGAGACCCGGTTTAGGACAATATCCATTTAAAATCCCCCCAACCCCCCAAAACAGAAAACCAAAGAAACACTGCAGAGCGTGCTATGCCAATGGCAAATGGACAGACACCACCTTCTACTGTCGTGACTGCCCTACAAAACCTGGGCTCTGCATTGGTGACTACTTCAAGCAGTATTACGTAGGTGCAATGCAGTAATGCTGTTATTTTATTATTCTGACACGTTTTCCCCCAGAAATATCCTTTTTTTCCCAAACGAAACCAATAAATCCCCCAAACCATGACAAACCTACGCATATGGGGCATTGCCATACTCAGAACATGTAGCTGAATTGTGGACAATGCATTTTTACAAATCTCCAAATATCATGTGCTTGAAATCCACAGCAACACCGAAATATAGGTGGGAAAATACAGGGTGTTGTTTTTCTTAATGCAGGTTTTGGGAGGGATTGGTGGTAAAATGACTGAGAAAAAATTGCCGAAATGCACCTAGACTGAAACCCAGGGTTGTATTCCTTTCTAAAAAAATATATTTTGAGGATAAAATATTAACTGCAACATTGCTAAACACCCCAAATAAGACAAAGGCACCAGTTAAGCAAGCTGTAAAAATACCACATCTGAAAATGGAAATGTGCATGTTCCCAATTGGGCCTCATAGATCCCACATACCCTGAGAAACCTATGTATATGGGATATTGCCGTATTCCGAAAAAGTAACTGAACATTTATCAATGCATTTTTTCTAAAATGTTCACCTATCCTGTGCTTGAAATCCACATCAGCATTGAAATCTATGTGTGAAAAACACTGATTTTGTTTTTTTATTTCAATCAAGTTTTTCATGGGATTGGTGGTAAAATGGCTGCGTGAAAATTTTGAAATCCTGGATTATATATAAAATGAAATCCTGGGTTATGTACTTTTCAAAAATATACACTTTTGGGGGGAAATCTTAGAATGGAGCACTGGTACACAGCCCTAAATAAGACATGGCACCAGTTAAGCGAACTGTGAAAATTCAATGTTGGTTCAAAATTTGGCCCTGTAGTTCCCCCAATCCCTGAGAAACCTATGAATATAGGGTATTGCCATACTCAGAAGAAGTAACTGAAGACTAATCAATACATTTTTAAAAATCTTCTCCTATCCTGTGCTTGGAATCCACAGCAACACTGAAATCTAAGTATGAAAAACGCTGTATTTTTTCTTACATTAAGTTTTACCAGGGATTGGTGGTAAAATGGTTGTGAGTAAAATGTGACAACACATCTAAAATGAAAGCCTGGGGTGTCTACTTTTAAAAAAATATACACTTTCGGTGGGAAATTTTAAAGTAGAGCACTGTTACACAGCCCCAAATGAGATATGGCACCAGTTAAGCAAGCCATGAAAATTCCATGTATGAAACTGGAAACGCACACGATCCAATTTGGGCTTCGTAGCTCCCCCAAACCATGGGAAAACTATGCATATGGGGTACTGTCAAACTCAAAAGAGGCAACTGAACACTAATCAATTCTTTTTAAAAAATATTCTTCTATCCTGTACTTGAAATCCACAGAAACATTGAAATCTAAGTGTGAAAAAGACTGATTTTTATTTTTTTTTACATTAAGTTTTACGAGGGATTGGTGGTAAAATGGCTGCATGGAAAATTTGACAACGCACCTAAAATGAAAGCCTTGAGTGTCTACTTTTAAATTTTTTTTTTTTTTTCGAAAAAGAAATATTAAAGTGTAGTACTGTTACACAGCCCCAAATGAAACATGGCACCAGTGACACAAGCTGCACAAATTCCATGTGTGAAACTGTATATGTGCATGTTCCAATTTTGGGCCCCATAGCTCCCGCAAACCCTGAGAAACCTGTGCATATGGGGTATTGCCTTACTCAGAAGAAGCAACTGAACACTAATATGCAAGAGTCCTGTCCTTGAAATCTACAACACATTACAATGTACATGTGAAAACTGCTAAAAGCCAAAATATTACCACAATTTTGGCACAGATTTCTGAAACATTAAGTGAGTTAAAAACTCCAAAATTGTACTGATGAATTACCCTATGTTGTCTATTTTTCAGGGACATATACTTTGTGGGGGAATTTTGGGTTCTGACACCGTCAAAAAGCTAAAATCTTCACATGCCTAAAATTGAAAAAGTACAGCTTGGAAACAATGGTGTTCATCTTGTAAAATTTACCCTGCAAACGTTAAAAAGGCATTGAAATACTAGACATATGGGGTACTCCCATATTCAGCAGAAGCAAATGAATATATCTGGGGGTATTTTTATCACATAAACTAATAGTATACAAACCATGACAGGAAAATGTATGCAAATTTTTTTTTTTTTTTTTTTAAATGTTTACTCTTTTTTCTATTTTAATCAAATTAAAAGATGAGGTATCTATATAAATGTGATATGAAAAGAAAGCCCTACTTGTCCCTAAAAACAGCATATCATTTGTGTGGGTGTATTAGAATTAGAGAGAAAAATAGGATTTTAGTCTTACCTGTTAAATCCTTTTCACTTAGTCCATACAGGTTACTGGTACACTGGGAGGCGTCAGTCCCCTTTAAGTAGGTAGGAACATTCTCTAAATGTATGCAGGGGGGTGGAGCCTCCCTTCCCTCTCAGGCTGGCTCATCCAGTCTGCCCCTCAGAATTGTTTGAGAACGAAGTAGACTAGATAGACTAGATAGAAGAAGGAAAGAAGACTCCTGTGAGCATGCCCCGAAGGACTCCCACAGAATGCCACAGGAGAGCCAAGCATGGTCTCTTGACAGGGTGGGAGACCAGTAACCTGTATGGACTAAGTGAAAAGGATTTAACAGGTAAGACTAAAATCCTATTTTCAGTCGTCCAATACAGGTTACTGGTACACTGGGATGTCCAAACATTGAGTTTCCCAGAGGCGGGAAAAAGGCAAGGACCAGGCGCAAGGCCCCCAGAGTCACCAGGACCTCTATGAACCGACCGGTCAGAGATCCCAACAAAACAGAAGTGTCAACGGACACCAACTATGGGTAAAACAGACCCCAGGAACTGTTGCACAGCACACTGAACTAGAGCCAACAGGGCCCAACAGGAAGGAAGCACTAAGAACCACAGAAGAAGAAGACCATAGACAGGCAATACTGCCTCCAGAACCTTCCTCCCAAAGCTGGCATCAGCCGAGACCAGCACATCCACACGGTAGTGCTCCAAAAAGGTGTGCACAGAAGACCAATTGGCCGCTCGGCACAGCTGGTCAGCAGATGCTGGATTCTTGTAGGCCCAAGAGGCCCCCAAGTGACCCAGTAGAATGAGCAGTAACCTGAAAGGGAACATGCTTATTCCTCAATTCGTAAACCTTACGAATAATAGACCATATCCAAGATGCAATGGATACCCTGGATGCCTGTCTCCCTGCCCTAGGACCCTCAGGAATGACGAACAGAGCGTCAGACTTCCTAATGGACTCAGTGCGATGAACATAAAACTTGAGACAACGCACAACATTCAACAAGTGGAGATACCACTCCGTGTCAGAGGAAGGATTAGGGCAAAAAGAGGGCACCACAATCTCCTGAGTGATGTGGAACTCGGAGACCACCTTAGGCAAGAGCTCCGGAGAAACACGAAGCACGGCCTTATCCTTGTGGAACACTAAATAAGGCGGTTTACAAGACAGAGCTTGTAATTCCGCTACCCGGCGAACTGAAACAATAGCCAAAGGAAGGCCATCTTCCAAGACAAAGGCGCAAGGAATAGTAGCCAAAGACTCAAAGGGGGTGCTGAAGAACCCCCAAAACCAGATTAAGGTCCCACTGAGGAGCCGGACTCCTAAAGGCAGGACGAACATGAACCACACTTCGGAAGAAAATCCTGACATCAGGAAGAACAGCAAAACGCTCCTGGAAAAAGACAGAGAGCGCAGAAGTCTGGACCTACAGAGAACTCAGACTGAGCCCCTTATCGACACTGTCCTGCAAAAGGGCCAAGACAGTAGGAAGATGAAAGGCATGAGACAGATCTCTGTCAGCACACCACGACACAAAGGTCGACCAGACTCAGTGATAGATCTTGGAAGAAACAGGCTTACGAGCGCGTAGCATAGTAGACACCACAGCAGAAGAAAACCCTTTCTTCGTTAAAATCGAGGATTCAACATATAGGCCAAAAACTTGAGCCGAAAAACATAGCCTTCCACAGATAACCCTGTAGAAAAAGAGATGGACGAAAGGAGAGCCAAGCTGACTCCACCACAGATAGGGTCAAAACCCCAGAGACCAAGGTTGACAATGTCAATCTAGAACAATCAAAATTACCGGACAACATACCGATTACAATTCCCGTAACGCCCATATTAACATAGGGAGAGGAGAAAAAATGGCCAGAGAGGATGTCCAGGAATGGACATTGCATCCGCATCAGAATTAAAGTGTCTCTCCACAGAGAGCAAGATGGCGGAACCTTCCTGTTGTGTCCCAATTGTAGTGTGTAAGATTGATATTTCACCCCAGAAACGCTAAATATAGACTGTTCTGGCAGGCGAAGGGTCAATCTGCAGAGGAGAAAAGGATTGTCCAAGCCATGTATAGGATACTCATTGAGAAAAGTGCCCAAAATGGCTGCCGCGACGGGAGCCAATCAGAAATTAGGTGCGAATCAAGCGCTCATGGGAAATGTAGTTTTTCCCAAAAAGTACCCCAAAACAGTGCCCGAAGCCCCCCAACACACTTGAACTATAAACCGGATGATAGAGCAAGGGTAGACAATTAAAATGAGCCCTCTCTGAATTCGCTGGGTGAAGCGGTTCCAGAGATACGTCCCAAACAGTGTTAACCCATAGAAAGTAAACGAGCAATGGCGTCCGTGTGGAAAGCACGCCATAAAGGCGCAGAACATAATTTCTAATAAAATTAACCCCCAAAGGGAAAAGGTTAAGAATACATAGTAAACACATGTACAACATAAGAAAACACTACCCTATAAAGGAAGTGTTCCAAAACCCCATTAAACTAGTCAAACCAGCAGAGAAAGGGTTAATATGCCATATAAACTGCTCCAAAACCACAGACATACACTTATATATACAATATATATATATATACATAAACACCCAATGAGTGCTGGAGTGCGCAATGAGAACTCCCAAATACAAGCCCAGTTAAGGGACACTGTGGGACAAGTGGACCTTCAGCACTCAAAGGGTGGCTCACCTTTCTGCAGATCTTCTGTCTTCAGGTCACCAGGGAAAGAGGAGTACGTCAGAGAGGAATCCCCAGGGAATCACTTGAAATCAAGATTATTCCCTCTTCAGAGCTTAAGGTCCACCAAACTGCTCTGGACACTGAAACTAGCCACTTTGGAGAGGGCATTGTCAGTCCTGGTAACCCGCCTAATGGTGGTATTCCATATTTGACAGAAAATAACAAACAACTAAAAATTGAAGAGAGATGTTCTCCACCTGTGTGTCTTACACAGGAACAAACAATTCTGAGGGGCAGACTGGATGAGCCAGCCTGAGAGGGAAGGGAGGCTCCACCCCCCTGCATACATTTAGAGAATGTTCCTGCCTACTTAAAGGGGACTGACGCCTCCCAGTGTACCAGTAACCTGTATTGGACGACAGTGAAATATTGTTTAACAAGCACATACTGTAAAATGTAAAAATGGCTCTGTTCTGCTGCAGCCTGGAGAGTATGGTCGCTGCTCTCTGAAGCTCCCGTGCGCAGATCTCCCAATTTAGCTATCGTTAGCGATTACCTGCTTTATTTTTTGACACTGTACAGTCTGAGCTCACGGAGATGGCTAAAAGATCCCAGAAAACATCCCAATCGGCTGATTTCTTCCAGAAATGTGAATCGGGCCCTTCAGAGCCAACTACCTTGAGGGCCTGCTCCGCCGTCTTTGTGCATCAAACAAGACATGGACTCCTTAAAAGACCTGCTTCTGACTGTTAAGCAGGACCTCACAGAGGAGTTGCAGTTTAGTGTTACGCTCCTCAAGGAAAAGATACAGCAGATTTCATGCCGTACGGAGGCTCTGGAAACCCGTTTGACCGACATGGTGCAGTCACAGGTGGCCCTCTCTGAGGTAGTGTGCCACTTACAAGTCAAGAATTGCAGGCCTCATGATGCCATTGAAGACTTAGACAACCATTCCCGGAGGTCTAACCTGCGGATCCATGACATCCCGGGATCGATTACTGATTTACCTGAATTCCTTCTCAAGTACTTTGGGGCTCTCCTACCTGACTTGCCTACCTTGCTATTGGACCGTGCTCATCAAGCTTTGCGGCCTAAACCTTTTTAGATGGACCCTCCACAAGATGTAGTGGGGAGCTTCACATATTACACCACCAAGGAGGCGGTGATGAAAATAGTCCGGAGAGGGGCCAAAACTATGGATGGTTTTACACCAAACTTTTTCACAGACTTATCACCCCCTCACTGCTTTCCTTCATGACTATGACATTACCTACCTCTGGGCTTTTCCTTTTCAGCTGGTGGTCTCAAAAAATGGGCTTCATGCCACACTGAGAGACCTTTGGAATGCAAAATATTTCTACACTGCTTGGAGATGGAAATGTCGCCTGAAGTTCAAGCCCTGTATGATGACGACCAAGAGGATCCTGAATAATCAACGCTGCTTTCACATGAGTTTGTCCTTATATTGGGATTTGTTCCCCCCTCTTCACTGACTTGCACGTGACTTTCCCACACTCGGACACCCTTCTATGGCTACTTACCTCCCCCACTACTCTTGAATGGGGCAGCTTCATGTGCCTTTGCAACCGCGGAACTGATTGGGTTTGGCTGTCCTGGTTTCTCCCTATCCTGTT
Organism: Rhinophrynus dorsalis; assembly: GCA_037306005.1. Lineage (NCBI taxonomy): Eukaryota > Metazoa > Chordata > Amphibia > Anura > Rhinophrynidae > Rhinophrynus > Rhinophrynus dorsalis. The sequence continues at coordinate 246,600,566 of CM074719.1, read as the reverse complement.
GCCTTCACTGTGAACCATTGCTCAAGACTTACCTCCCTGATATGATGGAGTTCAAGAGGGGGACTATCTTCCAATGTTCCCAGACTGGTTTGAGTTCACTGTTTGTTTGTATTTTTTTGTTGCACAAACTACTCCCATGGTTAGTATATGTTGTACTGGGAGCTACTCTATGTTCCAGGCCTCACCATCCTCTCCTGGCCCATATTGTTATTTGGTTTCACCTTATATTCTACCTGTATTCCACTTATTGCCCTCACCCTTGGTTGACGAGTGGGTCTCCTTGGGGCCCTGTGGGTTCCTCCCTGGCCCTGCAGTATGGGCTGCCTCCTAATCTAAAGGCCTAGCTTCCTTAGCTTTGGGGGGTACTCCTGTGGTCCGGGGGGGTCACCCGGGAGTCTATATGACCTACTTCCTCCATTTATGGAGCACGTCTGGGTGCCTCCCTGCTTTTCTTCCCGTCCTTTTCCCCTTGCTACCTTTCCCCCCTGGGCATGTGGCAATCTGGTTCTTCTGGGGTCCCTTTCTGCCATGTATGGGGTCACCCACTTAGACTTGAGGAGAATTCATCTACAACAACTGCAGGGATTCTTTATGGTAAGGGCAATAAAGGTATGGAATTCACTGCCTGAGGAGGTTGTGCTATCAAATAAATTAGATGCCTTTAAAAAAAGGACCGGGATACTTTTCTAAAATAGAAGAACATAGAGGACTATGTATGTTAGAATTGGGATTAATATTTAGTTAGTCATTGTTGATCCAAGGAGAAATCTTATTGCCATTTGGAATCAAGAAGGAATTTTTCCCCCCATTCAAGGCAGAATTTGAAATTGCTGTATTGAGGTTTTTTTTTTTATCAAACTAGATAGACCTAAATTACTATGTTACTATATATGGGTATGATTGGAGCACCGGTTGTTCTTCTCCCCCATGCAGCATTGTAGGGTTCCTTTATTTGGTGTGGGGAGCATAGGGCAGAGGTGGGCCTGTGTAGGGAGTCGTGGGGGGGGGTTCCTGTAGAGGAACATTAGTTATTATAGTTTTGAGGGTCACATGCCATGAACCCCTCCTATCGGGTTTACCTTGAGCCATGACTCTCCTCATTTGCCTTGGCTCCCTCTCTGGAGATCCTGGGGTATCACACATGGTGATGGAAGCTTATTTTGGAGGTTGGGATTATTCCTATGGCTCTGTGAGTTGGAATACCTTGTTTTACTCATGTGTCTTAGCACGGCCTTCTGTGGCTCACTTTGATGGGTACCATTTTGTATTCCTTTTTTTTTTTCTTTGGGCGATCGAGAGAGCGGCTGTCCGATCTCTTGGTTGTGGTTTTCCTCCCAGTGGTCCACGTGGGCAATCACTTAGGCAGTCTTAGAGTGCCCCCTCCCATGAGATCTCCATCATGCTCCTTGTATTTTTTCTTCACTTACTTTCTCTGTTTTCCTCTCCTTGGGATTTCTTTCTTTCCCATCTCTCTTGGGGATCGATTCTATTACCAGCGCTAAAAATTAAATAGGCGTTTTTTTTTAAGTCAGTTTTTGCTATCCCATTACCCGACTTGTGAAAGCAAAATCAGCGGTAATCATACTTACCGCCAGTCTGAAAAAAGCCCATAGAAAAACAACATGCAATTAGTATCCTATTACCCACATTCAGTATTACCGCCTGTTTTGTGGTTACATTTAAAGGGATAGTAATGTTTCATAATTAATCATCATAGTATTTGGACTTTGGAGAGTGTTATTTCAGTTCTGTCAGAGTTGTAGTTCAGGAGTAATTCAATGACAAAATGTCCCCCTCCAGCCCCATTTACTGATGTAACAGTAAAAGCCAAAGCAGAAGGGAGGTGCCCAAGTAGATTGCACAGAGGGACAATCTTCAAATAAGATAAGGGAAAAACCTGAAAAGCTTGTCAAGGGGGGAAGGGCTTTCATTCTTTTCATATAAAGAAGACTGTCCCCTGCTGTTATCTGTCTGGTCTTACAACCAGATTCACATCTGAGAAGAGATGGCTTACACTAGGTAAAAGGGGCGGGGAGGGGAAACTTTGCTTGTGAATATCTCTTAAACCATAAAGGTTTGAGAGATAAGAATTATATCATTCGTCATGTTTTTTTAATGCCTACAAAATAAAATAAAGTTAAAACGAAGTATTGCTATCCCTTTAATAAATACTCCTTACTTATAGAGGCACTCTCCTCTAGTATGTATTATACATATTTTTACATTAGTTATGATTTGTGTTCTGTTGATATTCATCTTCAGACCAACAGTTTTGCTTTTCTGTTGTAGCTCTTCAATGTGTTGCAGTTCTTCAGGACTACTGACAATGAAAATGATATGCTGTAGGTAGTCTCCATTGATCCTAAGTCCTTTCGGTACCAATTCAGTTTGCAGAAAATTTCTTCTAAATAAGCCGAAAATAGTTTTGGGGAGATTGTGTCTCCTTGCGTCTCTACTCCTTGGTTGATCAGGGCACTGATTATCGCTTGCTTTTTCAATGAGTCAAAGGCCTTTTCAACAATTCAATAGTAACTTTATCAGGTTCATCTTCTTTGCCATTTCCAATTATTTTATTGCAGCTTCTACTTCTACTATCAAAACCTCTGGCACAGCTTCAGCCCCTGTCTCTGCATTTAGATGGTTATATAGGGCAGAATGTGTGAACCCATTTTTAAGGCCCACTCCAAAGAGTTAAAACTCTAAGGTAAAAGCAAAAGTGAGAGGGTGCATTATCAGTCATGAAGGAATTTTACCCACTTAAGGCTTAATTGGAAAAGGCTTCAATGTTTTTTTTTCCCTTACACTGGATCAAGGGGGGTATGTTATGGACCGAACTTGATGGACATAGGTCTTTCAGCCTCATCAACTATTTTACTTTGCATGTCACTATATAACATGCACAACAAACCACAACACATGCCAAACAACAAAACAAACAATAACACACACCACACAAAACATAACATAACACACACATCACAAACCATACACAATGCACACAAGAAAACCACAAACACACACACACACACACACACAGAAACCACACTCACAACACAGATGCAGAAATGCATACTCCCCACACAACACAAACACACACAGAGCACCACACAAAACACACTACACCACATACAACAAACACAACAAACCACAACACACACTAGGCAACTCAACACAATACACACAACATACATACAATACACCCACCACATACAAACATAATTACACCCCCCCCAACACATTCACTCACAACATACAAACCAAAACACATACCAGACTTGGTGGCTGTGGTGGGTGGTCACCTGTCAACTACCATCATGTTCACTTCTGGGAGGCTGGTCTAAGGAGGGAAATTATATCAGGCAGGTGTGCCACACTGTTTAGCTAATGCATTAGGCGTCAGCGGAAACACAGAACTTGGTTCTAGCTCCAAACCTGATTTAAGTGGCACAGCGATCAGTGTTTGACACCCCACTCTCTCTTCCTTCCCTAAAAATGAACCAAGCAAACTAGCTGCTGCATCTTGCAACATACCAGTAATGTGGAGTGTGTGCCGCAGTGATCAGGTTCAATGATTTTATTGCAGTTTCTACAAAACCACTGGCTCAGCTTCAGCCTACGGCACTGCATTTAGATGTTATATAAGGTGGAATGTGGAAGGAGTTTTATCACTGAGTGGCCTACGTCCTGGAGGAGGTCTTATTACCCATTGATCCCAACATCCTTCAACTGATGCTAGAGAAATAGGAAATTATGAAGTTAAAACAGCTGATGAAGAGAGTCCATTGAGCCTGACAAGAATTCAACTTCTTGACTTTCTCCAAATGCTGCAGTGATCAGTTAGTGTCTCTGTTACAGTGATTGCCCCTTCCCTCCATTCCTCCAAAGCGAGTTGGAACCTAATTAGATGATAAACATGAGGGCAAACACACACTACACTATACCAGACCACAAAATGCATACCGCAACACACACATGCGACAACATACAAACCTCAACACCCACAACACACATGTACCACAAAACACACACACCACATATACCACAAATGCAGAAACCACACACACAACACACAAAGAAACACTCACACACAATACACATACAACACAATTATACACATACCACAATAAAAACATATACACAGAAACATGCAAAACCGCCATTACACCACACAATGTGGCTTAATAAAGAGGTTTAGAGGCAAATGAGAAATAAGAAGCAGACTTTTTAACTGTTTAAGTCAGGTGGGTCCGGTGTATAATTTAAAAAACAAACAAACAAACAACAATGTATGTAATAAAATCTGTACACAAGCAATTAGGCTAGATAAAACTGAAAATTAGGAAAGTATTGCAAAAAAAGAGCAAGAAAAATTGTAAACAATTGTACAAGTATATAAATAACAAAAATATTAATGTTGGTATTGGTCCTCTTAAGGCTGAGACTGGTGACTTGATTAGTGAGGATAAGGCTATGGCTAACACCTTAAACCCTTAACGACCCATGATGGTGCAGGACTGTCATGGGTTGCTAAACTGTTAAGGACCCCTGACGGTCCTGCACCATCATGGGTTAAACTCTCCCATCGCGGCCACACTGAGCCATGGGAGAGCGCAGGTTGCTTGTTAGTAAGCGCCCCGGTACCGGGACACTTAGTAACAACCAGTAGAAAGTTTGTTGTAACATGCGATTCGCTTGATGAGCGAAATTTTTCTACTTTTTTTTAATTAAAATTGAATATAGTTTAGGTAGGTAGTTGGGTAGGTTTAGTGTAGACGTCTGTTAGGGAAAGGTTTAGGGTTAGATTTAGGTTTAGGGAAAACCCCCCAACCCCACAAAAAAAAAAAAAAATATATATATATATATATATATATATATATAGTTTAGATAGGTAGTTCACTTGGGTTAGGTAGGTTCAGGGTATAAGTGGGTTAGGGTAAGGTTTAGGTTAGATTTAGGTTTAGGGGTAGCGTAGGGAAAAAACAAATTTAAAAAATCCCCCAAAAAAGTTTATTTTATTAAAAAATGTATTCTATATTATAAGCTAGTTTAGATAGATAGTTGGGTTGGGTAGGTTCAGGGTATACGTGGGTTAGGGTAAGGTTTAGGGTTAGGTTTAGGGGTAGCGTAGGAAAAAAAAATTAAAAAAAACTTTTATTAAAAAATGTATTCTATATTATAAACTAGTTTAGATAGGTAGTTGGGTTGGGTAGGTTCAGGCAATACGTATGTTAGGGTAAGGCTTAGTGATAGATTTAGGTTTAGGAGTAGAATAGGGAAAAAAAATATTTAAAAAAAAATTTATCATAGGAATAGTGACCGTTTGGGGTGAGAGTTAGGTATAGTTAGTTATAGAAGTTAGTAATTTATTTAGCGTAGGTGCGTACAATGCAGCGGCGTTATAGTTTAGAAGAGGCGTATTCCTTTTTGGCGTCTGACTCAGAAGCCACAAACACTGCGTCAGACTTTGACGTCACTCAGTTTTCTGAGAGTGAGAGCTCTAGTAGTGATGACGCAGGGCCTTCTGTGAAAAAAAGATGCACTGCCCCAAGAGCTGCCCCAACAACTGCACCAAGAGCTGTCCCAGCAACTTCTCAAAGAGCTGCTCAAAGACCTTCCCAAAGAGCTGCCCTAAGAAATGCCCCAAGATCTGCCCCAAGACCTTCCACAAGTACTACCCCAAAACCTGCCACAAGTACTGCCACTCCTGCTGATGAATGGGTATCACCAGCCAATTTATGCCCACAAATTCCTGAATTCACAGGCAACCCAGGAATTCAAGTGGATGTGGCAGGATTTACCCATGTTCAGTTTTTTTATTTATTTTTGGTGGAAGAAATTTTGGGGGAAATCGTGTCTCAAACAAATTTATACGCAGCCCAATATATTGCCGCCAACCCATCAGCGTTCATTTCCAAGCAAGAGATATGGCAACACACAGACCTTTTAGAATTTAAGAAATTCTGGTCCCTTACAATGACAATGGGAATAGTTAAAAAACCAAGTATTAGATCATACTGGAGTAAAAACCCCGTATATGATACCCCTATATTTGCCAAAACAATGACCAGGACTAGATCCGAAATGATTTTGCACTTTATGCACTTTAGTGATAATACCCTGTGCCTCCCAAAAGAACACCCCCAGTATGACAGACTGTTCAAAATTCGCCCCCTAATAAATCATTTGCAGGAAAAGTTTGCCCAAGTATATACCCCCCAAAAACACATAAGTATAGATGAATCCCTCATGAACTATAAAGGCAGGTTAGGTTTCAAACAATACATCCCCTCCAAGTGATCCAAATTCGTCATTAAATGTTATAAATTGTGTGAAAGTGCCACAGGCTATTCCCAGGCTTTTCGAATTTACGAGGGCAAGGACAGCCAACTTGACCCTCCTGGTTGCCCTGAATCTCTGGGAACAAATGGGAAGATAGTTTGGGATCTGATTTACCCCTTGTTAAATAAAGGATATCATTTATATATTGACAACTACTACACCAGCCCCCTTTTATTTAAGTCACTTTTTTATTTTGAGTCCGTGGCCTGTGGTACTGTCAGGCGCAATTGCAGGGAGATGCCCAAAGAACTTGTAGAAAAAAACTTGAAACCGGGACGTCCTCAGCTTTATGCAAACAAGAGCTGCTGGCAGTTAAGTTCAAGGACAGAAAAGATGTCTACATTCTTTCCACCATGCATGAGGACAAAACTGTGGCAGTCTCTGTTCGTGGCAGAAGGGGGGTACTAAGAAAGCCAGTCTGCATCAGAGACTACAACAAGCACATGGGGGGAGCTGATCTGTGTGATCAACTCATGCAGCCGTACCTCAACATGCAAAAGTATAGGGCATGGTACAAAAAGGTTGCCATTTACATGATGCATACAGCAGTATACAATTCTTGTTTGATTTTCAAATTGGCAAACCCCACTCTAAAACTAAGTTTTCTGCAGTATCAGCTCCATCTTATTTCCCAATTTTTGTTTCAAGGGGCAACAGAAATAATTCCACCAAAACCCAGGGTAGTACATTTTATTTATAAAATCCCCCCAACACCCCAAAAGAAAACCCCACAAAAGCGCTGCAGGGTTTGCTTCAGCAAGGGAATATGGACAGATACCTCCACTTACTATCCTGTCTGCCCTTCCAAACCTGACCTCTGCATGGGTGACTGCTTCAAGCAATACCATGAAGGCACAATGCAGTAGTGCTGTGAAGTTTATTTTATTATTTGGCCACTTTTGCCCCCTGAAATATCCTATTTTTTTATTTTTCAAAACACATCCCTCCTTAGATCTAACACTATCAAAATATAATGGGAAGCAAAGCACCCTAAGTTTTTTCCATCTCTGATAATGAAAACACACATGTTCCCTACTGGGCCCAGTAGTTCCCCCAAACCCTGACAAACCTATGCGTATGGGGCATTGCCATACTCAGACGATGTAACTTACCACTAATGTAAAGCACTTAAAAAATCTGCAATTACCATCTGATTGAAATCCAGAGCAACACTAAAATATAAGTGTGAAAAAATTGTGTTTATCTGCCTTACTGCATGTTTTGGGAGGGATTGCTGATACAGTGGCAGTATAAAAATTGAAAAAGTGCAAATAGAATGAAATCCAGGGTTGTCTACTCTTCTACAACATATACATTTGGGGGTAAAATTCATTGCAGTATTGCCAAACAGTCAGAAATGAGACAAGACGCCAGCTGTAAAAATGGCATGTCTGTAAAGGGAAACTCACATGTTCCAACTGGGCCCAGTATCTCTCCCAAACCCTGACAAACCTTAGCATATGGGGCATTGCTATACTTAGAAGAAGGAGCCGAACACTAATCAATGCAGTTTATAAAATCTTCACCTATTCTGTACTTGAAATTCACATCAACATTGAAGTCTAAGTGTGAAAAACACTGATTTTTATTTACTTGCGTCAAGGTTTCACAGGATTAGTGGTAAAATGGCTGTGTACAAAATTTGAAAACACACCTAAAACGAAAGCCTGGGGTGTCTACTTTCCAAAAATATACACTTTTGGGGGAAAATCTTAAAAAAGAGCACTGTTATACAGGACAAATGAGAAATGGCACCAGTAACGCAAGCTGTGAAAATTCAAAGTGTGAACCTGGAAATGCACATGTTCCAATTTGGGCCACGTAGCTCAAGCAAACCATGATAAAGCTATGCATATGGGGTATTGTCGTACTCAGAAGAAGGAGCCGAACACTAATAAATGCAGTTTTCATCACCTACTCTGTGCTTGAAATCAACATCAACATTGAAATCTAAGTGTGAAAAATTATGCTTTTTTACTTACGTCAAGTTTACGAGAGAGTGGTGGTAAAATGGCTGTGTAAAAAATTTTAAAACACACCTAAAATGAAAGCTGGGGGTGTCTACTTTTCAAAAATATACACTTTTGGGGGGAAATCTTAAAGTGGGGCACTGGAACATAGCCCCAAATGAGAAATGGCACCATATAAGCAAGATATGAAAATTCAATATTAGTTCAAATTTGTGCCCCGTAGCTCCCCCAAACCATGAGAAAACTATGCATATGGGGTAATGCCGTACTCATAAGAAGGAGCTGAACACTAATAAATGCAGTTTAAAAAAAATCATCACCTACTCTGTGCTTGAAATCCACATCAACATTGAAATCTAAGTGTGAAAAACGCTGATTTTTTTTACTTACGTCAAGATGTACGAGTGATTGGTGATATAATGGCTGCGTAAAAAATTTGAAAACATACATAAAATGAAAGCTTGGGGTGTCTACTTTTCAAAAATATACACTTTTGCGGGGAAATCTAAAAGTGGAACACTGGAACATAGCCACAAATGAGAAATGGCACCAGATAAGCAACATATGAAAATTCAATATGTTCAAATTTGGCCCCCGTACCTCCCCCAAACCATGAGAGTCTATGCATATGGGGTAATGCTGTACACAGAAGAAGGAGCCATCAACATCAACGTGAAAGTGTGAAAAACATTTTTTTTAACTTACGTCAAGATTTACAAGTGATTGGTGGTAAAATGGCTGCGTAAAACATTTGAAAACATACATAAAATGAAAGCCTGGGGTGTCTACTTTCCAAAAATATACACTTTTGGGGGGAAATCTTAGAGTGGAGTACTGTTACACAGCCCCAAATGAGACATGGTACCAGTGATGCAAGCTGTGAAAATTCAAAGTGTGAAACTGGAAACGCGCATGTTCCAATTTGGGCTCCGTAGCTCCCCCAAACCTTGAGAAACCTATGCATATGGGGTATTGCTGTACTCAGAAGAAGGAGCTGAACACTAAACAATGCATTTTTAAAAATCTTCACCTATCATGTGCTTGAAATTCACATCAACATTGAAGTGAAAGTGTGAAAAACGCTGTTTTTTTAACTCAAGTCAAGATTTACGAGTGATTGGTGATAAACTGGCTGCGTAAAAAATTTGAAAACATGCATAAAATGAAAGCCTGGGGTGTCTACTTTCCAAAAATATACACTTTTGGGGGAAATCTTAGAGTGGAACACTGTTACACAGCCTCAAATAAGACATGGCACCAGAGATAGAAGCTGTGAAAATTCAAGGTGTGAAACTGGAAACGCGCATGTTCCAATTTGGGCCCCTTAGCTCCCCCAGACCTTTAGAAACCTATGCATATGGGGTATTGCCATACTCAGAAGAAGGAGCTGAACACTAATCAATGGATATCTGTAAATTTTCAACTATCCCGTGCTTGATATCAACAGTAATATTGAAATGTAAGTGTGAAAACTGCAAAAAGAAATATATATATATATTTCTGGAAAAATAGCTGCATAAAAAATTTCAAAACTCTGCTGATTATTTACCTTATGTTGTCTAGTTTTCAGAAACATATATCTTTGTGGGACATTTTTGGTTCTGGCACCATCAACTAAGCTATGATGCTCACATGCCAATTGTTGAAAAATAACAAGTTGGAAATAATGGCATCCATCTTGTAATATTTACCTTTGCAAATGTGAGGTAGGGATTGAAATACTAGGCATATGGGTACTCTTATATTCAGGAGAAGCAAATGAATATATTTAGGGGTATTTTTTGTCATGAACTAATAGTATTCAAATCCTGACAGAAAAATGTAAGCAAAATGTTGTTTTTTTTAATTTTTTTTCCTCTTTTTTTCTATTTTAATCAAATTAAACAATGAGGTATTCATATAATTGTGGTATCAAAAGAAAGCCCTACTTGTCCTTAAAAAAACAGTATATAATTTGTGTGGGTGTACAAAAGGAATTAAAGAGAAAATATGGTTGAAAAAAGACAGTCAAAATTGCTCCCGTCCTTAAGCGAAAATTACATCAGATTTTGCCGGTCCTTAACGGGTTAAGGGGATAGTAATGGATCGTTTTAAGTAACCGTCTACAAAGTATGCTTGCAAACCAGGACCAGGATCTACTGCTATAAGCTAGAGCCTGATGTCAGTGACAGGGGAGGGAGGGGGAACTTTGTAATCATATATCTCTCAAACCATAAAAGGACTGGCCTCAATTACTTTATTTTTTTACTATCTACAATATTAAATATACTTAAAACAATCCATTACTATCCCTTTAAACACATTCTTTTCTTCTGTATTTACAAAGGAAGCAACAATGGGAGGCTATGAGCTTACTGAAGACAAAATCCAAAAGTGTCTGGAAAAGGTTATGTTGAATAAAGCACCTAGCCCAGATGGCATACACCCAGAGAACTTAGTTCAGTATTACCAACACCCTTATACTTAATATGTATGGATTTGCTTTCATCAAGCATAGTAGCCTGTGAGGAAAGCTGATGTAGTACCATTATTCATAAAGGGGGCAAGATCTAAACCAGGAAATTATAGACCTATTAGCTTGACTTCTGCAGTGGGTAAGGTATTAGAAGGATTACTAGCTGACAGTGTTCAGGACTATGTGATAACCAACAATATTATTAACAGAAGCCAGCATGGTTTTATGAATAGATCATGTCAAACTAATTTACTTGCATTTTACGAAAGGAGTAAGTAGTAATTTGGACAAGGGAATTGCTGTTGATATAGTATACTTGGAGTTTGCAAAGGCCTTTGAAAATGCGCTTCACAACAACAGATTACTGCGTATATGAAAAGACATCGGTTTGGGAGGTGATATCTGTGCATAAATAGAAAACTGGCTAATTGATAGGTGGCAGGGAGTTGGTGTAAATGGAACCTTTTCAAGTTGGTTTAAAGTTGTAAGTGGGGTTCACAGGGTTCAGTTCTGGGCCCAGTGATTTCTAATGTGTTTATTAATGATCTAGAAGTAGATCTTGAAAGTAATGCCTCAATCTTTGCTGATGACACAAAGCTGTGTAAAGAAATACATACAGAGCAAGATATTTTTTCTCTGCAGAAATATTTGGATAAACTGAGTGAATGGGAGTAAAAGTAAAAGTGGCAGATGAGGTTTAATACAGATACATGTGACATTATGCATTTGAGCTGTAGAGACAAAAATACTATAAATACACTTAATGGGAAACTACTTGGGGAATCTTCATTACAGAAAGATCTAGGAGTACTTTTAACCCTTTAAGGACCAGCGGTCCAGGGAAGTTACCTTCCCTTAAGGACCACTTTGATCCTTGCCTACATGCCAGTACACGTGACCTGTTTCATATACCAGCTCGCCAAGCTGGGGTCTGAGAGAGACTGTTCCATTCCTGGAACGGTCAATTTCAGACCCTGTTTTTATTAACAGCGATGCAAGTAAAAAGTACGTGACATGCCAGGACTGTCACCGGTCCTTAAGGGAAAAAAATGGTGAAGGTCCTGGCACATAACACGGTCCTTAAGGGGTAAAACAACAGACTTCACAGCAGTGTGCAATATCATCAGCTGCTGTAATGTGTGCAGGGTCAATCAGGTACTATCCTGTATAAAAGGTGGATATAGTAACATAGGAATATAGTAACATAGTAAATTAGGTTGAAAAAAGACACAAGTCCATCAAGTTCAACCTTCGCCTCATACCCCAGTAACTGAGAATTTTATAGCTTTCCTGCTACCAATTAAATTAGTCTTTATCAGACCTTCCTGATCAGCCTACTGATAAACAGTATAACTCAGTATGTTCCCTTTTGAAAGAAATGTATCTAATCTTCTCTTAAATGTATCCATTCTATCCGCCATAACCACCTCCCTGGGCAATGAATTCCACAATTTAACAGACCTTACCGTAAAAAAACCCTTCCTCTGCTGAAGTTTGAACCTCCTTTCCTCTAATCTCAAGGGGTGTCCCCTGGTCACCTGATCAGGCCTTGGAATAAATAGCTCACCGCCGAGATCCTTGTATTGACCTCACATATACTTGTACAATGTGATAAGGTCTCCTCTTAGCCTTCTTTTCTCTAGAGTAAATAAACCAAGTTTGTTTAGTCGTTCCTCATATGTCAAGTCCTCCATTCCCTTAATTAATTTTGTTGCTCTCCGCTGTACCCTCTCTAGTTCTAGTATATCCTTTTTCAGAACCGGTGCCCAAAATTGAACTGCATACTCAAGGTGAGGTCTTACCAATGATTTGTATAATGGCAAAATAATGTTATCCACTCTTGCTTCGATACCTCTTTTTATGCAAGACAGGATTTTGTTTGCCTTTGCTACTGCTGTTTGTAGTTGACAAGGATACCCAGGTCTTTTTCTAGCAATGAGTCCCCTAAAATTATTCCATTAAGTTTATAAGTAGCCTTGGGATTGTTTCCTCCCAAATGCATGACTTTACACTTCCCCACATTAAACTTCATATTACATATGTTTGCCCAATCTGACATTGTATGTAAGTCCCTCTGTAGAGAGAAAATTTCCTGTTCTGAATTAATGACCATGCATAATTTAGTATCATCTGCAAATATTGATACTTTGCTTTCTATATCTATTTCCAGGTCATTTATAAACATGTTAAAAAGTAGCTGACCTAATACTGAACCCTGAGGTACTCCTTTCTCCACTTTAACTGTACTGGAGAATTTTCCATTTACAACCACACACTGTTCCCTATCCTTCAGCCAGTTTTGTATCCAATTGCAAAGGTTATCTCCTAGCCCCTATTTCCTTATTTTATACACCAGCCTTCTGTGTGGCACTGTATCAAATGCCTTTGCAAAGTCTATTGTCAAGGTTGCTGCTTACCTCCTCATAGAAGCTAAAAAGATTAGTTTGGCATGATCTGTTCTTCATAAAACCATGTTGATTCATGCGAATGATTTTATTTTGTGTGTTGTAATCCTGAATATAGTCCCTTATTATCCCTTTTAATAGTTTTCCCACTACAGAGGTCAAACTCACTGGTCTATAATTCCCAGGTTCTGTTTTAGTTCCCTTCTTAAATAGAAGCACTATGTTAGCTCTTCGCCAATCCTGTGGCACTGAGCCTGTGGTAATAGCATCTTTAAAAAGTAAATATAGGGGTTTTGCTAATACTGCACTAAGTTCCTGAAGAACCCTTGGATGTATACCATCAGGACCCGGTGCTTTGTTGGTCTTAATTTTGTTCAGTCTTCCCATGACATCTTCTTGAGTTAACCCAATATCTGTTAATTGTATTGTTTTATTTGTTACTTGTGGAGGCTCTTCTACCATTCCTTGCTCCCTTGTATATACTGATGCAAAGAAAGTGCTTAAAACATCATCCTTTTCCTTATCCTCACTAAGCACAGGATGTGAATAATTCTGCCTCTATATAAATCATATAGAATATGGGCAATTGTTCTTAAAAAAAAACAAACATTACCGAACTGGAAAATGTGCAGAGATGGAAACAAAACTGATAAAGGGATTGGAGGATCTGAGTTATAAAGAGAGAGACTAGCCAAACTGGGTTTGTTTACATTACTGAAGAGACATCTAAGGGGTAATATGATTACAATTTACAAATATATTCAAGCTCAATAAAATAATTTTGTAATGAACTATTTAGTCAAAGAGCTGAGCAGAAAACCAAGAGATCACCCATTAAGAATAGAGGAAAGATGCTTTTGACTAAAACAAAGGCAGGGATTCTTACAGTAAGGACAATAAAGTTATGGAATACTTATGGATACCTTGCAGATACAGACATTTCTTTAAAAAAAGTAATGAATAACTTTCTATTCCAGAAGAATATTGAGAATTATGACAGTTGATTTCAAAACAGATAGGATGTTGATCCAGGGAAATATCTGACTGCCTTTGGGGCTTAATTGGAAATGGCTTCAATAATTTTTTTTGTTGCCTGATGTGGCACGAGCAGAGATTGATGGATGCATATCTTTTTTCAGCCTTGTTAGCTTTGTTACTTTTGTTACTGTGTTACTAATGGTCTTGGAGGTCCCATTTTTAAACTCTTCTTTCAATGGGCTTTTTTTTTTTGTTAAGAGGTCCCATTTATAATATCTGCTCTGTGTGAACCCATTTCTAAGGCCCACTCCAAAGAGTTAAAACTCTAAAGTATAAGTGAAAGAGAGAGGGTGCAGTATGAGTCAGGAAGGAATTTTACCCTCTTGGGGCTTAATTGGAAATGGCTTCAATGTTTTTTTTCCCTGCCTCTGGATCAACAGGGGTGATATGTTATGGACTGAACTTGATGGACGCAGGTCTTTTTTTCAGCCTCATCAACTATGTTACTTTGCATGTCACTATATAACATGCACAACAAACCACAACACATGCCAGACAACAAAACAACCCATAACGTACACCACAAAACACATACCTTAACACATACAAAGCATACACACCACAAACCATACACAATGCACACAAAATACCACACAGAAACAACACTCGCAACACATGCAGAAATGCATACAGAATCGTGCATGCACCACACAACACAAACACACACACATATCACCAAACAAAACACACTACGCCACATATAACAAACACAACAAACCACAACGCACACTAGGCAGCACAACAAATGATGACACACAGGACAAACATACCACAACACACAATGCACACAACATCAATACAATACACCCACCACACACAAACAGAAATATACACACCCCCAACACACTCACTCACAACATACATACACACACACACACACCAAAACACAAATCAGACTGATGTTGAAGACCTCTTGGTGGCTGAGGTGGGTGGTCACCTATCAACTAAGGAGGGAAGTGATATCAGGCAGGTGAGCCACACTGTGTAGCTAATGCATTAGGCGTCAGCCGGAAACACAGAACATGATTCTAGCTCCAGACCTGATTTAAGTGGCACAGTGATCATTGTTTGACACCCCACCTGGATTCTCTCTCTCTCTCTGTCCCTTACCAAGCAAGTTAGCTGCTGCTTCTTGCAACACACCAGTAATGTGTAGTTTGTGCTGCAGTGATCCACGGTAAAAGCTTGCAAAAGAAAACACAAACAAATGCATACATACATAACACATACACACACACAGAGACACACACAACCCAAAAATACTACAGTACCTCAAACACACACCCAACACACCCCACATAAACACACACAGAAATAAACATACACACAAACAATGCCACACACATAAACAGAAACACACACAAATATACAGATACATATTAAATACAAAAAAATGAAATTATGACTTGCCTTGGTGCTGTAGTCATCAAAATTTGGAAGAACTTACCTTGAATTTGAGTCTCAACAGCTGTGATTTTAATTTAACATAGTAACATACCTTAAAATCGTACATAGTTACAGTTACATAGTTGACAAGGCTGAAAAAAGACATGAGTCCATCAAGTCTAGCCCATGCCAGAAACACCCCTGTTGATCCAGAGGATGGCAAAAAAAAACCCTGAAGCCATTTCCAATTTAGCACCAAGCAGTAAAAAAATTCCTTCCCTACTCTAACTGGGAGTCAAATAGTTCCCTGGATCAGCAACCTATATTCAATGACGCCATCTGTCATAATTTTCAATATTATTCTGTGCTAGATAGTTATCCATTGCTTTTTAAAAGCAGTTACATTACCTGCAGGTACAACATCCCATGGAAAATAATTCCATAGCTTTACCACCCTTACTGTAAAAAATCCTTGCCTTTGTTTTAGTTGAAAGTGCCTTTCCTCTAGTCTTAATGGATGACCTTTCGTTCTTAGCTCAGCTCTTTGCGTAAATAATTCCATGGATAGTTCTTTATATTGACCTTGAATGCATTTGTAAATGGTAACCATATCACCCCTTAGACATCTCTTCTCTAATGTAAACAAATCCAATTTGGCTAGTCTCTCCTTATAACTCAGATCCTAGAAATCCCTTTATCAGTTTTGTTGCATGTCTCTGCACTTTTTCCAGTTCAACAATATCTTTTTTAAGAACTGGTGCCCAGAATTGTACTCCATATTCTAGATGAGGCCTAACCAAGGTAGGATAATATTCGCATCCCTTGCATCTACACCTCTTTTTATGCAGGCTAGCACCCTAATTGCTCTTGCAGCAGCTGAGTGACTCTGCACACTGCAGTGAAGTCTATCATCTATCAGTTCTCCTACAGTGAGGGAAAAAAATATTTGATCCCCTGCTGATTTTGTACGTTTGCCCACTGACAAATAATTTTAATGGTAGGTTTATTTGAACAGTGAGAGACAGAATAAAAACAAAAAAATCCTGAAAAACTAATTTCAAAAAAGTTATAAATAGAATTGCATTTTACTGAGTGAAATAAGTATTTGACCCCCTATCAATCAGTAATATTTCTGGCTCCCAGGTGTCTTTTCTACAGGCAACAAGCTGAGATTAGGATCACTCTCTTAAAGGGAGTGCTTCTAATCTCAACTTGTTACCTGTATAAAAGACACCTGTCCACAGAAGCAATCAATCAGATTCCAATCTCTCCACCATGGCCAAGACCAAAGAGCTGTTCAAGGATGTTAGGAACAAGATTATAGATCTATACAATGCTGGAATGGGCTACAAAACCATCTCCAAGCAGCTTGGTGAGAAGGTGACAACAGTTGGTGCTATTATTCGCAAATGGAAGAAACACAAAATAACTGTCAATCTCCCTCGGTCTGGGGCTCCATGCAAGATCTCACCTTGTGGAGTTTCATTGATCATGGAAATGGTGAGGAATCAGCCCAGAACTACACGGGGGATCTTGTCAATGATCTCAAGGCAGATGGGACCATAGTCACCAAGAAAACAATTGGTAACACACTACGCAGTGAAGGACTGCAATCCTGCAACGCCTGCAAGATCCCCCTGCTCAAGAAAGCACATGTAAAGGCCCGCATGAAATTTGTCAATGAACATCTGAAGGATTCAGAGGAGAACAGGGTGAAAGTGTTGTGGTCAGATGAGACCAAAATCGAGCTCTTTGGCATCAACTCAGCTCGCTGAGTTTGCAGGAGGAAGAATTCTGCCTATGACCCCAAGAACACGATCCCCGCCATCAAACATGGAGGTGGAAACATTATGCTTTGGGGGTGTTTTTCTGCTAAGGAGACAGGCAACTTCACTGCTGTACCGTCAAATCTTGGGTGAGAACCTCCTTCCCTCAGCCAGGGCATTGAAAATGGGTCGTGGATGGGTATTCCAGCATGACAATGACCCAAAACACATGGCCAAGGCAACAAAGGAGAGGCTCAAGAAGAACATTAAGGTCCTGGAGTGGCCTAGCCAGACTCCAGACCTTAATCCCACAGAAAATCTGTGGAGGGAGCTGAAGGTTCGAGTTGCCAAATGTCAGCCTAGAAGCCTTAATGACTTGGAGAGGATCTGCAAAGAGGAGTGGAACGAAATCCTTCCTGAGATGTGTGCAAACCTGGTGGCCAGCTACTAGAAATGTCTGACCTCTGTGATTGCCAGCAAGGGTTTTGCCACCAAGTACTAAGTCATGTTTTGCAAAGGGGTCAAATACTTATTTCACTCAGTAAAATGCAAATCAATTTATAACTTTTTGGAAATGCGTTTTTCAGGATTTTTTTATTGGTATTCTGTCTCTCACTGTTCAAAAAAACCTACCATTAAAATTATAGACTGATCATTTCTTTGTCAGTGGGCATACATACAAAATCAGCAGGGTATCAAATAATTTTTTTCCCTCACTGTAAATCTTTCTCTGTTGAAGATTCTCAAAGTTGTTTCCCATTTAGAGTATATGTAGCACGTTTGTTTCTGAGCCTAAATGCATAACCTTACATTTATCTACATTAAATACCATCTGACACTTTTTCTGCCCATTCACTGTTTATCTAAATCCTTCTGCAGAGAAAAAACATCCAGCTTTGTATATATTTCCTTGCACAGCTTAGTTTCATCAGCAAAGATAGAGATGCTACTTTCAATTCCCCCTTCTAGATCGTTAATCAGTTAAGAACCAAACAAATCAGGGGTGGCTTGCACTTAAGGACCAGAGTCATTTTTTTTTTAAATTCAATATTTATTGATTTTACAAACTTCAGGGATACAGAAAAGAATAATGGGGGCGGGGGTACAAAGAGAACAGTAAAAAGACTAACAAGAGTGGCAGTCTAAGCAAAGAGGAAAAAACCATTAGCTGCAGATAGTGTCATGGCAGCCGGAAAAAGGGGGGGAGGGAAACAAAAGGGAAAAGCGGACAAGAAATACACCCACAATTCAGGGCACCCAGCCAGAGAATCCGGAGAGAAGCAACTCACAATGAAAGTCTGGAGGAAGCACCGAATCAACACATGGGGACCAGATCCGGAGGTACGAAGAAGATGAGTTAAGTAAGCAGTCATCTTCTACATCCAAAGCAGCATCCAGATGCGGCTATTCAAGGGGGCATGGCAGGATGCCACGGACTCCCAGTGGTATGCGATATGGCATCTGGTTATAGCACAAACCCTGAACACGAATTTATTTGCTACGGGCGACAAAGGTGGGTGTCTAGAGGACCTGTTAAGCAGAGCTGTCCAGGGTGAAGTTGCAGCGTGACCCCCAGAGCCAAGCTCAGAGGCATAAAAACATGTGGCCACAAGGCCACCACTGAGGGGCAGGACCTCCAGGTATGCAGGTATGTGCCATCTAGGCCACAACAAGGTAACACAATTGGGACAATGCAGGGTAGACACAATGTAATCTAGTCGGACAGTAATACCATTGAACCAGGACTTTATAAGCATTTTCCTTCAGCAGATTGCAGGGTGTTAAGCTGACAATATTAACCATAATGCTGTCCCACTCCTCAGGGTCCAGAGTCTCACCAAGATACACATCCCAAAGGGCCTGATAAGAAGGAGGATGAAGATAAGACAAATCAGACACTCGCGTAATTCCAGAAGCCCTCCACCACTGAAAGTGGATTGGACGGCGTGCAGGGGAGAAAGCCGTGTTATAGGACAGAGGGCACATCTTGGAAATGGGGGCCTGGAGGTGATCTACAAGGTGGTGTTTTTGCCAAAAAGCCAACGTGTGAGACAAAGACAGACTGCGGGCAAAAGAGCCAAGTGGCTGAGGAGGGAGCCACAAAAGAACAGCAGCTGGGGGGGGGGATTGCAGAGGTCTACTTCCAGAGCTACCCAATGGGGAGTGTTATAGAAAAGGTGAAATTGTGTAGCCTTAGCAAGCTGAGCTGCTTTATAATAGGATCAAAGATGTGGGACCAACAGGCCCCGTCGATTTATCTTTGTATAGGAGACTAGGTTTCTTAGCGGCCCAATGAACTGGAAGATATGCCATTGAAGCTCCCGGATGTCTTTCAAAGAGGGAAAATAGCTAAACAGTGAAAAAGATATAGAAGTCTGGCCAACAAAGTCATCTTGACCGCGTAGATCCTCCCAAACCAGGAGATTTGATAGGAATCCCACTTCATCAGATCAGCATGGAGAGATTTAAGTAAGGCCTCTTAGTTCGCCCCGTATAGGGACGACTGGGAAGCTGTAAGATGAATGCCCAAAGAAGGTGAGGAAGTAGTGCTCCACTTAAAATTGAAGTTGAGAACTAGTAACTTCTGCACAGGTGCCCGAAGACGTTAAGAGCCTCACATTTGGAATGAATAATATGGAATCCGGAGAAGGAAGAGAAGGTGAACAAGGAATAGTGGTTCAGAAAAGAGGTCAGCGGAGATGTAAGGGTGTGCAATATATCATCTGCGAACAGACACAGTTTGTAGTCCTCAGAGCACACCCTGAGCCCCCTAATGTCCGGGGACCTGTCAATTGCACAAGCCAGTGGTTCAATGCAGAGCATGAATAAAAAAGGGGACAGAGGGCAGCCTTGCTGAGTACCGTTGCGAATAGCGAAGCTCCTGGACGTGTGGTCCGAGACTGCTACCACAGCAGACAGATCAGAATAGAGGGCCTGGATACCCCGAAGGATGGGACCATCAAAGCCAAAGCCACCCAAGATCGCCCACATATATTCCCAATCCACACGGTCAAAGGCTTTTTCAGCATCAAAGGACAAAAGCATAGCGGGAACAGACTGATCTCTAGCTGCCTGGATCAAGTTAATGACTCACAGAATATTATCTGGATGTAGGATCTTTGCCATCCTTCGGGATGACCACAACCTTTGCAGACAGCATCTCAGTTGGCGGAGCTTCACCTTGCAAAAAAAGCATCAAAAAGTTTAGTCAGATGGGGAAGGAGGGACGTTTGAAAAGCCTTATAATACGCTGTCGTGTAACCATCAGGACCTGGCGCTTTCGAAATTTTAAATGATTTCAGCGCCGTGGCCACTTCATCAACTGAAATAACCGCATTCAGAGACAGGAGATCATCTTGCGATAGGTGAGGCAATTGGCAAGAAGTCAGGAAGGCCTGTAAACAGGCCTGTAGTGGCCAGGAATGAGTCACTTTATGATCATCATAGAACTACATAAAAAGTGGCAAAAGTTGAGGCAATCTGTGAAGTCTTATACATCAAGGACCCCAAGCGGAGCAAAATCGCCCGAATAGTACGAAGTTTAACTTGCTGCTGGAGTTGCTGCATCAGGTTTGTCAGATTTCTCAAAATACAGCTGGTAGGTCCATTGCAACGCACGTAATACGTCCCTAGAAAGCAACAGGTTCAGTTCACCCCTCAGGCTGGCAAGGCAGAGAAGGTTAGAGGCAGTAGGATATTGCTTGTGGGACAACTCAGCGGCATGCAAGAGAGTAGAGAGTCTATTGTGTTCCTCTCATTGAGAGCACTTTAGGTGAGTGGCAGTAGCAATAAGCCGTCCCCTCATGACAGCCTTATGTGTTGTCCACAGAGTCCTAGCAGATATGTCAGGGGAGGAATTAAGGGTAACATATTCACATAGAGAAGAAGATAAATCAGACTTTATCGCAGGATCAAGCAAAAGGGAGTCATTAAACCGCCAACAAGAGGAGACAGGAGTGTGACGACCATCAGAGAAAGAGCATTCCACTATGGCATGGTAAGACCAAGTTAGGCCATGAATCTTAGCCGAGCACAAACCATCGGTGAAGAAGTGATTAGCAAAGATGTGAGTGGTGATCAGGGATGTGAGATGTTTGGACTTTGGGGGCAAGGAACAACCCGGGGGTGGAACAGAGTGATCCAAAATCTGGTCCATCAATGCATTAAAGTCCCCCCCAGAATCAGAAGGGAAGTCAGATTTTGGTCCAGAAGAGCAGAGAGTTTCGAGAAAAAACAGGCATCTGGCACATTAGGAGAGTAGACATTCCAGAGGGTCAAAGGTGATCCCTGAAGGTTGCCCCGTAACATGAGATATCGGCCTGCAGGTTCACGTAACACCTGAAAACCTACTGAATTGCGGATCAGAATGGAGACACCATTCTTCTTGTGAGGGCCAGAAGAGTAGAAGTGCACCTGGTAATGCCTGTCCCAGTATTTCGGAACAGCTGAAGAACGAAAATGTGCTTCCTGCAAGAAGATAATATCAGCCCGGAGTGAAACATAATTTCTCATGGCCACCCTGCATTTATGTGGGGCATTCAGGCCCTTGACATTGTGAGACACCACCTTTAGAGCAGCAGCAGGGGAAGAGAATTGGCACAAGTCCTCTGGAAGGGATCCATCCCGAGACTCAGGTACAGCCATGACAGGGAGACCACAGCAAAAGGGTTTGCAAGTAGTGGGCAAACACAGACACAGAAGGAGTCTGGGAGACAAAAAAAAAAGGGGGGGGATAGGAAAAGAAAAGGAAGAAGAAGCCCTAAGGAAGTAAGAAACAAGAAAGAGAGAGAAAGATATTGGGCTCGATTCTATTACCCACGCTAAAACAAGTAACAAGTAGCGAAAATTTTGCAAACGTGTTACATTGGTATTCTATTGCTGAACCACGGTAAAACAAAACTGGCATAGACAGCACTTTTCAGAGTAGTAACAAAATTGGCGCTGTCTGCTTTTTTCCGACTACCACCTACAAAAAACAAGCAAAATGTTAAAGTCCAAGGAAATAGGCGTACATTCGACGACAGAAAGATCAAGTTCAGTGTTAGATGTTTTCTCCACAAAATCTGACAGAGTGCCCCCCCTCGACATATTAACCCCTCCCTACTAAAAGTCGACTTACAGTGCTTTCTTCCACCACATTAATCAGACAAATATTGTTCATAGTCGACAATTAACCCTTCCCCTTCGACTTACAGTGCTTTTTCACCATATTAATTCAACGAATATTTTACATCCGACATTTTAACCCTCCCTCTCCCTTGAAAAGTCGAGTACAGTGCTCCCATGATTTTCTTTCACCATTTTTATCCGACATTAATATACGCGACATGCCCTCATATTTTGTACTGCAACATTAACCCTATGAGTACCAGAGAGGTACGGTAATGTGTTTGCTACCCCTCTGGTACTCACAGGGTTAATAGGCAACCTGTATATGTATAAAAAAAGGTGTATGTTTTTATTATAGATTTAATTTGTGTGTAAATGTAATTACATATTTTATTTATGTTTAACAATGATTTTCTTTTAATAAATTATATATGTAATTTTTATTACAAAAGTACTTCAGACCTCAAGAGGGGTATCATGACCCGTCATGACACCCCCCTAGCATGGGGGCGACAATTGCCCCCTTTATTAATTAAAGAGCATATAACCTATGTGAAACATAGGTTATATGCTCTTTAACCCTATCAACGTCAAATGAGTAACCATTTGAGTGACAGAGAGGTATCTAATGCACTGTATTGCAATGCGGTGGATACCTCTCTTGAACTCACAGGGTTAATAGTGGAGAGGCATTGGAGGAAGTGGGTGGAGGGGAGAGAGTCATTGGAGGAAGCGGGTGGAGGTAAGCGAAGCATTGGAGGAAGCGGGTGGAGGTGAGAGAGGCATTGGAGGAAGCGGGGTGGTAAGCTTGTATTTGACGTCTGCTTCCTCTCTCTCTCCCCTCCTCACTCGTCAACAGGCCCAGACTAGCCATCGGGCATACCGGGCATTTGCCCGGTGGGCCGGGCCGGGCGTTTAAAAAAAAAATTAATCATTAAACGAGTTTGGGCCGTCTTTCACTTTCTGAAAGAGGGCCACCTCGTTACAAGTTTCCTGGTGGGCGGGCAATCAACGTGCGGTGCACCGCATGTGATTATAAGCTCCTCCCCCTCATGGGCTGCTCAAAAAATAAAAATGGGCTGCTCAGCCTTAAATGCCTGGGCCTATTTTTTGGTCCCAGTCTGGGCCTGCTCGTTGAACTGAACGTCTTCGTCCCTCCTCACTCATAAGTACTTGTTTTTTTATACATATACAGGTTGCATATTAACCCTATGAGTACCAGAGGGGTAGCAAACACATTACAATACCTCTCTGGTACTCATAGGGTTAATCTTGCAATACAAAATATGAGTGCATGTCGAGTATAATAATGTATAATAATGTATGAAAATGGTGAAAGAAAATCATGGGAGCACTGTAGTCAACTTTTCAAGGAGGGTGGTTTAAAATGTCGGATGTACAATATTCGTTGAATGAATATGGTGAAAGAAAGCACTATAAGTCGACTTTGGAAGGGGAAGGGTTAATTGTCGACTATGAACAATATTTGTTGAATTAATGTGCTGATAGAAAGCACTAAAGTTGACTTTTAAAAGGGGGGGTTAATGTGTTGAAGGGGGGCACCTTATGTTCGATTTCTATGCTGTATACTGTATTATACACTGCTTTTGTTCATACAACAATGGTTTTGAAACTGTCGTTATGGCTTCTAGGCCTCAACCTCTGAGGAGCAAAATTTCTGACTTAAAGGGATAGTAATACTTCGTTTTAACTTCATTTTATTTTGTAGGCATTAAAAAAACATGAAGAATGATATAAGTCTTATCTCTCAAACCTTTATGGTTTAAGAGATATTCACAAGCAAAGTTTCCCCCTCCCTCCCTTTTTTTCCTAGTGTAAGCCATCTCTTCTCAGATGTAAATCTGGTTGTAAGACCACACAGATAACAGCAGGGGACACTCTTCTTTGTATGAAAACAATGAAAGCCCTTCCCCCCTTGACAAATTTTTCAGCTTTTTCCCTTATCTTAATTCAAGATTGTCCCTCTCTGCAGTCTACCTGGGCACCTCCCTTCTGATCTAGCTGAACGGGGGGGGGGGGATACTTTGCTTGTGAATATCTTTTAAACCATAAAGGTTTGAGAGACAAGACTTATATTGTTCTTCATGTTTTTTAATGCCTACAAAATAAAATAAAGATAAAACAAAGTATTACTATCCCTTTAACCTTCAATAAAGATTTGCGTTTTATATTCGTGTTGATTCTGCTGCAGTGTTGTTCATGTGAATAAAAGCAGAGTCTCTTTACTCCAGCACCGGTTACTACCTGAGGAAGTTTTACTGTACAGATATGAAATGCATTGGATGAAATAGGAATACATCTATTATCCTCTAATATCTATTATTATACATATTTTTATATTAGTTCTGTTCTGTCTTTGATCTGATACACACTCCACATCTGAGGACAGTAGCTTAGCCTCCTCTTCCACCTTTTTCTCTTTCATATTTAGTTACATTATCCTTATATTTATAAAATACAAAATCAAGAAGGAGGAAGCATTCACAGGACTCTTCAAATAAAGAGTTTTTTATTTGAAGTGTCAACATTTCAAAGTGATACACACATTTTCATCAGGACCTAAGTGTCAATCCCATCACCCCCTCCCCCTATATATATATATATATATATATATATATATATATATATATATATATATATATATATATATGTGTGTGTGTTTGATTTTATATGTGTATATGTCTAATTATCTAGCTATCATAATTCTCCGAGGATAGAGGATGAAGGATCTGTGGAACCCTTCAATTCACCCATTTTAAAGGTGTTACAAGTATCTGATTAAAGTCCATCCTACGAAAAATCTTTTTAAAACAGTAAAAAAAAAAAAAAGAGAGCAGTCCCCTTCTCTGGTTATGAATAATGGGACCAGATTATTCTAGATGAATGGCAATTCCTAGATCGGACATGATCTGTTCCTAAGAAAATTACATGACTTTATCCCTTTTCAAAAGAACACCTGGATATTTGGTCAGTGCCTCCAGCAGTAGACCAATCTGTTTCCGGCTTATCCAAACATACTGCTATTCCTTTACAAAATGTAGCAGTCCTGAATTACTCTGCAGATAAGAAAATTGATTCTGGTTTGAAACATTTTTTCTTTTAAGGAATAGGATCTATCATTCGCTTGGCTTCTGCCACAGCATTGGCCTGTTGAGTCATGGAAGCCTGGCATGACCTGGTCTGTCAAGATAACCAGGAATATGCCCTTGAAAATGTTGTCTCCCTATTAGGTCATTTGTAGGGTGCCATAGTTGATAATGGAGATGCAGCACTGGAAATTTCCAGGATGGCAGCCCATCATAAACTATGGCTGAAAATGTAGACTACATATACTTCTTAAAAAAATCATTGGTATCATTACCATTTGCAGACAAACTTCTCTTTGGTCCAGAAATGGACATATTTTCAGTAAGATTAGGAGTGTTAAGAGTACCCTAAAAAGTACCTCAAAGCAAACAAAGATGTCTAGATTCCTCTAGAAGGTTCAATAAGGCTTATATTACTAGGCCGTAAAGAGGAGTTCCTTCAAGGCAATCTAACTCATCTTCCTCGTCCTTTCATTCCTCTGGCAGATTCAAGTTTAAATGACATGTGAAGAAGCCCTCTTTCAAGCCAGTGTCTTCCATGCCCCCCCTTTGGCAGATCTTCCCCTCACTCCTTCACTGGAGGGAAGAATCCAACATTTCAGTCAACAATGGAGAAGTGACAGACAGGAAAAGGAAAATAGAAAAACTAATTGAAAAGGCACATTTGAAGTTCCGCTTAAATATAATAATATTGGCCTTTCCAAAATCTGACCACACCTTTGGAACACATGTGATAAAGATTAATAATACATAAAAACACATATAGAGGAGTGTTTTATACT
Source organism: Rhinophrynus dorsalis (assembly GCA_037306005.1). Taxonomy (NCBI): domain Eukaryota; kingdom Metazoa; phylum Chordata; class Amphibia; order Anura; family Rhinophrynidae; genus Rhinophrynus; species Rhinophrynus dorsalis. The sequence goes on along the minus strand of CM074719.1, from coordinate 246,574,209 downwards.
GTTTTACAGACACAAAAAAATGGAGAATACTGAAGTTCCCCTTAATATGTTAAAAGAAATGAAATCACACACTGTTTTTAATAGCAGATAGAGTGTCCCACTATATAGTATCAAGTAGATAGACACTGATTGATGCTCCTCGTATGGGTATTTCATACACCTGCCAAATGATGCACATGAATCTAGCAAACACTAATGTGGTTAGGAAACAAAAGCATTCAGGGGTTGCTATGATGAACTATATAACCCTATTAATGACCCTTGTTATATATTGTATCACTAATAAGCCATCATATGATCAGCGTTCCACTACTGAGGCAACACAGACAAATGAGGAATTGATATATACTACAATCGACCCTATAAATGTACAGTGTCCCTTCCTTCTTTGATGTATTAATAAGATGGCTATATTGGATCCGTTATATTATCCATAAGTGTTGCTGCGATACCCTGTTGTAAACAGACTAACAAGCATATGATTAAACAAAATCCTATAATAATCCGACCAAAGATGAATACAGAAAAACTGTGCAAGTGTCACAGTTTACAGCTTACCTTGTTTGCAGCAGCATCTACAGGCGTGAGGCTTCTAGCACTCAGCAGGCCTCTGTTTTATCTGTTTGTTTCCTGTAGTCTCCTCCTACCTACTTCCTCCCTCTGAGCTGCTCCTCCTACTTCCTGTGGAGCGGTTTAAAAGGCAAACTGAGTCCTGACTCAGTCGCCCTTGCGTTGTTGTTATTAGGTGAAGTACTTGGGCTCTGTGTGTGACCTGGCTATCTACAAAAACCCACTCTGTGTATGACCTGGCTATTTATGAGAACCCACACTGTGTATGACCCGGCTAAGTAAGAGAACCCTTTCTGTGTATGACCCAGATAAGTACGAGAACCCTCTCTGTGCATGACCCAGCTAAGTACGAGAAGCCTCTCTGTGTATGACCCAGTGATCACGAGTATCCCTTACCGTGATCAATTTGTGCTATTGGCTTAAGACAGACCACTGTTGTGGACAGAGGGTCTGATTGGTGACTGCAGGCATGAGTCACAGGGTCTCAATATAGTGACTGCAGGCAGAGTCACAGGGTCTGGTGTAGTGACTGCAGGCGTGAGTCACAGGGTCTCGTGTAGTGGCTGCAGGCGTGAGTCACAGGGTCTCGTGTGGTAGCTGCAGGCGTGAGCCACAGGGTCTTTATATGTGACTGCAGGAGTGAGTCACAGGGGTCCGAGATATTGACTGCAGGCAGAGTCACAGGGTCTCTTAGCAGTGACTGCAGGCCTGGGTCACCGGGTTGCTGCAAAGGTGTGGTGTTGCTGCTTTGACTGATTGCAGGCGTGGGTCAGTTCTCCAGTCCAGCAGCCCTTGTGTTCATGTTCATCAGATCAAGATTGCTGAGCCAGTGTTCACAGTGGTTGCCTGTTCCAGTGTTCCAGTCGACGGATCAAGAGTTGGCGTTCCTGTATCCTGCTGAGACTAACAGGGGCTTCGGCCCAGTCTCTCGCATTGTGGTCTAGCGAGAGGCCTACTATTTCTGGTAGTAGTATCGCCAGCTAGTAACCCTTTGCTTGTTGTACCACTTATTTATTGCTGTGATTTATTCTAATAAATATTTTGCATTATATTACCGTACTGAGTTCTGTGCATTCCTGGGTGCCCGTGACAGCAAGCGCCAGTATAAGTAATAAGGAGCAGGCAATCATAAACATTCTATAATTGATACTTAAGTGAATAGAGGATTACTCATACACTTTGTATCTGTCTTTCATATTGCTCAATCACTTTAGTGACTTTGGAGAAAAAAAAAAGAAATTCAGACACGTATATAGGAGTTTCTGTCAGATTCCCTTGAAGTCTTATTAATTATTCCAGCAGATAACAATAGCATATAAAAGATCATAATCTATTATGTCACAATAATTCCACTCATCCAGACCTGTATAAACTACTTTGTCTGCTGTATTCCACCACCCAGGAGCATCTAGTATGTCCGCGTGAGGTCATACAGTCTTACAACCAGAGCCCCAAACTAACTTCTGTGGCATTGCTACACTTTCTCGCTAAAGTATATAATTGTAGCACAAATTTCTCCTTTCTAAAAATGCTCTGTCTGATGTGATATATCAACCGGGAGCATCTAACATGTCCCCAGCTTTTCACACAGTCTTATGAACAGAGCTGTTAGATCAACAATTAGCTATTAGCTATACTTTGACCTCAGTTTTCATATTTTATACCCTAGCCTCCTGGTATCTTTTGCCCAGTTTCATCTGAGACCAGTGCCACTGAATATGCTTCAATATTGGAACAAGAAACTTTGTCACCTTCATCACAAAAATATCCTGTCTCAGGTCACCGAACAATTACTCCAGTGGCGGCTGACAGCTCAAGGCCTCACCAGTGAATGTTAAATCTCAGATCTAGATTAGAAGATGGTAATGACTGATGCCATTTGTTTAGGCAGTAGAGCATGATTCCGTTGCCACTCTGCACAAGGCCTATGGTCTCCAGTCGAAACAAATCTTTCCATCAGTATTATGTTACTCCAAGCCATAAATCTGTAAATTAAAGTCCCTGATAAAAGTCGTCGTATCAGACTGAAACGTTGGGTGATATGGATCTTAGAACTTTTAAGATTAAAGGTAAGTGTGCCAGATTGAGTTGCATTTTGTGGTCATATTTTTATTTATACATACCCCTACCTCCTAACTTATTCTTAGTGGTACCTCAATGTTTTAATCAAAGCAGAGCAGAATCCATACACGCATGCTCTCCAAGCCACAAATAAATGGAGAACACGTTAACCCCTGAAAGCATAAATAATAAATCCCTAAAAGTTAACCAAGTGTCCATAAATCAGCACAGCTACCAGCAACACAAGAACCCCTAGAATAACAAAGTGGTGTGCAAAACAGCAGGAACAATGCGTTGCACACCTCCAGATTAACAAGGGTTAAAGCACAGACCCCAAAACACATTCCTACCTAATGAAAGTATCCACACCTGTCTATTGCAGTGGGAGGGAGATGCTACAACATATTCAAACCACAGTAGGCTTGATCAGGTAACAAACAATCATTAAGGAGCTGATCTTAATCGTTCCTCAGCTACTACTGGTCCATACTGCCTTAAATATCCATCTGCCCTCCTCATCCCATTGCTGTCAGTTGGCCTATTACCTGTCCTGAAACCATATCATGCTACTTTTGCATTTTTTGCGGCAGCAGTGGAATCAGGGACCAGTGAGGGGCAGGGAGCCAGATGCACACCACCAACACAAATTCCAGCCCCAGGTAAGAGAGCAGGTGAAACACCAGCACCTGTGTTGCCCATACCGGATAGCCCAAATCCCCAGGTTCCATGTGAAGCTGGTGGTCAACCGAGGAAGAGAAGAAGACAGCCCCAAAGATCTAGGCTTTACCGTACCAGCTTCACACTCTTTGGCATGGGGAGGAGGAGTAGGTCATTGACCGTTACAGGTTAACCTCACAGAGCATCATCAACCTGTATGAGGTCCTGAAAGATAACATTGACCCCATCTCCACAACCAATCATGCCCTATCAGGCATGGAAAAGTTACTTTGTGTCATCCATTTACTGGCATCTGGATCCTTTCAATCCATTAAAGGGTATTTCTCTGGGATGTCCCAGGTCGCATGTTCCAGGGCGTTGGGTGAGGTGCTGTTAGCTCTGAAGAGGAAGTCCAAGTATTACATTCACTTCCCCACCACACAGGTGCAGTGGCAGAGAGTCAAGCAGGATTCCTACAGATGGGGAGGTATACCAAGAGTCATGGTAGCCATTAACTGTACCCATATCAGCTTGAGAGCTCCTTCATGTGAGGCCCATCTGTACCTCAATAGACAGCATTTTCATTCCATCAATGTACAGATGATATGTGATGAAAACCTCTGAATCACAAGTGTGTGTGCAAACTTCCCCAGGAGCACACACGATTCATTCTTCCTCCAGCACTGTTCTACAGGGACTTTGAGGGTGGGACCCTAACAGGAGGATGGTAGCTGGGTGGGTACCAATCTGAACATAAACATCATACACCTGGGGTTCCTATGTCACATTACCATATATTTTTTTCTATGTCCCAGGGGATGCAGGATATGGGTGCACTCACTGTCTCCACACACCTCCACACACCTGTTGCCAACCCTCAACAATACAATGAGGCCCACAACAGACAGGGAGTGTTACAGAACATACATATGGCCTCCTGAAAACTCTGTTGTCTGGACAGATCTGATGGAGTCCTACAGTACGCCCCCTCTAGAGTTTGTCAGATCACCCTTGTATGTGCCATCTTGCATAATATTGCCGTGGACACCAAGTTATTAGCTGACATCCACCCTGATCCCCTTGATGAGGTACCACTGCCACAGTCATTGGAGAGTGATACCCTCAGAGTTGGGGAGACGTGGGCCAGGGTTATTAGGGAATACTTTGCCTATGAGTATCATGCACCCACCTCAAGCCAACAACACCAGATCACACACGAGTTCACATTTTCCAAAGTTTCAACATGTTTTGTCTCAATTCCCAGGATGCTGGTCTCCTGCTGGACACTTGCCACTGCACCTGAGTGTTGTGGAAGTAACTGTTCCTTGTGGACTCCCTCTTCAGAGCTGACAGCAACTCCAACAACGCCCTGGAACATGCAGCCCATCATATTCCTGGAACATAGCCTTCAGTGGATTGAAAGGATCCAGATTCTTTGCAATGGATGGCAACAGATGAGTCTGTACTGACAACTAACATGTGTGATATACTACAGTGCCAGTTGTCCTCTATGTGACATACACCACATGATTTGTTCACCGTCTCACATCTATTTACTTCTCTTTCTCAGAGGAAGGAGGTACTCTATCCTGCAAAACACATTGGAAAGCATCCCAAATAATAATAAAAACATTTATCTACCTACTGTGGCACGTAGCATTTATCTCTTACGGCCTGATTCAGTATAAAAGAGACGCCTTTGTGTGTCTGCATACATCTTCACATCTCTCCAGTGAGTGCAATATTTTGGGGACTGATTAATGGGAATCCTTTCTAATGGTGTTGCACTCCTGTTTGATCTCAGCAGTGAGGAACACACACAGAGTTTCCCTGTCCTGAGTTGAATTGCACTGAGAATCATCCACTTGCAACAACACTGTCACGGTTTTCAGGCAAAGAAGGACAGACACGAATATAAAATATAAACCCACCTTTATTTAATAAGTACAGCAATAATGGTATGAGCCCACACAACCCCAGACCACAGGATAATCGGCTCCAAGCTCCTACCTGGAGCTGCACACTGTGCTGTGCACTGCACAACTGCGAGATACCGGAGACTAAGACAGAGGTACAAGTGGAACACCAGTGAGTACTGACAAGGATGGGTCACACGACTGGAGGCAACAGGGAGAGACAGCAGGCCTGAGCCACGGATAACCGAGACTAGTGGTTAGGTATGCTAGGAGTGTACTGAGTCAGCAGTAAGCCAGAGCCACAGGTCAGACAAGCTGGGGACTATATGGAGCAGATAGACAGGAGCCAGAGGCCAGACAAACGTGAACCTACACGGAGCAAGGTAGTCAGCCTGAGCCACAGGTTAGACATGCCGGGGACTATATGAAGCGGGTAGTCAGAGATGAGCCAGCAGTCAGACAAACCGGAATCTACATGGAGCAAGTTAGTCAGCCAGAGCCACAGGTCAGAACCAATATGGGTAGTCAGACAAGCCGGGTTCATACACGGAGCAAGTTAGTCAGCCAGAGCCACAGGTCAGAACCGATGTGGGTGGTCAGACAAGCCGAGGTCATACACGGAGCAAGTTAGTCAGCCAGAGCCACAGGTCAGAACCAATATGGGTAGTCAGACAAGCCGGGTTCATACACGGAGCAAGTTAGTCAGCCAGAGCCACAGGTCAGAACCGATGTGGGTAGTCAGACAAGCCAGGGTCATACACGGAATGAATTCTCAGGAGACAATATCAGAAACACCACATAAGGGCAATGACTCCCAGGCTCAGGGAGGTTTATAAAGGAGCAGAAGGCAGGACCCAATTAGGCCACACAGAATAGGCCCATAAACAGGCGTCCTAGCCAGTGCCTGTTTCATGATGTCAGCAATGCGGAGGTGGCCGCAACTATGCTGGCCGACACATCGCAGTTTTACATAAACTGTATAGGTGCTGCTGTGGACATCTCTGAAGAAGCTGCATATCACAAGGGTTCTTTTTACAGTGATTCATTGAAATCCAAGGACTAAAAATATTTAAGTGAACTGTGTTTGGATCGCTGTTGAATATTTCATCTTTTTTAGTGTTGACAATTGGCCTTCAATGTGTAGCTGAGGTCTTGTGGCCTCCCTCATCCTCCACCTCTTTATCCTCAAATATTCCCTATCCAGGGCAAGATCCCTTCAGGTGGTGCAGATGTGGAGAGTGCAGCTAATGATTCCTTACCGGAAGAATGTCTAGCCTCCACAGCTGGCTCCACTGGGAGTGGGATCTGTCTGGACAGCAGGCTCCATTGGTGGGTGAGTGGGATCTGTCTGGACAGCAGGCTCCATTGATGGTTGAGTGGGATCTGTCTGGACAGCAGGCAACATTGGAGGCTCTGGGTGTACAGGTGGGGAGGATTCTCCACCCACTACATTGATTACCTCCCCTGGTGATGAATCATCATGGGTCTGCAGACTGTACTGGGCTTGTGGCCTCTGGGTCTCACCAACAAGTATAGTCAAGTGGCCAGGGTTGGCTCCCCAGCCATTGACTGACATGTGGCCTATTCCAGGGTGATTGGGCTTGGAACAAACTGTATGGTGGTGGTGTCATTCAGCTTGGTCCTGAATGACCCATCTGTGGGCCATACGAGGTGTAAGGCTGTGGGCCTGTTATCCAGCTATCTTGTGGAAGAGGTGGTGGTGGGAGCCATGGGTGGGTGCGGGACATCACCCACCTCTGCGGTGGCTGAAGCCACTGCTGCTGACTTCCTGTCATCTGGCCGTAGGGTGGAATATTAGGCTGTGGCTTGTCAGGTGGCCCAAGAGTGGTTCCCTCCTCAGAGTCCTGTGTTTCGCCTGTTGGCTCCTCCACAGGATCACGACTCGCTGGCTCTAATGCTGCAATTGAAGGATGATAGATGTGAATAAGTTGCAAACACAATGACAACACAGTATACTGTGACATTCATCAAGACCAGCTGTACCCTAGCCTGGACAATGGGATCAATGTAACTTTGTCATACAACTAATGTTGGGTTGCATCTGTCACATGTTAGGTGTCATGGGTTGTTGAATATACACTGTGAACATATGAGATGGGCTCCTAAAATGGCAGCATGCATTGTGATGGAAGGATGACAACTGAAATTATTGTCCATGCTTTGTATTAACCAATCTTTCCAGCTGGTGTGAACTACATAGCACATCATCAGCAAGCATTAATTTTGTATTCATGTATCATGTCTACAATGCCTGGAAATACCGAGTTTAACCATGTTTGTCTTCAGAGGATGTTACCTGTACATATGATACATCTCTGTGTTTGCATGTTTGAGGGTATCATCCTGCTGAGTGAAACATGTGTACTCCTGCTGCTGTGTATGCAATTTGCCAGGTTGAGATCATTACATATGTGCACGCTGTGGGTGCACCACTGTATTCACTCAGCGTTGTGATCCTTAGCTACATTTGAAACTCAACTGGATGCTATTTGGCCTTTAGCACAACTATCTGTGGCACTACGTCAATCACTGGAAAATGTCAAGCCTGACACAGGTGTCAGTGACTACATGATGGGTATGTCTAGCAGTGGCATGTATGAGTCACGCGTTAAAGAAGGGGTTAACAGCATGCTTCATCTCTTTGAGTACCAGAAGGGAACACAACGCATGGCAAGGTTATGTGTTGGATACTTCTCTGGCACTCACAGGGATGAACTGAGCTAGGATGTGTAGTCTGTTACTGATAAGGTTATAGATCAACATTTACATTCATATACACTAACAACAGTGTGCTGTTTCAAAACATCAGGCAGAGATGCAACACATATGTTGAACTACCGCTATGATAACAGGGTATTGGTTGGGGGACAGGGTAGAGTGTTTGTTGCTTACCGGTAGCCTGGGGAGTCCTGTCCTCTCCTGTGTCACAGTCACCAGGGATGCCCTCTACTGCTGTCGTGGACAAACTGGCACGTAACAGCTCCTCCCAGCCATTGAAGGTGATGAATGATGGAGGGCCACCACCAGTTCCTCTTGCATTGGCTGGCAAATTCCCCAGCTACTTCTTTACTCTCCTCATCCACCTCTTCTTGATACCTTCCACCATTTTCCTGTACTCTGAGACTGTATTCACCATATCATTCACCTCATGCCATGCCTGCTTCCTATGGGCACCAATGCCCCTGCTCTTCTCTGTGCCAAACAGAATGTACTCCCAATCCAGGATCCCATGCACTAAAGCCATAGTCTCTTCAAATGGGAACTTTCACCCTCCAGTGGAGACTCAAATTTTTGTGACGTGGAACCCACAACCTACACTGGCCCTGGCTACGTGTGTCCCTCCCCAACACCTACTCCCCGTCCCACTGCCAGCTCCCTCCCTGCCTGATCAGTGCCTGTCACTTGGCTGGTACCTCTCCTCCTACCTGCCCTCCTCTCCTTCCCTGCCCATGCATGCCCTGAACACTTTCCTCCTCTCCATCTCCACTCCCCATCCCTCCAATCCTCTCCCTGCCATCTCTCCTCTCCCCATCCCTCCAGCCTCCACTCCTCTCTCTGCCAACTCGCCTCTCCCCCTCCCTCGAGCCTCACTCCTCTCCTTGCTATCTCTCCTCTCCACCTCCCTCACACCCACTCACACACAATCACTCACACAGGCACTCACTCAAGCAATGGATCACAATCACCCTCTCCCTTGCACTCACTCAGTCACACTGTAGAAAAAAATATTAAATGTTTGTAGTGTTAATAAAAAAAATGTGTGTTTGTGACAGTGTGTGGATGTAATGTGTGATATATGTTCAAAGGTGTAATATGTGTTATTTTAATGTGCAAATCGCTCCTCTACCTACACTGACCTACCTCTCTCCAGTGACTGCTCCTCTCTCTCTAACACTATCCTCCGCTCCCTCCCCAACACTCACTCCCCGTCCCACTGCCAGCTCCCTCCCTGCTTGATGAGTGTCTGTCGCTTGGCCGGTACCTCTCCTCCTACCTGCCCTCCCTCTCCTTCCCTGCCCATGTATGCCCTGAACACTTTCCTCCTCTCCATCTCCACTCCTCTCCCTGCCATCTCTCCTCTCCCCATCCGTCCAGCCTCCACTCCTCTCCCTGCCATCTCTCCTCTCCCCATCCCTCCAGCCTCCACTCCTCTCCCTGCCATCTCTCCTCTCCCTCCAGCTCTAGCTCAAAGAACCGCTAATCACAGGCAGTGTTTGGTGTTTTTTGTGGGTTTTTATACATTTTTTGGACTAATATTGATACTTTTCTGGCTTGGCATTGGCTGGGGCTTGGATTTGGCCTTACTGTCGTCAAATGCTCACCAATTTCCTTTCACGTTGATGTTTTCTGTGTTCTGTTATGTGGAAGTTTAACAGATAGTGTATTTAAAACAGACAACACCAGTTTTAACATTCTGGCGGCCTACACCAGTTGTTCTATTTCTTGGTTCTGCAATAGAATACCAGCAAAACACATGTTGCTATATTGCTCTGTGCTTGATTTTACTATTCCTCCAGTTTTACCGGTTGTAATAGTTTTGAGCCCCTATAGTAATATGTACAGTACTGGAGACCTCATCTCCAGAAAGATATAGATACTCTAGAGAAAATTCAGAGAAGGGCTACTAAAATGGTGACTGGTTTATAGGAAAAGAAATATCAGGATAGACTAAAGGATCTGAACATGTATAGTTTGGAGGAGAAAAGAGAGAGAGGTGATATGATAGCATGCCTCCCAACATTTCAAATGGCTAAAGAGGGACACTTGTGTTTTAGGTGGTGTGGATGGTGGGCAGGGCAGATAATTATTAGGTTATATCTGACAACCCTTATTGTAACTAAATAAATTCTTTAGAAGAAGACCAAAGTATTTTATTTACACAGAATAATTTATAAAGATATGTACTGAAGTTTATACAAACATAAATGTGAGTTTTATTGCTCTGGGGTAATGTGATACACTTATATACACACACACACACACACACCACTTTTCTGATCTCCTAAAATATGTGATATGGTATGTGATAGAAACATTCAAATAAATGAAGGGATTCAATAAACTGGAGGAGGGAAGTACATTTCAAAGGAGTAAAAATGTTAGGACAAGAGGCCATAGTCTAAAACTAGAGGGACACAGGTTTAGACGTAATGTAAGAAAGTTTTACTTCAGTAAAAGGGCAGTAGATAAGTGGAATAGCCTACCAGCAGAAGTGGTAGAAGTTAATACAGTGACAGGCATAAGGCTGTCCTGAACATAAGACAAGACCAAATAAGGATTGAGGTTTTTACAGTAGGAATATGGGCAGACTAAATAAGCCAAATGGCTCTTATCTGTTTCTATGACTCTTTGAGGGGCTTGTATCAGACTTCAAATGAGATAAGTTCATTGCCCACTTTGGCATAATATCCATTGCCCACAAATTGCTACACAGATACCTCACAGGTGTCCAAATAAATCTCTGTAGAATGGCATTGGCAAAATTCAATAACATATATTAAATATATATATATATATATATATATACACACACACACATTAATCGTTTAACCCACTGAATGCTAGAGAGGGCTCCAGTACACTGCAAAGCATTATGTTGCAGATCTTTCTAGCATATAAGGGTTTAAAAGACATATTTAAGCCAATGGTCATTTAGGAACTTTTTATTTCGCCCCTGTATTGCAGCAGGTTTGTTCCAGAGTTACTCCATTTCCTCTTAGTCCATCCATCTCAGTTACGTATGCATAAACTTGGGGGGTGTTGTGCTCTGGTGTGATAAAGGTGAAATAAACTGTCCATTGCAGTAAACTACAATTCCTGTGCTACAGCATGAAGCCTATGCAGTAAGATATCTCCAATACATAGGCTCTATAGAATAACAGAGGAAATAGAGGGTTTATTACAGTGGAGAATCTCTCACACCTTTATCTACCTCCTGGACAAACAATTGGCATTTTTGCTAGGTAAACACTTCAATTTCTAGGTGAGTCTTAATGCTTGACAAAAGCACACCTGAGAATTGTAAATGTCAAATATCAGTTTTTCGTTTACTCATTTGCTGTGGGGTGCTGTATTATTACATTTATGAACATAATATAGTCATAGGTATAACACATGTTCAGGAATGCAACAATTCTAGACAAAAAAGCACTATGAGGTTCTTGTATGTGTTCAGTGCTTAGGATGACTGTTATTATTAATGCATCATCCATATATCTATGTAAAATAACATATCCTTGTTATTTTACAAGATTCACACAAAGAATTGGGCTTTTATTCTACATTCCTATAAACACATGTACATATACATATCATATACTACCTTTGGTCTGTAATGTAAATTTTTAATTTAAAATCTGTGTCAAAATTCATGTGTTCCTTGTGTAAATGTGTGTACTACATACAAGGAATTACCTAGAATTTGCATGTTTTTAAATATGCCATTAACACATTAAGTCACATCATCAGCAATTTCAACATGAACATACATTGTTTCTATAACAATATTCATACACTGTGTGCGTTTGTGGTTATCACATGATTGGGAGTTATTTTGAAGGGACCTGCAGTGAAGGTGATGTATGTGGCATATGTACAGAACAGCAGAGTGAGATGGAGGTACAATCAACTGAATTGTGTATCTGTGGGAAGCCAGTACAGGAATGGTAGTGAGGCACGATGGAGGTGTAGTGACAGGGAAGTAAATTTGTCTAGGGTGAAAAGAGGAACAACAGAATATGGTATACAAGTACTAATTTTTAGTTCTGTGTTTCCAATACAATAATAAAAAAGGATCTGTGATTAAGGTATAGTTGCATGGAGGAGAGTAACTACAGGAATAGTAAAAAAAAAAAAAAAAAAAAAAAAATCAGCATGGAGGATGGTGACAGAGCACTACATTTGCAGGGTTGAGTTCTTTTAATTTGGAATAAAATTAAGATACATCTACAGCACCTTATCAATTACCCCAAACCTGTCTGCACCCATTCAGTTACCCAATGCGGAAGGACATTTATGGGTTAAATTCCTACAATCTTCTATATAACAGGCATTATCAGTAGTCTCTGTTTCAGCCTTATCAAAATATGCAAGGGGGGAGAAATGTGATTAGACCTGGTAAACAAGACCATATGGGAGACCTGTGCTAGAGGGTGGAGAAGGCAATGTTAATATAGGAATAGCAGGAATAACAGGATAGAGGTCAGACACCGAGCTGCGTTCATAAGAGATCAGGGGCAGAATTAGGATAATAATATTATGGAGAATAGCATGGAGGTGTCAGAATTCTATGTGTGTGTTGGGCAGGGTGAAGACAAGAATAACAGAATGGCAGCTTACCTGATTATGCAGATAGATGGGTTCACAAGCGAAGAAGATAATCCTAAAATCTCCTGCACAATATTCTTCTCTCTGTTTTCCCTGTCTTTAACTCTTTCCAAAAAATATCTGCTCTCTTTAACCTTTTTATTATCTAGCTCCTCTATGTATTTGCCTCTCACTTTTTCACAGCAGTGAATGAAATGGTCCTGACACCTCTGCAGGCAAAATTATCTTCCCCCTCCCCACTACCAATTCCTCGCTCCTCCCTCCATCCCTCTCTCTCCCCCTGACAGTCACCAAGGCAACTGAGCATCTCAGTGCACACAGCTGTAACTAGAGGAGATTACTCTACAATGCTACTTGCACCACAAAACAAGAGTAGCAGTGTAACATTTGCTTGGAGCAGATTAAGAATATGCTAGTGCAGGACAAGAGTAAGAATGCTAGGTTTAAGAGGAGCAATTATTGATTATTAGAGCTTGAGTTAAGAGAAGCACTGGGCTTAGTGCAGGGAGAGAGCAGTGCAAGTGTGCTGTGTGTGATACAAGCAGGTTGAGTGCATGGTAAGCACTGCTACATATGTGTACAGTGGTGTATTGTACATAAATGGATATGAAGGACCACTGTAAGTGATGAGTATTTGTGTACCCTGCTCACTGAGCATAATTATTTGATGAGGCTGAAAAAAAAGTCACATCCATGTAGCTCCTTTGTGGATTCAGAGAAAAGCAAACAAAACCCCAGTGAAGTAGTTCCCAATTATGTCCCAAGTGGATAGAAATGTCTTCTTCACTACAAATTACAGATTTCTCCCCTGCTCAACACCCTTCCCGCATTGAAATAACCTCATCTTTAGTATTAGAAACCTATGAACAATGCATAAACTTGGGCTGTATAGATTCTAAAAGAACACTGCAGTATGGGTTTTCATATGCAATCACTATAAAAAGGGATATATAACCACCTTATACAGGAAGAGGGAAAGGGACATAAAGGAAATAGAAACAGAGAAAAGGGATGGAAAGTTAAGGGACAGGAGAAAGGGATTGATTTAAACAGTGTTACGGTTTTCTGACACTCAGACAAATGTTAAAAGTAAAAACACAGTTTTATTGAAATAAAATCAAAGGACAGCGCCCCTGGTGACCAGGACAGGCATAAACAGTAATGACAGAGACAGACTCAAATACGTATGAGTAAACTATAATGATCAGAATAAATGAATGGACAAGGGTTAATGTGAGAGCAACTGATCAGTCTCTGTCATGGTAATAAGCTAACGCCCAGAAGTAAATATCAGTCTCTTGATGGTGCAAAGGAAAGGTGTAGTAGGCAACTGAACAGAATCACTCTCTGCTAGCTGTATAATAGGACGCCCAAGTGAACAGCAAAGGTTAGACCAGAGCTAGGCTAATACCTCCTTAGAGGAATGTAATGGATGGAAGCCACTGCTGGAGCAAATGGAACTGGAACCTGAAAAGCCCTTAGCACTCGCAACTGAAAGAAACCCTGAGTGCCAACAGAACACCCCTTGGGTGCCAGTATGAACCAACACTGCACAAGCGATAGTGAGCCAACGCACTGGTAATGCGATAGTGTAACACAGTGAGCACTTGGAGACCAGAGCCGAGACACCCTTCCGGTGCCGTCACGGAGCAACACACGGCAAGAGCAAACAGGAGGCCACTAGCACCAGGTGGTGCTACCACGGTGCAGACCGAGCACCGGAATGGAAACTGCAATGCTCGTATGAACGGATAGGCTAGGTCACTAAGGCACAGGCTCAGTAAGTGTAATAGACTCGGATGAAACGCACAGGCTTGGCAAGTGTAAGGATGCAGGCTCGATAACGGAGGCAACCAGCACAGCAAGGGTTTAGGGCAGGTTTGGTAACAGAGACAACAGCTCAGCAAGGCTATAAGACTGCACGGTAATGGAGGCCACAGCTCGGCTTAGCAGAGAAATGATTAGTCAGAGCGATACTATGCACAGTTCAGAATGTCGCAGGCAGGCGACCGGGAACACAGGAGCACAGGATGCGATCACGGAGCAGGAAGCGTCAGCCGGAACCGGGTCAATCACGAATCAGGAACGTCAGCCAGAACCGGGTCAAATCACGGAGCAGGAACAGAGAATGGTCAGACGAGCTGGGTCGGTACACAGGAACATAGCAACAAAGCTCAGGATCAGGACCACCACAAAAGGGCATCTGACAGGTGCCATAGGCCCAGTATATAAAAGAACATCCTGGGCGGGCCAATCAGCCTCCTCCAATGCACAGGTATCATCACAGAGATTGACAGGGAATCACGGGGACCATGATAGTACCCCCCTCTCAAAGACCCCCTCCCCTGCCTGAGGGTCTAGGTTTCTGAGGATATTTAGAGTGAAAATTGCGCATTAATCGTGGAGCACGAAGGTCTTTCTGGTCGACCCAAGAACGCTCCTCAGGTCTGTAACCTTTCCAGTGGACCAAATATTGCAAATTGCCTCTAAATCTCCTGGAGTCAATCATACTCTGTACTTCGTATTCCTCTTGGCCTTGAACATCCACCGGCCCAGGAACCACAGGAGTGGTAGTGTAGCCGTTGCATACCAAGGGCTTCAACAGTGACACAGTGCGTATGCCACGGGGTTAACCTTACGGATAATCTTGAACGGACCAATGAACCGGGGAGCCAATTTGTTGGATGGCACTTACAGATTGAGATTCCTGGAGGAAAGCCATACCCTGTCCCCAACCTGGAAGGATACCGCTGGCAGCCATCTGCGATTGGCATGCCGCTGATGTCTCTGGAAGGACTGGTTGAGGGACCTCTGCACCTGTGCCCAAGTGGAGCGGAACTGCTCGATGTGCTCATCCAGAGCCGGAATCTGTTGTGACTGAAACGAGTCTTGGAGCAGACATGGCTGGAACCCATAATTAACAAGAAATGGAGAGCTCCCAGACGATGAATTAACTGCACAGTTCCACTGTAACAGGTCGGCCCAATTATCATGATGATCAGTCATGAAGCATCGCAGAAACTGCTCCAGTCCCTGATAGGCACGCTCAGCTGCCCCGTTGGTCTGGGGATGGTAGGCGTAGGAGAAGGACAGTTGTATGCCCATTTGGCTACAGAATGCCCTCCAGAATCTCGACACGAATTGACTCCCTTGGTCCGAAACTATCACTCTGGGAACCCCGTGCAAGAAAATACTTCTCTGGCAAAAACTATTGCCAATTCCTGGGCCGAAGGAAGACCAGAGAGGGGTACGAAATGAGCCATCTTCGAGAACCTATCTACCACCATCAGGATAAACGTATAGCCCTTAGATACCGGCAACTCTCCCAAAAAATCAATGGATATGTGAGACCAAGGGCATTCACCATTAGGCACAGGTTGGAGCAGACCCACTGGGAGATTTCTGGGGATCTTAGCGCGGGCACAGGTGGCACAGGCAGCAGTAAATGCAGAACAGTCAGCTTTCAGAGAGGGCCACCAAAACATTTTGATAGTGACCATGCCAACTGATCCCTCCCAATATGCCCAGCTGCCTTAGATGAGTGATAGGTCTCGAGTAAACGGGTACGGAAAGGCTCATCCACAAAGCACTTGCCAACTGGGGTTTCAGGAGGTGCCCGAGCTTGAGATGCCAAAAGTTGCTCCCCCAGTGGCGAAGTGATACTGGTACGTATCGTAGCCAGAATCCTATCTGGCTGAATGATAGAAACCGGGGCTTCATCCCTCTCAACGTCTGTGCAAAACTGTCTGGATAGAGCATCTGCCCTAATGTTCTTAGACCCAGGCAAGTAGGACACTATAAAGTTGAACCTTGATAGGAATAGTGCCCACCTAGCTTGGCAAGAGGACAGCCTTTTAGCCTCTGAAAGGTAAATCAAGTTTTTATGGTCCGTAAGAATTAATACCGGGGTTCTTGTGCCTTCCAATAAATGTCGCCATTCTTTTAATGCCAGGATGATAGCCAACAATTCCCTATCATCAATTTCGTAATGGCTTTGGGCACTGGATAGTTTCTTGGAAAAGAACCCGCACGGTCTCAGGTTGCCACCCTCCTTGGGGCGTTGGGAAAGAACTGCCCCTACCCCAACCTCCGAGGCATCGACCTCTAACGTGAACGGCAGGGTGGGATTGGGGTGGGACAGTATAGGAGCGGAGGCAAATGCAGATTTGAGGGTTTCAAAGGCCTTTTCCGCTGCATCAGACCATTGAGAGGGATTAGCACCCTTGTGCGTGAGGTCAGAGAGAGGTTTTATAATGGTGGAAAAATTCTGAATGAATTTCCTGTAATAACTGGCAAAGCCCAAGAACTGTTGGATAGCTTTTAACCCTTTTGGTCATGGCCATTGTAGGACTGCTGCCAATTTTTCTTCATCCATGGCAATGCCATCCTTGGATATTACAAAACCCAAGAAGGGTACTTTGGAACAATGAAATTCACATTTTTCTAATTTACATAACAATTTGTTCTTGCGTAACCGGAGCAGCACCTCTGACACATCCTGGATGTGATGGGTTAGGTTAGCAGAGTGAATCAATATATCATCAAGATATACGACTACACAGGACTGTAGCAAATCGCTGAGGATATCATTGATGAACTCTTGAAATACGGCAGGCGCATTACATAATCCAAAAGGCATGACTAAATATTCATAGTGGCCAGACCTAGTATTGAATGCCGTTTTCCACTCATCCCCAGCCCTGATCCTTATCAGGTTGTAGGCGGCACGTAAATCGAGTTTCGTAAATATAGAAGAGCCTTTCAACCTGTCAAATAACTCCGTAATGAGTGGCATGGGGTATGCGTTCTTGGACTTGAGCTTATTAAGTCCAGGGTAATCAATACATGGTCGTAATTCGCCACTTTTCTTTTTCACAAAAAAAAACCCCTGCACCTGCAGGAGAGGATGATTTGCGAATGATCCCCCGTTTAAGGGCATCCTCAATGTATTCCTCCATGGCCTTATTTTCATCACAGGACAATGGGTACGTCTTGCCCCTCGGTGGCACCACTCCCGGGGGCAAATCAATAGCGCAGTCATACGGCCTATGCTGCGGTAATGTGCTAGCCTCTCCTGTACTGAATACGTCACTGAACTTGCTGTATTCAGCTGGCACGGAGGGAGAGGTACACATGATCTTGACTGGATGAGACAGACAGTGATCAGTGCAGTAATCAGACCAAGACTTGACCTCACATCTTTGCCAGTCAAACTGGGGATTATGAAGCAATAACCAAGGGAACCCCAGAATGACTGCGTGAAGGGGTGAATGTATGATCTGGAAACAAAGTAATGAGAGGAGTTTCCATAGTGATGAAAGCTGGTTCTAGAGGTCTGCCATCAATGGCTAGCGGAGTCTCTCTTTTAGACAGAGGAATATTGTGCGTTTCAGCAAAAGCCCGGTCCATGAAATAGCCTGCTGCACCAGAATCTACCAAAGTTAGTGCCTCCACAGCTTGGTCACCTATGAGGAAACTCACCGGAATGGTGGGTTTTTTGGAACAGGGATCTGGGGACGATTGTACACCACCTAGGGCCTGTCCCCCAAGGTACCCTAGGTGCGTGCGTTTCCCGGCCGTACCGGACATGTACGTAGTATGTGCCCATTTTTACCACAATATAAGCATAGACCCTGCCTTTTGCGGTGTGCCCGCTCCTCCTTAGACAGTCTGGTGAACCCGAGTTGCATAGGCTCACCCAGTTCGGATACCCGGTCAGGAGGATTGGGAGGCGAGGGTGGGTTTATAGAACCATCGTGCCCATAGGTTTTGGATCTTGCCCTCTTTGCCAGGCCCCTCTCGCGCATGCACGTATCAATGAGCATAACGTAGTCTATGTACTCGTCCAAATCGGTAGGCACTTCTCTGGCTGCCATCTCATCTTTAATAGCGTCTGATAACCCTTGGGAAAAAACTGCCACCAGCGCCTCAATATTCCAACCTACCTCTGCTGCCAGTATCCGAAATTCTATAGCGTAATCGCCTACAGTACGCTCGCCCATCTGTATTTCCATCAATCTTTTGGCAGCAGAGGTGGCTCTCCCAGGTAGCTCGAATACTGTCCGAAACTTTTTGACAAATTCATCGAAGTTCAGTGTACATGGTTTGGCCTTTTCCCATAAAGGGTTAGCCCATGCCAGGGCTTTGCCAGTTAATAGAGATATCATGAACCCCACCTTGCTACGGTCGTTCGGGAAGGCATGAGGTGTCAGTTCCAAGAATATCTCTAGCTGGTTAATAAACCCCCTGCACAGAGTGGGTTCGCCATTATATCTTAACGGTAACGGCGCCGCCGCCGTTAAGCTTCTGGAGGAAGCAACCATTTGCCCAGCAATGTTATCCGGTGTCATAACTGGGGGGACCACCAGATTTTGGTTAGGTTTATCAAGATGTACCGTACATTCTAGTAAAGTTTGCATGGCCAGTGCCAACTGGTCCAGGCATTGCTCGTGAACATCCATCCTCCAGTGGAGGTTCTGTGCATTACCGTCACCTTTACTGTCAAAGGTCATGGCCCTTTCGTACTGTTACGGTTTTCTGACACTCAGACAAAGGTTAAAAGTAAAAACACAGTTTTATTGAAATAAAATCAAAGGACAGTGCCCCTGGTGACCAGGACAGGCATAAACAGTAATGACAGAGACAGACTCAAATACGTATGAGTAAACTATAATGATCAGAATAAATGAATGGACAAGGGTTAATGTCAGAGCAACTGATCAGTCTCTGTCATGGTAATAAGCCAACGCCCAGAAGTAAATATCAGTCTCTTGATGGTGCAAAGGAAAGGTGTAGTAGGCAACTGAACAGAATCACTCTCTGCTAGCTGTATAATAGGACACCCAAGTGAACAGCAAAGGTTAGACCAGAGCTGGGCTAATACCTCCTTAGAGGAATGTAATGGATGGAAGCCACTGCTGGAGCAAATGGAACTGGAACCTGAAAAGCCCTTAGCACTCGCAACTGAAAGAAACCCTGCGTGCCAACAGAAACAGAGCCAGAACACCCATTGGGTGCCAGTATGAACCAACACTGCACAAGCGATAGTGAGCCAACGCACTGGTAGTGCGATAGATAGTGTAACGCAGTGAGCACTTGGAGACCAGAGCCGAGACACCCTTCCGGTGCCGTCACGGAGCAACACACGGCAAGAGCAAACAGGAGGCCACTAGCACCGGATGATGCTACCACGGTGCAGACCGAGCACCGGAATGGAAACTGCAATGCTCGTGTGAACGGATAGGCTAGGTCACTAAGGCACAGGCTCAGTAAGTGTAATAGATTCAGATGAAACGCACAGGCTTGGCAAGTGTACGGATGCAGGCTCGATAACAGAGGCAACCAGCACAGCAAGGGTTTAGGGCAGGTTCGGTAACGGAGACAACAGCTCAGCAAGGCTATAAGACTGCACGGTAACGGAGGCCACAGCTCGGCTTAGCAGAAAAGTGATTAGTCAGAGCGATACTATGCACAGTTCAGAATGTCGCCGGCAGGCGACCGGGAACACAGGAGCACAGGATGCGATCACGGAGCAGGAAGCGTCAGCCGGAACCGGGTCAATCACGAATCAGGAACGTCAGCCAAAGCCGGGTCAATCACGGAGCAGGAACGTCAGCCAGAACCGGGTCGAATCACGGAGCAGGAACGTCAGCCAAAGCCGGGTCAATCACGGAGCAGGATCGTCAGCCAGAACCGGGTCGAATCACGGAGCAGAAACATCAGCCAAAGCCAGGTCAATCACGGAGCAGGAACGTCAGCCAAAACCGGGTCAAATCACGGAGCAGGAACAGAGAATGGTCAGACGAGCCGGGTCGGTACACAGGAACACAGCAACAAAGCACAGGATCAGGAACACCACGAAAGGGCATCTGACAGGTGCCATAGGCCCAGTATATAAAAGAACATCCTGGGCGGGCCAATCAGCCTCCTCCAATGCACAGGTATCATCACAGAGATTGACAGGGAATCACGGGGACCGTGATAAACAGATGGGTTGAATCTATATATAAAAGAGGAAACATCATTAAATAATTTATGTCTCTCTCAGGAGACAAACACACCCAGGGGCAGCAATAAGGAGGAGATATTCATATCTCCTCCATACTGCCAATCCTGGAGATACAGCGGGCATGATTTTGACAGGAGTTGCTTGGGGGCCTAAGGCCACTCCTGTCAAAAATCTCTACAAGGAGTTTTCCCTCCCTCAACATCTGCCTAAACAAAGAAAAAAAAACATGGCTGACACACACACACAAAATGCCCTCACCTGCACCTCTCCTATGACCAAAACCTGCTCCTGCTCCGCACCAACCCCCCCCCCAAATATGCCCTCACCTGGACCTCTCCAATCCATCCACTTTCTTTCTCCCCTGCCAAGACATCCTTCATCTGGCCCATCAGTGTCAATGTCCTGGTGCAGCACTTCTTTGCAGCATTCTAACAAATGCAGTTACTGTACATGCTCAAAAAATAAAATAAAAATATACCTTCTCATAAGTTACATAAATTAATCCCGGTACCTGTAATAAAAAGCCACCCCCCCCTCCGAAAGCTGTGACTGCCATGCTACAATCTCCCCCCGCTTCCTCTGCTGCTCTGCCTCCCTTGCAGGGCTTCATGCACTCAACAACAGCATGATGTTCAGGTCCTGACAGGGTAGTACCATACTTTCAATGAGCTTACCGCTGCTTATTAAATGCATGGTGCCCTATCAGGATCTCAATATCCTCACAAACCTATGTTCAGAGCAAGAGGGCCTCTCCAAGGGAGCCAGAGCAGCTGAGGAAGCAGACAGTGATTTCTCAGTTGCCAATCTGCTGCCTCTATGTCCATCGTTCTGATATGCACTTGCATCTATGGGGACAGGATGCACATACATGTATGTGTTCGCACCACAACATCGCTGCACCATGTAGTATCTGTGGAATGACCTCTTCACACTTTTAACCCTCTGAGTGCCAGCCGGGTATCCAATGCATTGGGAAGCAATACATTGGTTACCCTCTGCCACTCAGAGGATTAACACACCTCATTACGCCGCATGACCAGTATCTTCCTATATTATATGTAGATTACATCCATTTCATACACACCTACCAAGAAAACACAGAATACTCAAAAAAAAACCATTTCTCATTCAATAAAAACTACATTGTTTGCTTTAAACACCTTCATAACTTCTTAACAAATATATTTGCCTCATGTCAGTATCCCTATCCAATGTCACGAACCACACTTACATTCCTATAAAAACACCACTCACGTGCTATGATCATCATTGGCTTCACATTTCTCAATAGCCAATTAAAAAGAGTTTAGGAGAGATGAAAATACAATTAGAAAAAACAGTGAGCACTGCTAAGTACATTATATACACATACAGCATGCTACTTCTCACATTATTGTGTTTGGAGGACTTATGCAAACCTTACACCAATGAAAGCTGCATTCACCCCAAGGTAGGGGAATTCATATGTGTATTAGGTCAGGATAAAAGTATTGTAAATTACTTGGCCACAAACGTAATTGCGTATGTGGACTTCCTCAATCATGTGTATCTCAAATGTTTGTTATGGGTATATAAAATGTTTTTTTCCAGGCCACTTCACTAACAGACCCTTCACAGTATACATCCATCAAAATCAATGCACAATACATAACAAAGTGCACTAAAAAAAGAGACTGGAAACCCTGTCTCCACATTATAAAAGTAGAGCAAAACAAAATAAGTACTGGTAATTAATATAGTGTCTTCATTATTTTCATTGCTCTTGGGACTATGTATAATTTGGCACAAATGCATCTGTACATAAGCACTTTGCATCTAGTCTGCTGTGAACCTCAGTGGAGGTCTATAACATCACCACTTAGGTAACATAATGAATTGGGGTCAGCATTTATGGTTGTGTGTGATATTTATATTATATGTACTTTAATTAATTTACATAGTAGCATAGTAAATTAGGTTGAAAAAAGACACAAGTCCATCAAGTTCAACCTCATAAACCAGAAAAATTAGAATTATATAAGTGTCACCCAATTGCAGGAAGCCTGCAAGAGAGGGAGTGCTGGGGTGTGTCGCTGGGGTGCGAAGCTGGTCGTGCGTTGGCTGCCTATTGTCAGACCTTGCTGCGGCTACGGCCGGTTAGAGGTGCCAACCGCAAGGCTAGATGACTAACTCCAGAAAAGCTGGAAGTCAGTCCAGGATGGCCTGACAATAAACAGCACGAACTCTCCTGCAGGGGAGAGTGCAGGCTAGAGAGCGAGGAGTGGAGTGCGTAGATGGAGAGCGTAGGCCACAATAGTAGCTGAAACTCTCCGTGGGGTAGTAGGGGCAAGGTTTACAGGAGTTGACTCAAGGAATAGGTCAGAGGAATAGCTGTGACTCACACTGGACCTCCAAACACAGGAGACACACAGCAGGAGTATAATCTAATGCCAGGCAGGGTCATACACAATTAGGAGCTGGACTGGAATCACTAGACAAGAGAAGGGTCAATGGTCAGGCAGGGTCATACACAGATATCAGGACTGGAATCACTAGGCAAGAGATTGGTCAAAGGTCAGGCAGGGTCATACACGGATATCAGGACTGGAATCACTAGGCAAGAGATGGGTCAAAGGTCAGGCAGGGTCATACACAGATAGCAGGACTGGAATCACTAGGCAAGAGATGAGTCAAAGGTCAGACAGGGTCATACACGGATAGCAGGACTGGAATAAGGTACTCTGGACTTGAACAAGAGAGGTTAACACTGGGCAAGAAGCTGCTCTAAACAGGAGCTCAGGAAGCAGCATCCACCTGGCTACAGAACACTGTAATAGTGCTCTGCAGCCAGGGACTGGGGGAAAGATAAAGGTGTTGCGCATTGCGTCATCCGCACGCGACGCCCGACACTTCAGGTGAAAAGACCGAGCCGGCAGTGCCTTGTGCCAGTGCACAGCGGCATCGGTCAGGAAGAGGATCTGAGAAGGAGGCGCCAGGGACTGCAGACACGGTGGAGGCAGAACGGAGCACGCCAAGCACCGAGACGGTGTGTGATGGCAGGCTCCAGAAGAGAGGTAGGGATGCGGGTGACAATAAGCCTTTCTGCCTCCATGTGAATATTAGCCTATTTACTGGATCTTCCAGTTTTACCTACTAATACACAGTCTAATCCTGTATGTTCCCTGTTGAAAGAAATGCATCTAATCTTCTATTAAATGTATCCATTGTATTTGCCATTACCACATCCTTGGTCAAAGAATTCCACAATTTAACAGACCTTTCTGTAAAAAAAACCTTTCCTCTGCTGAAGTGTATATGCTCCTTTCTTCTATTTATTTGATCAGGCCTTGGAATGAAAAGCTCATCAAAGAGATGTATTGTATTGACCTTGCATATACTTAAATAGTGTAACAAGATACCTCGCAAATACTTAAATAGTGTAACAAGATCTCTTTTTAGTCATCTTTTCGCTAGAGTAAATAAACCAAGTTCATGTAGACATTCTTCATCCATGAAGTCTTCCATTCCGTTAATTCATTTTGTTGCTCTTCGTTGTACACTCTCCAGTTCTAGAATATCCTTTTTCAGAACTGGTGTCCAAAAGTGAACCGCATGTTCGAGGTGTACACTTGCTTTAATACATCTTTTTATGCACGACAGGAATTTGTTTGCTTTTACTACTGCTGTTTGACACTGGTTACTGTTTCCAAGTTTATAATTTACAAGAATTTAGTTAATGTATATGTCTTGGGTCCATCAGCCACAAACTGAAAATTTTTAAAAGCTACATGTTTGAAACAAATTTACACTTCACCAATAGAGTACATAACGTCCACCCCTCATGATCATACCTGGGAACTTTCAGTTGAGGGCTACCCGGAGGGTAGTCCTCTGTTCAGCAGGGGGTAACAAAAATGACGCTAATCGCGTCAAAAAGGGGTGGGGCTTAACTCGAGTGTTGGGGGATTTAACCCTTTGAGTGCCAGAGTGCTACGGAATGCATTGCAAAGCAATGCATTCCGTACCACTCTGGTACTCAGAGGGTTAAATGTGTCACACAGAAGGCTGGGGACGGAGGCACAACGGGAGAAAAAGCAGATGTGGCAGAGTTTCAATAGAAACTCTCCACATCCGGAGGAATCTGCCTCTGCCCCGGAGACCCGGTAAAGCTCTGTCAGAACCGGAGTCTCCGGGGCAAATCCGGAGAGTTCCCAGGTATGCTCATGATGTATAATCAAAAGGTGAGGGATATGTAAGCAAGAAACTATAAACTTGGTAGACATGGAGTGAAAAGAAATTAAAAAAGATGTGATGCTATGTTCACTTAAAAGGCAATTGACAATTTCTAACCTTTCAAAAATATGCATAAAACATTATTTTTTTGTACCTCTACACACAGGATAGCTTTCTAGGGTTGTGCTAGTTTTTAGCAGGGTGTTGCTAATTTCTGAAAATCTAAGTGTTGCTGTAGTAGTTTGAAACTAGTTGCATTATTGCTCTCTTTCTACCATTAGGGTACTAATTACATTAACCCTTTCAGTGCCAGAGCATTGCAAAGAAACTCGTTGGTTACCTCTCTGGCACTGAAAGGGTTATTCCCAAAGCTCTCTGTGATTGTACCTGCATCACTGTCTGTTCTCTTACGGATACCCACACACACAAAACATCTCTATCATTGCATTACCATGGTGCATTCTTTTCCATATATATTAACCAAACTCGCAGCTTTCACTGCAGCTATAATGACCCCAAGCATACTACTGCTCTATATTATTGAGAATCTCTACTGAATTCCTACCTAGCCTTTCATTTGTAACTGTATTTTGCGTTACCCACAGCTGTTTTACTTCTAATCTTATATTAACCCCACTTTCAGACACACAGTTCTCTCACATTACCCATTCTGACACACTCATCATGCTTTTTGTACCTCTCCTTCCATATGCACAATTTAAACATAACACCTGTATTGAACACATAAATAGACAAAGCTCACTGTTCCTGTACTGATCTCAAACACATCTTTCACAGTAAATGCACATTTCTACACACACACACACACACACACGTGCCCTCCTTCACCCCCTTCTCTCACACATCCATTCTGCTTTTTCTGAATCACAAATATAACTATGTTGTTCAGCACTGTCCTGTTTACTTTGCCATCCCACCAAACATACCCCCTGCTCATCCTTCTTCAAAGACTCACATTGGCCCATGTTTATAAAAGCATACTGGAGTTATTCTGGAGTAATCCAGCTGCACCATAGGGAACAATTAAAAATTCCCATGTACTGAAATAGAGAATTATAACCCCTTGAATGGCAGTGAGGTCTCCAATGTGTTGCATGGCAGTATATTGGAGACCTATCTGGTATTCAAGTTGTTAAAAGCCCAGTTTAATTTTACAGGTATCTGTATTTGTCCCTTAAGGTGCACTTGGCTTACCCCAGAATAAATCCAGTTTGCTTTTATTAATATTGTTAAAGGGATAGTAATACTTAAAATGTAAAAAAAATATGTTGTAGAGTTTATCCCCCTGAGTAAAACAAGGTCACTCCCACCGCTGAAAGGTGTTTCATTCAAAAGTTATTAATTTTCAAAGTTGAATTTTTTAGGTGCAATATCACAGTGGCCTGAAATTGTACAGTGGCGCTGTTGCTACACCATCCTATGGAGATTTATGGTCAACTGACCAGAGCTGTCCATAGGATCGTGTAGCAACAGCGCCACTGTACAATTTCAGGCCACTGTGATATTGCACCTAAAAAATTCAACTTTGAAAATGAATAACTTTTGAATGAAACACCTTTCAGCAGTGGGAGTACCCTTGTTTTACTCAGGGGGATAAACCCTACAACATATTTTTTTTTACATTTTAAGTGTTACTATCCCTTTAATACTCCCTTCATCATTCATCAACCCACAGCTCATCTTTCTCCTCTCCTCCATGTGTATTCACTTACACTCTTCATCAACTATTTATGGAGTGCTCCAATAAATTATCACTTTATAAAAAAATAAATAAAAGCACAGAGAAACTAAAATACTGTACTCTGGGAGACATTTTATTTAGTGTTAATTTTTTATTTTAAAAGATGACTAACAGAAATGGCCCAGTGTTGCTGTGTGTGTATGTGTTTCTAAGTCTGTGGGGGTTTTTTGTAGTTTGTGGCCCTTCCCATTGGCTGTCTGTGCCAGGTTAACACCTGCCTTAGAGAGCATTGGGATAAGAGAGAGGGGAAGCTGAAGACTTCAGAATTCAGTGAGAGTCTGACTCCAAGCTGTGCACAATAACCTCCAGGTACATTCATGTAATATCATAATCCAGATATGGCTTTGCAGCTAGTGTTATACTACAAAATCCCATAATCCTCAGCCAATAGCTGGAAAGCTGTTTGTTGTTCTACATGTCGCCAAGTGATAAGTCGTGATACAAAGTGCCTTGCCTCACCTCTCCTTTTCTAATGGGTCAGGGGAAGGGGAGGGGCAGGGCATCTTGTATTCCTTACACTACACCTAGGATTTAACAACCTGCAGTTCCCCAGCTAGTGCTGAAGCACAACTTTTGACAACTGCTGGTAGCAAAGAAATGCATTGCAAAGTGTGTATTTGTGTTTTGTGTGTATATATGTATAAATACACATACATCTGTGTATGTATGTGTGTGTGCATGTTCTGTGTTTTTCCTCTGTGTGCGTGTTTCTGTGCTTATCTGTTTGATCATGTGTTGGGTGTTATGAGCATGTTTGTGTATACGTTTGTTGTGTGTATTTGTATGTGTGTGTTTGTTGTGTTTTTGTTTGTGTGTATTTTTGTGGTTTGTGCCTGTTTCCTGTGCATTTGTGTGGTGTGTATGTATATTTCTGTGGGATGTGTGTGTGTTTATGTCTTTGTTTCTGTGTAGATTTGTGTGGTGTGTGTATGTTTGTGAGTGTGTTTGTGTGTGCGATTCTGTGTGGTGTGTATGTATTTTGGTGTTTGATGTGGTCTGAATGTGTTTTGTGTGTGTGTGTGTGGTACATGGTGTGCATGTTATGGTATGCATTGTGTGGTTTGTGTGTTTTTTTATATGTGGTTGCTGTGGGATGTGTTGTGTGCTGTGTGAAGTGTGGTGTGTGTTTTGTGTGAAATGTGGTGTGTGTTTTGAGGATTAAAAGTGATTTGGACTGGTTTGGGAATTCATGACACTCAGACAGGGTGAAGCTGGTGTCAACTTATTGCATACAGTAGTGGAGAGGAATTTAAATAGGAAACACATTAATACCCCTTAAAAACAAAATGTTTTTTAAAGGGGATGTATCACCCATATACAAGTTAGCCTGAATACTTACATTATATAGTGAATATGTGTAAAAGTTTATTAATTTATTTTTTAAAGTTCTAGTTGGTTGAAAATGAAGGAATAAACACTGCCCTGCACCAACTTCCGCATAGACTTAGGTTACCTGCTCTGTAACCGCTTTCCATCACTCTGCCTCTGCTCCCCTCCCTCTATCCAACCTCCTCCAATGATGGAAGCTTTCTGTCTGTAAGCTGGAGCGCTCTCATTGGCAGAATCGATATCTAGCCAATGATAGTGCTTCAGCTTACAGGCAGAAAGCCTCCATCATCGGAGGAGGCTAGCTAGAGGAAGGGGAGCAGAGGCAGAGTGACGGACTGTGATTAGCGAGCAGGTAACCACAGTCTACGCGGAAGTAGGTGCAGGGCAGCATGTATTCCTTAATTTTCTCAATATTAAAACAAAGATAGCTGAAGTATTAAATATAAACATAATGTAACCAACGATACATCCATAACTGTCCACCACACACACCCTCTTAGATAGTATGCCACAAACAATATGTTATGTATATTGAAAGCACAGATCACAGCATGGAAGGGCTGAGACTGGCTAAAAAAGAACAGGTAACAGCACCAAAACCAGCTATACCTGTCCACCAATACAAAAAATGAAATACATAAATATTATCAGTATTGGACGACTAAGGTGTATTCATAATCGAGCATTCCTAGGATATGAGTGTATGACCCACATAAATATCCTATAAAAACAGGAAACAGTACAAAGCCAGCTGTGCCTGTTAATAAGTACATAAAAGAACAATAATAGGAAACATAAACGATCTGACAGACATACTGTGGAAAGGATACCTGTGTTACACCAGTGCCAAACCCGTAAAAATATGTTATAGATATAGAAGGTCTATGAAGTGATAAAATATGTTAAATGTACCATAAGTGTCCATGCACCAAAATAGGTGCATAAAATGATCAGAACAAAAAATATAGAACACTAGCGCGCATATAGTAAGTAAGAAACAATATGATTGCGGATAATTTTCAGGGATAACCCCAATCATGAATGCGCTTTCTTGATCTCTGATGTAAATAGGCACATTGGATAATATACGCAGAACTCTCCTGGCTGGATCCGCAATATTCTCCGGCTCCGGTTACACAGTTCTGTGTCTACAGCTCTGGATAAGGTGTCCTCCGGACAGCGTTTTCAAAGATGTCTGTAAGAGCTCTCATACGTCCATCTGCTTCTACGATGTGACTTCCACTGAGATCAGGTGCATACTAATGTTCAGATGTGTCACAAATCCAACGATTTTTGGTGGGAATCTCCCACCTTCCTCAGGGACAATAAATGATACCGACTACCTCAAAACCCACCTGTATTATACCCTCGCTAGTGAGATGTGAGAGGAAACAATAAACTAATTAACCAAATAAATAAGTGAAGGTGTGAAAACGGAGCACCATGAATGTTATTGTTTAACCGTCTCCTCACAGGGCTAGCAAACTATCGTTGTATAATACAAAAACATATGAGTAAAAGCATATGCACAGTATCCACATACATATATACAGAATATACATAAAAATGTACATAATAAATATTTAAAAATACACATACATAAAAACCCATATGCACAGGGGGGAGATATATAAAATAAATGAACCCTACTGGTATGCTATCACAGTGGGTGGAGGTGTATATGTAAAAATAAATTTCTATCCTAAATATATGATCTATAGGAGGAATCCTACACAAGTGGATAGTGTATAAAAGTGGGAATATAATTCTATAGATGGCAGACATTTGGATGGAGACCTAAATATATGAAAAATATCTAAGACATGTGAATAGTGAATAAGACCAAATAATATGGTCAGAATAGATACCCAACCAGCTATTAAGTACAGATGTACTTTTCCAGGACAACCAATCCAAACAAATGTGTAAGACTGGGTTTACCTTGGAAACTATAAAAACTTCCTGAGAGGCATCAGAGGCATATATAAATGATACAATCTATAACAAGCAAAAAAAACATGATAGGAGAAATACACCAGAAAGGATTGGATGGAAGAATATACTAGGGTGAGAACTAAAATTATAAGGAGGACCTAAGAAATATATAATATAACCTTAATATAATATATCCCTAACCTTTTATCATATATCCCTAAAAGGACATAGAGGAAGAGCACCAGATCAAATACACCAGAGGTCTAGCTCTTCATTCAGGACCTCTGGGGCCAGGGCCGGTGCAAGGATTTTTATATACACAGGCGAAGGTGCATTTTGATGCCCCCCCCGACACAATCCACCTGCCCCCCCTGACCTTACCACAGTCCCCTGCCCCCGCCCACATATTCACCTCCACAATGCTCCCTTCATCTCCACATTGCCCTTCCATAATGCCCCTTCATCTGCCCCTTCCATAATGCCCCCTCAGCTCCCTCCTTTATGCCCCTTCATCTCCACATTGCTCCCTCCTTTATGCCCCTTCATCTCCACATTGCTCCTTCCTTTATGCCCCTTCATCTCCACATTGCCCTTCCATAATGCCCCTTCATCTGCCCCTTCCATAATGCCCCCTCAGCTCCCTCCTTTATGCCCCTTCATCTCCACATTGCTCCCTCCTTTATGCCCCTTCATCTCCACATTGCTCCTTCCTTTATGCCCCTTCAGCTCCACACTGCCCTTCCATAATGCCCCTTCATCTGCCCCTTCCATAATGCCCCCTCAGCTCCACACTGCTCCTTCCTTTATGCCCCTTCAGCTACACACTGCCCTTCCATAATGCCCCTTCATCTGCCCCTTCCATAATGCCCCCTCAGCTCCACATTGCCCCTTCCTTTATGCCCCTTCAGCTCCACACTGCCCTTCCATAATGCCCCTTCATCTGCCCCTTCCATAATGCCCCCTCAGCTCCACATTGCTCCTTCCTTTATGCCCCTTCATTTCCACAATGCTCCCTACCTTGAGTCCCTGGTGGTCTAGCTCTAAGAGAGCTCTGTGCCTCCTTCGGCACAGAGCTCAGCCTCCCAGCGCTGTTCTCAGTAATGCAGAGCGCTGGGAGATGATGTCATCTCCCAGCGCTCTGTATTACTACAGAGCCTGGGTAGCTCTGCGTTGTGAGCGTCCCATAGACGCCGCGAGGGAGCGCTTGGTCGTGTAAACGAGCGCTCCCTCGTGGCAGATATAGTTAAAAAAAATAAAAAAAAATAAAAAATATTTCTCAGCTTCTCCCTTTCCGGCGCCCCTCCGATGCGGCGCCCTAAGGCAGCTGCCTGTGCTGCCTTAATGGTAGCGCCGGCCCTGTCTGGGGCCGACGTGTCTAGGCGAAAAATCCATTCTGTTTCCTTTCTAGCTAATAGATAGAAACGATCACCCCCTCTTCTTTGTTGTGGTACATGATCAATAATAAATTTAACCCCTTAAGGACCGGGAAAATCTGAGGTCGTTTTCCCTTAAAGACCGGAGCAATTCTGACCTTTTTGACTATGTCTTTGTTCATCAGTGTTTTCCCTCTTAGGCTTTTATTCCATCCCCATAAATTATATACTGTTTTTTAAGCACAAATAGGGCTTTCTTTTGATACCCCACATATATGGATAACCCACCATTTACTTTATGAAAACTGAAAAAAAAGTAAAAAAAAATTAAAAAAAAAAACACCATTTTTGATTTTTCTCTTGGAATCAATTGGTCACAAAGGGTTAAATTTTTATGCAGACTGCATTAAAAGTATGACCGGTCAGTCAGACCTACAAAATGCGTAGTTTAAAGTGGCCACTGTCCCCCCTGGGTGAAAATCCCCATGTCCCTTTTTGCCACCCTATTTTGACACTTTTTTATCCCTGACATTTGGTGGTGTATATAAGTGTATTACATGGCTCCACAACAATCACACTTGTAAAATTGTTTAATTATGTTTTTTGTTTTTTTTTAAATAAAATTTTTATTTTGTAAAAAAAAAAAGTGTGTTGTGTTTTTAAAAAAAAAAAAAAAAAAAAAAAGAGTATATAATTGCAGGTCAAAAATTGACCTGCATTTAGCCAGCCTCCTGCACCAGCAGTGAATGAGTTAATACCCCTAGCTGCAGTATTTTATTTTGCCACTCTAATTCTCTCTCCCTTACTTTGATAGTAAGGGAGACAGAAGTAGACTAGACACTTGTGGCTCGATTTAAAGGCAGCCGTTAGTAAAAAAAATCACTAACGGGTGTGTTAAGAGTCATGTTGCAATTCAAAGATCCGTCTAAAGAACAGCTAATGGCAGTTGCAGAATCCTTACGGCCGATACACTTACGTGCATTCAGACACATGGAACAACATACCCCAGAGCTATTCAAAGGCTTGCGGTACTGATAACGGCTGAAAAAAAGACACACCTAACGGCTAAAAGTTAAGACCCACTTTTCTCACACGTTAGACACTTAACGGGAAAAACAAAACACCCGTTACATAGGAAAATGCACAAAATGCTTACCGCACAACCATGTAAATGGGAAAATTAACCCGTGCAATGCCAAAACAACACAAAAACATGCACACACAACACAAATCACTCCACACACAACAATAACCAACACCACAGGGACAACGACACACAAAAAAACAACAACACAACATGGCACGTAACAATGGGGGTTATCACACAAAGCAGACACCTGCAAATACAA
Source organism: Rhinophrynus dorsalis (assembly GCA_037306005.1). Taxonomy (NCBI): domain Eukaryota; kingdom Metazoa; phylum Chordata; class Amphibia; order Anura; family Rhinophrynidae; genus Rhinophrynus; species Rhinophrynus dorsalis. The sequence goes on along the minus strand of CM074719.1, from coordinate 246,541,690 downwards.
GCTCACCTGGGCAACATCAACACCGACCTGCACCCCACAACTGCACGCCCGCAAATGGCACACACATAACAAGCACAACACACCACATCTTATAACACACACACACCCCTGAAAACACTTACCTGGACAAAAACAACTCACCATTGGTTAGCACTCACCTCATCACCACACCCACACAACGCCCTAGCAAGTACTTAAAGGGACAACTCAACACACTCACTTGTGGCTTGTTTTCCACTCAGGGAGGGAGAGAGAGAGAGAGAGAGAGAGAGAGACAGACAGACAGACAGACAGACAGATAGATAGATAGATAGATAGATAGATAGATAGATAGAGACAGATAGAGAGAGCAAACAGTATGTTGGGTTATATATTGTTGCGAAAACTGCAGAGAAGGCGTGCAAGAGAGCTAGGGAACATCAGCAACCTCCAAACATGCCTCATCAACAGCCTTCACCTGTTGCAAGTGAGGAGGCTCTGGCTCAGCAGCCACACAGGAGTCCATCCCCACCTGGAGGGCAGAGGATGTATAGACGACCACCAAGGCCCAGGGTATACCGCCCAAGGGTCACCCTCTTTGGAATGACTGATGACGAGGTCATTGATCGCTACAGGTTGAGGCCTGACAGCATCATTGCCTGAGGTCATCAGGAGCAGGTGGATCCCATCTACATCCACAACCATGCCCTAACTGGCCTGCAGAAACTACTCTGTGCCATACACTTCATGGCAAGAGGGGACTTCCAGTCCACTGAGGGTTACGCACCTGGCATGTCACAGGCCACATTCTCCAGAGTGCTGGCCCAGGTCCTGCCAGCGTTCAAAAGCAAGGCCAGTACCTATATACATTTTCCCACCACCGACATGGACTGGATACACGTCAAGCAGGGGAGGCATGCCCAGGGTCATGGGTGCTATAGATTGCACCCATGTCCGGATTAAGGCCCCAGCACGTGACGCACAGCTATTCATCAACAGGAAGAACTTCCACTCCATCAACGTGCAGATGGTGTGTGACAGCAACATGAGGATCATGAATGTCTGTGCAAAATATCCTGGCAGCTCACATGATGCATACATTCTACAAAACTCCTCAGTCCACAGAGATTTTGAGAATGGAACCTTTACAGGGGGATGGCTAGTGGGTGAGTTCACAAAACAAAATCACACCACATACACAGGCGTACACACCACGCTGCTCAGCAAGCACCTGACCCACAGCTACTACGTCCACCACACAAAACATCATTCACACAACATGTGCTCCCTGTCTCACCATGTCACTCACATTACACAGGTGATGCTGGCTATGGATGCAAGTCCTGGCTACTGACCCCTCTGGCCAATCCCCAAACACATGCCCAGGAAAGGTACAACCAGGCTCATGGCAGAACGAGGAATGCCATCGAGCGAACATTTGGCCTCCTCAAGTCAAGATTCCGATGTCTGGACCACTCTGGGGGAGCACTGCAGTATGCACCGGCTAAGGTGTGTGACATCATTGTGGCGTGCGCAATACTGCACAACATCGCAGTGGACACCAGGCTGCTGGAGCACATCCCGGACCCCCCCATACAGGAAGTGGCCATGGACATCGGGCATGTGGAGGAGACCATGAGAGGGGCACAGATCAGAGACAGGCTCATCATGGAACATTTCACCTGTGAGTATAACACACGCATGCAAACAATCCATGCAAGTCCCCCATCAGTCCTGTGACACTAACCACACTGCACATTTTGTTCTGTCTCACTCCACAGGAACAGTGACACAGCACTGCACTGGCAGTGAACGTGGCAAATTGTGTTTGTGGACTCAAAAACCATCCTCCATTCCACTCTCCACGTTGACATACAGACCCCAAGGATATCACGCACACCCCCAGGAGAAACAAGGTACAACATATTACCCATGTTCATTACCTTACACGGCTTGACTGACAGCAACTAACTGGATATGCCATGATTATAGCCTGAACAACCATGCTAGCCCAGTAGCGAAAGAGTATTATCTAATGATATGCATTGGATAATACTCAGGCACATCAGGGGTTAAAGGGACATTAGACTCAATATGGGACCTGTACTGTGCTAGAGCTGAGAAGAGCAGCATAGGGGTGGATGTACAGTGGTATTGTCACACAATGTAGAGGTCATGAGACGTAGATCAGATTACCAGGGACTCCATGCTGACCTGTGAGTGTGCAAACATATGTGCCCCTGACATGAATACACACATCAACAAATATGTCCTAACAGTTCCATGGAACAAATGACATTGGGCTGCCACTGTCACTTTCACAGTGGCAGCACAATGTCATTACTTCCATGGAGCTCTCAGAACACTTGTTAATGTGTGTATACATGTCAGGGGCACATATCCATAGGGCTGGTGCACATGTCCTTAGTTCCCCACAGAATTGGTTACAGATGAGTACACAACACATTGTCAAGCAATGGTTTGTGTACTCACCTGAAACTGTGAAAATTGAGGGGATGAAAAAGACTAAATTGTTGTTGCTTGATGATCAGTTCAGGTCTACTGCTCCAAATCCTGTCCTCTTGTCCCACAGGCATCCGTAACATGATCCATCCTTGAACTGAAGATCTTCCATGTGACTGGATTGATGTCTTGACAACACCTTCATGAAGATCACCCCTTGCTGTTTATGCTGATGTTGTTGGTGATGCAAAGTTTGACCTGAGGTTCACACAAACCTCTACTGGAACATTCTCATATAGACACAGAAAACACTAATTCTTGAGTGTTATAACCTGTACAGTTAGGATGCTCAGCTACAGAGTTGTCAAACCTTGTGGACAACACATGAGCAGGGCAGCAGTGTTACTGAAGTAGTACGATTTAGTTTCAAAGTACATTTAGTGTTCTCATACAGGTGTTCAATGCATATAGGCAATACACACAGAAAACACATGTACCATCTAATGTACTTTGAGACACAATAAAGATGAACCATCACCATTCTATCTGTGTCTGTAGAAGGATATATTTGAGAACACATTTGTCAATGCGTAACCACACCCAGGGTAGAGTATCCCCCATACATGGAAAGGCATCACCCACATCACAGGAGTCCACCACTTGTTTGCCAGTGAGTGGACTCTGTGATGTATCCATGCAAACAGATGATGGTGGCAGTGATGCACCAATGTGTAGTGGGAGTGATAAAGAGGTGATACATACTTCCACAGTGAATACCTGTCCACAGTATTTGTATTGCTCAGTATAATCCATGTTCTGAGATTTTGCTCCACTTTGACATATCTCAGTACATGGGCTATATCAACGAACAAACAGACTAAGTGGACATGTGTTATCACTGGTGAAGTCTGTTACACCCTTAGGGAAACAGCAACTCAACTTACTGGAGACCCCAATGCTCACCCCAGGATATCAATGTGTGTGCTACACATTGAAATCCTAGGTTAAAAGCATTGGCTTCCCCAGTAAGTCAGTTGCACAATGAGTGTGTGAATCCAACACAATATGGATACATGTCCCATTTATCTGTCCTGCTTGTAATGTCCCTGCTAAGTCACAGAGCTGTTTGTCTGGTTATCCCATTAACCCACTGAGTGCAAGAGTGGTCCCCAATGCATTTCTTTGCAATGCGTTGCCTACCACTCTGGCACTCTAAGGGTTAAACACAACATATGATGTAGACGAATGTTCAATGTTGTACCATTTCTTGTGGTAAGGGGTATGTTTTGTTGTTCAAATTCAACACACAACATCGCCATATAACACAACGGTGTGTGTGTGTGTGTGTGTGTGTGTGTGTGTGTGTGTGTGTGTGTGTGTGTGTGTGTGTGTGTGTGTGAACCCATGCTGTAGCATCCCACAAACATTTCACCCAGGCAGAGGTTGTGTTCACTGCATTGTATGGCAATGCATTGGAGACAACCCTGCCACCCAATCCATAACTGAAGACACAACAGATCAGACTGGAATAAAAAAAAATGGTTTCTTTATTGAGGGGAAACTTAACAGGTTGGGCCTTTCATTTTTTCTTCTTTGGGTGGGGGGCCTTAGCCTGGGTGCCAGAGGTGGATGCCCTTGTGGATCTCCTGGTAAGCCTCTGCCCCCTAGGTGTTGCTTCAGTGGTAACACTGGAAGGGGTGGTGGTTGCAGTAGACCCCTCGGTGGAACGCAAGTTCGCCCTCTCCATCCTCAGGTTCTCTCTGCGGTTGATCTCCCTTAACTCCACAAGGACCTGTGTCAACATGTCCATGAGACCAGTCCTGAGCTGGTGGAGTAGTGTGTTCCCCCCTGGCCACCTCCGACTCCAGGGCTTGGATTCTGGTCTCCAATTGGACAATGTTCCTCCTGGATTGCCTCCTGCTCCTGGTGATGTTGCTGTCTGTACTTCTACTTGACCGGAGTAGTCTTCTTTGAAGGGCCATACACACCGCCTCCATGCCTATGAGGCGTGCAGTGCTGGAGGTGGATATGCCCGGTGTGCCTGATGCTGCTGTTTCCTCTGCTGCTGTTGAGGGTGCTCTTTCCTGTTGGAGTGGCTGGTGCAGATGATGGGCATATGCCCACCACATCAAGTGATGCAGAGCTGCCCAAAGATGTGTGTGCTGGTGGAGGTGTGAAAATGTCCCTGGGTAGGGGGCGCTGGGGCTCACCAATCAGGCCCAGGTGTGGGTAGTCCAGTGGCCAAGGCTCATATGGTGGCCACTGATAGGTGCTGGGACCCCACCTGGGATCATACCTTGGGGCATGTTGTGGAGCCATCCAGGAGGGTGGGTTGATGTGTGAGGAATATGGCCCATATTGGGTGGTGGCCACTGTCCCTGGCAGCCATTGTCTCCCTGGTGGTGGTGGTGCTGCTGATGGAGGGTAGTAGCTGGTGGAGGTGGATGGATATGTCCACCTCTCCTCCTGTGGCATCCAGCCACTGTACTGGGGAGGTGCATCTTGAAGGGGTGGTGCAGCCTGTGGTGGTGCAGCTTGAAGGGGTGGTGCAGCCTGTGGTGGTGCAGCTTGAAGGGGTGGTGCAGCCTGTGGTGGTGCAGCTTGAAGGGGTGCAGTAGGTGGTGGTGCAGCCTGTGTTGGAGGGGATGGTGGGTAAGGTGACCACCGGCTGGTCCCCTCCTCTGTGTCCTCCTCACTGGGGGGTGACATAGCCTCCTCCACTGTCTCCCGCTGGGCTTGACGGCCGTAAGCTGTGTGGAGGAAGAAGATGTTGTGATTAGTGACCTTAGCCATATGTTTGTGGAGACAGTTATACTTTGATATGTGTTGAAGAAAAATATATGTGTTTGTGTTAATCCCCCTGGGTAAACAAGGGTACTCCCACTGCTGAAAGGTGTTGTTTGAGTTATTACGGGTGAAGGTTTCATTTTGAGGTGCAATATCACAGTGTCCAGAAATAGTACAGTGGGGCTGTTGCTACACCCTCCCATGTAGATATCTGGTCCCTGTACTAGAGCTGTCCATATGATTGTGTAGTAACAGCACCACTGTACAATATCAGGCCATTGGGATATTGCCCCTGACATATCCATGTCTGAGCTGTGATACCTTTTGAATCAACACACCTTTCAGCAGTAGGAATACCATTGTTTAACTGGGGGGGGGGGGAATCCAACAACATATATTTGTCTTCACAACTTGTAGGGATGGCTATCCCTCCAGAGGGATGGCAAAGGTTAAGTCCACCTTGATGTCAGATTGTAGACATTGTGGGAACAGATGTTGTTCTCTGTTAGTCCTATCCCTCCTACCCTCATGGTTGTTCAGATATTGCTCTATGTGACAGATGGAGATTTCAGTCATTTGTCCACATGAGGGCTTTTCAGCAGAGCCAAAATCGCCCCATTTAGAGAACAATGCTTAATTGGAATGGTGTACAGGGTGTGCATGGTTTACAGGCACACTCTGTGGACCATTCCAAAGAGGTATTTCTCTCGATATGTTGCGACTTTGGCTCTGCTGAAGAGCCTCCGTGTGGTCAAATGATGGATATCTTCACCTGTCACATAGAGCAATATTTGTATAACCATGAGTGTCGAAGGGATGGGACTTAGATCAAGACACATCTGTTAACGATGGCAATGATATGACATCATGATGACATTACCCATTGCTATCACATTACAGTGACACACAAGTAGAAATGGTCATATATGTATGTGGATATGTACCCTTCATATGGATACAGTAATATCCTTCCAAGATGTGATGCCAGAGAGCATTTCATTAGGTGTGATTGCCTTACTGGCTATATATGTGCACCCATCCAAAAATACATTGTATTGATATGATGGATTTGAACATACCTCGTATATCCCATCTACGTAGAGTGTGATATACTATGTATGTGTATTTGGATGGTAGCAATGTAGGTTGATTTGTGATGGGTGCACATATCTGGCCAGTAAGGCAATCACATCCAGTGAAGTGATCTCTGTGTTCACATCGTGTTGGAACATATTTAGTAACATTTGAATCCTAAGGGCAACAATCCAGCCAGTAGTGAGGGATATCTTTGATTGAGGCTTGTTTTTTCTCTGTGTATGAGCCCATCCATCCTTCTGTGTGAGGCAACCGTACTCAGTCCTAGATATCCATCAGTCATGGCCTGTTGGTGACCAATGTTTGCTATTTGTTGCCCATGTGTATCCTGCATAGAGATGCTGGTGTACCATCCATCCATGGCATCAGCCTACTTTTTCCAGCTTGAATTCTGTAAAATAGTTTTCGGCCTGTGTGTTGCACCTACAAGCATTTATTCTGTGGGACACTGTGATGTGTGACCTGATGCCCCCTTTTTGTGATTCAGTAAGCGGTGATGTTGAACTGATGAAGTGAACATGATGGTGACTTCTCCAGTGATCTCCTTTGCCCATTTCCAGTGTTTTCCATGGAGTCTGTACAATGGGACCCTATGAACTTGATTCTTGTTTTGGCATATTCTCCATGGACTAACACTGGTACTGGTGAAGTGAGGGTGTGTGAGGGTTACTTTGTGTCCACCATCTGTTTGTCACCGCTTAGTGAATGTCCCCTGTGTAGCATGTGATCGTTGTCCTATTGACTTGTTTGTTGTCAGGTTAACCCCTTGAGTCCCAGAGGGGTTGCCAATGCATTGTTGATTGATGCATTGATGATCCCTCTAGCACTCAAGGGGTTAGGGTGGGGGTGGGGGTATGGGTGACATTGTGTGTGAACAGTGATGATCTATGACAGTCGACATTTTGAACATGACGGTTTGTGTATTGTGTGTAATGAGCACTGCGACAGGAGAGTTGAAGTAGGACTTTGACAGGTTTGTCCCAAGTTGGACGTTGCCATTTGTACAGGTGTTGTGTCCTTTTTTTAACCCTCATGGTGCTGTGTTGGTGCAGTTGTATGGCTGAGTGATGGGCATGTGTTGAGGTGTGACTGTGTGTGCAGCTGGTGTTGGTTGCTGTAGTGTGTGGTTATGTAGTGTTGCATTTACTGGTAGTGTGGAGGCTCCTCTCATCCCCAGTGTCAGTTCCTCCCACGACCCCCTCGATCATGGTTGGGGACATGTTCTGCCGCACCATCTCCTCCCAGCCACAGAATGTGATGGGCACAGATGGGCCACCTCCGGTGCCTCGGGCTTGCTTGGCCATGTCAGACAGCTTGTTCTTGACCACCCTCCGGCAGTCGCCCCATCTCTTCTTCACAGACTCCACGTCCCGCCTGCATGTAGCCACCGCGTTCACCCAGCTGCAGATCTGATTCCAGGCTGCCTTCCTCCTCGCTGCCAGGCCAGGGACCTTTGCCGTCGGGTGGAGAACACTCTGCCTCTCCAGGACAACTTCCACGAGAGCCGTGTTCTCCTCCTCAGTATATCTGGGATCCCTGATCCTGCCCTCAGCAGCTCCGACATGGGAGGATTCAGAGCCGGAGTGCCCTGCCTGGTCTGACCCTGCCTGTGTGTGGTGGTCCCCAAGAACTACCCCTTGTCCCACTACAGGTTCTGTCCCTCTTCTTTGTGTGCTTGCTCTTGTGGGCCGGGTCCCCCTCCGCCCTGCGGATCTCCCTCTCCCAGCCCTGCTCTGTTGAGGGATCCCCTCCTGAGCTTCCTCCTCCTCCACTACTCTCCCCATCCCTCTCTCCTGTCCTCCTCTCCTGGCCATCACTCACCCAGTCACACCCAGGCACTCCCACAGGCCCTCACAGACACACTCGATCCACTCACTCTCTGTCACACACTTTCACTCACAGATTCACACTGTCAAAATAAAAAGTAAAATGTGTCAGGTGTTATAAATTAAAAAGACTATGTGTATGTGTTTGTTTTTGTATGTGTGTATGTGATATGTGCAAAAGTGTGATATGTGTATATTTAGTGCACCTCTCTCCTCTCTCCAAACTGCAAAACTCCTCTACCTCCAATGAACGCGCCTGTCTCCCTCTCTCTGATCACTATCCTCCGCTCCTGGGTCCTGATATCTGGCTCTGAAGAACTCGATAACAGACAGTGTGTGACGGTTATTTTTGGGTATATATAGGTGTATTTGAAGTTATTTGATACATTGCGGCTTTGTGATTGGCTGTGTGTTTGAATTTGTTTTGGCATCAATCATGGTTGCTAGACAACGGCAGCCGTTATGTTAGATGTTGTTTTGAGCGCAGTTATCGTGTGATTTGGCCGCCCGTTGTGCATTAACATGAGCGACAACGGCTTTTGTGTTATGTGTTTTTTGTGTGCCTACGCTCGATAGCTATTCTCATAGAGTAGCTATTGAATCTGCCGTAACTCCTGTATTATTTGCGAGCGATGTGCCTTTTTCACTTAGCGGCTGGTTTAACGGCTGCCTTTAAATCTAGCCCTTGGAGTCAGCATGCTTTGCATGCTGACTCTGTTTGTCAGAATGCCAGTACATGTGATCGCTGGTACGGCGATCACATGAACCAGCAAAGGCAAGAAGGGCTGAGACTGAACGCCCCAGTCTCAGAGTGGTCAGTCTCAGCCTGGAATTAATGATAGCAGCGTGCACGGAGGCAAGCTGCTATCATTTAATCCATGACGGACCTGGTCCGTCATGGGTCCTTAAGTGGATAGCAACCCATGACGGTCCAGGTCCATCATGGGTCCTTAAGGGGTTAAGATATTTAATTTCACCTCCATGATGGTCTCTTTTCTTAATAATATTATTACGATGTTCCCAGAACCTCTCTTTCACAGTTCTTATAGTTCTTCCTATATATTGTTTGGAACACTGACATTCCAGAAGGTATATGGCATAATCAGTACTGCAGTTATAGACACCTTAAATATTAAATTTCTTTTTTGTATTTTGGGAACAGAAATCCTTACGTCAGTGTTGGATATGTGTATGTGAGGCACCTGGTATTTCCACATCTCAGGTTCCCCAATAGGACTTTTTTAACACTTCAGCTATGTTTGTTTTAATATTGAGATTTTATTTTAGCAATAAATAATACAACACTTAGAGCTCTTTTGGTGGTGCTGTCCCTTCCTACCCTTTTCTCTCTGTTTTGCATGAAACATATGTCTTGGAGGTCCTAAGACGAAAATGGGATCAGCAGCACAAACGCTCGCATTTAAATGAACATTGACTTAAGCCTAAACGATTTTATGCTTTAAATAATTACTTTTGAATAGATTTTTGACCGTATACCCATATTTACCTACATGTATTGTACCCTACATTTGCATCCTATATTTACTACACACTGGATAGGGAATTGTGGTAGAACTGGTTTCCTTTTACAGTATTCCTTCATTTTTGCCCATCTAGAGCTTTAAAAAAAAAGAAATTAATAAACTTTTACACATATTGGCTATATAATGTAACTATTCAGGCTAACTTGTATAGGGGTGATACATCCCCTTTAAAGATTGTCTTCAAGTCTTCTGTATGCCACAACACAGAGGCAGATGAACACATAGCAAGCATTGATCTTCACAAGTTCACCAACACATTGCTGATTCAAACAAGGAGATGATGCTATACATCCAAAGCAGAAATGTGAAGGGTTAAGCCGAACAAAGCATGTCCAGGTCCAGGTTCCACCCCCTAATTGCTGTGTTGATCAATCAAACCCACTGAATATAAACAACCCTCCAGCACTCAGTGGGTTAACAGAAGATGAACACACAGGGTTATATTCTGCAGGTCCGCAGGAGTCAGCACACACAAATGACTGTTCAACAAATACAAACTGATTGCATGTCCAATACATAGTCCTCATGTGCAAAAACCCAAGGACCTCAAAACACACAAATGCATACTTGACACAACCATGACAACTAAGTACTAATGCTTACAGGCAAAGCAAACCCACAAACACACATTGATATAGGAACACAGCAACACAAACAGCTTTTCACCCACAATGAGAACCAGAACAAACAAATATCCAACCTGTCATGGTTGAACTCTGATTATCATATGTATCCTGAAGAGTGGGGATGCCAAGGAAGTATTCCTTGCCGCCACACTTCTCAGGATACATATGATAATCAAAGCTCAACCACTATAGGTCTCTTCTATCAATGTACATGATCCTGAAAAGCTGTTCAATCAATGAGTGCCTTGATGGTGTGCCATGATGGTATTCCATGCATTTCAGTGCAATGCATTGGATCCCTTCCTGGCACTCAAGGGCTCACATGTCAATGTCATCATCTAGCTAGCTGGGCAACACAGCAATTGTAAGTGTACAAGGAGATATTCAGGAGATCTATATTGTATCCATTTTGACGATATTTATTCTTCTCTTTCACAGGAAAGAATTTGTCTGAATCTATTCCTAAGTACTGTAGACAATTGAGGGTTGATTAGATACTTGGTAAGGAATCTGAACACTGAGTCATTGAGGTATTTGGGATTGATGTGTTAATTAGTACCTGTTAGATAAAGTTACATACTGTTTTGCTAATCAATGGGCGTTGCCTTCTGTGTATGTAAGTGGGTTTGTTATTAACTGGGCTAATTACTAGCTGGGCAACACAGCAATTGAAAGTGAGCAATTGTAATTGTACAAGGAGATATTCTGGAGATAATCTGGAGGTGATCTGTGGTGACTGAAGTCAGAAAACAACTGCAGAATCTGAAGGTATTTTACTCTTTGTCCTCTGATTACATTAGTGCTGTGAACATGTCAGGCATGTTGCAGTGCAATGGATGTTTTGCTTTTTTCCCTTGGGAATCCTTTTGGAGGTTCAGAAGTTGTACAATTTGTCAGCAATTTTCTGTTATACAACAGGAGATTTATCATTTGAAGGCCGAAATCTACAAGATGTCTGTGAGCTCCACACAGATACAAAAGAAACAAGTACCACTGCATCAGAGACTTCCAAGAAATGGCAGATGGACTACAGCTGGTTCTGGAAGGGTAAGAGTTGTGGACAAGAGGCATGTCCCACAGTCTGTGCCTCTTCATAATTCCTTTGCTGCACTTTCAGAACACTGCCTTAATATTGGAACAACTATGGAAGCAGAGACTACTGGTTCAACACCCTGTAATCCACATGTAAATCAGACTGCAACCACTGACAAATTGACAAAGGTAAGAAGTGAAAACTGCTTTGAGAGGAAGCAACTATTATTGGAGGACTCCATATTAAGAGGCCTGACTCTGGAGGATAGTCATGGTGCTGCCAAAGAAATCAGATGTGTTCCTGGTGCTACAGCTCACAGGAAGCAAGACAGAATGGATAGTTGAATGTCATAGTCCATTTAGGGACAAATGATATGGCTTGTAATGAGGTGATTGTAGTAAAAGATGTTTTTAAAAAGCTATGTAAGGATCTGCAGCAAGTTGCTTCCTCTGTTTCAGAGGTTCTGCCAGTGTATAAGGAAGATGATGGTAGGATGCAGCGAATTAGAGACTTTAATTCATGGCTAGGGAAGTGGGGCCAAAAACATGGATTTGGCTTTGTTTCTCACACCAACCCTATTTGGTGTAACAAGGAATTGTACAAAAAGGATGTCTTGCATCTTTCTCAAAAGGGAACAGAGGTTCTCAGCAAGCAATTCAGAAGTTTTGTTAACAGGTATTTGATCTAGTAGAGTGGGGCAATGGAATGATACAGGATAAAACCAATTGCCCTCCAGAGCATTGTACAGATGAATTTGATCAAGGTATATCTGTGGCACATAGGTCAAAAACCAGTGGACTTGTAGCAATGTGTACAAATGCCCACAGTTTAGGGAATAAGACCCCTGAACTCACTGCAATAATAACTAGTGAAGATGTGGACTTAGTGGGGATTACTGAGACCTGGTACAATGAAACAAATGACTGGGATGTACAAATACCAGTGTATTCTCTATTTAGAAAAGACAGGAAAGGCAGAAAAGGAGGAGAGGTTGTTATTTATGTCAAAAATAGCTTAAAGGTTAATCTTATGCAGGGTATGGAGGAGAATACAGAGACTCTTTGGATAACTTTAAAATATTGTAATAAGATGGTCACTCGTATAGGTGTGACCTATAGACCAAACAAAAGAGAAGAAGAGTATCTCCGTATATGTAAAATGAGTAACTGATGAATACAAAATTATACTTACAAGATTGTGCCTTGTAAGTAAGCCTCCACTGCCTTGATCAGGCTAAACAATTAGGAAATTCTTCCAGTTCTTCAAAGTAGCTTCCAGGAATCACTATCCAATGCTTGGATATATAAACCAGCCGTATAAGGAGACCTTAGGTAGTGAGATAGTACACAAAACACAAAAGCCTCTAAGGGTAAACTGCTTCCATAGAATGGTATAATATGAAGCTCCCAATTCAGACCTTACTCACCAGATCCCCGTGAGATAAAGCATATATAGGCACACATAGGCTTGAAACGGTAATACACTTCCGTCCTACCGAAACTGGAAGTGACGGCTTCTCGCTGCCAGTCTCATTGTGCTGTCTCCATGACAGCGTTAGACGCTCCAGAACTCCACGGGTACATCCATCACTATGTATCTCATACCATTCCTTCATAAAATGACAGTAAAAATCATATATTTAAATAAAACATAATATCATACAATATCATGTGTGAATCAACTATAAAATACCTGTTAAATACAATAACATACATAGTATTCTTATATATAATATTACAACAATAAAATCTATGTCATATATAATACAGAAGAAATTTTTAAAACATATGAACATTTAGGCATGTATATATATTTGATCTCAAAGAACTAAGAAAGATGAGAGAAAGACATAGAAGTCCCTAATATTACCCTTAAGCTGATGACAATAAAGAACCTCATACAGCTTTCAATACTGATAACGTTATTAGTAGTACTGTAATATTATAGAGACATACCCTACAGAAAATTACTCACTTCCAATTCCTCATTGAGTCCCCCCGGAGACAAAGTGCCCAAATGGTAGATCCAGAGTGCCTCACGATGGCACAATTTAGCATATCTATTGGATGTGGCAACTGAGATGTGCTCAATTCCAATAATTTTGAAGCTATCTGGAAGCCCCAATGGACACAAACTAAAATGTCTGGGAACCGAATGGTCTCTGGATTGTATATGATCAAAAGCCTGTTTTCCCTGGAGCGATCTTGTACTGCTCTTGTGGTGCGGCCAACATATTGGATACCGCACCCACAGCTGACTACATAGATGACAAAAGATGTCTCACAGGTTACAAAACTTTTGATCTGATATGTTCTATGGTTGGAAAAACTTGTAATGGTCTTGGCCTTGTTGGCTATAACCTCACAGTTGGTACACTTCTTATGTAGACATTCGTAATTCCCAACTGCCAGATTAGTATCGAAAATACCCTTATTCACCCTCTTAGATCCTAGTTTTTTGGGTCTGCTGGGTGCAATCATGCCCCTTATGTTTTTAGTTTTCTTATATGTGATCTTAGCTTTTCTTGTAAGGGTATCTTTTAATAGGGGATCCTGTAACAGGATTCCCCAATGTTTTTCCACTATGTAATGAATCCTATTAGAGGATGCATTATACTGGGTGATAATAGATGGTGGCCGTATGGTAGAAACATTTTTCTGTTTTGTGCCTAAAATAATTTTGCGATCAAGACTAAGGGCTCTTTGGTAAGCTGACTCTACCACGGTGCATTTATGTCCTCTTTCTAGAAGTTGCTCTTTTAACTTGTCACTATTCTTTTCAAACTCTTCTAAGGTACTACAGTTTCTACGTAACCTGTGAAACTGCCCAAAAGGAATGTTTTTAATCCACCGACGATGATGGCAGTTATCTGCCCCCAAATACTGATTTCTACATACCTCCTTTTGATACAGAGTGGTGTAAATAGATAAATCAGAGGTAACACCTAAACTCAAATCTAGGAAGGTGATAACCGTTTTGTTAACGTCAGCAGTAAAACGAAGTCCCTGTATGTTGTTATTAAAGTGTTAAATAAGTGATTGTAACTCAGTTTCGCTTCCCCCAGATAATTAATATGTTGTCTATGTAACGGCCATAGAAGACCAGATTCCCCCCCACCTCTCCCTGGGCCACACTGCAAGATCCTCCCACAAGCCCATGAAGAGGTTTGCATATGAGGGGGCAAATCTGGTCCCCATGGCCGTCCCTTTTATCTGGAGATAAAAATCCTCCTGGTAGGTGAAAAACTTGTGATGTAAAATAAAATCTATACATTCCAGTATGAACTCTGTAAAATATCTAATTGCTTGCAGTCCCAGAATATGGTCTATGCAAGTATATAGAGAGGCTACATCTAGTGTGGCCAAAATAAAATTTTCTTTCCATTGAATATTAGAGATTTTATTAATGACATCTTGGGAGTCTCTCAAATAAGATGGTAAAGATATCACATATTTTTGAATAAAGTGATCTACATATGCAGAGAGGTTAGAAGTGAAAGAATGGATCCCTGAAATAATGGGTCGTCCTGGTGGATTCTTACTGTCCTTGTGGATCTTTGGAATGTGGTAAAGGAAGGGGAGCTCAGGGTATGCAGAACAGATGTATTTATATTCATGTTGGTTTAATATTCCTGAGCTGAGACCTTTATTCAATAAATCCTTCAGTAAGTTATTGTATATTGCTGATGGATTATACGTTTCATATAAGAAACTTTGTCTGCTAAGAGTCTTGTTGCCTCAGTTAAATATGCTGAGGTGTCTTGTACTATGATGGCCCCCCCTTTATCTGCTTCTCGGACAGTAATTTCTCCTTCCTTTGCCAATAACTTCAAAGCTAACCGTTCTTGCCTATTTAAATTATCTTTCTTGTAGAACCTCGTGTTGTTGATTTGATGTTTATAGTCTTCCATGACCATCTTAAAGAAAGTCTCAACAAAAGGACCCTTATATTGGATAGGGAAGAATTCCGATCTTTTCTTAAAAGGAGCATGATGAACCCTTGTTCTAACTTCTCCCAAAGTATCTCCCATTGGTTCCATAAACTCCTCAGATATTGAACCTTCTACTGCAAGTGTTTCTAAAAGTTCTAATGTATCTATATCCCTTGGAGTTGTGAAAAGTGAGACGTTAGCCCCACCATTCTTAATTTTAGGAACCTTAGATTCCTGACTTTTAAAATAACGTTTGAGAGACAATTCCCTAACGAACCTCTTGAGATCCAAGAAAAATGTGAATTCATCTGGAGAATTATTAGGGGCAAACTTCAAACCTCTCTTCAGAAGTGATACTTCATCACCAGATAAATCCCTCTGGGAGAGATTGAAGATAGACCCCCTATTTTCACCCGCCAGGAGGCCTAATTTTTGGCTTTTTTGGTGGTTAGTTCGTCCACTACCCCGCTGCCCTTGATGGATTCTCCGTTTCTTCTCTTCTGGCCCTTTTTTTTTCTGTATTTTCTTTTTCGTAGGGATTTTTGGGATAGTGCCCAAAAAAGACGGAGAAGGAAGAGCCGATGTAATATTATATATAAGAATACTATTTATGTTATTGTATTTAACAGGTATTTTATAGTTAATTCACACATGATATTGTATGATATTATGTTGGATTTAAATATATGATTTTTACTGTCATTTTATGAAGGAATGGTATGCGATACATAGTGATGGATGTACCCGTGGAGTTCCAGAGCATCTAATGCTGTCATGGAGACAGCACAATGAGACTGGCAGCAAGAAGCCGTCACTTCCGGTTTCGGGAGGACGGAAGTGTATTGCCGTTTCAAGCCGCAATGTGGTACAAGCTTGACATGCGTACGCTATCCGGAACAGTCCACGGGCATCCACAGCAGTATGTACACTAATCTATTATTCATTTTTTTTTTTATTACAAATATCAGCATGTATGTAGTTTCCTAATGATTAGCCCTGACGAAGTGTGTGTATACACACGAAACGCGTTGGGAAAATAAAGTTCCGTTTTGGTGTATTTATTTGGATGTGCCTATATGTGCTTTATCTCACGGGGATCTGGTGAGTAAGGTCTGAATTGGGAGCTTCATATTATACCGTTCCATGGAAGCAGTTTACCTTTAGAGGCTTTTGTGTTTTGTGTACTATCTCACTACCTAAGGTCTCCTTATACGGTTGGTCTATATATCCAAGCATTAGATGGTGATACCTGGAAGTTACTTTGAAGAACTGGAAGAATTTCCTAATTGTTTAGCCTGATCAAGGCAGTGGAGGCTTACTTACAAGGTACAATCTTGTAAGTATAATTTTGTATTCAGCAGTTACTCATTTTACATATACGGAGATACTCTCAGATTTTTTTGTGCTCTTCTTCTCTTTTGTTTCGTGTATGTGCACTAGTTGCTGTTGAAGTGTTTCTGCTAAGGACACTATTAGAAGAAGCTGCAGAATCTGGACATCTCCTTGTAGTCTTTGGGGACACTAACGCTTGTCATTTACTGTTATTTATTAACATCATACAGTCCGGTAGGAGCGCAACAGTTTTTTCTGTATTTTTGTGATCTGTAGACGCTCAGGACAAACAGAGGAGTTGGATCAACTGCTGGTCAAGGAAGTAACTAAGATGACTGTGAAAGGAGAGGTTATTATTATGGGGGACTTTAATCTTTCTGATGTGGACTGGAAAAACCAAGACGCAGGTATCACGGTGCCTGTGATTGCTGCCTTTTTGTGTCAGTTACCTGTAGGGGGGCTCCCCATTGGTTGTCTGCCTTCAGCCCGCCCTGCATTGACTATTTAGACTGAGCCTGGACACCCTTTGGTTGCCCTTTCGTGTTGTCTCTATGCTGCTCGCATCTTCATCATGTTCCTGAGCTTCCTGGGCCCTTGCTGTGTTCCTGCTAACCTGAGTTACCAGTTCAGCGGTTCCTGTTTCCGTTGCCCTTGTGTCGCTGCTTCCTGCTGCCAGTCCCCACTACCGTTCCTGATCCGGTTGACCGTCGGAGAGTGCTGGTTCCTGTTTCACCTGCTGTGCTCCTTTTCCAGTTCACTTGGGTCGGCTATTGCTCCCTGGTCGCCTAGGCGACATTTCCACTCTTGCTGGTTTATCCAGTACGCTGGTACTGGTTCGCTCCACAGCCTTGCGGCTACCGTTGCCTCGATACTGTATTGGGTTCCCAGTACGCGGGTACTGGTTTGCTCCACAGCCTCACCGATACCGTTGCCTCGATACTGTATTGCGTTCCCAGAACGCGGGTACTGGTTCGCTCCACAGCCTCACGGCTACTGTTGCCTCGATACTATTGATTCCTAGTACGCGGGTACTGGTTCACTCCACAGCCACCCGGCTGCTGTTGTATCTATGTGATTTGATTCCCAGTACGCGGGTACTGGTTCGCTCCACAGCCATCCGGCTGATACTGCACTATAGTACTGTGTTCCCAGTACGCGGGTACTGGTTAGCTCCACAGCCACCCGCTTGCTGTGGCAACATTATGTTTTGTACTCCCAGTACGCGGGTACTGGTTTGCTCCTTAGCCACCCGGATGTTGTTGCTACTTGAGATTTATGCTTCCAGTACACTGGTACTGGTTTGCTTACATAGGTTACCGGTTGCTGTGCATCGGAAGAGTGACGGTTTCTCCAGTACGCGTGTACTGGTTCGCTCCATGCTGGTTAGAGCTGTCAAGTCCTAGGCAGCTACGTTGGCTCCCCAGTAAGCAGGTACTGGTGGTTCCCTGCTATTCCTTGGCTTGCCACTTGTGCTCATTTAGCCTCTGCATGTCATCCAAGTGACTGTTGTTGTCATCTAGACGGTCACTGAGGGTGGTTGCCACCCTCACCGTATAAGGCTGCCTTGCCCGGTATATTGGTAAGGCCGGTAGAACCTTTCTCTCATTAACATCTTGGGTTGCCTTACCCGGTATTGGCAGGGCCAGTAGAGCCTATCTAGCTGTGTTCCGTTAGGCTGCCTTGCCCGGTATATTGGCAGGGCCGGTAGAGCCTGTATACTTGTTGTGTTCCGTTAGGCTGCCTTGCCTGGTATATTGGCAGGGCCGGTAGAGCCAACTATCCTGTGTGTCATTCCTGGCTGCCTTGCCCAGTATATTGGCAGGGCCGGTAGAGCCACCTATTCCTCGTATGCCAGTCCAGGCTGCCTTGCCCGGTATATTAGCAGGGCCAGTAGAGCCCACTAAATTCTCTGTGTACTAGTCCTGGCTGCCTTGCCCGGTATTTTGGCAGGGCCGGTAGAGCCTAATTCGCTATTATTATTGCTTTTCCTGTCATTTCAATATATATGTATGTACATGTATGATACCCTAATCTGAAGGAGGCCAAACGCATTATTAGATGTGCCAAAGCACACACAGGAAAAAAATTGCCCAGTCAATGAAACAGGGGGATAAAACAAATTTTAGATATATAAGTGAAAGGAGGAAAATGAAACAAGGAATAGTTAGATGCAAAACAAAAAATGGAAACTATGTAGATGAGAATAAAGGGCTAGCTGACTGTCTCAATGAATATTTTTGTTCAGTTTTTACAGCGGAAGATGAACGAAAAGGACCTCTGTTAGAAAAAAGAAATGGCAAGACATGGGACACATGCATGTTTACAGAGGAAGAAATTCAACTTTCTAAGTTAAAAACAGATAAATCAATGGGACCAAATGGGATACACCTAAAGTTGTTAAAAGAACTTAAAGGGATATTAATACTTCATTTTATCTTTATTTTATTTTGTAGGCATTAAAAAAACATGAAGAATGATATAAGTCTTATCTCTCAAACCTTTATGGTTTAAGAGATATTCACAAGCAAAGTATCCCCCCTGTACAGCCAGATCAGAAGGAAGGTGCCCAGGTAGACTGCAGAGAGGGACAATCTTCAATTAAGATAAGGGAAAAAGCTGAAAAACTTGTCAAGGGGGGAAGGGCTTTCATTGTTTTCATACAAAGAAGAATGTCCCCTTCTGTTATCTGTCTAGTCTTACAACTAGATTCACATCTGAGAAGAGATGTCTTACACTAGGAAAAAGGGGCAGGAGGGGAAACTTTGCTTGTGAATATCTCTTAAACCATAAAGGTTTGAGACATAAGACTTATATCGTTCTTCATGTTTTTTTAATGCCTACAAAATAAAATAAAGTTAAAACGAAGTATTACTATCCCTTTAAGTGTGTTCTGGCAAAACCTTTAAAAGAATTATTCAATCAGTCGCTATTGACAAGAGTAGTCCTAGAAGACTGGAAGATAGCAAATGTAGTACCGCTTCACAAAAAAGGTAGCAGGGAAGAGTCTGGTAAGTCTTACATCAGTAGTGGGAAAATTAATGGAGACTATGCTAAAGGAAAGAATTGTTGAATATCTGAATTTGAATGGCTTTCAAGATACCAAACAGCATGGGTTTACAGCAGGGAAATCTTGTCAAAATAACCTCATAGATTTTTTTGACTGGGTAACTAAAATAATAGACCAAGAGGGATCAGTAGATACAGATTTTCTAGATTTTAGTAAAGCATTTGACACTGTCTCTCATTGAAGACTAATTAAAAAATTGCAGTGTTTGGGTCTGAATGCAAAAATAGTTAAATGGATAAGGCAATGGCTGAGTGACAGGAGACAGAGGGTGGTAGTCAATGGAGAATATTCGGACGAAAGGAGCGTTACTAGTGGGGTACCTCAGGGATCTGTACTGGGGCCCATTCTTTTTAATATTTTTATTAGTGATATTGCAAAAGGTCTTCAAGGTAAGGTATGTATTTATGCAGATGATACAAAGATCTGCAATAGGGTAGACATTCCATGGGGAATAAGCCAAATGACAAATGATTTAGGTAAATTAGAAGAATGGACAAGAGTGTGGCAGCTGCAGTTTAAAGTTGATAAATGTAAAATAATGCACTTGGGACATAAAAATCCAAAGGAAAAATATACTGTTAAGGGTACTGTGCTGTCAGAGACAACAGAGGAAAGGGATTTGGGAATAATTATTTCTAATAACTTAAAGGGATAGTAATACTTCATTTGAACTTTATTTTATTTTGTAGGCATTAAAAAAACATGAAGAATGATATAAGTCTTATCTCTGAAACCTTTATGGTTTAAGAGATATTCACAAACAAAGTATCCCCCCCCTGTTCAACCAGATCAGAAGGGAGATGCCCAGGTAGACTGCAGAGAGGGACAATCTTCAATTAAGATAATGGAAAAAGCTGAAAAACTTGTCAAGGGGGGAAGGGCTTTCATTGTTTTCATACAAAGAAAATTGTCCCCTTCTGTTATCTGTACTGTCATACAACCAGACTCACATCTGAGAAGAGATTGCTTACACTAGGAAAAAGGGGAGGGGAGGGGAACTTTGCTTGTGAATATCTCATAAACCATAAAGGTTTGAGAGATAAGGCTTATATCATTCTTCATGTTTTTTTAATGCCTACAAAATAAAATAAAGTTAAAACGAAGTATTACTATCCCTTTAAAGGGATAGTAATACTTAAAATGTAAAAAAATATATGTTGTAGGGTTTATCCCCCCTGAGTAAAACAAGACTACTCCCGCTGCTGAAAGGTGTTTCATTCAAAAATTACTAATTTTCAAAGTTGAATTTTTTAGGTGCAATATCACAGTTGCCTGAAATTGTACAGTGGCACTGTTGCTACACGATCTTATGGACAGCTCTGGTCCTGGGACCATAAATTTCCTTAGGATGGTGTAGCAACAGCGCCACTGTACAATTTCAGGCCACTGTGATATTGCACCTAAAAAATTCAACTTACAAAATTAATAACTTTTGAATTAAACACCTTTCAGCAGCGGGAGTAGTCTTGTTTTACTCAGGGGGATAAACCCTACAACATATTTTTTTTTTACATTTTAAGTATTACTATCCCTTTAAAGGTAGGCAGGCAATGTAATAAAGCAGCAGTGAATGCAAGCAGAGTGCTGGGTTGTATAGCCAGGGGGATTAGTAGCAGAAAAATGGAAGTGGTCATGCCACTCTACAGATCTCTAGTTAGACCTCACCTAGAGTATTGTGTACAGTACTGGAGACCCCATCTCCAGAAGGATATAGATACTCTAGAGAAAATTCAGAGAAGGTGACTGGTTTACAGGAAAAGACATTTCAGGATAGACTAAAGGATCTAAACATGTATAGCTTGGAGGAGAGAAGAGAGAGAGGGGATATGATAGAAACATTCAAATACATGAAGGGATTCGACAAAGTGCAGGATGGAAGTATATTTCAAAGGAGTAAATATGTTAGGACAAGATGCCATAGTCTAAAACTAGAGGGACACAGGTTTAGATGTAATGTAAAAAAGTTTTACTTCACTGAGAGGGTAGTAGATAAGTGGAATAGTCTACCAGCAGAAATGGTAGAAGTTAATACAGTGACAGAATTTAAGTTTACATGGGATAGGCATAAGGCTGTCCTTAACATAAGAAAAGACCAAGGACCAAAAAAGGTTTGAGTTTTTTTACAGTAGGAAAATGGGCAGACTATCTGCCGTCAAATTCTATGTTTTTCTATGTCATAGCTCAGCTTAATAATCATACACAATATTATGACATATGGCTTCAATGCAGATAGGTTGTTGATCCAGGTAACTATCTGACTACCATTTGGAGTCAGGAAGTATTTTGTATACCCACTTGGAGCTTAATTGGAAATGGCTTCAATGTTTTGTTTTTTTTTGGGTGGGGGGGTTTGCCTTCCTCTGGAAATGTGGTGATTTGGCGTGGGCTTGACTTGATGGACATCTTTTTTCAGCCTCACCAACTATGTTATTATGTATGTTACACTATCTCATTTCCATATACATCATCCATGCCTGCAACACAGCAGGTGGGGAGTGAAGAGGGGCAACAACTAATTCCCCCCACCAGTGACACTGCCCCTGAGTAGCTAGTACCGGGCACCAGCTGAGGTCAGCATCACCACCACCAACCCCATCAGACTACGGCAGGTCACCCACAACTGCCACAGAGTGGATGCCGCATGGAAGGTGGATGCATCCTATGACGACAGTCCAGTATTGTATAGCCTCACCAGCACCACTACCACCGGCACACCACCGGATGCCCAGCATGGTGAACACTTCACAGTATGGGCCAACAGCACGATCACAGCCACTCACCTGAATGCAACCACACCAGGAACCCAGCTATGTCTCAGCACCCAGGTGGGAAGGCAACAGATACAAGTAGCCATGTTATGACCCATGGCCACTGGACTGCAAACACCTGGGCCTTATTGGTGAGCCACAGCACCCTCAACCACTCTCTGAATTTACACCCCCAGCACAGAGTGAACCATAATCTGTGGCCAGTGAGGAGTCAATACATGTGGTGGGGGCACAAGCATCATCTTCACATTCCTCGCATGCTGGCCTCCTGACACCTGCCTCTCAACACCAGCTGCAGCTTCTGAACAACATCCAGACAGTGAGGAAACCAACGTCTACAGGCAGGACCAGTGTAAGGAGCAGAGGCATCTCCACCACCCCCGAGTCCAACATCCATGCCCTCATCTTCTACCACAGGTACACCAAAGGTAAAGATGAATGAGGAGTTCCTGAGCATCCAGAGGAGGATGCTGAGGGGAGGGCAGGAGATACTCCAGGAGGTGTCTGCAACACATGGAGAGAAACACAGCCACCCTCAGCGCCATATAGTCCCAACAAGCGGTCATCACAATAGAGTTACACTACATTGGGACTGGACTCATGGACATGTTCGGGCAGATGCTTACAGAAATGCGTGAGTAGAATCAACTCCGGAAGCTGCAGATGGAGAGAACTCAACAATCTACGGAGGGTCAACTGCAACCACCTACCCCTCCACAAACCAACACCAAGACAGCCCAGTGTCTGTAGACAGTTGGTGAGGGCATCCACTTCCACCCCCCAAAGAAAAATTAGCCCCATTTGTTATATTTCCCTTGAATAAATGTGCATTTATTGATTCCACTTATGTCTGTGATTCCTTCAGGCATCTAACAAGGTCAGTGGCAGAGATGTATCCAATGCATTGCTTGGCAATGTAGTGAACACACCTCCTGCACATATCATTTAGTAAACACAATCTAAAAATGAGGAGCACAGAAGAGAAGAATCTAAAAGCACTATCTTTACTTTTCTTTCAACTGTGCAAAGAATACAGTTTAGCTTACCACACCATCTATTTCTCCATGCACATCATCTCCCGGACCTTACAGCCGCCTGTTAGCAGCTTTAGTCGGTCCAATGCTGGATTTCCAACCTCGATGCTGATTTGCAAATCTCAGCCATCCTGATGTAAATATGACTCTCTGCTGTGTGGGATTAGAGTAAAACGAATCCCATCAACATCCACTTTCCACGATGTGTTGGCGTTCTGGCTCGATACATGTTAGCATGTATCGGAGGTGTGACCGGGAGTTACTTAGGATGATAGAGGTCTAGCTCCAAATGTTCCAAACCTGACACGTATCATGACTACCAGTAAGGGGGAAGGTCCCCAAGTCGGGGGAGCAGCACCTGATTAGATCTATATAAGTACTTAAAGACTGGACAGACTACTCTTCATTTTACCCATTCTGTATCATCATACATCTTTCTCAACATCATCTTTCATCATCAGACATCCATTGACAATAGATAAAGATAAGTGAATTTAAGTCTGTTCATGGTTCTCTATGGATATTTAGACTGACTGTTCCATTTTTTCATTATTCATATTTTTCATCCATTCCATTCCATTGCATTCAGACTAGACATTTGATCCATGTGTATGTTATGATCTAGAACAGTAGTATTGCTATTCCGGATAAATAAATCCAAATTTGAGGATGTAGTATTTGGATTTATCCCTAAATTGATCTCTGGGTGGGTCTGCGCTGTGCGCAGGGGGTTTGGTTGGGATTCGTGGTGCAGAGATTTGTTTGCATCAGGATCTCAAATCAAGCGTGTGTTGTTTGTCTTACATATTACTTGGTGGTAAGATTTTGGTGCATTGGTAACCACACACAGCACATCCACTGTTGACCAACTTCAACTTACAATAAACCTAGCAAAGCTAAATAACTTGAAGATGTTGTTTGGCCATGATGTGAGTTGAAGTGGAACAGCTGACACTTACTCCTTTGCACATTGTGGTAAAGAGGTGATAAAGATGAGAAGACTTCTTCACTTATATCACTTCTCCAGTTCCTATGTTTTTCTATGGAGTCTATGCACTAAGATCTCTCCCATTTGAGAATTCTTAGTGTATAGGTTCCATAGACTAACATATGAATTGGAGAAGTGATAACACTGGGGAAGTCATCTCCAGTTTATCACCTCTGTATCACACCTTGGTGCATCTCTTCCTATGTGCAAGACTGTCACCATTTACCTTGAACCACTGGTGTGGTTACTAAGGTTTTAGCCAACCATGCTTGTGATATCAAAATCATTGCAAAAGATAGGATAGCAAAACTAAATTATGGTGGTATTCACACTCAGATTTGGAACAATCCATAAACAGCTAATCATATTAGGTGACTGTGAAAACATTTAGTATTTGGCTACAAGACAGGAGCAGGATGAAGCCACTAGTCAGGTGTATTGATTAAACAATGCACAAAGAACATTTCCTTGCATCTCTCCATTTCAAACTCCATCAACACAAAGTTAGGGGGATTATGAGAACTTGTGCTAATGCCTTATTAAATGCAGAGAAATAGTAAATGTGCTATCATAACGCCAGTTAAAGTAATAGACCCATATCACAACAGCCATGTCTGAATTAGAATAACAGATATATAACTCAGAACTATTTTGAGAAATAAATTAATGTCTAATAAAACATCCAAATCACCAGGCATATTTTAAGGTGATAGGGTTCCTTTACTATGCTGAACAATAAAATTAAGCAAAAAAAATATTTATTTTGAAAAATTCATATTAGATTTTTGTAAGCACCCAAAGGGTATGTACATAATAATAACAGCCTACTGGAAACAGCAAGTTGACCTGATTATGTGTTTTCCAATGTCTGAAGAAGAGCTGCATTGCTATACAAGTGTTTCCTATTAGATCTTAAGCACATCATAATAACACACTTGAGCAGTTTCTGAATATCTGAACAGTTTGTCAGAGGTAAATACTTTCATTTATTATAATGGAATGAACAGGAGCACTAGAGAGCAGCAAGAGGTGTGCTTTGTGGAAGTGAAGTCAGCATTCTACCAGAGTCACCTGGACATTACTTTTTTCACCAGGATGGGTCTTGCATGAGAAGGAATGACAGGAGCTGAAACTGCACCGCATGACTGTCTGTTTATTCCAAATGTGTTGTCTACCCCTCTATAACTCATAGGGACATTGTAACAATACATAAACTAGTATTTGAACAGGGGGTCATGTATTGTACACACAGGTAAAGTAGTCCTGTGCGTAGTCTCATATTTCCGCCCCTTTCAGTGTCTCCTCATCTCAGGTTGGGGAACAGGCACATCCACGATGGGTTGTGGCTCCAGATCATCCACTACACGTGTCCACAGCAATATTGTGGAGAGTAGCACATGCAAATGCATATTGAAGAAACCCGCCCTGAGTTAACCAGGTACAGAAATCTTGTTTCGAGGAGGCCAAAGGTGGGTTCAATCACATTCCTGGTCCTGACGAGAGCCTCATTGTAGCGGTGCTGTGCTACTTGTGTTTCATGACCATGCTAAGATGGGTTTTCATTAATCATGTGAGTGTGTTATGTGATGTGTGTATTGGGCACTCACCCAACAGCCTTCCCCCTATATAGGTCTGATTCTCAAAGTCACTGTAGACGTAGGATTGCCTGAGGATGTAGGAGTCATGACAACTGCCAGGGTAGGGAGACCATTATGGGTGATCCTCATGTTGTCATCACACACCATCTCAAGGCTGATGGAGGGGAAATGTTTTCTATTGAAGTAGAGATGTTCCTCATGTGGAGCACTTAAGTGCACATGTGGACAGTCGATGACCCCCTCTACTCCATCTGTGCGTGAAAGAAATTGATGTACCTTCTGGCCTTCCTCTTCAGGGCTGCTAACCATGGACGACACTCTGAAACATATGGGCTGGGACATTCCAGATGCATATCCCTCTACGGACTGGAAGAATCCTCTTGCCATGAAATGTATGGCACACAGCAGCTTCTGTATTCCAGTTAGTGCATGGTTGGTGCTGTATATGTGGTCTATGTCATACATGATCACCTCATGATAATGCTGTGCAACGTCAACCTGTAGTGGTCTATCACTTCAGGTCCATCATTCCAAAGAGCGTGACCCTGTGCAGTATATCCCATGTCTTGGTGGTCATCTGTCCCCCCTGTGCTTCTCCACAGGTCCCTGTGGCAGCTGTGGGAGATCCACTTGCGGCAGTCGAGGTGCTGCTGGCTGTTTGGTCATCCAGAAGGAGATGGGCTTCTGTCTGCCTCTCCAGCCAAAGCATCACCAGTTGCAACAGGCGAAAGATCTGCAGGTGCAAGTTCCTGGGGCTCCCTTGCCCTTGTGTGCCCCCTTCTCTGATGTCATTGCAGGTATTGCAATGGAAACATACTGCTCGTAATCTCTTTGAGTGGTCTCACTGTAAACACTCCACATCTGAGGACAGTGAGATTTCCCCTTAATACAGTGGTGTGGTGTTGTCCAGGCATGGCCATCAGTTATCAAGGGACTAATGGAAATGTGTGTGTTGTCCAGGTGAGTGTATGCCGGTGTGGCTTTTGTTGTTTGTAGTGATTTCTGTTTACCTGCCAGGTGCGTGTGTGACTTGTACCGGTGCACCTGGGTGTCCATTGGCTGTTGATATTACACAAGCAGTCTTCGGTTCGAAAGAAGGGGGTCTCATCCCTTCATCTCAAGGGGAGAGACTGATAATCACCTCTTTTGCACACCAGTAAGAAGTCCCAAGTGCTTAACGATTGCCAGGTGTGCATCTTGTGTTGAATGGACTTATGTGTTGGTGGGTTGATGTTTGTCCACGACTTTTGTAGGACATGCACATTTGCAGAGTAGTTCCTTGGCATTTCAGGGGTTAATTATTCCATTGCTGTCATGCGCTAGATACTGTGTGAGCCGTTGTTTCCATTCTTAGATTTGTTTGATGGTGTTTTTTTCCTTCATTGTGTGCTGTATGCCTAAAAAAAGTTGGCGTAGAATTTCTTCCGGTAAATGTATCAGTTTATCATTCGTTGGCACTGACCACACAGAATTAAATCATTCAAGGGTAGACCTGTTCCATTGATCTCCGTCTTCTGAACATCTAACGGCAGTTCACAAATCTTTATGGCTGATACACTTATGTGCATTGAGACTCACGGAACAAGATTCCCCAGAGCCATTTAAAGGAGTACAGTACTGGTAATGGCAGAAAAAAAAGATACATTTAACAGGTAAAAGTTAAGACCTAGTTTTGTTAACTGCAACACACGTAACGGTAAAAAGAAACCACCATTGCACAAAATAAAACAGACAGCATAGAGCACAAGCATGCAAATGAAAAAATTAACCTGTGCAATGCAAAATAACACACAAACCATGCCCATGCACCACAAATCACTGTCACACACAACACAACAACCTAGAAACACCACAGGGACAAGGCTTTCAAAAAGCATACCAACATAAGCCATCATAACATTGCATGGAACAGTGGGGGTTAACACACAACATGGACACCTGTCAATACAAAACAAGCTCACCTGGGCAAAATTACCAAACGAAAGAGACACAACCTGCACTCCACAACATCACACTCACAACCCACAGCTACACAACAATCAAAACACAGCAGATTTTATAAAACAAACACACTGGCAAACACTAACTTGGACAACAAACACCCTCCCATTGGTCATCACTCATGACCACACCTGGACAAGGTGTTGCCAGCCCTCAAAAGCAAGGCCATTAGGTATATCCATTTTTCCACCACCGACATGGAGTGGACACATCTGAAGCACAACACTGCACAGCATGCTCTTCACGCACAGCTAATATGTCCACCTCATTCACACAACATGTGCTCCCTGTCTCACCATGTCACTCACTTACTTTCCACAGTTGATACTGGCTATGGCTGCAAATCCTGGTTACTGACCCCTGTAGCAAATCCCCAAACAGATGCCCAGGAGCAATACAATCAGGCTCATGCCAGAAATCGGAATGCCATTGAGCGGACTTTTCGGTTCCTAAAATCATGATTTAGATGCCTGGATCACTCATGGGAGCACTACAGTATGCCCCGGGCAAGGCTTGCGATATAATAATGGCGTGTGTAATACTACACAATATCGCGGTAGACACTGGACTTGTGGATGATATCCAGGCCCCACTCATACCAGATGTGCTCATGGACATTGAGCAGACCCTGAGAAGGGTGTAGATAAGAGACAAGCTGATCAGGGACCACTTCAGCTGTGAGTATAACAGAGGCATTCACACAATCCATGCATATCCATCATCAGTCCCGTGAATTGGTGCCAACAAACTAACCACACCACACATGATGTTCTGTTTCATCACACAGGATCAATGACACAGCCCTGACACTGGCAGTAGTATGGACCCCAAACATCATCCATACCTTGGACATGGCATATTGTTGCTTGGGATTCCAATACTATCTTCAATTCCTTCCTCCATGTTGACATTGTTACCTCAAGTATATCATGCATACCCCCATGAGAACCAAGGTACAACATATTACCCATGTTTAGCATATTCCAGGGCTTGATTGACAGCAACTAACGTGATTTGCCATGATCATAGCCATAGCATCCATGGTACCCTTGTAGCAAAAGAGCGTTATCCAATGCAATGCATCGGATAACACTCTGTCACATTAGGAGTTGAAGGGCCATTGGAGCTAACATGGGACCTGTAGTTTGCTATAGCTGAAAAGAGCAGCAGAGGGATGGATCTATAGTGGTATTGTGTTACACAACATAGAGGTCATGAAATGTGGATCAGATCTCAAGGGACACCATGCTGACCTGTGTGTGTGCAGCACTCTGATAGTGGCAGCCCAATTTTATTGTTTCATGGAGCTATTAGGACGTATTTGTTGATGTGTGGATTTGTCAAGGGCACATATTCCTAGGGTTGGTTGACATCCCCTCAGTTTTCCACATAATGGGTTACAAATGGGTAGACAACACATTACAAAGCAATGGGTTGTGTACTCCTCTGTAATGGAAAAGATTCATGGGATAGTGATGTTGGAGCTGTTGCATGACGATCAGTTCAAGGGTGCTGTTCAAAATCCTGTCGTCTTGTCCCACAGGCATCGATAGCATGATCCATCCTGGAACAGAGGAGTTTCCATGTGATTGGACTGAAGCCTTGACAACACTTCCATGAAGCTCACCCCTTGATGGTTTCAAGTGCTTGTGTTGGTGACGCAATGTATAACCTGATGTTCACAGCAACCTCTACTGTAACATCCACATATCCAGGTATCAAATCTGAACAGTAAGAATGCTCATCCTAAGAGTTACAATACCTTGTGAACAACACATGAACAGTTCAGTAGTGTTTCTGCAGTATCTTTTTTAAGCTTTATGTACCTTTTGTGTGCTTATACAAGTGTTCAATGCATATAGTCAATATACCCAAAAACACATGTACGTTTTAATGTAGTGTGAGACACATTAAAGGAGAACCATCACTATTTAATAATGTGTCTGTTAAATTAAATGTGGGATTAGACATGTCTCAATGTTGAACCATACCCATAGCTAGAGTATCCCTCACACATAGGAAGGCATAACCTACATCACAGGAGTCCACTCAAGGTCAAACAACCTGTGTGTTGTGTGATAAAGAGATGATACAGGGGACATACTTCCCCAGTGATCTCATGTCCATGGTTTCTATGTTGATCAATGTAATCAATGTTCTGAGATTGCTTTAGTTTGACATCTCTCAGTACATGGACCACATTAACAAACAAACAAAGTGGCGATGTGATATCACTGGTGAAGTCTGTTTCAACCTTAGTAAAACCTTAGCTGTACCGGTTTTATTGACACACAGACTCGGGAGGTTATGGTAAAACACAGTTTATTAATAATACAAGAAATAAGGTAACCCACGCGGGTCCAGTAGATACAAATGATACAAAACTGACACAGGTCAGGTTACAATAGTATACAGTAACCCACACGGGTGCAGTAGATACAAATGATACAATACTGACACGGATCAGGTGAACAGTTCATGTGAATCCTTGAAGAAACAGAGGAGCGGAGGAAACTACTAGGCCAAGAGATGCCAGCAGGCCCTAGTAGTACTGAGGTCAGCAGACACTCTCCACGCAGAGAGTGAGCCCAGGATAACACAAGCCACGAATGAGGTGGCGGAGTAGGAGGCCACTACTATCCCCAATACTTAGGGTAGTCTGGAGAGACTAGGCAAGCGGAGACAATCGAAGGCCCTGGACAAGAGACAAACGGCCAGAGACCCTAGACAACCCAATCGGAGACACAGGACTGTAGGGTTCTGATGGCAACGACAGAGGGTCTGCCCAGTGTATAGGCACACGATACTGCCAAGCAGTATCAAGAAGGTATTCCTAGACTGCCAGGACCAGCTGAGGGTAACTGAGCTGCAGACTTTCACGGTGTACCGCCCACCAGTGACAGATAATGACTGTGACCCTGAAGCACAACAGCACCAACCCGCAAGGGGTTAAACGAAAGCTCAGACCTGGAATCGGCTGCAAGCCGTGGAGCCTAACCGAGGTGCCCAGAGACTAACCCAACCTCGGAGGTAAGTGGAGGACAGGTCAAGAGTACCGGTTGCTAACCCAACAGATCCAAACACTGAAGTGTACAGATCACAATAGCGCCTAGGAGTGGAGACTGGGTCACAGTATAGCAGCACTGCCGTAGCAGTGCGGGTACCGAGGCAACCAAAGGACTGTCTAGGTAGACAGTAAGCAAGCACAGCAGGGGAGCCCTCCAGATGGGACACAGATGGACTGACAGCAGTACCGGGGTCGGTACACAGAGCAGGCACGTAGCCATGCCGGGTCAGTACACACAGCAGGAACGTCAGCCAGGCCAGGTCGGTACACAGAGCAAGAACGTCAGCCAGCAGCTGCCCCATCATTTCCATCATTCCTGTACAGTACTAACGCAGCTCTGCAGTCAGCACTGTGTGTTGTATCTCAAGGGCATGAATGCTGGCTTGAAGGCTGGCTGCTTTCCTCAGGGAATCCCTTTGGAGCCTTCTGAGGTACCTGTTGGTGCTCTGGGATTCCTTGAGTTGCCTCCGCTGTAGCACCAGGCACTTCACTTCCAACACCCTGCTGCGTACACTGCTGGAGGAGGATGTGTCTGGGGAGGCTGCTGGTGGTGCTGTTGAGGCTGCTGCTGGTGGACAGGCTGCTGCAGATGACGGCCGTGTGCCTGCCACATAAAGGCACTCTGAACTGCCCATTGATCTCCTTGGTGGTGATTGGGTGAAGTTCCCTTGGTTGAGGATGCTGGGGCTCCCCAATCAGGGCCAGATGTTCATATTCCAGTGGCCAGGGGTCCTACCTTGGCCACTGGTAGCTGCTTGGCCCCCACCTAGGATCGTACCTGGACCCCTCCTGGGGAGCCATACAGAAGGGTAGGTCCATCTGATGGGCATATGGCCCATATTGAGGGGTGGTCACTGTTCCGGGCAGCCAGTCCCTTACTGGTGGTGGTGGTGGTGCTGCAGGGTAATACATTATGGAGGTAGTCGGATGCATCCACCTCTATCCAGCCACTATATGAGGTTGGAGCAGGTGGTGCAGCAGGTGGTGCAGCAGATGGTGATGGTGGGTACGGTGACCACCGGCTGGTCCCCTCCTCCGGATACTCCTCACTGGGTGCTGACTCTGCCTCCCCCTTGGGCTCCTGCTGTGCAGGAGGCCTGTATGCTGTGTGGGTAAATTAGATGGTGTGATTAGTAAAATAAGCAATGACAGAATGAATGCAAGATTATGTAGTAACTGACATGTGAATCTCTGGTTATCATTATGGTATCCTATGCAATGTGTTGCGATGCATGGGATACCACCCTGGCAATCACAGATTGATGAACTTGACAGGATCCTGTACATGAGGTCTGTTCAAGTTAAGTCCTCAAGGCCACCAATCAGGTCAGTAGTGAAGGATTTCTCTGATTAAGGCCTGTTGTTCATCTTTCTGAGTGACCCAGCAGTGCTCAATCAGAGATATCCATCATTCATGGCCTGTTGGTGAGCAAACTACAGTGGTTTATATTTGGTTCCCATGTGTATCCTGCAGTTAGTGAATGGTCTAACATCCATCCATGGCATCATCACTCCTTTGGATCCATGTGGGAACCAAATGTGAGATATTACAGTTCAAGTAGGGCAAATGATTGCATACACAACACAAAGGCCTTCTTTGTTCTTCTTTAATTCAAGAGTGTTGTTTGTTTTAAGGTCTGTGTGTTGCATATACACCCAGTTATTCTCAGTGGCACTGTGATTTGTGACCTGATTCATCTTTTTTGTGATTCAGTGAGCGGTAATGAAGACCTGATAAAGTGGAGATGAAGTGGAAATGATGATAACTTCTCCAGTGATATCATTTCTCCATTTCCAATGTTCTTCTATGGAGTCTATACAATGAGACCTCCAAAACATGAATCATGTTATTGAATAATCTCCATAGACTAACATGGGAATTGGTGAAGTGATGGTATTTAAGGGTTAATTTCACTCCATCATCTTTTTCACCTGTTATTAATTGTCCACTGTGTATCATCTGATCGTTACCCTGTCGACTTGTGTTTGTTGTCAGTTAACCTTTTGAGGGGTTGCCAAAGCATTGTTGAGCAATGCATTGATGATCCCTCTAGAACTCAAAGGGTTATATGCTTAGTTCCCTGTGGGTACATGGGTGATGATCTTTAACAGACAACAGTTTGTGAAACATGATTTGAGTGGATTGTGTGTGATCAGCACAGCAACATGAGGGTTGTACTGGGACTTGGACGGGTTTGGGCCTGATCGAACCTTGCCTTTTGTGCACGTATTGTGTCCTTTTTTTAACCGTCAGGGTGCTGTGTTGGTTAGACTTGTGCATGGCAAAAATATTTGGTAAAATTCTATTTCGGACAATTTTTTTTTTTATTCAGTGGATTCGAATTTCGGATCAGACCTGTTCGAATTGGCCGAAATTCTCCAATAGTCCGAATTATTCAACTGAATTTAAAATACTTTACAATATACAATAAAAAATGTAAATTAAATAAATAAAAATAAATGGAACCATTTCCAGGGTCTAAATGAAGACAGTGGAACAGGGTAAGGTGGAGCTTTAGCCTTATGGTACGTTAGATGAAGCATGGATGTAGCTATTTCAAAGGAAGAAGGAAGACTGAGGATGACTGGTGCAGGACGGACTCAGGATGACTGGAACACTGTAGATGTAGCCAGCAGCAAACTGCAGAACACTGGAGCAGGACTCAGTAGATAGATGTACAACTTTTGTTAGAATAGAGTTAGACTAAAAAAATGAGGATGACTGGTGCAGGGTGGACTCAGGATGACAGCAACACTGTAGATGTGCTGAGCAGCGAACACCCACAAATCTGCCATCCTGGAGAGCCTTTGTCATGTTAGCATTAGCAACACTGTAGATGTAGCCAGCAGCAAACTGCAGAACACTGGAGCAGGCAGAACTCAGTAGATAGATATACGACTTTTGTTAGAATAGACTACAAAACTGAGGATGACTGGTGCAGGGCAGACTCGGGATGACAGTAGCACTGTAGATGTAGCCAGCAGCAAACTGGAGCAGGCAGGACTCAGTAGATGGATACAGCAGACTGTTTTACAAGAGACTACAAAACTGAGAATGACTGGCGCAGGGTGGACTCGGGGTGACAGCAACTCTACTAGATGTAGCCAGCAGCAAACTGTAGAACACTGGTGCAGGACTCAGATAGATAGATACCACAGACTTTTTTAGAAGACATGAAAAACAATAGAGCAAGACTGAACAATCTGTATAGTGGGACAACAATATAGACTTTAATTCCCCCCTGTTTTCCACCAAGTCAGGGGGTTGTCCTCTGCCCAACCTACCAGGGTTCTAGAGATGGGTAAGCTGGAGCGCTCAGAGTATTATGGTACTATGGACGATTATAGATGAAGTCCTTTTTTTTTTCAATCTGCACTGAACCTCAGAGCAGGGTAACCCAGCTTTGGCAGGTTGACTTTTAAAAAATGTATTTGCTCCATGAGCTGGGGGGGCAAATCAGAGCTCTGGAGGCTAAGTATATTTCCGGTTACGGAAAATAACTGCTTACTCTGGACAGTGGTTGGGTGGCAAGAAAGCAACTCCTGGGCTACAGGGATAAAGTAGGCCATACAGCTCTCTTGCTATCCCAGAAACTCAAGTGATCTGTAGTTGGGGGCAAAGAAGGTTCCGCAAGGTAAGCCTCAAACTCAGCACTTTTTCTATTTATGGGGAGCTCTTTCTTTTGTCCAAAGCATAATTTGTCCATTGGTTCAGTATAAAAAGCAGCAGCTGCTCTACTGGAACAAGATGAAGTGCTACTGGCGCTGCTACTGATAGGTCCCAGAAGACCACCACACTCCTCCAGCTTATCTGCATGATCTTCTCCTGCCTCCTGTGACTGCATCCTGTTTTTTCTTTGCCACTCACGCACCTTTGCTATCAACTGTTCCCTCCAGGCATTGAGGGAATGGGAACTAAGTGATTCGAGGATCGCAAATTGTGGCAAGCATTAACTCGGGACAATTGTCCATGCGCTCTTCCATGCTCTGAGTCAGTTCCTTTTTGAGCCTCGTTAGCAGGGCAGAAACATTGGAAAGTATATTACCCTTAGCACCAGGCAAGCGTTCCCTATGGGCAAGGAAATCGTCCATTTTTAAGGAGGTGTGTGTGAAGAGGGGAATGACTTCAGCCAAGCTATCTTTCTCTTTGCTTAAAATTTCTGTCAAAGCATGGAAAGGTGTGAGGACTGTCATTACCTGTTCCATCAGGTTCCAGTCAGCCCTGCCCAGTGTTCTGTTACTGTCAAAGAAATGGTGACATGACATTGCGTGAATTGCCTTTTTCTGTTCCAGGATATGCTCTAGCATATCTAAGGTGGAGTTCCACCTGGTCCCAACATCTTGTTTGAGGCAGTGCTCTGGGAGGTCTGCCTTTTTCTGTTCCTCCCTGAGGAGCTGGCTATCTTTGATGCTCCGATGGAAGTGGCCAGCAATTTGTTGGCATGACTCCAGAACTGCTGATGTAAGGGAAAATCTTTTGCTTCTGCAAGGCCTACAGATGCGCATTAGCTATGCTCTGCTCAAAATATAATATTTCTAGCTATGGTTTGTTCTAATAGTTATAGTTTGATAAGCACTAATTTAGTAAATGATATCAACTTGTGACATTTGAATTTGTGAACAACATGTCCAGAACAATTCTTTTTATAACTTGTTTTGTCTTATTGTGGTAAGGGGCATTCTGCCAATGATGAAGTAATTTGCAGGTGTGAACGTGTCCGAAGCCTGTTAACTCTTAACTTCCCTCTGTATTCCCATTGGTTAAATGACCGACAATGTCCATATCTGTTCATGTATCCTGGGAGGGGAAATCTCTCCCCTTAATTAACATGCCTACCACCCACTGATTTTGCATTATATAAACTGGTGAATTTCGCTTAATAAATTGGATAAGAAGTTATAGCACAAGATTCGTGTCTGCGTGTATTCATTTCTTATCCCCAGGCCTGTGACTTAGGATATCTCGGAGGAACAGTGTGGGAGTCCAAGGTCCCCGGGGAAAATATTAAACAGAGTATACAGAAGATAGAGACAGTTATCTACAACAATTTTGGCGTAGTCGGCAGGATCTTCACTGACCGTGAGTTGACTATATTTTTTTTATATATATATATGTATTTTCATATATGTGCTGTTATACATATGGTCTGCTCACTTGTCTCTGAAGATATTATTATTATTTGTGGATGACTGGTCTGTATTGAAGTTGGGTAACCAGGCCCAACTTAATCAGGTGACACACATGATTTTAGGATTTTTTTTTTAGTGTTTTAAAGTGTCATGTGTGGGTTGATAGGGTAGTTTTAGGCACCTGATTGGTCTGTATTGGAGTTGGGTAACCAGGCCCAACGTAACCAGGTGATTTAGGCACCTGGTTGGGAGGCAGGTTCGAGTCCTGGCCTCAGTAAATATTTTAGTTGGGTAACCAGGCCCAACGTAACCAGGTGATTTAGGCACCTGGTTGGGAGGCAGGTTCGAGTCCTGGCCTCAGTAAATATTTTAGTTGGGTAACCAGGCCCAACATAACCAGGTGGTTTAGGCACCTGGTTGGGAGGCAGGTTCGAGTCCTGACCTCAATATAGTGAAATAGTGATTACAGGGTAACCAGGCTCCTGTAAAATATGGACACACACCCTTCCTCGAGATTGAATAAGTCATATTGTTATACTAACAGAATTATATGTATTTTAGTCCTTGTTTGTTATATGACTGTTACTAACCATTTTTCATGTTATGTATATGGCATTACATTTCCCTGTATTTTCATATAACACTTATTAATGTAACTTGAATGCATGTGTTTAAGTAATAATGTTTGGATACTATGCCGTTATAATAATTGTTATTCACCAATAATTCTTATGTACAGAATGTACCTAATACTTTGTCCATAAGTAAATTGTTTGTTCCACAAAAATAATAATAACAATACTTTGTCTCTAGATGATTTACGGGGTTAGACCACATAGTTCACTCAAATTTGGCCCCCTGATATATGTACGGGTCAGAGTAGATAATCTGTCCAGGTCTATCCCCGAGAGATTTATATACATGGGCATGAGTAGATAATCTGCCCTATGGAGACAAGAATTGAATATTTTACCTCGTGATTTTTAGGGGCAGCGTATATGAACACCCTATTGACCAGAAGGAAAATGAGTTAATCTAAAAGGAAAACGCAAAAAAATGCAAATACACAAACAAGGGACTTGTAATGCCTGAATATGTGATATTGTTCTGTTGTCTGTCCTTGTATTTTTGTCTGTTACGACTAAATATTTGCATGATATTATTTTTATTGCTCTGTTGACCTTGGTAAGTGGTCTCACTGATACCATTTAAACTTAAAATTATAATTGTGTTGTTCGTGTGTATATGTATGTGTATGTATATGTATGTGTGTATTTGTATATCATTTTATACTGACCTGACGGACATTGTTTATTTTGGACCGATACTTTGATATTATTACTATGAGAATTAATCAATCTAAGCCTAGAAATTCTATAATAACCATTAAGAAGTGTAATACTGGTAAGACAATAAAGAGTTAAATACTGCATGCAACATAAAACGTATATAATATTACTAGAGTCCAAATAGGTAAGCGAGTAAGAAATAGATTTACTTTTAAAAGGAGTTAGAAGAGAAATTGTTGAATTTGAGACAGAAGGTAAGACTGAGAGAAAAAAAAAAAAATAATTTTGACCTGGTCCTAGAAATGCCGCTCATGACTGTGGGAGACCAGGTTGTTAATAAGTCCCCAGATATGTTAGTAATGACTGTATGGACTAAATATTATCTTAATCCCATTTAAATCCCCTAAAATCACAATATTTATTACAAAAATATATATAATAAGAGACAGCAATTGACTACTTCTGATTACAGATTTTTGTTAGTATAATTACAAAACACATGGGTGCTAGATGACCTGTTAATTGTGATAATTTGAGTGAGAAAGATGATTTCCCTTTTTGACTGACGTAGGAGGTGATATATATTACGAAAAAAAGAAAAAAAAGAGAGAGACAACATTCAGATAGAAGGAACTGGAAAGTGAATGTTTGTGGAAAAGTTTTGATAATGGTTGGGAAAATGCATGTGGACTTATTAAGGTAGACGATTTGGGACCACTTTGTTATGAAGTGGCTCAAGTAGTCAGAATGTGTATTGATAATTTGCATAGCTGAGAAAGTGAAGCTTTGGAAATGGCAATAAGAATAATGGGAGTGACGGGTTGTTTTAAGAAAGATACGGAGAATGTGGAAATATAATTTCAGTGTGAGGCAGAGGGAAATGCAGAGGTAGATGGAATCAGGGTGCTAGAGAACCAGAAATAGGCTTCCAGTGATATTGATATACTTTATTCACATGATGATGGCAGAGAAGAGGTTAAGGACGCCATACTTGTAAAATTTTAGCTCTACGAGAAGTCAGTGTTTCTGTCTCCGCAGCTGCTACCCCTCCCTGTATATGCATTGTATCAGCATTGTATGGAATAATGTTTTAATTTAAGGTATATGGTTGACCCCTACTCATTGTCCCATTGTTGCAAATGCTGGAATGTTTTTATGGATCTGTGGGGAAAATCTGGTTCAGGCATCAGTGTTCATATCCTTAGACTCAATTTACACTATGGTATCTATAACACATTTTACCTGACACATTGCACACACTTCCCAATTATTTGTTGGCTGAAAGTTCTACATACAAACGCAGTGAAATGAGTTAATTCAGCACTCTGCACTCCTAGTGCCTGATACAAACTATATGTTATTTGCAGTACCATCATTTGCCACTTGTTTTTCTTTGTGCAGCACTGTTTTTAGCATTCCGAGGTGCCCTGACATGCAACCACTGTTTGCTTTCACGTACAAAGGGAATCAGTATGCGTGAAATAGATTGTGTGATC
Source organism: Rhinophrynus dorsalis (assembly GCA_037306005.1). Lineage (NCBI taxonomy): Eukaryota > Metazoa > Chordata > Amphibia > Anura > Rhinophrynidae > Rhinophrynus > Rhinophrynus dorsalis. The sequence continues at coordinate 246,502,636 of CM074719.1, read as the reverse complement.
GATTCCCCCACTGTCTATTTTGCTGTAGTCAGGAAAATCCTAGCGTCTTGGTCACCTGATTGTGGCTCCACATTGTTTCCGTATGTGGATGATTTGTGGTTGATGTGTAGCCCAGATGAAGAGTCCTGTGTGAAAGATACATCTTCTTTGTTGTAACATCTGGTCATAAGGTATCACCTGCTAAACTACAGTATTGTCAAGAGACTGTGAACTACCTAGGATTCGAACTGTCACATGGACAGTGGCTGCTGGCTCCTGAATGAGTAAAAGTCATTATCTTGCTCCCAAAGCCAAAGACTAAGTCTGCAAATGTTATTTTTTCCTAGGCATGGTATTTACTGTAGACAATGGATTTCAGACTGTTCTCACCACGACTACACATTGAGACAGGATACCTTGAGAGATGCTCATGATGTAATACAATGGATTATGGACATGGCATATAAAGTGCCAAAAGTCTACAGCCTTATGTTTTGTTTCTGTTCTGGGACTGCCCAACTACTCTCTCCAGTTCATCTGTACTGTAAGGAGGGAGGTCCCACTGTTTCAGGATGTCCTTACAAAGGAAAATAAATGACTACACTGTAGATTGGTGATTTATTATTTAAAGCAATATCATCAGTGGTTCGGGGCCTGTCTGAATGCTTAGGAGCAGTAGCAGTCTGGTGGTAGGGGAGGTTCAGACACATGAGTGCACAGAAGGGATTTGGTTATGACACTATTTATATATGCAATATTACCTTTCACACTCAGTACTCTTTGTGACCTTACATACATTACTTTTATATTCTCCCTCTGACATATCAGAGGTTGAGGCACATGATTAATTATAGATCATTCATTCCCTATTGTACAAGCACTGAGGAATTACTTGGTGCTATATATATATGTGTATATATATATATATGTATATATGAAGAAGAAGAAGAATGGATACCTCATTATGACCTGACCTGTAGTCTGTTCCCTTTGAATGCAGTGAGACAATATATGTGGATGGGTCATGCGCAAAACCAGCTGATGGGGTGTATATACTTGGCAGTATTTTCTGTAGTCCAATTACCTAATAAGGTATTAATGGCTAACCCTTTCCCTTTTCTATCTGTCCAAGCTGCTAACTAACAGCTGTAACACAAGCATGATCATTATTAGTAAACAGAGATGTGCCTATAGTGACAGATTTCAGGTATGCTTTTGGTGTGGTGCATAGTGTTGGAATTATATAGAAAAATAGAGGATTTGTGACAGCTGACAGAAATTATTTTTTTACATCATCAAGTGGTTAATGATCCGTTGGATTTTATATTATTGCCATAAACCATAGCAATAATCACATGCAAGGGCCATGGTACAGTTGACAACAGTGACCCTAGTGTGAATGCGTTTGTAAATGACATTGCTGAAGACCCAGCCTTACATGGTCCACCCCACCCAGTTTGTAATACTACCACAGACATTCAGTTCCACATGGTAATGATACCTCCATTTCCATCCCCAATATATATACTCATTGCGAGTATTATTCTCTAAGGATGACCTACAGTTTTGGTAAAAGGAGGGTCTGACACTAGACCATAATGGTCTATGGTCAGACAAGGAGGGTAGAATGGGGATACCTTAAAAGACCTGATAAGAAACAGACGTATAACTCCATACAGACTAGGTTTGTAATTATGAATTTGATAGAACTAGTAGAGAATTAAATATATAGATGTCTCATATACATAATAAATAATGTACAAAAATAGAACTAGTAGAGAATTAAATATATAGATGTCTCATATACATAATAAATAATTTACAAAAATAAATAAATAAAAAAAATAAATAATAATGCATAGTGCTCATGACCAGTTGCCACCCCCTGAGGGACCAATGCAACAGTTACAAATAGATTTTACACACATGCCCAAATCAGGATGCATCCAATACCTGTTGGTTATATGTGATTGGATTTTCAAATGGGTCAAAGCCTTTTCCTGTGGCCAGGGAAAATGCCAAAACCATTGCAAAAGTACTATGTACAGAAATAATTCCCGGATTTGCATGCCATCTGATGATCAATAGGACAATAGTTTAATTAAGGATAAATTGAGGAAAGGTACTAGGCAAAGCCACATAAGTGCCCCAAGTCTTTAGGTGACTTAGAACGTATTAAATATGACTATGTATCACAATCTATTGATAAATTGAATGGCATCTATGGTGATGTTAGTCTTTTTTCTTCCCTTACCTACAGACAAGCCAGTGCACCCATTCCAACCAGGCGACTCTGTATTAGTCAAATAACTCGTCTGAAACAAGACTTTGGACCCCCCATTTGGTAAATGAACTACCGCCCTCGCAGGAACCCGAACAGCTGTATTGACTGAGAATAGCCCAACATGGATACACACATGTAGCGTCAAGAAGGCTCCCCTGATGAAATAACACCCTCTCTTGATGAACAGTTCGTTGATGAATTTCTTACTCTTTATCTGCCACTAATCCATCAAGAACAATCTCCCCAAGAATACTCTGACAATGCCTCTGTTGGTGGGAGGAGCTACATCCGATTTGGATTACGTACCCCAGATCCACCATATTGAAACTTTGAATGTGTTTATATGATAATTTTGAGTGTTGTAATGCTCATTACTATGATTACTATGCTTTGCTATGTGCATCATTCTGAAACCATGCTGATTCGTAATGAGACTAGATCCGTCCTCCTTAGGGCCCGCAGACATTTTGGGGAAATAGAGACTCCAAATGTATGGTCATATATGGCTTTAGACATAATGCAGACCCCCAATTTTTGTCAGATTTGGATCAAGTTTATCCCTGCTAACAGTTTGTGGCCAAATATGACATCCATACGTACCATATATATTGCCCCAGCAGAATATTGTGTGTATTTTTCCGGATTCCCTAGTTTTTTTTTCAGTCCAGGAGGAGAGATAACTGGTAGGTGGCATCAAGCCCCTCTACCACAGGTACCCCGCAATAGAAAGACCTGTAATTTTACAGTTACCACCCAAACTGCCTATTACCCTGTCAAGCTATCCAAAGGATGGTTCCTTTCATGTGGGAATACTTCCTACTCCTATACTCCAGGGAACACCACAGGTGGCCCATGTGCTATTAGTAGGATTGCCATATCACTACCCTCTAGATCTGACCCACCAACAAGAACACCCATCACAGATATAGGGCAGGTCAAATGGCAGGCCTTACAATTGCCAGAGGATTGATAGGTTTTCCAGTATCAGGCTAATGAGTGATGTAGAAATTTTATCTCTAGGCATTTCAGTCATTGGGGTCCCTGGTTTGGCAGTAGGCACTGCAAAGACCATTAGAAAACTCGCCTGTGCTATGGTCAAGGCTATTAACCACACCTCTATTGCTATGGAAGAACTCTTGGCTGATGTCAAGAGCTTGAGGGGCATGACACTCCAAAACAGGGCCGCCATTGACTATCTGTTATTGAAGCATAACCATGGGTGCGAGGAATTTGAGGGAATGTGTTGCTTCAATTTGTCTGATCATTCTAAATCAATACATGATCATATCCAGGGATTGCATGACATAGTTAAAAATATTAAACAGAGTACAATAGGAGATGGGTGGTGGGATTGGTTGTGGTCATGGCTTCCTAATTTTGCCTGGCTCAAGACACTGGTGACAGGTTTTCTCCTTTGTGTTTCCATCCTTCTCATGACCAGCTGTTTCGCCCAGTGCTGCCCATTCCTTATTAGTTGTGCCCGCTTCACTATGCCCTCAGTTGGTAAAATCAGTGTGAAGACATTCCCCTAAAAAGTTAGACCCCACTTATGATGTTCCTTTCCAAGCACTAGTACTGAGTGATGTCTATGAAAAGGTCCGCCCCTTTCCATCATTGCCAGTAACCCCCTCCTATTAAGATGATTGACAGAATAATTACCAAACAACCTGGGGGGGGGGCTTTGTGTAACAATTAAGGGTTGGTTGATTGTTCTTTTAATAAGAACAAAAGAGGGGACTGTAAGGGAAAATCTTTTGCTTCTGCAAGGCCTACAGATGCGCATTAGCTATGCTCTGCTCAAAATATAATATTTCTAGCTATGGTTTGTTCTAATAGTTATAGTTTGATAAGCACTAATTTAGTAAATGATATCAACTTGTGACATTTGAATTTGTGAACAACATGTCCAGAACAATTCTTTTTATAACTTGTTTTGTCTTATTGCGGTAAGGGGCATTCTGCCAATGATGAAGTAATTTGCAGGTGTGAACGTGTCCGAAGCCTGTTAACTCTTAACTTCCCTCTGTATTCCCATTGGTTAAATGACCGACAATGTCCATATCTGTTCATGTATCCTGGGAGGGGAAATCTCTCCCCTTAATTAACATGCCTACCACCCACTGATTTTGCATTATATAAACTGGTGAATTTCACTTAATAAATTGGATAAGAAGTTATAGCACAAGATTCGTGTCTGCGTGTATTCATTTCTTATCCCCAGGCCTGCAACTTAGGATATCTCGGAGGAACAGTGTGGGAGTCCAAGGTCCCCGGGGAAAATAATAAACAGAGTATACAGAAGATAGAGACAGTTATCTACAACAGCTGACAACCTTCCAGTGTTACTGCCATCCTCGAGAGCAGACTTCACTACCAGATGCAGGACATGCGCTGAGCAGCTCACACCCACAAATCTGCCTTCCCAGAGAGAATTTATCATGTTAGCTGCACTGTCAGTAACCACAAACCCCATTTGTGTCTGTGTGCCTGCCTGCACTCCTAGGCACTGGCCACCATGTTCTGTAGTGCTTTGCGAATGTTATCTGAGGTGTGCTGCTGATCCATTACCTCAGCATGGAGGAGGAAAGAGCGGTTCCCCTGCTTAGCTAATGCAACTCAACTTGTTGTTGGTAAAGATGTGTCTTGCAACACACTGGGCTGCCACCAATGGGCCGTCAATGACAGGAAGCCATGCTGACCACTCGGAGCACTCCATATCCCAGTGGTAAAGTGCACTGACTAGCCACCAGCCTTTCCTAGCAGGTCCTTCAAAAGCCCAACGCACGACCAGTACAGTGAGGGCACTATAGTTACACTGAATGTGGTGCAGGATGGAATTTTATATCGGGGTGCGACAACCTCCATAATTTGCTGGAAGGGCTCCCCGTCCACCAATTTAAAATTAGCTGTGCAATGAGGTGTGTGATTTTTCTGGACTGCTGTTTGCACATCCCTTTGAATGAAACCCACCAAAATCTTCCAGTATGGCCTGTATTGATTTTGGGATGGGCTGCGACTGTCTGCTCTTAGGACCAGATGTGGCATGATCCCCCTGCCCTTTCTCCTGCCTACTGGTGGTGAGTGTGGTATATGTAGTAGTGCCACTTTCTGCACTTATCAACACTGACTTGTGGTAGTTGTTCAGGTGTTGGTTCATCCCGGAGGTGGTTAGATGACCCAACACCCTCCCACGGCTGACTTCCCTGCCACACAATTTGCATTTCATTAGCCGGCCATTGCCAAGTGTCACAAAATACTCCAACGCTGTGAAGCAGTGGATGACTCTGCCAGTTGACATGGAAGATGCTGGAGAAGAAGAAACTGAGGTGACACTTTCTTCATCTTCACATGCTGGAGCAACCACATTATGCTTTTTGCTTCTACGTACCTTTACAGGGGTGCTAGTAGAACTAGACATGGCAGCAGGGATGTTGGGACTGGGATTGAAGGAGGATTGTGGAGTGACAGTGGTGGCGGAGACACTAGCAGCTACTACCTGCCTGGGAGACTCAACTGGAACTGGAGAGGCAGGTGTTGAGTTCTCAATAGAAGAAGTAGCTAGAGAAACAGGAGGAGTACTATGTGTAGCAGGGGAAAATCAAGCTCAGTGAAAAAATCAAGCTCATGAGGCCTTCACAAAAAAGGTAGCAGGGAAGAGTCTGGTAACTACAGACCAGTAAGTCTTACATCAGTAGTGGGAAAATTAATGGAGACTATGTTAAGAATTGTTGAATATCTGAATTTAAATGGCTTGCAAGTATCACGGTGCCCGTGATTGCTGCAGTTCCTTGTCTGTCACCAGTAGGGGGCTGCTATTGGCTGTCTGCAGATAGCCCGCCTCTCATTGCCTATTTAAACCTGGATTGGGCACTCTTTGGGTGCCCTTTCGTGTTGTTTCTGACCTTCTTGCTATCACTATGCTAGTGATAGCTGGGCCTCTGTTCCAGTGTTCCTGAGTTCCTGATCTCATGTGTTCCTGAGTTCCTGATCTCTACTGTTCCAGTGTTTCCTGCCTGCTGTGTTGTTCCAGTTCTGGTTCCGGCCTAGTCTCTGGTGTTGCAGTTCCTGCGGTTCTTCTTCTCTGCTGTTTCCTGACCTGACTGATCGTTGCTGGTTCCTGTCATCTCATCGCCTGTCTCCTGTATCCTGGCGACCTCCTGCCCGGTCGCGTCGGCGACATTGTTAGTTACTCCAGTGTGCGGTCACTGGTTTGCTCCAAAGCCTATCGGCTGTACAGTCTTGTGTTGGTAACAGCGTGCGGACGCTGGTTTGCTCCCAAAGCCTTGCGGCTATACAAACTCGCTTGTTACACCAGTGTGCGGTCACTGGTTTGCTCCAAGGCCTATCGGCTATACTATCCTGTGTTGGTCCCAGCGTGCGGACGCTGGTTTGCTCCTAAGCCTTGCGGCTATACAAACTCGCTTGTTACACCAGTGTGCGGTCACTGGTTTGCTCCAAAGCCTATCGGCTATACAGTCTTGTGTTGGTCACAGCGTGCGGACGCTGGTTTGCTCCAAAGCCTTGCGGCTATACAAACTCGCTTGTTACACCAGTGTGCGGTCACTGGTTTGCTCCAAGGTCTATCGGCTATACAATCCTGTGTTGGTCCCAGCGTGCGGACGCTAGTTTGCTCCAAAGCCTTGCGGCTATACAACTCGCTTGTTACACCAGTGAGCGGTCACTGGTTTGCTCCAAAGCCTATCGGCTATACAGTCTTGTGTTGGTCACAGCGTGCGGACGCTGGTTTGCTCCAAAGCCTTGCGGCTATACAAACTCGCTTGTTACACCAGTGTGCGGTCACTGGTTTGCTCCAAGGTCTATCGGCTATACAATCCTGTGTTGGTCCCAGCGTGCGGACGCTAGTTTGCTCCAAAGCCTTGCGGCTATACAACTCGCTTGTTACACCAGTGAGCGGTCACTGGTTTGCTCCAAAGCCTATCGGCTATACAATCCTGTGTTGGTCCCAGCGTGCAGACGCTGGTTTGCTCCAAAGTCTTGCGGCTTTACTACTCCCTGTTGGTCTCAGTGTGTGTACACTGGGTTGCTTACGATCCTGTCAATTTGCCATTACCATCTGACTGCTGCTACTATCTCTGGGCTGCCCTGCCCGGTATTGGTAAGGCCGGTAGAACCTTTTGCCACATTCCATCTGAGGTTGCCTTACCCGGTATTGGCAGGGCCGGTAGAGCCTACATTGTGAATCTTTGAGGCTGCCTTGCCTGGTAATTTGGTAAGGCCGGTAGAACCGTTATGCTATTCCACCTGCAGGTTGCCTTACCCGGTATTGGCAAGGCCGGTAGAGCCTAACATTCTGCTTCTTCAGACTGTCCTGTCCGGTATATTGACAGGACCGGTAAAGTCTGCATTCTGTCTTGTTATATTCTGTATGTATCTGTATGTATGTGTTTGCCATCCTACGTTATCAATTTATTATTTCAATAAAAATGATTTTTACCTAAAACTTGTGTCTGAGAGTCATAATAAACCGTGACAGTACGAAAGGGCCATGACCTCAGACAGCAAAGGTGAAGGTAATGCACAGAATATCCATTGGAGGATGGATGTGCTCGAGCAACGTTTGGATCAGTTGGCAGTTGCAATTCAAACGATCCTTGAACGCACGGTACTTGCTGACAAATCTAGCTCTAGCCCGGTGGTCTCACCAAGTCAGACACCGGAAAGTGATACCAAACCCCTAGGGGGTACTGTTAAAGGGTTAACGGCTTCTGCACCCTTGCCGCTAAGATATGATGGTGACCCTAGTCTCTGCAGAGGGTTCATCAACCAACTCGAAATCTTTATGGAATTGACGGCACACGCATTTCCCAATGATCGTAGTAAAGTGGGGTTTACGATATCTTTGCTCACTGGCAGAGCTTTGGCTTGGGCTAACCCCTTGTGGGAGAATGCTAAACCTTGTACTAAGAACTTTAGAGAATTTGTGCAATCCTTTCGAAGAGTGTTTGAGCCTCCTGGTAGAACCACCTCTGCTGCCAAACGCCTTATGGAGATACATCAGGGCAGGCGTACAATAGGCGACTACGCCATCGAATTCCGCACATTGGCAGCAGAGGTAGGTTGGAATAACGAGGCAGCTTTTTCTCAAGGCCTGAATGACCACATTAAGGATGAAATCGCTGCTAAAGATCTACCTATTGATCTAGATGACTACATTGAGTATGTTATGCTAATTGACTCCAGAATACGTGAGAGATCAATTGCCAGAGATCGTAAGATACGGTCAAAGAATAATGAGCCTAGTAGCATGTTTTGCCCACCCATTCCTCCCCTGGCATTGAAGTCTAGTGAATCTGTACGGGAGACAAGTGAACCTATGCAAATAGGCTTCACTAGACTAACCAAGGCTGAGAGACTTTATCGCAAAAGACAAGGGTTGTGTTTATACTGCGGTAAAAAAGGGCATTTGCTAAATTCCTGTCCGGTACGTCCGGGAAACGCACACACGCACACACCTAGGGTACCTCGGGGGACAGGCCCTAGGTGGTGTACAATCGTCCCCAGTGTCGGGCGCAATGAAACCCACCATACAGGTGGTATTATCATGGGCACAACGCTCTGTGGAGGTTTTGGCCTTGGTTGACTCTGGTGCAGCAGGGTATTTTATGGATAATACCTTTGCTGAATTGCACGGAGTTCCACGCATTGAAAGAGAAAACCCCTTGACCATTGAAGCGATTGATGGCAGACCCTTAGAACCGCCTCAGGTTATATTTGAAACTATGCCACTGTCTATGACTATTGGGGCACTTCACAGAGAAGAGCAGCAGTTTCAACTGATTAATTCTCCGCACCATGCGGTAATATTGGGATTTCCGTGGTTACAGTTACATAACCCACAATTTGATTGGAAAAAGTGTGAAATTGCTGCTTGGTCCCAGTTTTGTATGGACAAGTGCGTCATCCAGCCTATTAAGGTCCTGTGCACCTCGGCTATACCGGATGTGTACCAACAGTTTGGCGATGTTTTTAGCAAAGGAGAGGCCAGTTTGCTACCCCAGCATAGACCTTATGATTGTTGCATCGAATTGCAGCCTGGGGCAGTACCTCCGAAAGGACGCACTTATCGATTATCTTGTGAGGAAAATAAGGCTATGGAGGATTACATTTCTGATGCCCTTGCTAGAGGGATCATACGAAAATCTACCTCTCCAGCTGGGGCCGGGTTCTTTTTTGTAAAAAAGAAAAATGGCGAATTAAGACCATGCATTGACTACCGGGGCTTGAATAAACTAATGGCAAAAAACGCATACCCAATACCACTCATCACCGAGCTTTTTGACAGGCTTAAGGGCGCTTCGATTTTTACCAAATTGGACCTACGGGCCGCTTACAATCTGGTGCGCATTCGAGCAGGTGATGAGTGGAAGACTGCCTTTAATACTCGAGCTGGGCACTACGAGTATCTAGTAATGCCATTTGGGCTGTGTAATGCCCCCGCAGTTTTCCAGGAACTGATAAACGATGTTCTGAGAGATATGTTACAGACATGTGTTGTGGTTTATCTTGACGATATATTGATTTACTCTCAAGACATGGCACAGCACATCAAAGATGTATTCGCAGTATTGCTACGACTCCGTGAGAACAAATTATTTTGTAAACTGGAAAAATGTGAGTTTCATAGAACCAGTGTGCCATTCTTGGGGTTCATAATTGGCAATGATGGCATTGCCATGGACAAAGATAAGTTGTCAGCTTTCTTACAATGGCCAAAACCCAAGGGTCTTAAAGCCATACAGCGTTTCCTGGGTTTCGCTAATTATTATAGGAGGTTTATTAAGAACTTTTCTTCCATTGTCAAACCTCTGTCCGATCTTACGCACAAGGGTGCTAATCCTTCTTGTTGGCCGGTATCTGCTGAGAATGCCTTTGAGAATTTGAAGCTGGCATTTGCTGCGGCTCCTGTGTTATCCCACCCCAATCCTCTACTTACATTTACGTTAGAGGTTGATGCCTCAGATATTGGGGTCGGGGAAGTACTTTCGCAACGACACGATAAAGGTGGAACTCTCAGACCTTGTGGGTTTGTCTCTAAAAAGTTGACTGTCACTCAAAGCCACTATGAGATAGGTGACAAAGAATTATTGGCCATTATCCTCGCTCTTAAGGAATGGCGTAATTTGCTTGAAGGTACTAAGAATCCTGTATTAATCCTAACAGATCATAAAAATCTGACTTATCTCTCGGAGGCCAAGAGATTGTCCTCCCATCAGGCCAGATGGGCACTGTTCCTGTCTCGATTTAATTTCATTGTATCATACTTACCGGGGTCAAAGAATATCAGGGCTGATGCACTGTCAAGACAATTTGAGGCAGACAGTGACAGAGTGGAAGCACCAGCACCTATCATCCAACCTGATAGAATACTGGCTACTATACGCACGAGTATCACTTCTCCTTTAGGGGAGGAGATCCTGGCCTCTCAAGGGTCCGCTCCCCATGAAACTCCAGTGGGCAAATGTTTTGTCGCTGAACCATTTCGTACTAGGTTGCTTGAAACCTACCATTCCTCTAAGGCTGCGGGACATATTGGTAGAGACCAATTGTTATGGTCCCTTTCTCAGTTATTTTGGTGGCCTTCCATGAGAAACGATTGTGCCGAATTTACGAATGCCTGTGCCACCTGTGCCCACGCTAAGACCCCGAGACATCTCCCAGTGGGCTTGCTTCAACCGGTGCCTAATGGCGAACGCCCCTGGTCTCATGTTTCCATTGATTTTATGGGAGAATTGCCTATGTCCAAGGGGTACTCCTTTATATTCATGGTGGTGGACAGGTTTTCTAAAATGGCTCATTTCGTGCCCCTCCGTGGCCTTCCTTCAGCGAAGGAATTGGCAATGGTGTTCGCCAGAGAAGTATTCCGGTTGCATGGAGTGCCTAGGGTACTGGTGTCTGACAGGGGGAGCCAGTTTGTGTCTAGATTTTGGAGGGCATTTTGCCAACAGATGGGCATACAGCTGTCCTTCTCCTCTGCCTACCATCCCCAGACCAATGGAGCCGCTGAACGAGTTAATCAGGGCTTGGAACAATTTCTCCGTTGTTTCGTTACTGACCATCATGATAATTGGTCCGACTTGTTGCCTTGGGCAGAGTTCGCCAGGAACTGTGCGGTCAATTCTTCGTCTGGGAGCTCTCCGTTTCTGATTAATTATGGGTTCCAGCCCTGTTTGCTTCCAGATTCATTTCAGACGCAACAGATTCCAGCTCTGGATGAGCATATCGAGCAACTCTGTTCCACATGGGCACAAGTTCAGAGGGCACTTGGTCAGTCATTTCAGCGTCATCAGCGCCATGCTAATCGCAGAAGGCTTCCAGCGGTTTCCTTTCAGGTTGGGGATAGAGTATGGCTTTCCTCCAGAAATCTCAAGCTGCAGGTTCCGTCTAATAAGTTGGCTCCCCGGTTTATTGGTCCATACAGAGTTATTCGTAAAATTAACCCTGTCTCCTATGCACTAGACCTACCTGCATCCATGCGTATCCATAATGTGTTCCATGTGTCCCTTCTTAAGCCTCTGGTTTGCAATCGCTATACTACCACACCTGTGGTGCCAGGACCTGTTGAGGTGGAGGGCCAGGAGGAGTACGAGGTTCAGAGCATTATTGATTCCCGTAGGCTTAGAGGAGGGGTACAGTACCTGGTACATTGGAAAGGGTATGGTCCTGAGGATCGATCATGGGTGGATAGTACGGACCTTCATGCACCTAGGCTAACTAGGGCCTTTCATGCCAATTACCCACAGAAACCTAGACCCTATTCTAGGAGAGGGGGTCTTTGAAAGAGGGGTACTATCACGGTGCCCGTGATTGCTGCAGTTCCTTGTCTGTCACCAGTAGGGGGCTGCTATTGGCTGTCTGCAGATAGCCCGCCTCTCATTGCCTATTTAAACCTGGATTGGGCACCCTTTGGGTGCCCTTTCGTGTTGTTTCTGACCTTCTTGCTATCACTATGCTAGTGATAGCTGGGCCTCTGTTCCAGTGTTCCTGAGTTCCTGATCTCATGTGTTCCTGAGTTCCTGATCTCTACTGTTCCAGTGTTTCCTGCCTGCTGTGTTGTTCCAGTCCTGGTTCCGGCCTAGTCTCTGGTGTTGCAGTTCCTGCGGTTCTTCTTCTCTGCTGTTTCCTGACCTGACTGATCGTTGCTGGTTCCTGTCATCTCATCGCCTGTCTCCTGTATCTTGGCGACCTCCTGCTCGGTCGCGTCGGCGACATTGTTAGTTACTCCAGTGTGCGGTCACTGGTTTGCTCCAAAGCCTATCGGCTGTACAGTCTTGTGTTGGTAACAGCGTGCGGACGCTGGTTTGCTCCCAAAGCCTTGCGGCTATACAAACTCGCTTGTTACACCAGTGTGCGGTCACTGGTTTGCTCCAAGGCCTATCGGCTGTACAGTCTTGTGTTGGTAACAGCGTGCGGACGCTGGTTTGCTCCCAAAGCCTTGCGGCTATACAAACTCGCTTGTTACACCAGTGTGCGGTCACTGGTTTGCTCCAAGGCCTATCGGCTGTACAGTCTTGTGTTGGTAACAGCGTGCGGACGCTGGTTTGCTCCCAAAGCCTTGCGGCTATACAAACTCGCTTGTTACACCAGTGTGCGGTCACTGGTTTGCTCCAAGGCCTATCGGCTATACTATCCTGTGTTGGTCCCAGCGTGTGGACGCTGGTTTGCTCCTAAGCCTTGCGGCTATACAAACTCGCTTGTTACACCAGTGTGCGGTCACTGGTTTGCTCCAAAGCCTATCGGCTATACAGTCTTGTGTTGGTCACAGCGTGCGGACGCTGGTTTGCTCCAAAGCCTTGCGGCTATACAAACTCGCTTGTTACACCAGTGTGCGGTCACTGGTTTGCTCCAAGGCCTATCGGCTATACAATCCTGTGTTGGTCCCAGCGTGCGGACGCTGGTTTGCTCCTAAGCCTTGCGGCTATACAAACTCGCTTGTTACACCAGTGTGCGGTCACTGGTTTGCTCCAAAGCCTATCGGCTATACAGTCCTGTGTTGGTCCCAGCGTGCGGACGCTGGTTTGCTCCAAAGCCTTGCGGCTATACAACTCGCTTGTTACACCAGTGAGCGGTCACTGGTTTGCTCCAAAGCCTATCGGCTATACAATCCTGTGTTGGTCCCAGCGTGCAGACGCTGGTTTGCTCCAAAGTCTTTCGGCTTTACTACTCCCTGTTGGTCTCAGTGTGTGTACACTGGGTTGCTTACGATCCTGTCAATTTGCCATTACCATCTGACTGCTGCTACTATCTCTGGGCTGCCCTGCCCGGTATTGGTAGGGCCGGTAGAACCTTTTGCCACATTCCATCTGAGGTTGCCTTACCCGGTATTGGCAGGGCTGGTAGAGCCTACATTGTGAATCTTTTGAGGCTGCCTTGCCTGGTAATTTGGTAAGGCCGTTATGCTATTCCATCTGCAGGTTGCCTTACCCGGTATTGGCAAGGCCGGTAGAGCCTAACATTCTGCTAACATTCTGCTTCTTCAGACTGTCCTGTTCGGTATATTGACAGGACCGGTAGAGTCTGCATTCTGTCTTGTTATATTCTGTATGTATCTGTATGTATGTGTTTGCCATCCTACGTTATCAATTTATTATTTCAATAAAATTGATTTTTACCTAAAACTTGTGTCTCATAATAAACCGTGACAGCAAGATACCAAACAGCATGGGTTTACAGCAGGGAGATCTTGTCAAACTAGCCTCACAGATTTTTTTGACTGGGTAACTAAAATAATAGACCAAGGGGGAGCAGTAGATATAGCTTATCTAGAAGCATTTGACACTGTCCCTCATAGAAGACTCATAAATAAACTGCAGTGTTTGGGTCTAGATGCAAAAATAGTTAAATGGATAAGGCAATGGCTGAGTGACAGGAGACAGAGGGTGGTAGTCAATGGAGAATATTCGGATGAAAGTGTTACTAGGGATCTGTACTGGGACCTGTTCTTTTTAATATTTTTGTTAGTGATATTGCAAAAGGTATTCAAGGTAAGGTATGCATTTTTGCAGATGATACCAAGATCTGCAATAGGGTAGACATTCCAGGGGGAATAAGCCAAATGACAAATGATTTAGATAAATTAGAAGAATGGTCAAGAGTGTGGCAGATGCAGTTTAACGTTGATAAATGTAAAATAATGCACTTGGGACATAAAAATCCAAAGGAAAACTATACTATTAAGGGTACTTTACTGTCAGAGACAACAGAGGAAAGGGATTTGGGAGTAATTATCTCTAATGACTTAAAGGTAGACAGGCAATGTAATAAAGCGGTGGGGAATGCAAGCAGGGTACTGGGTTGTATAGCTGTAGAAGTGGTAATGCCACTCTACAGATCTCTAGTTAGACCTCACCTAGAGTATTGTGTACAGTACTGGAGACCCCATCTCCATAAGGATATAGATACTCTAGAGAAAATTCAAAGAAAGGCTACTAAAATGGTGACTGGTTTACGAAATATCAGGATAGACTAAAGGATCTGAACATGTATAGCTTGGAGGAGAGAAGAGAGAGAGGGGATATGATTGAAACATTCAAATACATGAAGGGATTCAACAAAGTGCAGGATGGAAGTATATTTCAAAGGAGTAAAGATGTTAGGACAAGAGGCCATAGTTTAAAAATAGAGGGACACAGGTTTAGATGTAAAGTAAGAAAGTTTTACTTCACTGAGAGGGTAGTAGATAAGTGGAATAGTCTACCAGCAGAAGTGGTAGAAGTTAATACAGTAACAGAATTTAAGCATGCATGGGATAGGCATAAGGCTGTCCTTAATTTAAGAAAAGACCACGGACCAAAAAAGGTTTGAGGTTTTTACTGTAGGAATATGGGCAGACTAGATGGGCCGAAATGGTTCTTGTCTGCCGTCAAAATTCTGTGTTTGGTCCCTCATATTCTTCTTACACCTCTTGTAGGTTTGGACAGGAAGAAAAATCAGCGGCAGCAGATTTTGGGGAGACCTGCTGAATTACTTCTTCTGCTTGGAGCCTGCCGGGAAATTGTAAACAACTATCTCCCTCACCCTCAGTAACATTTTTTGGAGAAGGTGTTATGCTCTCAGTGGCAGTGACAGTGGCGGCAGGAGGAATTTTCTCCAAATATTGCAATAATTGAAGTTTGGGCTGCTTATACGGACGTTCGCTGTACAAATCCCGCCTTTATACTGCCCGCAGTTTCCGACCAGTAGTATTAAACACGCTAGGTGACCCCAGGTTTATAGAACTGTCTGTAGCAGAGGTGGTGACAGAACTGGCAGTGGCACTAGTCATTGTGCAGGTGGTTCTGGGGGGATCATCACAAACCAGCTGATGATGAGAAACACATGCAGTCTGCTTTGTGGTCTCAGAGGAGGACCTGGACCTCTCTACCCTGCTAGTAGAGGTAGAACGACCTGCAGTTCCCTTCTTATTTGTATTTTTGGGTTGGAGTGCTGCTGCTGAGTCTGACTAGTACTACTGACAGTCCTCTTCTTTAGCCGCATGCTTCTGCTAACTCTGTCTGAAAGCAACGGCACTGTGGTGGTGTTGGTGGTTGCTGGGTCACTGCAGTTAGTACCAGGACGAGCAACATCAGCTTGTTCACTAGGACTCAAATCTATTACAGATAGGTTGGTAGTGTACTACAATAATTTTAAAATTTTAAAACCTGGCCACACAACTGTCACACTGGCTTTGTCACTCTGGAAATTATTTACACAAATCCCTAATATTTTTAAACAGGAACAAAGATGATTTGCGGTGGCAGTATGGCACTTCTGCTGGATGCCTGCCTGTCTGCCTACACAAATGGCACACTGGATGTGTCGCTCTGGAAATTATTTACACAAATCCCTAATATTTTTAAACAGGAACAAACATGACGTGCAGTGGCATTATGGCACTTCTGCTGGATGCCTGCCTGCTTACACAAATGGCACACTGGCTGTGTCAATCTGGAACTTATTTACACAAATCCTTAATATTTTAAACAGTAACAAAGATGACTTGTGGTGGTAATAAGACACATCTGCTGGATGCCTGCCTGCCTACACAAATGGCACACTGGCTGTGTCACTCTGGAAATTATTTACACAAAACCCTAATATTTTTAACAGGGACAAAGATGATGGTGGCAATATGGCACTTCTGCTGGATGCCTGCCTGTGTAACTTTAAAAAAAAAAAAAAAAACAGCTTCTGACAGTGAAAATAAGGCACTAAACTAACACTAGACTGGCTATAAGGCACTAGACTGGCTAGTAAAATCGCTTATCTCTGGACACTTTCTCTCTGCTTGTTCTCTCTCTGAGCTCCACAACGGACTAAGAGGAAATGTAGGCTGTCTGGGTGTCTGTCATTAGACCAACCCCCATCATGAAACGAAGAAGCTAATTGGACTAGAGAGGACCCCCATCATGAAACAAAGGAGCTAAATGGACTAGAGAGGGAGGAAAAATAGTGTGCATGCGCGAGAAGAAGTCGTCCGAATTTCCGAAATTTGCACCACAATTTCGGACCAGGGCTGTTCGGATTCGGGTCTTTTAAAACAAATGGACCTTACCATTCGGCCAGCCCGAATGACGCCGAATGACCCTTATTCGTCCGAATTCTGAATTTGGACAAAGGCACAAGTCTAGAGTTGGTGCAATTGTGTGGATGAATGAAGGGCATGTGTTTGGGTGTGACTGTGTTTGCGTGTGATGGTTGTGTCGGTTTATGTGGTGTGTGGTTATATGATGATGCACTTACCGGTAGTGTGGAGGCTCCTCTGATCCGCAGTGTCCAATCCTCCAGGGACCCCCTCAACAGCTGTGGCTGACATGTTTTTTCGTAGTGTCTTCTCCAGGCTGCAGAAGGTGATGTGGGCAGGGGGACCACCTCCAGTGCCTCGGGCATACAGGGCGACCTCTCCCATCTTCTTTTTCACCACCCTCTTGCAATCTCCCAATCTTTTCTTGACAGACTCCAAGGTCCATCTGCAGGTGGCCATTGCATTCAGCCTGCTGCACACATGGTTCCAGGTGGCTTTCCTCCTCGCAGCCAGGCCAGGGACCTTCTCCCTTGGATAGAGGATACTCTCCCTCTCCAATATAGCCTCCACAAGGGCCCTGTTCTCCTCATCAGTGTTACGAGGATCCCTCAGCCACTCCTCCTCAGCTCTGACCTGAGAGGTGTCGGAAATGTGGCCAGAATGTCCTGTCTGCATTGCTCCTGTCTGTGTGTGGTTCTCCCAAACAGGTACCCTTCATCCTACTGAGGGTTCTGTCCCTGCTCTCTGAGTGCCTGCTCTTCTAGGCCGGGCCCCCCTCTGCCTCACAGATCTCCCTCTCCCACTCCTACTGTCAACAGGGATGCCCTGCTCTCCTTCCTCCTCCACTACTCTCCCCATCCCTCTATCCTGTCCTCCTCTCCTAGCCATCACTCGGGCACTCACACTCGGGCACTCACACAGGCCCTCACAGAAACACACAATCCCACTCACTGTCTGTCACACTTTATTACTCATAGATTCACACTGAAAAAATAAAGTTTAAAATATGTATAATGTGTTATAAAAAAAGACTATGTGTGTGTATGTGTTTGTATGGGTGTATGCAATATGTGCAAAAGTGTGATATGTATTGATTTAAGTGCAATGCTCTCCTCTCACCAAAAACTCCTTCTACCTCCAATGTCAGCTCCTCTCTCCCTCGCTCTAAATGCTATTCTCTGCTCCTGGGTCCTGTGATCTAGTTCGCCAAAACTCAAAATACAGGCAAGGTGGGACCGTTATTTTTGGGTATATATATATATAGGTGAATTTGAACCTTTTTGATACTTTGGGGTCTTGGGATTGGCTGTGGATTTGAATTTGTTTGTGCATCAATCAGGGTTGATAGACAACGTCGGCTGTTATGTTACAACTTAACTTAAGACATGTTTTATCAGGTGATTAGGACACGTGGTGATGCGAAACAAGGTGCGAAACAGGTTTTTGTGTTACGTGTTTTTGGTGTGTCTACACTTGTTAGCTATTCTTGTAGACTACCTGTCGAATCCCACGTAAATCATGTATTATTTGCGGGTGATGTGTCTTTTTCCATTAACGGTAGTGTTAACGCAAGCCTTTAAATTTTCCCCTTAGTGAGACACTACTTTAAATTCTCTTTTCACAATAATTAATAAAAAAATGAAAAAGCATTGGGACCAGGGTTGAACCCTGAGACACCTCACTTACAACTTTAGACCAACTTGAAAAGGTTCCATTTACAACAACTCTCTGCCATCTATCATTTAACCAGTTCTCAATCCATGTAGGAATATCACCTCCCAAACCGAGGCCTTTTAATTTATGCAGTAACCTGTTGTGAGGCACTGTATTAAAAGATTTTGCAAACTCCAAATGTACTACAATTCCTTTCTCCAAATTACTACTTACCCTTTCGTAAAATGCAAGTAAATTAGTCTGATATGCTGGCTCCTACTAATAATATTGTTTGTCTTCACATAGTTACTGTCACTTTGTAACCCTTCTAATATCTTATCCACTATGGAAGTCAAACTCACAGGTCAATCATTTCCTGGTTTGGATCTTGCCCACTTTTGAACAATGGTACTAAATCAGCTTTCCTCCAATTACAGGGCACTATGCCTGATGAAAGTTCTTTAAGTACCCTTGGGTGTATGTCATCTGGTCCAGGTGCTTTATTCATCATAACCTTTTCCAGTCTCTTTTGGACATTGTTCTCGGTGCGCCATGTAAATGATGGAGGACATTTTGTCATTTTGTCTGTTTGCTCATAGCATGTCATTGTTGCTTCCTTTGTATACACAGAAGAAAATAATGTGTTTAAAGGTGTCAGCCATAGCCTTATCCTGACTAATCGGATTCACTTTTCTCAGCCTTAAGAGGACCAATATCAACCTTAATCTTTTTGTTATTAATATACTTGTAGAATTATTTAGGCTTTTTCTTGAGCTCTCACTTTCAATTTAGCTAGGCTAATTGCCTTTATTTTTTAAATTATGCATTTGACTCGTCTGACTTAAACACTTCATAAACCTGCTTCTTATTTCTCATTTCCCTGCAAACCTCACAAACAAATGTTATTATTCTTGTGCATTTTTATCTCTGAAGATTATACCCCATGGAAGCATGGTAAATTGAGCTTGCTGTAAGGTTAGCCCACAGAAATACAGCTAAGAAGGAAAGCGTGAACGCACTCCCTGGGGCAGCTGGGAGGGAGGTGGGAAGTCCTGCTCCACAGTGCCGCACATACTGTGTCCTGCACAAGGCGGAAGTGCCCGATTATAAGACAATATCGCCACTCCTAGGTAGGAGAATGTTCCCCTTTAACATTTTTCCCCCAAAAGTATATGTTTTAGAAATGGAGACAACCCTGGGTTTCATTCTAGGTGCATTTTGACAATTTTTTCGTAAAAAATACACAATGAAGAGGGGTTAGCCCCATCTCCAGTTCCAATGGGGGGGACAAGATGGAACTTTTTTCTGTCCACATGGCAAGAATCCAATGCAGACAATTGAGTTTTCCTGACAGTGGGCAAAGGGCACACCCTTGAATTCAAAACTGTCCCATTACAAGCAAGAAGACTGACGTTAAGTCCACCTGCTTCAAGAACCAAACAGATAAAATTAAAACAATAATTAAAGATAATGACTCAGAACAAAGTGATAGAACCAGTTCCAGCAGATTCTTGGATCAAAGGGATCTACTACACTCTGTTTACAGTACCATAGCCTTCGGGAAAAGGTGAAATTTACTCACCGATATTTGTTTTTCCTCTGTGTCCTTCCACAGCATATACAGTGGGTAGTTGGCTCCTCCCTCCAGCTGGTAGGACCAATAAAATCTTTAAAAGGTCATCTGCTTCCTCCCCATGTCAGTTAAACTTTTGTCCAAGCTGAAAAACACAGAGAGTTAGTGCAAGTCATGAAAGTCTAATAAGTCCTAGACATAAAAACTGGTGCAAATAAGAATTCAAAGGGAGGGTTGCCATGGAAGGACTCAGAGGAAAAAACAAATATCAGTGAGTAACTTTCACCTTTTCCTCTGTGTCCGATCCACGGCATATACCGTGGGACTTACCCAAGCAGTACCAATTTGTAGGGAGGGTAGGTCCAATTGTCTGTTTAGGAGGAAATGGCTGCTTCAAGCACCTTCCGCCCAAATTTAGCATTTTCTGATGCCTGAAGATCCAGTTTATAATGTCTGATAAAGGTGGTTCCCGAAGACCAGGTGGCTGCTCTGCATATGTCCTGAGGTGATGCCAATGCCTTGAGAGCCCATGAGGCAGCAACTGCTCTGGTTGAGTGGGCTTTGATGCCAACTGGTGGTTCCAAGTTTGCAGACTCATAAGCTATTTTAATACAGTCTCTCAGCCATCTAACAATGGATGATTTAGAGGCTGGGGAACCCTTGAATTTACAGCAGAAATGCACAAAGAGAGATTCCCCTTTTCTAAAAAGCTGTGTTCTATTTATATAGATTTGTAAGCAGCGAATTAGATCCAAGTTGTGGAGACTTTTCTCCATCTCATGAGATGGATTAGGACAGAAAGATGGCAATATGATTTCCTGATTGAGATGGAACTGAGAAACCACTTTGGATCTAAAGGACAGCTTAGGGCGTAAGACCACCTTATCCTGGTGAAACACTAAGTATGGAGGTACTGACAAGAGGCCCTGAAGTTCACACACCCGTCGAGCAGATGTTATGGCAGTGAGAAAGGCTGTCTTCAACGTGAGATGCTTTAGAGAAACCTCCTGTAATGGCTCGAAAAAGGGGTGAGTCGCCAGTTGTTGGAGTACAATATTCAAGTCCCATGGTGGTATAACATCCCTGATAGTGGGCTTGATTTTTTAAACTGATTGAAGATATCGCTTGATAAGATAGTTTTCAGCAAATGGAGTGGCTAATATCGCTGAGACTGCTGAGAGTTGTACTTTAAGAGAGGCTGGTTAGAGCCTTTTTTGGAAACCTGCTTGTAGGAAATCTAATATCCTGTGAGCCGATATAGATGTGTGATCCAGCTTCTGCTCTGTACACCACTTATGAAAAGTGGACCAGACCCTGTAAGAGATCTTTGTTGAAGATGTTTTCCTGCCATGTAGAATAGTGTCAATGACTTCCTCTGATGCACCTTGCAATTTCAAAGATTATTTCTCAGCCTCCAGGCCTTGATGTGGAAGAAAGATGGATTAGGGTGTACCAATGGACCTTGTATTAGCAGATCTGGTATATCCGGTAGTTTGATAGGATCCCTGACAGACATCCTTAACAGATCTGAGTACCACAGCTTTCTTGGCCAGTCTGGAGCAACCAGGATGACTTACGCTCTGTCCCGCCTGACCTTTCATAGCACCTCTATCATCAAAGGTAGTGGAAGGAAAATGTATGCCAGTGGAAAGGTCCAAGGTACCTGAAGAGCATCCTGGGAGAGGGCCTGCGGTTCCTTCCATCGGGAGAGGTAAATCTGATGCTGCCTGTTGCAGGCCGTGGCCATCAGGTCTATTGATGGTACCCCAAACTTTTTTGTGATGAGACAAAATACCTGTGGATTGAGACTCCACTCTCCTGGATCTTTCGAATCAGAAAGTCTGCCTTAGTATTTAGCCGTCCTGATAGAAATGTTGCTGTGAGACTCTGCAGGTTGTGTTCGGCCCAGAACATTATCTGTACTGCTAGTCTGTTTAATTGAGGACTTTTTGTTACTCCCTGATTTTGTAGATATTGGAATGTGGATATGTTGTCCGACCTGATCCTGATTGCATTCCCCTGAAGGCTTAGGCTGAAGTGCTTGAAGGTTTTCCAAACTGCCAGTAGTTCCCAAACATTGATGTTTAGTCTGAGCTCCTGGCTCTTCCAGTAGCCCTGTATGATGTTCTGATTGTATATACCCAACCAGTGCTACTTGTGTCTGTGTGTATAATCACCGGGTCTGGTTCCACAAGGAGTCTTCCTTTTCCCAGATTCTGAGGCTTTGTCCACCAGGATAACTCTTTTCTGGTTGACCTGAGTACTGGAATCTTGTGGAAGAGATTGAATGGATTCTTTCAGTAAAAAGCCAGGTAATTGTCCTGTGTAAGTCTGGAATGAGCTTTTGCCCATAGCAGAATCTGGTAGGTTGATGTAAGATGGCCCAAGAGTTTCTGAAACTGATGCAAACTGTGAGATGTCTTGTGAAGAAACTGAGTCACCTGGTGTTGAATGCGGTTCTGCCTTTTTTGTGATAGAGTCGCTTGTCCTTTGATGGTATTGAATTCTATGCCCAGGAAAGTTAACTTCTGGCTGGGAATCAATGAGCTCTTTTGTAAACTGAGAATCCATCCGAAGTTGGATAGAAGCGTCTGACAAAGATTTGTGCTTTTCTCTGAGCTGTATCTGGATGATTCCACAATGAGTATGTTGTCCAGCTATGGAACAATCTTGATCTGATAATGTAGTCGTATTTCTGCTATCGCTAGTGCCATCACTTTTGTAAAGACCTGGGTTGCTGTCACCAGGCCAAACAGTAGGACTCTGAACTGGAAGTGCTGTCCGAATATATGAAATTAGAGATATTTCCGATGAGACTGTCTGATCAGGAGATGATAATAAGCATCCTGTATATCCAACCTGGTCAGGTATGCCTGTGGTTGCAGAGCCTTCAGAGTGGATGCTACTGTTTCCATCCGGAAGTGTCATACTGTCAATAGGGAGTTTAATTCCTTTAGGTCTAGAATAATCTGTAGTTCCCCTGTAGGCTTTGTAGGCGTTGAATAAAAGCCCTTGTATCTCTGGGGGCTGGGAACTTCTTCTATCACTGCTGTGGAGCAACTGAGATATTGCATGTCTCACCTGATGACTCCTGGTTTCCTGACGGATTTTGGATGACTTGGGAGTTTGGGGGCAGTATGAAATTCTAGGGCATATCCCCTTTGCTCAATTTCCAGGGCCAATATGTCGTGATGAATCCGCTTCCAGGCTTCCTGGAACTCCTCCAATCTGCCCCCTACTGGAGGAGAGGGGGATATGCTGGCTTCATTACTGGTATTGGCCCTTCCTCTGGAAATCTTTGCGATTCCCAGGTCTTTGGGCCTGAGCACCTCTCTTTCTGTAATCTGCTCCTCTGCCAGGTTGATAACACTTGGCTTCTCGAAAGGACTGTCTGTGATATTGGTTTGATCTAACCGGTGATAGCCTGGGTCACTTTTCTTGGGGAAGAAATAAATTCTTTCCTTCTGATGACTTCTGTAGAATCGGTTCCAGGGAATCTCCAAATAGTTTCGATCCTGCGAAAGGCAATGAAACCAATCTATTTTTTGATGATGCCTCCCATGATCTGATCCATAGGGCTCGTCGTGCTGTAACAGATAAAGATGAGGCTTTGGCTAAGAGACGGATATTATCCAGCGATGCTTCGCACAAGTAATTGATTGCCTCTTTGATAAGGCCCAAATCCTTTAGGATACGGCTCCTTGACACCGAAGACTCTACTTTCTCTTCTGTGTCAGTAATCCAAATTCTTAAAGTGCGGAAGATTGAAGCCATTGCCGTAGCTGTCTTTAAGATTTGCCCTATGGTGGAGAACTGCTTTTTCAAAGCAGTATCTGCTCTTTTATCCATAGAGTCCTTAAGAACTGTACCATCTTCTAGCGGAATAGTGGTTCGTCTAGCTGTTTGTGCTATGGCAGCATCAACTTTGGGAGGTGTATGCCATGGAGTTGTTTCTGCGTCATCAAACGGATACATTTTCTGGAAACGTTTGGACACTGAGCAGCGTTTCTCATCTTGCTTCCATTCTGAGCGAATCGTATCTTGAATAGAATTATGAATGGGTATTTGTGGATTATAATTTTTGTAACCCAGAAATGCTGCGCACATCACATCTAGCTCCTTCTGGATTTCTGAGGGTCCTAGAGACTTCCTCAAAGCCTTTATCAAGTCATCCACTTTATCTAAGGGGAAATTACCATCTTCTGTAATATCTCTTTCTGTTACCTGACTCCAGTTCTATGTAGCTATCTTCCTCTTCCTCTGGATGGTCCTTCGTCCAGATTGTCTGGGTCTCTTTCTTGCTGCCTCCTGCATGGATGAGAATGTTTCTTGCATAAAGCTTTTCATCCAGCTTAAAAAACTCTGAAATTGAGCAGGGACCTCAGAACTTGCGGCTTTTGAAGACATGTCTCACATAGCTTTTCTGGTTGAGAGGCTGACAACACTCACTCACAGCCCATACAGGGTTTAGATCTGCATCCTGTTTTATCTTCTTTAGAAGTTTCAGGCTTAGGCTTATCAGTTTTTTACTCTTTAGAGGTGGACACAGTGAAAAAATCAATATAGTAATACTTAAATTGAAAAAGCTATAGTTACTGCTTATACAGAACATAAATATTTCTATAAATGATATAATAAGCAATGAGTCTTATCCCCAACATCAAAGAACACCTTCCTCGGCTATTTTTTATGCTCTAGGGTACTTGCCATGCTGTAATCCGGCGTGCGTTTCAACAATGGAATGAATAACATTCACTTCCGGTTTCCGGTTCCCTGCTATAGAGCGATGAATGTGTGGTGCGATCGCGCTTGCAGCCGGGAGGGATGGAAATCTCTGGGCACCACGCTGAAGCCATGGGCCAGGATTTCAGGGGGCACAAGATTGTCAGATAACGGCTTGGAAGTGGCTGGCTGACCGAATACAACAATGTGACCGCGGTAAGGCAAGCCACATGGATACCCAAAATAAAAAAAAGATATACATTTAGTAGGAGAAGCCCTTCTCCTTCCTCCAGCTAGGTAGGACCAATTTTAACTGACCAGCAGAGGAAGCAGATGACCTTTTAAAGATTTTATTGGTTCTACCAGCTGGAGGGAGGAGCTAACTACCCACTGTATATGCCCTGGATACATTTTATCCTGGACATGAAGTGGCTAAACAAATTCATTCACAAACGCCCATTCAAGATGAAGTCAGCCTCATCGGTAATAAAAGCAGTACACAAGGGAGCTTTTCTAGCAAGTATCGACTTGAAGGATGCTTATCACCACATACTGGTCAGGGAGAGGCATCAAAGATTCCTTTGATTCTACATAAACAATGCTCATTTCCAGTTCCGGGTCCTTCCTTTTGGACTGGCATCAGCTTCTTGAGTATTCACAAAAGTACTGGTGACAACTATGGCAAAATTGAGACAACAAGGAATAACTGTAATCCCCTACATGGAGAACAATTTAATTATAGAATCCACAAAGGAAAAGTCAGAAAAAAACACAAAAATATGTCTGATAATACTTCAGGATATGGGATGGCTAATCAATCCTCAAAAAAGCGAGTTAATACCCACACAAAACAAACTCTTCATAGACATGCAGTTTAACACCATAAAAGGCATAGTTAAGTTGTTGACAGACAAAAATCTCTTTGCTGCAGAATCAGAAAATTTCAAAGAGCAAGACAATGCCCGGCCAGGAATTTTGCCAAGATCCTAGGGACATTGTAATCCACAAGCCAGATCATTCCTTGGGCCAAGCCACACATGACGAAGCTACAACACAATTTTATCGCATTTTGGAGGAGGGATTCCTTCGATTATATACAAACTATTCCACTACTGGAATCCACAAAGCGGGAGTTGAATTGGTGGCTAAACCCCAAAAATCTGGGCAAGAGGAGATCCCTAGTGGAACCAGCATCGGAGATAATTTGAGCAGATGCCAGCCTCTCAGGATGGGGAGGTGTATGGAAGACACAAGCTGTCCAAGGAAAATTGTCAAAGGAAGAGACAACCCTACACATAAATGTACTAGAATTGAAGGCAGTACAGAATATGTTAAAAAAAACAGGGAGGTACAAGAAGCCATGTATTGAACCATTATGAGGAAACATTTTGAAATGGCAGAATGAAATCTATCACATCTAACAGCATCTCACATCTCAGAAATCCTGAATAAACAAGCAGATTTTCTGAGCCGAGAAACACTAGATCCAGGGGAATTATCGTTGAATCCTCGCATCTTCAACAACCTAATACAAGAATAGGGCATTCCAGAGGTGGATCTCTTGACCACAGCACAAAACACAAAGTGCAAAAAGTTTGTGTCAAGGTGGAAGAACACCAAGCGATAGCACAAAGAAGATTTGGTTCTCAGAACTAGTAAAGATGTCACTCATTCCACCAATCCTTCTTCCAAAAGATCCAGATCTCCTAAGCCAAGGTCCAATATTACACCAAAATTCAAGGTTTTTTAATCTAGCGGCATGGAGGATGAAAGGAATTTCCTTTTAAGCCAGGGGATTTCCACTGAAGTAGCTAACTCCATCATATCTGATAGGAAGCCAGCATCTACTTAGAATTATCATAGAATATGGTATATCTTCTCAAAATGGTGTAAAGAACATATTGATTCCAGAGACAACATCTCTCTAGGAATCATTTTGGATTTCCTACAACAAGAATGTATTAAAGGTTTAAAGCCAGCCTCCATAAAACTCCAAATCTCAGCCTTATCAGACCTTCTAGCCAGACCTCTAGCAAACAACTTCTTAGTTAAATGGTTTGTTCAGGCCATTTCAAAATTAAAACCTACAATTAGAGAAGTGGTCCCTACTTGGGACTTAAACCTTGTCCCCACACAACTGACTTCAAACCCAGAATTTGAACCACTTGACGATATTTCATTAAAAAAATCTGACAATCAAAACATTTTTAACAGCCATAACTTCTGCCAGAAGAAATGGAGAACTACAGGCTCTCTCCTTAAAGGAACCCTTTTTATCTATACACCAGGATAAAGTAGTACTAAGGACAAAACCTTCTTTCCGCACAAAAGTAACTTCTGAGTTTCATTTAAATCAGGAGATTGTCTTGCTATCTTTCTGTCCTGCTCCTTCTAATAACCAGGAGAAAATATTCCACAACTTGGATTTGGTAAGATGCCTTACTACCTATATCAAGCGTTATGCGGCATATAGAAAATCGGATTCTCTGTTAGTTCATTTTTTAGGAGAATTCGAAGGAACCTTGGCATCAAAAGCTTCCATCACCAGATGGATAAGGACAAGTATCATCCTGGCATATACCCTTGATAAGAAGGTTCCTCCACTAAAGTTAAAAGCCCATTCTAGGACGTCAATGGCAACCTCCTGGGTGCATAAAGCTAGGGCAAAACCCAACTGAAATATGCAAAGCAGCAACATGGAAATCTCTTTCCACCTTCATAAGACACTATAGTCTGGATGTAAAAGCATCGGACGATGCACAATTTGGAAGGAAAGTGCTACAGGCAGTGGTTCCTTCGTATGGTAATTATATCTCCTGCTTTATTAAGAATAACTTTTTTTATGCTTTGTTACATGTTCTAAATGTCTATTCATAACCAGTTATAGTGTATCTATATATCTGTATTGGTCTATATGTATCCACCCTAATGGTACTGCTTGGGGAAGTCCCATTTTTAAGCCATGGAGGGGACACAAAAGAAAAGGTGAAATTTACTCACCGATATTTTGTTTTCTTCTGTGCCCCTCTCCATAGATGGCCCTTCCCTAACTAGTATGGTGCACGTTTGGATATGTATATTTTCTTATCTTATTGTTCTAGCATTGACAACGGTAAACTACAGGCATTATGCGGAGAGAAAGCTTTGTACCCTGGGAGAAGAATTTGACTGGTACTGCCAGCTGGAAGGAGGAAATATAACCCATTTTTAAAGGGATAGTAATACTTAAAATGTAAAAAATATATATGTTGTAGGGCTTATCCCCCTGAGTAAAGCAAGAGTACTCCCATTGCTGATAGGTGCTTAATTCAAAAGTTATTAATTTTCAAAGTTGATTTTTTAGGTGCAATATCACAGTGGCCTGAAATTGTACAGTGGCGCTGTTGCTACACCATCCTATGGAGATTTATGGTCCCAGGACCAGAGCTGTCCATAGGATCGTGTAGCAACAGCGCCACTGTACAATTTCAGGCCACTGTGATATTGCACCTAAAAAATTCTACTTTAAAAATTAATAACTTTTGAATGAAACACCTTTCAGCAGTGGGAGTACTCTTGTTTTACCCTACAACATATTTTTTTTTTACATTTTAAGTGTTACTATCCCTTTAAGCCGTGGAGAAGAAAACAAAATATCGTTGAAGAAGAAAAAAAAATTGGTGAGTACATTTTTCACACCTAAATTTCAGTGTTTCTGTGGATTTCAAGCAGAGGATATTTGGATAGTTTTTAAAATGCATCAATTTAGTGTTCAGCTGCATCTTCTGAGTACGGCAACGACCCCCTATGCATAGGTTTGTCAGGATTTGGGGGAGCCAATGGGCCAATTTGGGAACAAGCACGTTTCCTTTTTCAGATATGGAAATAACTTAGGGTGTATTGCTTCCAATTATATTCTCAAAGTGTTAGATCTAAGGAGGGATGTGTTTTGACAAATAAAAAACAAGATATTTCAGGGGGAAAAAGTGGCCAAATAATAAAATAACTTATAGAACTACTGCATTGCACCTACATGATACTACTAAAAGCAGAATGTAGAGCCCATGTTTTGAACGGCAATCAGGACAGTAGAATGTGGTGTCTGTCTGTTTCCATTGCTGTAGCACACTCTACAGAATTTCTGTGAGTTTCTCTTCTGGGTGGTTGGGGGATTTTAAAAGTATAGTGTACTACACCAGATCTTTGTGGAATTACTTCCACATGAGGCTGAAACAGCAAAACAATGCATTTTGGAATGGGGTGTGCCAATTTGAAAATTAAATAACAATTATAAATAGCAGTCTGCATCATGTAAATGGCAACCTTTTTATACCAGACCCTAAATGTTCTCATAGTGAGGTACAGCTGCATGAGTTGATCACATAGATCCACTCACACCCCCCCCCATGTGTTTGTTATAATCTGTGATGCAGGCTGGCTTTCTGAGTACCTCACTTTTGCCACAAACAGAGACTGGCACAATTCTGTCATCATGCATGGTGGTCAGCATGTACACATCCTCTTTGTCCCTAAACTTAACTGCCAGCAGCTCCTGTTGGCACAGAGCTGAGGACAACCCTTTTTTGGTTTGGTACTTAACCTCTTCAGTGCCAGAGGCTTGGGCCATTTCCTGTACCCTGCAGGCCAGACACTTTCAGCATTTTTGCTATCCTTCTGCTGGGATTTTCTAGTTACATATGGAAAACTATATACTATTTTTTTCAGACCAAACTGAGCTTTTTTGTGGTACCTTACATGAAAGAGATTTTTGCATTGTGCAAAAAGCTATGATGTCATAATGACAAAAAAAGTGAAAATGTACTTATTTTGCTAAAATCACATGCTATGTATCAAAAACATTTACCTTGATTGTGAAAGTTTCAATTATTTGAAAAAGCCCTGAGTCCCTCGAGTACAAAAATACCAGATTTTATTAGTTTTACCTATGTTTATGGCTAGTGCAGAGCCCTAATCACCAGGAGCGCAAAATTGGCATTTTCATTAGCTGGTGCTCTTAGAAGAAAAATGGCACCCCATTGATATGTGTTGTCTTATCTCAGGGGGTGCTAGAAATGCAAAACAACACCTACTGCAACCTCTGATTTTTCAAACATTTTTTCAAACATTATTTGTCTGTACAAAAATGGTTATAACAACTACAGAGGTAAAGAAAGGGTAGACGAACCATACCATTTTGTAAAGAAGACAACCTGCTGCATTTAATGAGGGGTGACTTGCCTTCTTACCCCAAGCCTAGTGTGCACAAATGTTTCCAGAACGTGGCGCTAATGGGAAAAAATGGCATTTTCTTACATTTCCGCCCCTTCAAATGTACTGAAATCTGTGAAAACCATGGAATTTCCAACTGTACTCATTAACTAGTGCTCTTAGGAGAAAATGGCACTGCATTGGTATGAGTTGACATACCGTAGGGGTGCCAGAAGCACATAACTACATCTACCTGTTTTCTTAATTGAAAATGAATGCTTGTACTAAAATGTTCTTAACTATTAGAGACATGAATGAAAAGTATAAAAGGTATACCATTTTGGAAAGTATACATTCTCCCGCATAAAATGAACTGTTACTTGCATTTCTACCCCTCGGCTGAAATGCACAAATATTTCAAAAATTTGGCACTATAGGAATAAATACATGTTTCTCTGTCTTCCAATATAGCTTACAGGTACCATGGGGAGGTGACAGTTCCTCCCAATAGGCTGGAACAATTCTCCACAAATTGCAGGGGCGAAGCCTTACTCTCCTCCCTAGCAGGCTACCTAGCTGCTCCCCTCCAGTTACATTTGTTCCATCATCCTGGTAAGAAGACTGTGAACAGTTCTACTTAGTTTTAGTTATTTTATTATTTTCCTTTAGATATGGGGTGCAAATTCCCCCATTAGGTGGATTACCATTACTGTATTCCCCTTGGTGGATTGCCCTTTTACAGGAGTTGTGGATGTGGACCTCTTCAGCCCTGGGAGAGAACCATGTAATCCATGTCTCTCTCTCCAGAGGGAGTCTTTCTGAGGCTTCTTTCTGAAAATGGTAATCTGAAGAAAGAAGACCTGCAGAGAAAGTGAGCAACCCTTTGAATGCCATGGTCCACTTCTCCCACAGATCCCTTCCGCACAAGGGTTTCCTTGGAGTTCTCTGTAACTCCTGCACTCATGTTGGGTATTTATATTTCTGTTCTGAGGGTCTTCGGAGCATTTTGGGCAGTTTTGTGGCAATTAACCCCTTCCCTGCCAGTATTTGGGATGTTGAAGGACTCATTCCTCATTTGCCATTATTATTATTATACTTGTTTATTGGTGTTCATGGTTTTATTATTATATGTGTTTATTTGTGTTCATGTGTGTTTTTTTGCACTTTTTTAGACACTTTCTACTTGAGACGTTATTTTTTAATAATGCGCCTTTAAGACATGCTTTACCACATAGCCGCAATGCTCCATTGATCTCTATGGGACAGACATGTTGGGACATATTTCTGCAACTGCTCTGTATTCCGAGTTGAGAGATGGCTCATTTTAATTGTCTATCCTTGCCTAACTATCCGGTGGATATTCTCAGTGTCTGGGGAGCTTTGCGGGGGATTCGGTTCTGTAATTGGTACTGAGAAGCCGTTTCCCATGAACGCCCGTTTTGAGGGCTGTTTTCAGATTGGTTCCCTTCCCAGTCACCATTTTGTTTTTCCTCTCTACCGAGTATCATATGCAGGGCTTGATCTCAACTCTCCTCCTCTGGTTAACCCTTCGCTTGTCAGATAAGTGTATTTTAGGCTTTCTGGGGTGAAATCTGTAATCTGTGTTGCAGTATTTAGATATTCCTTTACTGTTCTTGACACCTTATACTGTAGAATGTCAGATCCACTAGGACATGGGGCTAGGCCTAAGGCTAAGGACTCTGGGGTGTATTTGACCCCCCTTACTTACTGTTCCTCATGCCAAACAGGGCTTCCCAGAGAATACTCAGGTTACTTATGCCCTTCATGTGCAGTGGCTCCTGCATCTCCACCAGAGCCTTCCAGCCATGATCAAGAGCCACCTTGGGTCAAGGACTTAAAGTCCACTGAAGCATAGTTTCGTCTTTCTTTCCAGGGGGTCCTCCAGTCCTGGAGACCCCCTACTCCCTTCAGGTTTGTGGCCTCTAAGGCCCCTGGTATTCCTAATTTATCTGATTCTTCTCTGGAGGATTCAGATGGGGATTCTGAGGATGGTGTGTGTTCTGATGATGTTTTTCCCAATTTCATGGTGACCCCTTTGAAGCTGACCCAGTACCCTCTACCAAGGGCCTCATTATGGCTGTATTAACTACCTTAAACATCCCCTCTACTACTGTAGAGCCTAAGGCTACTGCTGATGTCTTTCAGAGGCGCAAGAAGTCCTGTACTGTTTTTCCGCCTAATGCCACTCTGGATCAGATTATCTTGGATAAGTGGAATCCTGACAAGCGTTTGGCTTTGTCTAAGAGATTTTCTAAGTTATATCCCTTTTCTGAAGCTGCTTTGGCTCAATGGGATACTCCTCCACAGGCTGACTCTCCCATTTCCAGGCTCTCTGAAGCCACTGCTTTGGCAGTTGCGGATGCTTCAGCTCTAAAGGATGTGACTAACAGAAAGCTTAAAGCAGCAATTTCGACGGGGGCGGGATGATGTAGCACGCTAGCTACGTTGAGAGAGGCGGTGCAGAAGCTGGCCGAAGTGGCGGGAAGGAGAGAGGAAGGGGATGCGAGCGGGGCTATGGATTAAGCAGCTGGTGGTTTGGCACTAAACTACGCTGGCTGGTATGCGCTGGCGCTGGAGAGTGGAGCGCATTGGCGGTGCACTGTGGAGCGTTCTGAATTCCAGTTTTGTAGAGCTATGCGGGCTGGTATACGGTGATGCTGGAGAGTGGAGCGCAGCGGATGTACTGCGGAGCGTTCTGAAATCCAGTTTGGCAGAACTACGCTGGCTGGTATATGCTGAAGCTGGAGATTGGAGTGCATTGGCGGTGTGCTGTGGAACGTTCTGAAGTCCAGTTTTGAAGAACGGTGGTGGAGGACGCAGCATGGTGGAGGCGGGTAGCGGAGGTGTGGGCTGTTGGGGAGAGTGTATGGAGAGAGGTGGTTGAGGCCCAAAACCCATTGGAGACGCCGCAGGAGGAGGGAGATGGTGTGGAGTATTGCCGCCGATGCAGTAAGGCTACAGCCGTGTGGGAGTAGTGCCTATATAAAAGAATATTACAGCC
Source organism: Rhinophrynus dorsalis (assembly GCA_037306005.1). Taxonomy (NCBI): domain Eukaryota; kingdom Metazoa; phylum Chordata; class Amphibia; order Anura; family Rhinophrynidae; genus Rhinophrynus; species Rhinophrynus dorsalis. The sequence goes on along the minus strand of CM074719.1, from coordinate 246,469,695 downwards.
CTATGGAGAGAGATATCGGATTTTTACGCATTCTGAAGATAAGTGTTGGTCTGGGTATTTCTCCATCCCCTGTAGAAGTCTAATTTGGGATTATTATATACATTATACTATATGGGTGACTCTGAACAGAAGTAATATTTTGAGATGAACCAATTTGTTGAAGAGCATTTGACGATGAAGAGGCTTATGCTGGGGAAGATGTGATGATTGGGATGGCGGACTATGGTAATGAGTACCTACTATTCTATGTCCCGTCTGACTTAATCGAGGTGGCTAGGTTGGCTTGAGTGACTTTTATAAATCATTTGATGTTTTGGGTTCCTCTCTAAGTGGTTACGTATTAAAAAAGAGAGAGTAAGTAGTTGTGGATTGGGAATGGGAATGTTAAAATGCCCCCCAAAACTAATAATAGTGGGAGGAAAGATAAGATGAGAAGGGAAGAAGAGAGAAAGGATGAGAAGAAAGAGAGACGTTCAGTAGGTACTTTCTTTTCCCCAAAGCAAATGGCTGATTCAAATTTGTCGAATATGGTAAAAATGAATGAGGGTCAATTAATGATGGTAATAGAGACAATCCAGTATCCCAGGACTTTATTAAAGAATGCTTGGAGACACAGTGATTCAAATTTCAAATGGAGATAAATAAAAGTTCAGTGGAGATTAAGGAAGAAATAGGGAGATTATCCACACATCTTACTAGTATGGAAGGACATTGGAAAATATTAGAAGAACACCAAAAGAAATTGGAGAAAGTATCGGAAGATAATTAAAAAAAAATGGAGGCCTTTGAGCAGCAACTGAACGACTTAGAAGATAGGTCGAGAAGATGTAACTTGAGGTTTCGAAATATTTCTGAGGAAGTAGTAAATAATAAACTGAGTGATTACTTGCAGAAATATTTTGAAGTGCTGGAGGTGGATAAATCTGGTTTTAATGGTTCAATGGAGCGAATATATAGACTGAACAGGCCCAAACATTTAAATGTTGCAGTACCAAGAGATGTTATTGTTGTTTTCTTGTCATTTAAATATAAAGAAGCTATCCTGAATGCTAAAAGGAACAAGGATTTACGAGGCACATTATATGAAAAGATTGTTATATTTCAAGATCTGTCGTATCAAACTCGAAGGAGAAGAAGTTATTTTTCCCCCCTTTTGCAGATATTGCAAAAGCACAATATTAAATACCGATGGGGGTTTCCTGTCAGTGTGAATCTGACATGGGATAATAACTTGGTCTCCTTTAGAAGTTTTTTAGAGTTACAGTCATGGATTAAGATCAAGGGTCTTGTATAATATCACTGGGGGATAGAAGGGAAAAGAGGTACTGGGGAGGAGTAGGAGGAGAGGGAGGAAGGGGCAATATGGGGAAGAAGTAGTACCGTTTTTTTTTTTTTTTGTAAGGTTGTAAAGTATTAGTATGTTTTGATCACTGAAAATCGTGCACTAGAGTTGGTTTTGTAGAAATGTATTAATATATTTAATCACTGAAAGGGGGATAGGGGTGAGGTAGGGAGGTGTCGCTCCTAAGTTACATTATAGATCAATGGTTATGGAGAGAGAGTGGGGGGGAGGGATTGAAGAGTTATTGTTTATGTGGTATATGGTATTGGGGAAAATTTAAAGGGTATGTGTACAATATGATTATTATGGTAAGGGGATTTTGAGTTTGTACGGTGGTGATTTGTTTTTTTTGTTTTTTTTTTCTTTTTCTCTGCTTTTCCGCTACTTGATACTGGGTCAGTTGGTTAGCACCAGCTTTGAGTTCTAGGGAACTGAGGTTTCAGTCGCAAGACATGCGATTGATAGGGCCATGCCTGGTGGTGAGTAGAGGAGGCAGGCCATTTTATGTTATATGTTTAGATATGTTTAGTAAATATATGTATGTAAATAAATGTATGTTTTTGTGTTAGGTGAATGCTCGGGATGCGGTTGCTGTAGGGATAGGCAGGGAGGAGACCAGTGGTGGGGGTTATGGTTAGGTTTGTAACAGTAAACATGCAGGGGCTGAATACTGTTTATAAAAGACAGAAAGTAGTTGAGATGTTACAAAAAGATCGGGTACAAGTCATGTGTATACAAGAAACACATTGGAAGAAAGATGAGAATGTAACATGGTGGACAAACAGAGCTTGATTGATTTTGCATGCCTCATTAATGGATAGGAAGAAAAGGGGTGTTGCAGTAATATTTTCTAATACAGTGGACGTTTCCATTGAATATCAGTTTTTAGATGAAGAAGGGAGGTTCATTATAGTAGTGTGTACAATTGAAGGTCAAGTGTACACTATAGTGAATGTATATTTACCAAACTATGCACCGATGCGTGCATTAAATAAGATCTTAGATAAGGTTAATAAGGTTAATAAAGGGCAGTTGTTGCTGGCTGGTGATTTTAATTGCATATTGGATGGTGTCCTGGACAAAAAACTAACGGGGGTAAATAGGATAAATAAAAAACTGTTTAAACAAGCTCAGAGTTTTGAGAAATTTGTTCGAGAAACTGACGTGTATGATATTTGGAGGTTGTATCATGCAAATTAGAGGGATTTTACCCATTATTCAAAGGTTCACATGTCATTTTCTCGTATAGATTTATTTCTGGGGGATGATACCATTGTTAAGAATACTGTTCAAATATGTATAAGGAATAATGTATGGTCAGACCATAGTTTGGTAATTCTGGACTTGAGAGATAGATATAGTAAGGATTTTTGTACCACTTGGAGGTTAGATGATTCTTTGCTGAGGAGTTCCAGGAATCAAAAATATATAGCGGAACAGATAAAGTACTTTTTTCAAGAGAATTGGCAAGAGGGGATATCTAGGAGTACAGTTTGGTGTGCTTTTAAGGTGGTCCTTAGAGGTATATTGATTAAGCTTAAGTGGGAGGAGCGTAAAGCAAGGGGAAAGTCGTTGGCTGATCTATATATTGCGGTGTTTCGTTTAATGGATGAGAATAAAAAAGCACCACTTTTAAGTAGACAACAAGAAATAGATAAAATAGTAGCAGAAATTAGAGATAAGGAAATGGAGAAGATACTTAAAAATATGGAAAGATTGAAGATAAATTATTATCATAAAGGCAGTAGAGCAAATAACATTCTAACAAAATGGCGAGAGAAAGGATAGTGAAGATAGAAGATGCAGGGGTCTTGTATAGATCCCCCCAAAAAATAGGTGAAGTTTTCAGAGGATTCTATAGTAGTTTGTATAATTTGCCAAGTAAAATAGATCTGGTAGATATAAATAGGTATTTATTACAAGCTACACTTCCAAAAATAACTGAAGAGCAGGTGGAAGCATTGAATTCTCCGATTGATGTGATGGAGGTGGTTAGAGTAATAGATAAATTGCTGCAATTCAAAACACCAGGCCCGGATGGGTTTAGTAATCAGTTTTATAAACTCTATAAAGATCTGATAAAACATTATTTGGTGGATGTTTTTGCAGAATTATCACAAGCAGGAGAGGCTCCGGCAGAGATTTTGCAGGCAAATATATTGCCGATTTTGAAGAAAGATAAGAACCCGATTGATGTAGTTAATTATAGGCCCATATCCCTAATAAATGTGGATGCTAAATTGTATGCCTCTATACTATCTTATCGGATGAGTAAAATACTCCCATCAATTATAAATAGAGATCAGGTTGGTTTTGTACAAGATAGATCAGCATGTAATAATATACGACGGATTTTGGATATTTTGGATTCAGAGCATAAGCTGTCGGTGCCCCTCCTGACCCTGTCTTTGGATGCGGAAAAGGCATTCGACAGGGTCGGGTGGGAGTATATGTTTGCAGCGTTACATGCATTTGGGTTAAGAGGATGGATTGTGGATGCTATTAAGGTTCTATATAGTAATCCCCATGCAAGAGTGGTGGGTTCAAATATTTGTTCGGAATGGTTCCGGCTGGGTAACGGTACAAGACAGGGGTGTCCATTATCCCCAATATTGTATATTATTTCTATAGAACCCCTTGCGCAGCGAATAAGATTGAACACAAGGATTAGGGGGTATTGTCTTGGGAATTTTGAATCTAAGATATGTTTATACGCAGATGATGTGTTCATTACGCTTACGAGTGTTAGTGAGTCTTTAAGACATTTGATGATAGAGATTGAAGCCTATAGCAAAGTATCTAATTATAAATTAAATATCAATAAAACAGTGGTGCAGGCGTATAATTTAGAAGGTCGAGTTAGTTCCCAGGTCAGGCAAGCTTACAAATTTGATTTTTCAAAAAAAGATTATAAGTATTTGGGGATTATAATTCCTAGGAACTATCAACATGTAGTGGAAGTGAATTTTTTGTACACATTAAAATTAATGAATAAAAATTTTAAGGAGTGGGGCCAAAAGGAATTTTCCTGGTGGGCTAGAATAAATATTGTAAAAAGTTATGTCCTCCCATATTGGATTTATTTATTTAGAATGTTGCCATTAAGATTTCCAGCTAGTTGGCTGGATATGATACAGGCAGGATTTAGGAATTTTGTATGGAGAGGTAAGATACCAAGAATTAATTCCTATATAATGGCAGAAAAGCTTAAAAAAGGAGGGATGGGCTTTCCTCAGATCCAGAGATTTCATACTGCCAGTATGATATATCATGTGAGTAAGATGGCAAGGTTAGATAGAGGTTTAGAAGTTTGGCAGGAATTGGAAGCAGAGATGTGTGAGTGTAAAGAATTGCAAAGTTTGGTCTGGCATGTTAGTCCTAAACAAAGTATGATTAATATGAAGGGTAAATGTTGGATTGTTGAGCAGATTCTTTTAGAATGGTTGAAGATTATAAAGAGAATGCAAATAGATAGGAAGGTACCCCCGTTTGTTGATGTCCGGGATATTGTCCAATATATGGAGGACAGGGGTTAAGTGGCAAGAGTGTGGTATAAGTAAGGTGGATCAAATGCTGGGATCAAGGGGGATTAGATCTTTTACTGAGTTAGAGGAGAATTATGGGCTCCCAAAGACCGAGATATTTACCTATTTGCGGTTGAAGGGTTTTTTTACGGAATTTTTATGGCAGGATAAAAATGATTTGATGGGGGCCCTAAAGCCAATTTTTGTTAGAGGGAATCAGAAAAACCTCCTTGCCTCGTGTTCTAAGCTGGTTAGCAGGTTGGAAGATCAAAAAGATTTTAAGAGCAAAGCTGTAGTGACATGGGAAAATGAATTGGGTATAGTAGTAAATAAGGAGGAGTGGGGTAGAGCAATATATAAAGTGAATAAGTATATTCATGATTTATCGCTGGTAGAAAATCAGTTTAAACTTGTAAATAGATGGTATTATGTCCCAGCAAAATTGGTGAAAATGCGGTTATTAGTGCTGGATACATGTTGGGGATGTGACCAGCTGGGGGGTACTTATATGCATATTCGGTGGAGTTGTCCCAAGTCAAAAAAATTTGGGATGAAGTATTCAGATTTTTGTCATCAAAATGTAATATTGCCCTTCCTAAAAAACCTGAAAGTGCATTACTAAACCTTTTTTGGCCAGCTTTGTCAATTGAACAAGAATATTTAGTTACTCATTCTCTTGCAGCGGTGAAGATCTTGCTGGCTAGAGGATGGAAGTCGGCTCAACCTGTTTCATTTGAACAGTTTTTTTCCCAGCTGATTTTTCAATTAAGAATGGAGCAAGGGACAGGGTGGTCTATAAATAGTTCCGTTAAGATGAAAATTATTAGGGAAACAGTATATGAGGAGATTTTCAGGTTGGATCGTTCGAATAGATCGTAGATTAAGTGGCCCCTGCACGGATGTTACTGGAGTGAGTGTAAGTAAGGTAGGGACTGGTCTCTCTCTGGTCGCCTGGGGATGGTGGTATCCTGAGCATGTAAAGGTTTTATGATACGTAGGATTGTCTTTATATGTATTGTGTAATATATGTATTATGTTGTGTTTATTTGTATATTCACAATGTATGATGTGTTGTAGTGACTGTCTTGTATTTAAAACTTAATAAATAATAATAATAAAAAAAAAAAAAAAAAAAAAAAAAAAGCTTAAAGCTGTCTTGAAGGCTAATTTTACTACCATTGGTGTGTCACTGAGACCCACCTTGGCTTCTGTCTGGGTCAATAGGGCCACTGCTGTTTGGACTGAGCAGCTGACTGCTGCTGCATACCTCCCAAGTGTCCCTTTTTAGGACCCAAATCCCACTGTCCCTCTTTCCCACCTTAATGTTCCTCTTTTTAGGAGGTCAGACTGTGTGATGTAAACTCACATTACTGTTTCTTTAAACGTCAGTATATGTGTTTATAAATTAGTGTGCTTAAATAAAATACTTTGGTCTTGTTATAATTCATTTATTAGGTAACACAAGTAGGTGTCAATAGGTCATAAAACAGCCTGAAAATTCTTGTTAATGCCCTGCCCACTGACCACACCCCCAGCCACACCCCCTAAAACACAATTGTCCCTCTTTGGCAATTTGAAATGTTGGGAGGTTTGCTGCTGTCCACAAGGGTGCTCCTAAAGCTGACCTTTTATCCCTTTTGGCCAACATTTCTGAGGCGCAGCATTATGTTACTGATGCTCTCTTTGATGCTGTTAGGCTTGAAGCAAAGGCCTCAGCCTTCTGTGTGACTGCTAGGCGTATGCTATGGCTGAAGATCTGGTCTGCTGACTCTTCCCTTTCATGGTACCTCTCTTTTTGGCACCAAAAAAATATAAAGCAGAAGTAGCACACCAACATTACATCTAAACATCAACTGTAATATACCACCAACAAAAAAATGAAGATTACTTACAGGCACTCAACTCCTCAGAAATAAAACAAAATTATATCAATAATTAAATACAAAATAGTATTAAAAATAAATAAATGTATTCAACACATAAGGACACATGTTCATTGGAATGAGGAAACTCCCCAAATACACCAGCAGTGATATCCTCCTTAAAGGGATAGTAATACTTAAAATGTGAAAAAAATATGATGTAGCGTTTATCCCCCTGAGTAAAACAAGAGTACTCCCATTGCTGAAAGGTGTTTCATTCAAAAGTTATTAATTTTCAAAGTTGAATTTTTTTAGGTGCAATATCACAGTGGCCTGAAATTGTACAGTGGCGCTGTTGCTACACAATCCTATGGACAGCTCTGGTCCCGGGACCATAAATCTCCATAGGATCATGTAGCAACAGCGCCACTGTACAATTTCAGGCCACTGTGATATTGCACCTAAAAAAATTCAACTTTGAAAATTAGTAACTTTTGAATGAAACACCTTTCAGCAGTGGGAGTACTCTTGTTTTACTCAGGGGGATAAACCCTACAACATATTTTTTTTTACATTTTAAGTATTACTATCCCTTTAAAGAGACCTCCCCCAATCACAATAAATATATAATGTTGTGTTATAAACAACAAACACCAGATCCTACCCCCCCCCCCCCACTAGGTGCCGGCATCTACCCTAGGACAATCTAAATAGAAAGTCCAGAACTAGATAAGGAGAACTATAATATATAGGATGTCTAAACTCCAGAAAGATCTTCCGTTTAAAGTCACCATCTAATGCAACTTAGATCATTAGTGCGACTCCATCTTTCTCATGAGCCCACATATCTCGCAATTGCCATACATTTATTCAGCCATATACTGCTCACACTGGGATCATTAAATTCTAAATATGTAAAATTTCTCGCAATTCTGAATGATCTCACTCTCTCACGGTGACCCACTCCAGTTCAGTGAATAAACGATGCTCCAGGCATGTGTGATCCGTGCTTTCCATTACACACGTGCGATATCAGGCTGTAAGCTGTTAGTTTGTTGCAAGTTTCCCATCAATAAAAGTCTCATGTGTAGATCAACGTTGCAATACATTTTCTCTTCTTACGGTGACTTGTGCCTTTCAATAGCATACTATCCATATACTTTTAAACGTCTTCATCAGCTTTGGATCTAATCTAATTTTACACAACCGTTAGACATCCATCTCCTCTCTTCAGCTGGACAGGTAGTCAGTAGGGTCAAAATACCTACCTGTTTGTTGTTTTTAACACAACATTGTATTTTTATTGTGATTGGGGGAGGTCTCTTTAAAGGAATAGTAATACTTCGTTTTTTCTTTATTTTATTTTGTAGGCATTAAAAAACATGAAGAATGATATGTCTTATCTCTCAAACCTTTATGGTTTGAAAGATATTCACAAGCAAAGTTTCCCCCTCCCCCCCTTTTATCTAGTGTAAGCCATCTCTTCTCAGATGTGGAATTTAGTTGTAAGACCAGACAGATAACAGAAGAGGACAATTTTCTTTCTATTAGGACAATGAAATCCCTGCCCCACTTGACAAGCTTTTCAGGTTTTTCCATTATCTTAATTGAAGATTGTCCCTCTCTGCAATCTACCTGGGCACCTCCCTTCTGATCTGGCTGAACAGTGTTACATCAGTAAAAGGGGCGGGAGGAGGATACTTTATTATTGAATTACTCTTGAACTACAACTCTGACAGAATTGAAATAACACTCTCCAAAGTCCAGATACTATGATGATTAATTAGAGCTGCTTTTATTATGAAACATTACTATCCCTTTAAGGAAGGTATCACTGCTGGTACATTTGGGGAGTTTCCTCATTCCAATGAACGTGTGTCATTATGTGTTGAATAAATGTATTTATTTTTTATACTATTTTGTGTTTAGTTATTTATATAATTTTGTTTCATTTCTGAGGAGTTGAGTGCCTGTAAGTTACCTCTCTTTTTGGCCCTGAACTGAAGAACCTCATCAGTGAAGCCACTGGAGGTAAGAGCACTTTGTTGCCTCAAGTTCCTAAACGTAACCCTCAGGCAAAACGGCATTGTCTTTTTCTTTCCAAACAAGGCGAATCGTTTAGGGCGAACCAGGTGGCGCCTCAGGCCCCGCGTTCAGCCCCCAAGCCCAAACAGCAGTGGAGGTCCAAACACACCTCCACCAAACCCACATCCACCAAACCTCCTTCGGCATGACTCGCCGAACTCTGGTCCATGTCCAGTGTGGGGTCACCTGCCACACTTTTTAAGTGTTTGGACAGGCTTTGTTGAGGATCAGTGGGTATTACAAGTGGTTTCAGAAGGTTACAAGATTCCCTTCAAATCCCTACTCCCCTTCAGGTTCTTCCCCTCTCGCCTCCCTCAGGGACAAAAAAAGCTCAGGCTTTTCAATGGAGCGATCCAGTCTCTCTTGGACAAGGGATTTCTGGCACCAGTTCCTCAGCAGGAGAGAGGTTCATGCTTTTATTCCAACCTCTTTGTGGTTCCCAAGAAGGACTCAGGCTGCCATCCTATACTGGACCTCAAGGCTCTCAATAAATTTGCGGTCAAGACCCATTATAAGATGGAGTCTCTGCACTTGGTCATTGCTGCAATGTGTCCAGGAGAATTTCTGCCATCTTTGGATCTTCAGGATGCATAACCACACATTCCTGTGCATCCAGCAAGTCAGCAGTACCTCAGGTTTGCCAGCCACTTGGGACACTCCCAATTCATTGTGCTCCCTTTTGGGCTCACTACTGGCCCTCAGGTGTTCAGTCGAGTTCTGGGGGAACTAATTGCCTTTCTGCACACCAAGAGGATCCAGGTGATGCCATATATGGATGACCTTCTCCTCAAGGCACCTTCCAGGAACCTTCTGGAGCAGCAAGTTCAAGACTGTGCTCAGATCCTCCTCCAACACGACTGGTTCCCTCCCAGTTCCCTCACAGAATCTGGGGTTCCTGGGACTCTGGTTTGACACTCTGCGGGGTATGGTATATCTGACTGATGATTTGGTTCAGCAGCTCACCTCTGCCCTGTTACGGACATCTGCTCCAGCAAGGAAGTTCTCCTCTCTGGCTGGGGAAGATGATATCAACCATAGAAGTGGTACCCTTTGCCATGGCTCATGCTGGGGAGTTTCAGAGGTTTGTGATCCATGTTTGCAGAGGGAACCTGGGTCTTCTGGATCATCCTACCTTCCTTCCTGCAGAAATGAAACAGACTCTTCACTGGTGGTTGAACCTCTCCAACCTGGGAAAAGGGAGGTAATTTGTGATCCAATATGGGACCATTGTGGTCTCCTGAGTCTTCAGGGTCATTGGTCTCTGGAGGAGACTCTTCTTCCCATTAACATCTTGGAGCTCAGGGTGATCTCTCATGCTCTGAGATATTGATCATCTCACTTGGCCTGCTATCTCCACTGTACGCATCCCAGGAGTGGAAAATGTCCTTGCAGACTTGCTCAGTTGACACACAGTGGATCCCGGAGAGTTTGAACTTCACCCAGAAGTGCTCAATCTCCTGGTACAGAAGTGGTGTCTTCCTCGTATAGACCTAATGGCCACAAGGGACAGCCGGAAAGTTCGATTGTTCTGTGCCGATGGCAGGATCCCCTGGCATTCACAGTGGATGCTCTGTCGATCCCATGGAGATTTCAGCTGGCCTACATTTTTCCTCCACTTCCTCTTCTGCCCAGAGTCTTGCAGAAGATCCGGATGGACAACTCTTCAGTGATCCTGATAGCACCTTATTGGACCAGACAACCTTGGTTCCCCGAACTACTGGCCTTGCCTCCTCAGGAACTGTTTCCTCTGCCACTCAGACCGGATCTCCTTCTGCAGAGTTACCTGTGGAAGGAGGATGTAGATCAACTAGCTTTCACAGCATGGCTGTTGAGGCCTCCATCTTGAGGAGGAAGGGCTATTCTCCTAGAGTGGTTTCCACCATGATTCATGCTAGGAAGCCAGTTTCTTCTAAAGCCTACCATAGGATTTGGTCTATTTTCCATGCTTGGTGTGTGGACAGGGATCTGTCCTCACAGTTATCTGATCTTCCAGCTCTCTTGTCCTTTTTGCAAGACAGAGTGAGCAAGGGCCATAGCCTTAGTTCACTGAAGGTTCACCTCAGATCTTTCTGTCTTTTTTTCAGAGACGCATTGCCACCTTACCGGATGTCAAGGTCTTTTTTCAGGAGGTTGCTCATGCTTTCCCTGCCTATAAGGCTCCCATTCCTCAGTGGGACCTTAATTTGGTTTTGGGTGTTTTGCAACAGCCTTCTTTTAAGTCCTTGGCTACTATTCCTTTATGGTTGTGATGTGGAAGATGGCTTTTTTTGGCTGTGTTCTCTGTCCACAGAGTTGCTAAGTTGCAGACTTTGCCCTGAAAGCCACCTTTCCTAGTGTTTCACAAGGATAAGGCTGTTCTCCGTACCTCTCAGGAATTTCTTCCTAAGGTGATCCCTGATTCCACATCAATCAGGAGACTGTTGTGCCTTCCTTTTGTCCTGACCCTAAATCTGACAAGGAGAGGGATCTCCACTTGTTGGATGTTGTGCATTGCCTTAAATTTTATGTGCACCTCACTGAGTCAGTTTGTCAGACAGATGCTTTGTTTGTCATCCCTGAGGGTCCCAGGGCTGGTAAAGCAGCGTCCAGGGTGACTATGGCATCTTGGATTAAATCTACCATTTGTAAAGCTTATGAGCTCAGACGAAAACCTGTTCCACTTTGCATCACTGCACACTCTGCTAGGTCTGTTGGTGCTTCCTGGGCCTATAAGAATCAGGCCTCTGCTGATCAGTTGTGCAAGGTGGCCACTTGATCTACTGTGCACACCTTCACCAAACACCAGCGTGTGGATGTGCTGGTTTCGGCTGAAGCCAGCTTTGGTAGGAAAGTCCTGGAGGCAGTTTTGCCTGTCTAGAACTTTATCTTTCTTGTGCCTTATTGTTCTTTAACCTTTGAGCCCTCTTGGCGCTTGTTCTTGTGTGCTGTATATTTTTTATCAGTGTCCGTTGACACTTTATTAGTTTGGGTTATTCCGTGTCCTGGATAGTCCTTTGGGAACTTTGGTATCATGGGGACTGGCGCTTGATTCCTTCCTTCTCTTTCCACCCTGGGAACTTAATGCTGGTACATCCCCATGGTAACGGCAAGCTATATTGGACGACAGACAGGATGACAGATAGGATTTTAGTCTTACCTGTTAAATCCTTTCCTCTTAGTCTATATACCTTACAGGTCTCCCACCCAGTGAAAGTGACCATGCCTGGTTACTGTGGCTGGACTTGGGAGTCCTATTGGGTCCGTGCTCATAGGAGTCTTTCTCTTCTTCCTCTCGTTATCTAGTTCAGTAGAATTAGTGTCACAAATCTAACTGGAGGGGAGAATCTAGGTAGCCTACTAGGGAGGAGAGGGAGGCTCCACCCCTGCAATTCTTGGAGCATTGTTCCAGCCTATTTGGAGGAGCTGTCGCCTCCCCATGGTATCTGTAAGCTATATGGACTAAGAGAAAAGGATTTAACAGGTTAGACTAAAATCCTATTTGTTTTACATTTTCACCACTTCAAAGATACTAAAATCTTTAACAACTATAAAATGTCCTACTGTATTCAGTATTTGCTACCAACATCAGAAAAATGGTACCCCATTTGTGTGGGTTAACATACAATTTGGAGGTGCTAGGAACACTTAACTAAACCTGTCACTTGTTTTTTTAAATTATCTGCCTGCACTAAAATGGTCATAACCATACTAGATGTGCAGGAAGGGTAGAGAAACCATGTCATCTTGGAAAGAAGATAACCTGCTGCATCTAATGAGGGGTTACTTGCCTTCTTACCCCAAGCCTGGTGTGCCCAAATGGTTCGAGAAGGTGGTGCTAAAGGAAACAAATGGCAAATTCTTGCATTTCTACACCTTCAAATGTACTGAAATCTGTGAAAACCATGGAATTTCCAGCTGTATTTGTTAGCTATTGCTCTTAGGAGAAATATGGCACCCCATTGGTATGAGCCGATCAATCATAGGTGGTGCTAGAAGTACAAAACTACACCTACAACAACCTCAGATTTTTCTAAGATCTCAAACGACTTGCCTGTGCAAAAATGGATATAACAGCTAGAGAAATGAAGAAAAGGTAGACAAACAATACAGTTTTGGAAAGAGGATAACCTGTCGCATCTAATGAGGGGTCACTTGCCTTCTTACCCTAAACCTGGTGTGCACAAATGCTTCTAGAATGTGGCGCTAATGAAAAAAAAAAGGCATTTTCATATATTTTTGTACCTTCAGATGTACTGAAATCTGTGAAAACTATGGGATTTCAGCTGTACTATTTAGCTAGTGCTCTTAGGAGAAGAATGGCACCCCATTGGTATGAGTTGACATACCACAGGGGGTGCTAGACGTACAAAACTATACCTACTACAACCTCTAATTTTTCTAACATTTTCTCAAACATGACTTGCCTGTACAAAAATGGTTATAACAGCCACAGAAGCGAAGAAAAGGTAGAAAAACTATGCCATTTTGAAAAGAAAATGTGGCACAACTATTTCAGGAATGTGGTGCTACAGGGAAAAATATAAGTATATCTTTTTCAAATCAATCACTTCAAAGATACTAAAATGATTCAACAGCATGGGATTTCCTAGGAGGACCTCCTGCCAGCCTAAGAAAAATGATACCCCGCTGCCGTGGATTGACATACCAGAAGCGTGGATTCCAGTGGAACAAGGATGGGGATGCAAACAGTACGTGCGTGATTCTATGGCTATTAGTTTAAATAAGCTAGGCATTCAGCCAGTGTGCGTGCGGACATGTGACTGCCAATTAATCCAGGTGGGGGGGGGCAACGAGGGTCAGGCTGTGTATGTGGGTATATCTAACAGTGGGCAGCAGAGCAAGGATGGCAGTGATGGAGGCGGGGGAAGTAAGTGCATATGGGGGATCTGTGACTAACAGTGTGCACTGTATGTCCCCCACATACACTGTTTGATTCCCAGCCTAAGTCCAGAGCCTACTGGCACTTTGCGCCTACCAGTAGGCAGTGTAACCAGGCTGTGAGGTTAGACTCGGGAAATGGGACTGCCAATGGGTTGTGGAAACAAGCTGGGGGGTAGGGTACATGGGGGAATGATTGGAGGCATTCTGTGTGCATGCTACAGGGGTGGCCAATGCATTAAAAGCAATGCATTGGACCCCCTGTTGCACACAAAGAGTTAATTTGTTTTAGATATTTTTTATTCATACCTCGTTAGGTTGGCATCAGGTTGGCATCAGGACCATTTCTGATGCCCACCAACAAGGTCTGAATAAAAATAATGGGGAAAAAAATGTGTGTGTCCCACAGTGGGTCCAGCGCATTGCAAAGAACTGCTTTGGACCCACCTATGGCATATGCAGGGTTTCTGGTGTTTTTTCCCCCAAAATATTTTGTGTAAACCTCATTGAGAACATCAGAACCCCTCCTTATGCCCCACAATGAGGTCTGAATAAAAAATAATGGGGGGGAAGAGAACAAAATAATCCTTTGTGTGCCACAGAGATGTCCAATGCATTGCAAAGCAATTCACTGGATCTTTCTGGCACACAAAGGGTTATTTTTTTGGATTATTATTATTTTTTATTCATACCACTCCTGATACCACCCATAAGGGGCTGAATAATAAATAAATGTGTGTGTGTGTGCCACGGGGGGGGGGGGGGTCCAACACATTGCAAAGCACTGCATTGGACCTCCCCTGTGGTGCACGCAGGGTTTTTTTGGTGGGGGGGTATCAATTTTTTTTGTTTAGACCTTGTTGGGGGGCATCAGCATACCTGGGAACCTGCCAGCGCCAATCGGGGAGGGAAATGACGCAATTCGAGTCATAAAAGCTGAGGGCTTAGTCGCAAGGGGGAGGGCAGGACAAAAAAAAGGGCAGAACATATGTTGAACGAGGGTAAGAAGGCGGGGAGTGGGAGGAACCGGGGCAGGATGGAGAACAAGGAGGCAGAGTTTCTACTGAAACTCTGCCCACCCGGAGATTGAGAGACTGCCCTGGAGACCTGGTAATTCACTGTGAAATCCGGAGTCTCCGGGGCAAAACCGGAGAATTCCCAGGTATGGGCATCAGGACCACTCTTGATGCAACCTCTGGATGCCCTCCCAACAAGCTCTGATTTTACAGTATTGAAAAAAAATCCTGTGTGTGCATTGGTTCCCAGATATTCCGGGCAACCAGGCGAATTAAGTTGAATGTCCTTGGCCTCATAAATTCTGAGTGCTAGAGTATAGTCGTTGGCACTTTCACACAATTTATGAAATTTTACACTAAACTTGGAGTGGGGATATACTGTTTAAATCAACCTTCCCTTATACTTCATAAGGGATTCATCTATGCTTATGTGTTTTTGGGGGCGTATATACTTGCGAAAACTTTTTCTGCAAATTATTTATTAGGGCACTAATTTTGTACAGCCTGTCATACTGGATGTGCTCTTTTGGGAGGCACAGGGTGTTATCAATGAAATGCATGAAGCGCAAAATAATTTTCTATCTGGTCCTGGTCATTGTTTTTTAGAAAATAAGGGTATCACATACAAGATTTTTGCTCCAGTATGACCTAATACTTGTATTTTTAATCATCCTCTTTGTCATTATTAGGGCCCAGAATTGTTTGAATTCAGGTTAGGTCTGTGGGTTGCCATATTTCCTGTTTAACAACCAATGCTGATGGATTGTCTGCAATATATTTGGCTGCATACAGATTGGTTTATGATAAAATCTCCCCCCAAATTTCTTCCCCCAAAAATAAATAAAAAATGTCCATGGGTAAATCCTATCACCTCCACTTGACTTCCTGGATTGCCTATAAATTCTGAAATTTCTGGGCATAATTCAACTGATGGTAACCATTCATTGGGTTAGGAGGAGTGGTTGTACTTGTGGCAGGACCCAAATTAAATTATAGAAAAAAAACCACAAACCCCAAATGGTCTCTATTACTATAATAAATGTTTTTTTTGTACAACCAGAGCCGGCCCTTATATGGGTCCTGGTGGGGCCATGGGACCCAGGCGGCACTTTGACAGGGGCAGCAATTTGCCGCCCCAAGGCATTTCTCTCATGCAAACATTAAAAAAAAAGCTTGCTGGCAGAGGCGCTGACTCAACGGCCACTCTGCGGGCGGGCAGTCAGCTTGCACACAGACATCCTCCCATGCTGCCTCTCTCGCTCCCCGCGCTGTACTGAGGTCAGAGCGTCGGGAGTCACGTGACCTGCCGGCGCTCAGACATCAGACCACGTGGGGAGAGGCAGCATGGGAGGATCAAGCTGCCTGCCATTAGACACCAGGGACCTGTACAACTGTGGGTGCTGGCTGGGGTAAGACCTGGGTGGGCGTTGGGGCATGTCCTGGGATGCTGGGGTAAGTCCTGGGTGGGCGATGGGGCATGTCCTGGGATGCTGGGGTAAGTCCTGGGTGGGTGATGGGGCATGTCCTGGGATGCTGGGGTAAGTCCTGGGTCAGCAATATGGGTGCAGGGGCATGTTTTAATGGGCATCTGGCAGTGGCATATTTAATGGGCAAACTAGTTGTGGCATATGGAGGGATAAGAGAGACAGACAGAGGCTGGAAGAGGAGAGAGACAGACAGACATTGAGGAGAGAGAGACAAAAGAGGAGAAGATACATGGCAAAGAGAGACATGGGGAGAGGAGAGAGACATGGGTGGCATGGAGGGAGAAAGAGACAGACATGGGTGGCATGGAGGGAAAGGGAGACATACATGGGTGGCATGGAGGGAAAGGGAGACAGTCATGGGTGGCATGGAGGGAGAGGGAAACAGACAGGTTGCATGGAGGGAGAGAGAGACAGAGATGGGTGGCATGGAGGGACAGAGATGGGTGGCATGGAGGGAAAGCGACAGATGGGTGACATGGAGGGAGAGACAGAGATGGGTGGCATGGAGGGAGAGATAGACAGACATGGGTGGCATGGAGGGACAGATATGGGTGGCATGGAAGGCATAGACACGGGGGGGGGGCACAGACATAGATGATATTTTATAACTGTCCATGTTTTTTACATCTGCAGCAGAGTTAGATAGAAATCTTTCACACAGGACACCACTTTAACCCTTTCATAACCAGGGATGCCTGCTCCTGTACGGTTAGATTTTCTAACCCTTTGAGTACAGGAGCAGAAAATTCTAACCCTTTGAGTACAGGAGCAGACATCCCTGGTTATAAAATGGTTAAAGTGGTGTCCTATGTGAAAGATTATCTAACACTGCTGCAACTGTAAAAAATGGACAGTTTTAACTCCTTAGCGACCCTTGACGTACCAGGACCGTCAAGGGTAAATGTGCTCCAACGACCCTTGACGGTCCCGGTACGTCAAGGGTTAAACTCTCCCATCACGGCCGCACGGAGCGATGGGAGAGCGCGGGCTGCTTGTTACTAAGTGTCCCGATACCGGGACACTTAGTAACAACCAGTAGAAAGTTTGTTGCAACATGCGATTCGCTTGATGAGCGAATCACATGTTGCAAATGCTGATTGACAGGGACAGTATTTGTAAATACTGTCCCTGTCATATATCTCTGCCTCCCTCCATCTTGCACACTGCTGAGGTGGAGAGAGACAGAGAGAGATTGTGTCAGATCATTCTGCAGTGTTCCTGTGTGAAGAAAAGTGTTAAATCAGCTAAAATGAACCCTTTGATCACTGTTTTACAGTGATCACCAAGTTCCCCCCCATCTGATCACTTTTAGAGTGATCAATAAACTACAGATCAGTGTCTGCTGATCTGTGGGATACCCCCCATTTTTTTATTTTTTTTTAAATTTTTTTTATTTTTTTTTTTATTAAAAATTGATTTAAAATATAATTTAGGTAGTTTAGGTAGGTAGGTGGGTAGGTTTAGTGTAGACTTGTGTTAGGGAAAGGTTTAGGGACAGATCTAGGTTTAGGGAAAAAAAAACCCAAAAAAACCCCCCCAAAAAAATAAAAATAAAAAAAAATAATTAAAAAAAAAAAAATATATAATAAGTATAGTTTAGATAGGTAGTTTACTTGGGTTAGGTAGGTTCTAGATATACGTAGGTTAGGGTAAGTTTTAGGGTTAGAGTTAGGTTTAGGGATAGCGTTAGAGTAAGGAAAAAAAATTTTAGTGGGCAAAATGCAGCGCAGTTATAGCGTTGAAGAGGCATATGCCTTTTTGGCATCTGACTCAGAGGCAACAGATACTGCGTCAGATTTTGAAATAGAGCAGTTTTCAGAAACTGAGAGCAGCTCTACTGACGACGCTGGGCCTTCTATCAAGAAAAGACGCACTGCCCCAAGAGCTGCCCTGGCAACTGCCCCAGCACCTGCCAAAAATCCTGCCCCAGCACCTGCCACAAATCCTGCCACAAGATCTGCCAAAAGACTTTGCAAAATACCTGCCAAAAGGAATGCCCCAAGTGCTGCCCCAAGAGCTGCCCTGGCAATTGCCCCAGCACCTGAAAAAAGATCTGGCCAAAGAAATGCCCCAACACCAGCCACTCCTGATCATAATGAATGGGTATCCCCAATAAATTTTTGCCCACAAATACCAGAATTTACAGGCACCCCAGGGATTCAAATTGATGTTGAGGGATTTAACTATGATAATTTTTTTGATTTATTTTTGGGGGAAGATATTTTTAGAGATGCACCGATACCGATACCGGTACCCTTATTTGCACGAGTACTCGTACTCGCGCAAATAGGGCCGATACCGGTGCCGATACCAGGGCAGGACAACTCAATCTGCTGACCTTATGTCATCTATAGCGGATCCTGCCGGGCGCGTCAGATGTCACTGTGGAGGCCGGCCGGGACTGTGATGTAAGACGCAGGCTACGCAGCGGCGTGACTAAGAGCACTGCGAGTCTGCGTCTGGTCACGAGTCGCTGAGCGAGAGGCGGAAGCAGAGGAGTCAACTCGTCAGTAAGGTAAGTGGGTGAAGGGACTTGGGGAAACAGCGCAATTATTAAATAAAATGGGGATCAGAGGCAAGAGCAGGTGAAAGAGGCAGAGGGGGGTCAAGAGGGAGAAAAATGGCAAGTGGCAAAATTTACTAAGAGAGAAAAAAAAGGCAAGGAAGGATCAGGGGCCAAGACGATGCAAAAGGAGAGAGACTCAGGATGGGGGGAAAGAGGCAAAAGGGTGGGATCAACAGTCAAGGAGGGGAGACATAAGCAAAAGTAAGGGGGATCAAGACTCAGAGTCAATGAGGGGGGGGAGAAAGAGGCAAAGAGAATGGCAACAGGAAGATCAAGAGGGGGAATCAAGAGTGGCTGAAAGAGGCAGAGGGGTGTTAAGAGGGGAAAAAAGAAGCAAATGATGGTGGGGGGTATCATGAGGCAAAAGGAGAGGGGATCATGAGGGGAGAAAGAGGCAAAAGGGGAGAATCAAGACTCAGAGTCAAGGAGGGGGGGGAGAGGCAAAAGTAAGGGAGATCAATCAAAAGTCAATGAGGGAGGGAGAGAAAGAGGCAAAGAGAGAATGGAACAGGAAGATCAAGAGTGGGTGAAAGAGTGAGAAGGGGGTCAAGAGAGGGAAAAATAAGCAAATGGTGGTGGGGGGTATCATGAGGCAAAAGGAGAGGGGATCATGAGGGGAGAGAGGCAAAAGGGGAGAATCAAGACTCAGAGTCAATGAGGGAGGGGGAGAAAGAGGCAAAGAGAATGGCAACAGGAAGATCAAGAGTGGGTGAAAGAGGCAGAGGGGGGTCAAGAGGGGGAAAAAGAAGCAAATGGTGGGGGTATCATGAGGCAAAAGGAGAGGGGATCATGAGGGGAGAGAGGCAAAAGGGGAGAATCAAGACTCAGAGTCAATGAGGGAGGGGGAGAAAGAGGCAAAGAGAATGGCAACAGGAAGATCAAGAGGGGGAATCAAGAGTAGGTGAAAGAGGCAGAGGGGTGTCAAGAGGGGAAAAAAGAAGCAAATGATGGTGGGGGGTATCATGAGGCAAAAGGAGAGGGGATCATGAGGGGAGAAAGAGGCAAAAGGAGAATCAAGACTCAGAGTCAAGGAGGGGGGGAGGCAAAAGTAAGGGGGATCAATCAAAAGACAATGAGGGAGGGGGAGAAAGAGGCAAAGGGGGAATCAAGAGAGGGGAAAATGGGGGAGAGGAGAAAAAGGGAAAAGGACTGGGATCAAGATGAGTCCAGGGTGGATTAAGGCAAGAGGGGGAAAAAGGCAAAAGGGGAGAGTCAAGAGGTGGTGTGTGTGTGTGTGTATATATTAATTAATTACACATCAAGAGTCTCTCTCTATATATATTTATTATTTATATATTTATAATATAAATATAACTATGTATTGTCTTATGGTGATGAGATCTAATTATGGTGACAAATTATCTAACCATATTGCTCTGGTGGTGGCATATAATACAACTGTGTTGCTCTGGTGGTGGCATATATGTATTGCTGTGCTGGTGACATAACTGTATGTGTGACTGTGACATATAACTCTTTACTGCTCTGGCTCTGGTGGTGGCATATAACTGTGTTGCTCTGGTGGTGGCATATATGTATTGCTGTGCTGGTGACATATAACTGTATGTGTGACACATGACATAACTCTTTATTGCTCTGGTGGTGGCATTCCAATGTGTTTTAAAATGCAAGGTTTCCCTTTCCCCTTTTATGAGCAAGAAAAATTTTAAATGCCATTATGCTATGGGGCTGGTATAATTACGCAGTGCTATGGGGCTGGACTCTGGAGAGCTGCCTGTGCTCTCTGCATGCATTTCTCCGCAGTCTGCACGTGTTTCTTATCTCCTCCATGCATTTATTATTGCCTTCATGCTCCTTATCTCCTCCTACTTGTGCCTTGTGACGAGCCTCCACAAGCAGCAGGCTGGCGGCTCCCTTTATCTAAACAGTCAGCCAATGGGGAAACCTATGCTGTACACCCCACCAATCAACTCACCAGAAAGACGGGCCAATCACATTGCAGGAAAAACGGAGCACAGACTGCACTGGGATGGGACTAGTCTGACAGCATCCAAAAGGTGAGCTGGCTGGGGGATAATTAAGTAATAATTCATTAGGGATGATGGGCTTATGCACTAATATAGTTAGTATACATTTGCCAGTCATCCCCATATATATCCTTTTCAGTTTCATAGGGCTTATGCAGCAGTGTTGCACTAATATACGTATATAAAATAATACATTTTTTTCCCAAATGGATTTTTTTTTCCCTCTTATTGAAAAGGATATATATGGGGATGATTGGCAAAAATGTGCCACCAACATGTGTAATATGCCACCAACATTTTTTTTACTAAACGGTTCACCCTATCCGTATGACCATTGATTGACCAGTATGCAAAGTACCGTACCTTAAGTACCTTATTCAGAGAGCAGAGCAATCTAAGTATGTATCACAATCTGGTCAGTGTTCAATAAAGAAACTATTTTTTGCTTACATGCAAATTTTTATATAACCCTGCTTTTATACAATTTGCGTGACAATCCAGTTTGATATAGATTTTTAATTTTCTTTTTTTCCCCACTACAGGTACAAAACTTGTTCGGTACTGACACCAGCAGACAGCATGTCAGCAGTGTGGAACTATTTTAAAATCTGCGAGGACAACCCACGCATGGCTGCATGTAAAATCTGCTCAGCCAGAATTTCGAGAGGAGGTACCAAGGTTAGCGCTTATAACACAAGCAATCTTATAAAACATCTGCGATTAAAACACCAGAGCGAGCATGCTGAATTTGTCAAGGGTACAAGTGGAAGCTCCCAGCAGCAGCTAACCTTGCAGCAAACTCTTGCAAGACGACAGAAGATGTCCAAGGAGAACCCAAGAGCCATCAAGATAACAGAGGCGCTGGTACATTTCATTGTTCTGGATGATCAGCCGCTGTCAGTAGTGGAAAACAAAGGTTTTCAACGACTTGTGAATGTGTTGGAGCCGAAATACGATATGCCCAGTCGCCGCTATGTCACAGACGTGGTCTTGCCCCAGGTACATGACCAAGTGAAGAAGCACATTTCCAGCATTCTGCATGAAGGCATAAAAGCAATTAGCTTCACCACGGACATTTGGAGCAGCAGTGTGAGCCCAGTGTCTTTAATCAGCTTAACAGCACAGTGGATTGATGACAATTTCGAACTTCAGCAAGTCATGCTCCACGCAAAAAAGTTCCAAGGCTCGCACACCGGTGAAGCAATAGCTGGAATGCTTGAAGGAATGCTGGAGACTTGGGGGATCCAGAAAAGCTCTGTCCATGTTGTGGTGCGTGACAGTGCAAGAAATATGATAAGAGGTATGGAAGATGCTGGAGTTCAGAGTATTTCTTGTGTGGCCCATACACTGCAGCTGGCTGTCTCGGAGGGTCTGCTATCACAGCGCAGCATTGCCGATGCTGTAGGAGTCGGGCGCAGAATAGTCGGCCACTTTAAACATTCTAACTTGGCTTACTCTCGCCTTCAGGACATCCAGCTAGAGCTCGGTCAGACGGTGAAGAGACTCCAGCAAGATGTGCCGACACGCTGGAACAGCACCTTTTATATGCTGAAGTCTCTCCTTGAGCAGAAACGGGCGCTGGGATTGTATGCTTCGGAGTACGAGCTTCCAGCAACTCTTACTCCAAACCAGTGGAGTCTTATGGAGAAGACATTGAATATCTTGTCTCCCTTTGAAGAGTTGACTCGCCAAGTGAGTTCCTCAGATGCCCTTGCCTCAGATGTCATTCCAGCTGTCACTGTGCTGCTGCGCATGCTGTCAAGAGAGATGGACGAGGACCATGGAGTGAAGACCATGAAAAGTACTCTGCTTGCTGCTGTGAGAAAACGCTTCTCCGACACAGAGGAAAACCCGCTTTACTGCCTTGCAACTTTGCTTGATCCAAGGTAATATACGTTTAATTTCTGCTGTTAGAGTGATTATTTAGTTCTGTATTGATTTTACAGTTTCATTTTTTTTTTTTTTAC
Organism: Rhinophrynus dorsalis; assembly: GCA_037306005.1. Taxonomy (NCBI): domain Eukaryota; kingdom Metazoa; phylum Chordata; class Amphibia; order Anura; family Rhinophrynidae; genus Rhinophrynus; species Rhinophrynus dorsalis. Next base: position 246,446,980 of record CM074719.1, on the reverse strand, counting down.
TTGTTATTTTTAAAGTGCTCTGATTTATATATTTTTTTTCTTAGTTACAGCACAGAAAGAATAGTATGCTGCTATATATATATTCCCTAACGTTTGTGTTTGTTTTCTCGTAGGTACAAAGATCGGTTTTTTAACAAGCCAGACACTGCCAGGCAAGTCAGAGAACTGTTCCCGGTGGAGCTGCAGAAGATGTCTGTAACACCTGAGGAGCATGAGGAACCAGCTCTCAAAAGGCCCCACAGTGAGCAGCCAGGTACCAGTCTGGACAGTCTGTTTGAGGAGATTGCAGGGGAAGGTTCCTCGTCTGAGAGCAGTGCTGCTCCAACAGCTGCTTCTATACAGCTAGAGACTTACCTTGGAGAGATCACTGTGTCTCGGTCAGAAAAACCTCTGAAGTACTGGGCTGTTAATAAACTGTGTTTCCCAGCTTTGGCTCAAATGGCCCAAAAATATCTTTCAGCCCCATGCAGTAGTGTGGAAAGCGAAAGACTGTTCAGCTCGGCGTCAAATGTACTGAATGAAAGTAGAAACAGGCTTCTAGCAGAACATGCAGAGGTGCTTCTGTTTCTTAAAAAAAACCTGCCTCTAACATTTGAAAAATAATTTGAGACTTTATTAATTTAGAATTAGATTACATTTGATTGGTAAGCTAAGCTTTACCAATGCTCTGTTTGTTTTACTTTTCCAAGTCCATAGGCTAATGGAGTTGGAACTGTAATCAGAGCATTAGTAAAGCTTCATTACCAATCAAATGTAATCTAGCTCATACTGTTACTCCCCAGTCCCCATAATTGAACAGAACATTGTTGTTGTTATATTGCACTTTATTGCACTATTGGTTCTACACCATGTTATATTTATTAATTGTTATTTAATATTTTTTTATTTATTGTGAAATTTGTTTGAGCTTGCTTACACAAACAAACTTTGTGACGACAAGCAAATAAAAATTTTTTTTTTTTGTTCCTAATGTGATGTCTTGCATTACAGTTCTTCCTAATTAAGAAGCTGCCTTAAAAATCATTACTCTGCTGTAGGTACTTGGAAAACTGGCAAATGACTGCAAAAAAAGTATCGGTAATTGGTATCGGTGAGCACTTGAAAAAAGTATCGGTACTTGTACTCGGTCTTAAAAAATTGGTATCGGTGCATCCCTAGATATTTTAGGTGAAATTGTGTCCCAAACCAACTTGTATGCAGCCCAGTATACTGCCGCCAACCCTACAGCTTTTGTAGTTAAGGAAGAAATATGGAAACCCATAGACCTCATAGAATTTAAGCAATTCTGGGCCTTAATAATGGCAATGGGTATAATAAAAAAGCCCAGTATCCGATCCTACTGGAGCAAAAACCCCGTATGTGATACCCCTATATTCCCCAAGACTATGACCAGGTCCAGATTTGAAATCATTTTGCACTTTATGCATTTTAACGATAATACCCTGTGCCCCCCCAAAAGAACACCCCCAGTATGATAGACTATACAAAATTCGTCCCCTAATAAGCCATTTCGAGAAAAAGTTTGCCCAAGTGTATATGCCCCAAAAAGATGAATCCCTAATGAAATACAAAGGCAGGTTAGGGTTCAAGCAGTACATCCCCTCAAAGCGATCCAAATTTGGTGTAAAATTTTATAAATTGTGCGAAAGTGCCACAGGCTACACCCAGGCTTTTAGAATTTATGAGGGCAAGGACAGGCAACTTGATCCTCCTGGGTGCCCCGAATTTATGGGAACAAGTGGGAAAATAGTCTGGGATTTAATTTACCCCTTATTAAATAAAGGCTATCAATTATTTGTTGATAATTATTACACCAGCCCCCCCTTTATTTAGGTCTCTGTTTTATTTTGACACCGTGGCCTGTGGCACTGTCAGACGCAATTGCAGGGAGTTTCCCAAAACACTCATAGATACCAAATTAAAAACTGGGACGTCCTCATCTTTGTGCCAACAGGAGCTGCTGGCAGTGAAGTTTAGGGACAAAAAAGAGGTCTACATGCTGACCACAATGCATGAGGACAGATCTGTGGCAGTCACTGTTCGTGGCAGGACAGTGGTAATGAGAAAGCCAGTCTGCATCAGGGAATATAATAAAAACATGGGGGGAGTTGATCTGAGTGATCAACTAATGCAGCCATACCTCGCAATGAGGAAGTGTAGGGCATGGTATAAAAAAGTTGCCATCTATATGATGCAGACTGCTGTACATAATTCCTTTTTACTTTTCAAGCTGGCAAACCCCAATCAAAGATGTAGCTTTTTACAGTACCAGCTACAACTTATTTCCATATTTTTATTTCAAGGTGCGTCTGAAATAATTCCACCAAGACCCGGGTTAGTACATTTTATTTATAAAATCCCCCCAACTCCCCAAAAGAACAAACCACAGAAGCGCTGCAGGGTTTGCTACAGAAAGGGAATACGGACAGACACCACCACTTACTGTCCTGATTGCCCTTCCAAACCTGGCCTCTGCATTGGTGACTGTTTCATGGAATACCATTCAGGCACAATGCAGTAGTGCTATAAAGGTTCTTTTATTATTTGGCCACTTTTTCCCCCTGAAATATCCTGTTTTTTATTTTTCAAAATACATCCCTCCTTAAATCTAACACTATCAAAATTTATCTCTGATAATGGAAACACACATGTTCCCTACTGGGCCTAGTAGCTCCCCCAAACCCTGACAAACCTATGCATATGGGGCATTGCCGTACTCATACAATGTAACTCACCACTAATGTAAAGCATTTAAAAAATCTGCAAATATCATCTGATTGAAATCCAGAGCAACACTAAAATAGAAATGTGAAAAATGGTGTTTCTCTGCCTTACTGCAGATTTTGGGAGGGATTGGTGATACAGTGGCAGCGAAAAAATTGATAAGATGCAAATAGAATGAAAGCCAGGGTTGTCTACTCTTCTACAAAATATACTTTTGGGGGTAAAATTAATTGCAGCATTGCCAAACAGACCGAAATGAGACAAGGCACCAGCTGTAAAAATGGCATGTCTGTAAAAGGAAACTAACATGTTCCAACTGGGCCCAGTAGCTCCCCCAAAACCCATGTATATGGGGTATTGCCGTAATTAGAAGAAGGAGCCGAACACTAATCAATGCAGTTTATAAAATCTTCACCTGTTCTGTGCTTGAAATTCACATCAACATTGAAGGCAAAGCGTGAAAAATGCTGAATTTTTTTTACTTACGTCAAGTTTTCACAGGCTTGGTGGTAAAATGGCTGTTTGCAAGATTTGAAAACACACCTAAAATGAAAGCCTGGGGTGTCTACTTTCAAAAAATATACACTTTTGGGGGGAAGTCTTAAAAAAGAGCAGTGTTACACAGCCCAAATGAGAAATGGCACCAGTAACGCAAGCTGTGAAGATTCAAAGTGTGAACCTGGAAACGCGCATGTTCCAATTTGGGACCCGTAGCTCCCACAAACCATGAAAAAACTATCCATATGGGGTATTTCCGTACTCAGAAGGAGCCGAACACTAATCAATGCAGTTTATAAAATCTTCACCTGTTCTGTGCTTGAAATTCACATCAACATTGAAGGCAAAGCGTGAAAAATGCTGAATTTTTTTACTTACGTCAAGTTTTCACAGGCTTGGTGGTAAAATGGCTGTTTGCAAGATTTGAAAACACACCTAAAATGAAAGCCTGGGGTGTTTACTTTCAAAAAATATACACTTTTGGGGGGAAATCTTAAAAAAGTGCAGTGTTACACAGCCCAAATGAGAAATGGCACCAGTAACGCAAGCTGTGAAGATTCAAAGTGTGAACCTGGAAACGCGCATGTTCCAATTTGGGACCCGTAACTCCCACAAACCATGAGAAAGCTATGCATATGGGGTATTGCCGTACTCAGAAGAAGGAGCTGAACACTAATCAATGCAGTTTATAAAATCTTCACCTGTTCTGTGCTTGAAATTCACATCAACATTGAAGGCAAAGTGTAAAAAACGCTGTTTTTTTACTTACGTCAAGTTTACGAGAAAGTGGTGGTAAAATGGTTGTGTAAAAAATTTGAAAACACACCTAAAATGAAAGCTGGAGGTGTCTACTTTCCAAAAATATACGCTTTTGGGGGGAAATCCTAAAGTGGAGCACTGGAACATAGCCCAAAATGAGTAATGGCACCAGTTAAGCAGGACTTGAAAATTCAATATTTGTTCAAAATTGGGCCCTGTAGCTCCCCCAAACCTTGAGAAACCTATGCATATGGGGTATTGTCGTACTCAGAAGAAGGAGCTGAACACTAAACAATGCATTTTTAAAAATCTTCACCTATCATGTGCTTGAAATTCACATCAACATTGAAGTGAAAGTGTAAAAAACGCTGTTTTTTTAACTTACGTCAAGATTTACGAGTGATTGGTGGTAAAATGGCTGCGTAAAAAATTTGGAAACATACATAAAATGAAAGCCTGGGGTGTCTACTTTCCAAAAATATACACTTTTGGGGGGAAATCTTAGAGTGGAGCACTGTTACACAGCCCCAAATGAGACATGGCACCAGTGATGCAAGCTGTGAAAATTCAAAGTGTGAGACTGGAAACGCGCATGTTCCAATTTGGGCACCATAGCTCCCGCAAACCTTGAATAACCTATGCATATGGGGTATTGCCGTACTCAGAAGAAGGAGCTGAACACTAAACAATGCATTTTTAAAAATCTTCACCTATCATGTGCTTGAAATTCACATCAAGATTGAAATGAACGTGTGAAAAATGCTGTTTTTTTAACTTACATCAAGATTTACGAGTGATTGGTGGTAAAATGGCTGCGTAAAAAATTTGAAAACATACATAAAATGAAAGCCTGGGGTGTCTACTTTCCAAAAATATACACTTTTGGGGGGAAATCTTAGAGTGGAGCACTGTTACACAGCCCCAAATGAGACATGGCACCAGTGATGCAAGCTGTGAAAATTCAAAGTGTGAAACTGGAAACGCGCATGTTCCAATTTGGGCCCCGTAGCTCCCCCAAATCTTGAGAAACCTATGAATATGGGGTATTACCGTACTCAGAAGAAGGAGTTGAACACTAAACAATGGATATTTTTAAATTTTCAAGTATCTCGTGCTTGAAATCAACAGTAATATTGAAATGTAAGTGTGAAAGCTGCAAAAAAACTAAATTTTTCCACAATTTTGAAATTTTTTTCTGGAAAAATAGCTGCATAAAAAACTTCAAAATTCTCCTGATTATTTATCTTATGTTGTCTAGTTTTCAGAAAGATATACCTTTGTGGGACATTTTTGGTTCTGGCACCATCAACTAAGCTATGATGCTCACATGCCAATTGTTGAGAAATTACAAGTTGGAAATAATGGCATCCATCTTGTAATATTTACCTTGTAAATGTGAGGAAGTGATTGAAATACTAGGCATATGGGGGTATTCTTATATTCAGGAGAAGCAAATGAATATATTTAGGGGTATTTTTTTGTCATAAACTAATTGTATGCAAATCCTGACACGAAAATATAAGCAAAATGTTTTTTTACATTTTTTTGCTCTTTTTTTCTATTTTAATCAAATTAAATGATGAGGTATTCATATAATTGTGGTATCAAAAGAAAGCCCTACTTGTGCTTAAAAAAACAGTATATAATTTATGTGGGTGCACAGAAGGAATTAAAGAGAAAATATGGTTGAACAAAGACATAGTCAAAAAAGTCAAAATTGCTCCGGTCCTTAAGTCAAATCTAACTCAGATTTTCCCGGTCCTTAAGGGGTTAAAATATCATCTAAACTAGTTGAACAGCCCGTTACACAGGCCACAGTGCCTCTGTCACCCGGTCGCGGGGCAGTCACGCGTGAGACTGCCCGCGCCGAGGCTGATAAAGAGCTGGACGCTCCTTCGGAGCGCCCAGCTCTGTATCAGCCGTAGCACGGGCAGTCTCTACTGCGCATGACTGCAGCAGTGTCTACTGCGCATGTCGTGCGTTACACACGAATTAGCGAATTATTATCATACCTGGGAACTCTCCGGATTTGCCCCGGAGACTCCGGTTCTGACAGAGCTTTACCGGGTCTCCGGGGCAGAGGCTGATTCCTCCGGATGTGGAGAGTTTCTATTGAAACTCTCCCACATCTGCTTTTTTCTCCCGCTGTTCCTCCGTCCCCAGCCTTCTGTGTGACACTTTTAACCCTCTGAGTGCCAGAGTGGTAAGGAATGCATTGCTTTGCAATGCATTCCGTACCACTCTGACACTCAAAGGGTTAAGCGCCCCCACACACACACACACACTCGCGGCAAGCCCCGCCCCTTTTTGACACGATTAGCGTCATTTTTGTCACCCCCTGCTGAACAGAGGACTACCCTCCGGGTAGCCCTCAACTGGAAGTTCCCAGGTATGATTATTATATAGGCTGTGCAATCCTTCCATTTGTCTTTACATCACACTAACTGCACAGGGAACCTATCCAGGGGAGTTGGATGGCTTTGAAAGACTTGGGGCTTAACCCTTAGTGTGCCAGAGGGGTATGCAGCACATTGCAAAGCACTGCATACCCCTCTGGCACTCAAAGGGTTAAATGTGCATAGAGCATCCATATGGCCGTGTTTTGGTTGGTCTGGTTTGGGGGCAGCATTTCATCCTTTGACCCAGGCAGTACAATATCTTGGGCCGGCCCTGTATCTAACCCTAAAACGTAACCCATTTTAATCACAATGATTATAGTTCTTAAGTAAACCTCTACACATAAGATTACTTTTACGTTAATGAGAGATTACCCCCTTGATTCTGAAGCTGATCCCTGAGTTGAACTTTTGTGTGATTCGTTTGGTTATGGATTCAAGTCTAATGCTTTTGGGTACTTTAAGTGACATTAAATATCAAAGTATAATCAGTGTCACCATACCGCAAGCAACCTTACGGTACTCGAAATCGGCTGTTATAACCCATGTTTAGATGTCAGTAGATATGGTTCTGTCCACCCTCTGGTGACTAAACCCTGCTTTACAAAACGTTCTGGATAAACAAAATGACGTGACGCAGCTTTAAAGGGGTAGTCTGCCCATATTAACCATACCTCCCCTTTGATTCAGATGAATTCTCAAAAAAGAAAAAAAATAATAAGACAACACTGCGTGAGAATTTTGTAGTCTTGTCGTCTTATTTGGATACATACGTTGCTTATCAAGACCTCTAGCTACATCTTCCTCCACAAACATGGCGTCTTTACAATGTGCACATTCCGCAGGCAAATATCGCGAGCTTTCTTTGCTTTTAAGAACAAACGCGAACATCAGTCTTCCTTTCTTTAGTAAACTGACCTGGAGCAACAACCATGAGGTGAGGGAAAATGGCAGATTCTAAGATCTGGCGGCATCCTTGTCATCAATAAGCGGGAAATACGGGATTACTAGGACTATAATTAACGTTGCGGCTGGCAGGTGGACTGCTCCAAATTTTAGCTGCGCTGAGCTCTGGAGCTGGACAAATAGTTGAATGGTGCGGATAAACGGATGGGTTTCTGTCACATACTAGGCCAGAGTCGAGTCATATGTAGAACGGCGTTGCTGATAGTATTTTAATCTATATAAAACCCACAGTCCAGTAATGTAAACTGATTTTGCGAGCGATATCATAGTTTTAGGGTACGCGGATACACTATTTGGCTGCCTAGCTTGCTTAAGATGTATAGTCGAATTAAAGGTGTCCTACTTTGATTCGACACTGCTGATGATGATCAATTTTTTTTGTATATTTAAATCGCAAAACTTACACCTGAAGGGCACCGGAAAGTTAATATGCACTAAAGCACACTGTTATACCAAAGAGAATCGACTACTACAACCTAGGGGACAAAACGTGACACTGACTTAGTATCCTCATTTTTTTTTTCCCCACGCTGCTGCTCTAAGACTAACATTCTCTGCGGCACACAGGACTGTGTGCTGTACTGAAGGGAAGACAAACCGTTGCTCCCCCTGTACCTTATACTAGAAACTGTGTGGCTTTTTTTTTTTTCTTGCGTAACTTTGTCTACTTTACACCTAACCTGAGTTGTCTGTAAATGGCCTGATAACTGTTTGAACCCAAGAGCAGCAGCTGCAAATTGCAAAAGAAAATTAACTCTTGTATTGAGGAAAACGGAGGGATAGTAATGTTGCTTTAAAAGTTGCTTGATGAGTCTTCTGTATGTTAAAAGTAAACAGTTGCGCTATGTCTAATACCTGTTTGTAGCTATAAAGTTATTCAGCGCAAAAGAGCATGACACAGTAACTGTCACCATGCTAAAAATGGTAACATGGGAATCTCGTACTGCAGAATAGTGAGATTTTCATGTCGCCTGAAAGGTCCCTTATATATAAATGATCATTGTAGTACCACCCCTATCGTTACCCATCCAAATGTTGCCCTGGCTCTCCCCCCTTCCACTCTGCACTGTCATTCTGCACGCAGTCAATGGGAGACAGAGCCAGGGTAATGCTCAGATGAGTAATGATGGAGTTGTACTAAAATGATCCTTTTTTTTTTTTTTTTTTTTTTTTTTTGGTGTAATAGTACAACTGAACTGTAAATGTCATTTTAAGCAAATTTGACTGCTGGAAAGTTGCAGGATGACCCAACCCATGCACTCTCTCATAACCCTTTAGAAGGAGCCACTTGTTCTGTATCAGTGAGAGCAGGTCTCAGTTATATCGCAATATTCCAGACTAGTTGAACAGCCCGTTACACGGGCCACAGTGCCTCTGGCAGCCGTCACGGGGCAGTCTGTACTGCGCATGACTGCTGCACGCGCAGCAGTGTCTACTGTGCATGTCGGGCGTTACACACAACTTAGCGAATTATTATATAGGATATGTTATTTAGTCACCGCTCTATCTATGACTCTGTTTTCCTGATTTGGTGAAAGCCTTTCCTCCTCCTTGGCGGTCACCTCATGGGTAAGCCTGGTGGGAGTTGTAGTTATGGGCATGCAACCTTTCAGTAGGTGACATAATATCGCGCTGTCATGCAGCGCAAGATTCTCCTTCAGTTTTTAGCATGGCGTACAAACTTTTAAAAGTAAACCCAAGCAAGTATTGTATTCGACATAGTGCAGTCTGTTACTTGCATCATACAGATGACTTGGTGAGTAACTTTTAAAGGGACATTACTATCCCTTTATATGCAATGCACAGGCAAACTTAAGGAAAGATACTTGTCGAGCGACAGATCAGTGAGCAGTGATTTTTACTATGCATTATACACTCCTCTGACATTCAAAAGTTTAAGGTCTGGGGGTTATATTTCAGATGTAACAACTTATGTCTGCTAGCTAAAAGTATGGTGTGTTCCTTTAAAGGATTAGTAACCTGCAGAAGATTGGCAGTTACTCTTGACTCCCAGTAGCATGTGCAGGGAGCTCAGGGGTTAATACTTAATCTTATGGCAGATCAAACAGTGCTCTTTAACGATTTGAGTGCCAGGGAGGTATCAACGCAATGAATTTGGTAACCGATACTGTTAAAACTGAAGTGCCTGCTGTCTCACAGGTGGTATTTTGGCTCTGCACAAGTGTACTTGCTCAATGTAGCCTTGATCAATACCTTGTCAGGCAAATGTAGCACCATGGATCAGCCAATAGACTAGAGTATTAATAAACAAGCTGTTAGACCATGCTAGTGGTAGTTCATGAAAATATTCATGGGGCTCCTCGCTTTAGTGTGTAACCCTTTGAGTGCCAGAGGTATCAGTGCATTGGATAAGTCACTCAAAGGGTTAAACAAAGATGGGCAGGTGATGCAACTATAATTCTACTGTATTATGTACTAGACCCAAATAAAATATACACGAAATGAGGCTAGAGGTGAGAGCTTCAGGGTAGCTACCAATTCATCTTGAGCGTTCATGCATGTACTCCCCATCCCCCTTGAGAAAAACACCTAATGGGGGGGGGGGGGAGCGGCGGCACAGGGCACATTTGTGATCCTTAACCTATTTTCTGATATCCCTAAAATCACTGAGGGAGAGATCAAAGGAATTTGGGCACACACCACTTAACTTGTTATACAATGTATCATTTAACTGGATACTGTTACTAACACAACATTTACAAACGTAGGTTATTAGATTGTGTAAAAAAAGCTTCACGTGGATGTATCTAGTTACCAGTCTGTATGAAATCAGGATCAGAAGAATGGACACTAATGTTTGGTTGATGGCATAATACACATGCAATATGATGCACTCTGGAGTGAAATAGAATTGGTTAAACACCCATAAGAAGCACAATATTGACCACCTAAACAGAATGCTTTCTTTTAAATATAACAAATGCCACTTAATGAATCAACAGCGTAGACTGCTCATGGCTGCACCAGTCTAATGTGTAAACAATTTACTTTTGCAGTAGCAAAGTTTCTCGTGATACCCTTTATGAGGCGGTGAGGGAGTTGCTACAGGGATCAAAGCAGAAGAGGAGGAAGTAAGTGCCACAGTCTTTCAATCTGAATACTACCTAGCCAGCTCTGGAAACATTTTAGTTACTGTCTGAACTGGTAGATTTCAGCTAGTGTTCTATAGCACCATGGTCTGCCTTGTTCAGTCTTAGGGTGCCCCACCTTTTCTATCAATTATAAAAATGTTTCTAATGTATATTTATGGAAAGTATTTATCATTTTTATTGCAAAGAATAAGAACTAAACTTGTGTACTGTACTCTTCAGTCTGTGTGAATTTGCCTATAAAATACTAGGGATGCCCTGAAACTTCTCTACTTTGTATTAGAGGTGCCTTGAGACAAAAAAAATGTAATGTCTAAAACCTATACAGCACTTTCTTCCTAATTCTTCCAAACCATAAGGTGGCTAACTGGACCTAGCCCTCACTGTTGGCACATATAAGCACTATATTTAAGTGTCACAATTGGAATAAGACAACTGCTGTACAGAAGTCAATAAACCTACTTAAAACAAAACTTTTACACTTTGTAAACACTCGGTGTGCTTTTTAGAAGTTTGCCCCACTAAAGTTGCAGAGCACCATGATGGAGAATCAGTGGTTTAAATGGTGCAGTTTGAGAAGAAACGGTCTGCATAATAAGTTATATGCATAGTGTACACACAATCTCCCCACCAACAGCTGATTATCAATGCACTTTTGTAGAGATGCTTTATTAAATGACCTGAGAATTGTGTAAGTTGTAGGGGTGGGCATCTTGAGGCCTCAAACTGTCAGACTTGTGAATCACTCACCCTAGCCACTTGCTCATGGTAGTTTGAGAAATTAATATTTTTATGCTGATTAGCATGTGTTTAGCAAACATTTCCACTCTGGATGACTATAGGCAGACCCACCATACAAAGGACATTTCTAAGGGCACAGTGAACAATGCAGACAGTTGCTACTGAGTTTTAACAGCAATATTTTTTCTGTCACAGATTCTTGGAGACTGTGGAACTTCAGATCAGCCTAAAAAACTACGATCCCCAAAAGGACAAGCGTTTCTCTGGCACAGTCAGGTCTGGACCTCACCCTATATTCACCCAGCCTTTGCCTTGCATTTCCCCATAATCCAGTACATTGATAGAAGGGCATTTGCTTGGCAAACTTCATGGGTAGTTCAGACTAACTCCATCCTGGAGCTAGCTGGACGGACCCCTACCCTGGGTCTTAAAAAATGAGGGGAGGTGTGGTTTATTTGGTTTTGCCCAAAAACCCACCGACCAATCCTTAAGATCACACCAGCAACACATCATGTAAGGTTTGCGAGTACTGGTTATTGCCATCCTCTTCAGTTGCCTCATAACATGTGTGCATACACTCAAACTCTTCTCTTCCCACAGGCTGAAGTCAACCCCTCGCCCCAAATTCTCAGTATGTGTTTTGGGTGATCAGCAGCATTGTGATGAAGCAAAAGCTGTAGACTTGCCCCATATGGATATTGAAGCACTGAAGAAGCTGAATAAGAACAAGAAACTGGTGAAGAAGCTGGGTGTGTACAGCTCTGTATTCTGGATGGGTTTTTTCTCCTCAAATTTGTCGTAATTCAGATACTTCTGTGCATCCATACTGTCTAAAGTACACCTACCTATGTGAGTCATGTTAAAGGAATAGTATTACTTCAATTTTACTATCCCCCAACTTGTAACCCTTAAAACACAGAATTAAACGAGCCCAGCAGCATCTCAAACCTTTATGGCTTGAGAAAGATCTGCTTTCGAAGTTCCCTCTCCCCCTGATGTCAGCGTTCCAGCTGACAGCAGGGCAGTCTGGTCCCTGAGCAAGTGGAGGCTCTTCAGCAGAGCCGGGGATTGCGTTATGGAAAATCCTTCACTGAAATGGTCTTCTACGTGCCATTCCTGGGACCGAGTTCAGCTGATGTCAGGGAAGAGGGAACTTTAAAAGAGGATCTCTTAAACCATAAAGGTTTGAGATGCCTCTGGGCTCGTTTAATTCCTTGTTTTAAGGGTTTCAAGATGGGGGATAGTAAAATTGAAATATTACTATCCCTTTAAGCAAATTAACATTGGACCATACATGTTGGCTAGTTAAATGTTAACTACAAACATTTGGAATGTGGCCCTACTCCAGTTGGCCTTTCTGCATCTTTAAAGGTACGCTTTATTCCTAACTATTTGTAACTTCCTTTCTAAAAGAATGGTAAACCTTAAATACCCAAACTTATCTGTGTGTGAAGATACAACACAGCTGTTCAGATATTTATCACACTTGAGGAGCAGACATCACCTAGTTTTGCAGATATTGATTTGTCTGGCAAATGGCACTGAAGATCTATGGAAACACTTTCCATAGCAGAGGTGTGTTGGCTGTGTTTTTAAAATGGTCTTTCAGGCAATAGGCTTGCCTTACTAAACACGCAGTTGTTGGGGCTACACAGCCCCAGTATTTTTGAAGGGGATCTATCACCCCTATACATGTTCTAAGTAGTTTATGTAGTGACTAGTTAAAATGCTAATTTTTTTTTTTTTGTAAAATGCCTTTTTTACTGAAATTAAACAAATGTTGCCCTACTTCCAGACAGTCTGTGGCTACCAGCTCTGTACCGCAGTCTCTTGCTCTGCTCCCTCTGCCTTGATCCAGCCGCCTCCAATGACAGGCTTTCTGCTTGTAAGCTGGAGTGCCCATGTTAGGAGTGCTCAAGCTTACATGTAGAAAGCCTGTCATTGGAGGAGGCTGGATCAAGGCAGGGGAGCAGAGCAAGAGTGACACAGTGGTACAGAGCTGGTAACTGCAGTCTGTCCGGAATTAGGGCGCAGGGCAATATTCATTTAATTTCATCAAAATGATTTAATAAAACGTTAACATCTAGACACTACATAAACAATGTAATTAAATATGGTTTTCACCAGCAGTCAACTGTAGTCCTCCAAATAGCTGGTTATACCTATACTGAAATTCAAAATTAGTAAAGTGGAAATGCCAGTTTAGACAGGATAGTAATCAGCACCCACCACACTTGGTGGTTTGTAGGGCTGCAACAACGAATCAATGAGAATCGTTGCCAACGATTCTCATTATCGATTTGTTGTGCAGCCCCAAAGCCGCGGGATGCTGTCTTACTTCCCGCATTGATGACATCCGGGGCGCAACCACGCCAAACACGGAGACGCCGTGTGGAGTTTGCAGGTATTTTCTTCCTCTGTTCTGAGGTCAGTTTAAAACTGGCGCACAGACTGAGGAAGAAAACCCCTGCACGCTCCACGCGGCATCTCCGCATTTGGCGTGGTTGCGCCCTGGATGTCATCAGTGCAGGAAAGTGAGAGGTACGGGGAGAGACATACAAGAGAGAAGTACATGGGGGGGGGGGGGGGGGGAGAGAAGTACATATGGGGGGGAGAGGTGCATAGACACCATAGTAAAATAATAACAATGACATGTTAATGTGTAAAGTTTTTTTTTTTATTCTGCTGTTTGTTTTTTAACTGTTCATTAAATCAGTTTAAATAATGAAAAATTAGCATATTTGTTTTTTTATCCGATTAATCAAAAATAATCTGCCAACTAATCTATTAAAATAATCGTTAGTTGCAGCCCTAGTGGTTTGGTTTTTTTCCCAGTGTAACTGTACTTCTATACTGCCAATTACAGGAGTTAAAGTATAATGTATTTCCCTTAAAAAGTGAGTGCTGCTCAACACTCAATTGGTCACTCATTCTGTGGAAGCTATTTTCTTCCCAGGGCACTTCCAATAAAATAAATGGGTTGTGACCCTATGCTGCAACTTAAAGAATCCTTCCCAAATAACTTGTCCTTTTTCATGCCAAAATGCCTTACTGGATGTTAGTATGATGTGCAAAGAAATGGTGTATGGTCATACTGAAATGAAGAACATCTTTAACATTAATGGTACAATAGTTTAAGTTCTGATGTTTTATGTTGTATAAAAAAAATGTAATTTTTCCCTTCTAGCTAAAAAGTATGATGCGTTTCTGGCTTCGGAGTCTCTTATAAAGCAGATTCCTCGTATTCTGGGACCTGGTTTGAACAAGGCTGGCAAGTTCCCCTCCCTACTAACTCACAATGAAAACATGGTGGCAAAGGTGGATGAGGTGAAGTCTACCATCAAATTCCAGATGAAGAAGGTGAGTAATAAAGGAGTTGACTCTTAATTCTTTTACACAAACTTAACCCTTTGAATGTTGGGTATCTAATGCATTGCATCAATGCATTTGCTGTCTGGCCCTCAGAGGGTTGAGATGCTAGCTTTGCCCAGATGTGTATTTTCGCATTTAAATAACTTCCATACTTTCTTGCGTAAGGCTGTACCAATGGTAAATACAGTACCACAAGAATTCCTCCCAAATCTTCCCTTAAACCTGTACTTAGATCTGGTTCAAATAAATGCATGCACCTCTCCCTAACTTGTTAATTCTGTCCCTCCTAAACTGGGAATAACACCTTTACAGCGCAATAAAGTGCATCATCCTAACCGTGTTAGAACAGTTGTATCCAAATGTTCATAACCACCAGGATTTCAGTTTTTTGCATTCACAAATGATGTATCTTGCCCACTACCTGCTTTTTTTTTTTTTTTTCTTCCCTCTTTACCCCCTCTATCTGAAGGATTTAATAATTCTACCCTATTGGCTACATTTATCTCCACCTCATGTTACTTGTACCTATAAGATCTGGCCCACTTCTACTAGCTATACCATCACTCTTCCTAGTTTAAAAGCTTCTCCATCCTACTTGGCATATTCTATCAATTGGCACATCAGGTACAATTTAACATACTGATTGTACCAAAGGTCAGTCAGCCCAGTGCTCTAAAAACCATCCTTCCTACTCCAATCCTTAAGCACTTGAGTGCCAGAGGTATGCAAAACATTGTTCTGCAATGCACTACATACACCTCTGGCATCCAAGGGGTTAGGTCATGCATTAAGCTTGCTCTGTCTACCTGCACTTGTTTTTGAAAATACTACCCTTGAGGTCCTTGTCTTGAGCTTGCTCAAAATCCTTGAAATGTTGGACTTCCAGCCTTGTCACTGGTACCATTATGTATTCCTACCAGTCCCTCTCAATGTCTACCTTGCCAGCAATATGCCAAACCCAAATATGGAAAAGGCTCATACTAAACCTTCACTGTTTATATTGCTAACCCTTAATGAGTAGGTATTTTCTTCTCCACTTTTTCAAACTGCATGTTGATGAAAGCCGTTTCCTTAACACAGGTACTTTGCCTTGCTGTGGCAGTTGGTCATGTGAAGATGACAGAGGAAGAACTTGTGTACAACATACACCTGTCAATCAACTTCTTGGTTTCACTGCTGAAGAAGAATTGGCAGAATGTGCGAGCTCTTTACATAAAGAGCACAATGGGGAAACCTCAGCGCTTGTACTAAATGTTCTAAATAAAGTCTCCTCTATTGACTCACTTGTACAGTGTTTACTTGCATTTGGAGTATGAATGGCCTACGTGCTCTGAAGTGCTGACACTAGATGTGTAGACATAGCTCTTTATTGACTGTAGGATCCCCTCCCAAAATTTGATACTGGCTATCTTGTGTGCAAAATGGTATGCCTTGCTTACCTCTTAATTTCTCAAATGGTTATGGCCACTTTAGTGTATGCAAATTTTAAAAACGTGGAACATGCAGGTTAGTGCTCCTAGCACTGCGTACAATGTACAGATTTTCTTGTGCTGTCAGCAGCTAATGCATGCAGTAGGGAATTGTTTAGTGTTTTGTGTTTTTTTTTTTTTTTTTTTTCTTCAAGTCCTGGGGTGCACAGACTTCATTTGAGGCTGAATAATTTCCAAAATGGTATAACTTGGATACATTTTTCCACTAGTTAAGACCATATTGGTGCAGTTAGCTAACTTGTGTAGTTTTGATTCTTTAAAAAAATAAATAAATAGTAATGTTGTAGGGTTTATCCCCCTGAGTAAAACAAGGGTACTCCCACTGCTGAGAATTTATTAAACAGCTCAAATGGAAATTTTTTTTTTTTTTAGTGCAATATCAGTAGCCTGAATTTACAGTGGCACTGTTGCTACACCATCCTATGGACTGCTCTGGTCTGTAGACCATATCCAAAATCTGTGGAGCCAATGATCCAGGCACATACTGGAAGCATTGTGGTTGAACAATGTCATACATTTACACAAGCTGCAGTATGATCTAAAAGACACCATGGTAGATGGGGACTTGTATCTCAGGAACAGTACCCCCACCCCAAAAAGTGACTTGGGTGGTATGAGCTTTTTTTATACTTTCAAATGTCATACTAAATTACACTTAAAAAGAATTTAAGGCTAAAAAGGCTTACTTTTGATGCCATATTTATGAATCAGCCGTTGAGGGCCAGTGCAGTATATCTTGACTGCTTCCAGAATAAGTTGGGGAGCTTGGCACCCTTGGGGTTCCATGTTAAGGGCAAGAGAAGTGCCAGATAACATTTTCATGATTCCTTATAGGACCAAATGCAAGTTTAGTATGAGTTTTTCCTTCAGCCAGGAAGCTAAATGCTCCCCACAAGAGTATAGGAAATACAAATGTACTTTATGGAAAGACTTGCATTTCTCTAGTCATTAAGGGATGCAGAGACCATGGTGGCTGTATTTGATGGTATTCTAGATAAAATGCCCCCCCCCGCTGCCATGTGCCTATAACTCCAATCATGGTCAGGGTTTTACCTCAAGGAAGTAGAGGGTATTGTCCCTATTAGAAAATCACTTGCCCTTATTTCCTATTTCATTAACAAATTCCCTTGTGAATATACTGGAGCACTTACATTATGGGTAGAGCTCCTGGTGTTGGCTCTGATCTGATTAAGTGTACTGCCGTAACATCTGTAATGAGGGAAAACATACATATGATTTAATACCCCTCCACTATACCACTGAGGTGTAATAACTGCAAGATAGGGATGAACAAACGAAGCTGACGTTTCACATTTCAGGAATGCTACTTTGCCACAGTATGTAAGTGCTTGTTCTGATGGAACTGCTGATACAAGCTTCATATTTTGCAGAAACAGAAATGCAGTTCAGCTTGGAGGTTAAAACTGCTAGCAGGCTCATGAGCTATAGTAATAACTTGCTTAATGCAGTACAACTAATGACCAAATGCCTCTGCTGACTGCTAAAAACTAAGGGTGTGCGTAATGTGTGTGCACACCTTTAATTTCTGCAATAATTTGTTGTATAGTGATGTATCTGTGTACTTGAGGAAAGCTATTAACGCGTTCAGGGTTAGTAATGCAAATTGGCAGAACCGGGGGGGGGGGGGGGAGAAGGAAAACTAAGCAATAAAAGATCAACCGTTCCCTGTGTAAGACATATGAAACATGCACATTTATCACATGTACCACCAAAAAGACCACCAGCTGACTAGGTCACTGAAATGTTAATGTCCTAACCAAATTCCTGAGGTCATGAAAGGCAAGTACATGGGAACTAGCCCATCCCAGTCTATATCCATACGGCCCTAGTACATTCTTTAATCAGATCAACTTGACAAGTGTCTACTATGTAGCACAATCTTTTTCAAATGCAAAAATTTGTAGATTTTCCTAGTAATGTGAAGGAAAATCAGGAAGTTAGTAGACACTGAGGCGAGTATTATGCATTTAGTCTCCATTTTACTACTCGGCAGAATAGTTTAAACACCTTTAAATAAAAATACATGACATTTGGTAACGCCACCCCTTTACATAAGTAAAAATATTCCCCTGAAGTGTGTAACTGTAGTTGCAGGCTCTTCTATGTCCTTTCTTTGGTGTGAAAACCTTCAACTGCATTGCTTTCCATAATTAACTTCTGTACTTATTATTCTGGGAGGATCCAAAAATTCCTTTAACAGAGCTTCCACTTAGCCTAATAGAAATATATGAGACACAGAAGGGGTGGGTTAATATGGTGGGATAATACGCACCTCTGTCTTTAATATAATCCTGACTTTCCTTCACATAGGAAACTACAAATTTTATGGTAAGTCACGGAGGCTCATATTAAAGTTTAAAGCTGTTGTATAACATAAGCAGTTGCATGATTAATCTGTTTAAAATAAAGTTTTGAAGGTGGATTCTGTGGACCAATCTGATGCTTTGAGGATATTTTCTAATCTGCCACCAGATATGAAGGATTTGGAAGCCATAGCTTCCCTAGTGGAGTGTGCCCCACATAGGTTAATATCAATTCCAGCAGCTTGCGTGATCCAGTGAACCCGTCTAGCTTAGATTAGCTGAAGCTACAGGCAGATAAGGTTTTACAAAAGAAATTAATAGTTGATGGAAGTTAGTGGATCTAAATGTAGAGGTAATGGTTCCATAAGCCTTAAGGCAGAGAACTACATAAAGTTGTGGGTTTTGAGGAAATGTAGGATAGAAGATTTCCCTAGAGGAAGAGTTAGTTCTCCTAGAAATAAAAAAAAAAAAAACCCTCAGGTTCGTAAAACCTATGTGATATATCTAGACCGTGAACATCAGATACACTCCAGAATGATAACAAACAAAAAAGCATAATATGTTTAGCAGAGGGTTGCTTGAGAGAGAGTGTCATTTGAAGGCCAAGATTCTAAGACAACAGACTTGAGAGCCAAAAGATGAGAATATGTGCGTATGAGTGGTCTAGAAATGTTAGTACCTCATGAGTTTACAGACTAAAGGGTGTTGACCAGAAGGAGAGCTAGCAATAGGATTATGATATGCTGAGATCGAAGACCTGTAGCAGTTAATGGTTCTGTAAGCTTTACCCTGTTGAAAACAAAGTGATAAATTTATGATATCACTTAGATTGGAAGAAAGGGGATCCTGACTCCGTTCCAGGCACCAACGTGTCCAGATCTTCCAGCGTGTTTCATAACATGATCTGGTGCCCAGGCCTCGGATTGAGCTGATTCTGAAAGGCCGTGGATAGACCAACAATTCCCAAAATTTGCCATGGTAGGAGGTGAAGTTGATCTTGAAGTTGTGGGGATTCCCTAGTGTTATCAAATAATGAGGAATGTCTACGGACATCTGAATAACTGAGCCCTTTGTGAAAAAAAATTGTTTTAATCTCTGAAGGGCTCGGTAATGGAGTGGTGACGGGAAGATGGCTTGGATAGATGCTGACGAGTCCTACCACTTTTGCTATCGTCCTGAGTGACATAGTGTCTGCTTTTAAAATAGACTTGATCTCTCTGCGGTTCTAGTATGTGGTTGTGAATCACGAGTCAATCTGCCAGATTTATCAGGCATTTAATTGTGAGAATGGGAAGACTCTCTGTCAGAAGAACAGTGTTTACTTTTCCTCTTCCTTTTCTTCATAGACTTATCATGAGAGCCTCTCTCAGGAGATGACTCCACCAAAGTAATATCCTTATCAAGTTGACGTGAAGGGTCAGGTTGGGGATTATTAATAGTTTTCTTTTAAATAACTTCCACTAAATATTTGGCTAAAGTCTCAGTCATTTGTGACATACAGAAGGATATGGCATTAGATACTATTTTATTAACAGGCTGATCCAACATTTTTTTGTATATGATCTTCATTGGAGCAAGAAGTTAATGCCATATCCTCCTGTGAGTCTGAATTGAGAGAAATGTCTTCCACTAAGAAACGAGAAGGTATTTTATTGCTTTTTAAAGGAGTGCAAAGGGGGTGCAAGTTTTTTTGTGTGACATTTTTGTATAATGTAAAGTACTGATAATATCCTATTTCAAGTAAATGTGAGGGAAAATAAATGTGAGGAAACTTTTTTCAAATATTAATAAAGGTGTTATAAGAGAAGAAAAAGAAACCCAATTTAGTTTTATCACTAAATAGAGAATTTCCTAAGTAATATACTATACTATAGAAGAGGAGAACAGCAGAGGGTGTCTAGCGTCATCTCAGACAGCTAGGAAACTGGTGCTGGCTGCTCAGATGATACGGTCATGAGCAGTAACGATTGGAAGGGCGGACACCCAAATCAAAGATGGCGGCAGCAACTGCCAATTCGTGCAGAGCGAAGGAGAAGAAGGAAGGTATTCTCCAGTTGTTAGAGAAGAGGAACCTGAAAAACGGATGACAAAGTATACGGATGAAATATCCTATATGATAATTAGCTAGAACATTTGTAACGATGCAGTCATGCGCAGTAGAGACTGCTACACGTACTGCAGTCATGCCCAGTAGAGACTGCCTGTGACGAGGCTGATACAGAGTGGGGCGCTCCAAAGGAGCATCCTGCTCTGCATCAGCCGCAGCACGGGCAGTCTCTACTGAGCACGACTGCACCGCGACCGGCTGGCACTGTGTCAGACATGGCGTGGGCATCACTGCCCTGCGACCTGCTGGCAGTGGCACATGTAACGGGCTCTTCCACTAGTAAATATATAAAGGACCAAAGGATAATTGGGACACCTTAGATAAAATGGAAAAGGGGGAAATATAAATTTTATATAAAAGAGGAGCGGTCTCAAACTTAAGATATAGATATCTTTTAACCTATAACGACTGGCCGCGCAGGCATGCGGCGGTCACTAAAGGACCACAGAGCATTTTTTTTTTTTTTTTTTTTTTGACAATCTGAATCAGGGCTCCCCGAACGGCGTGCAGCCACGCGGGGAGCCCTGAAATCCATGACGGTCATAGTACGTCATGGGTCGTTCAGGCACTTTTTACCCACGACGTACCATGACCGTCAAGGGTCATTAAGGAGTTATTGTCTTTATATGATAATATGAAACAACATATGTAAATAAGGACAAAGTAAATATATATTTAAATATGATAAAAGTTGAAATGTACTATATGTAAGCTTGATACCTTTCTCTACCTGAGCAGCAAATAAAGAGGAAGTAGAAGCTCCTGCGACTACAGTTATACACTTTAGGAGAATATTATTGGTTACTTATGTAAAAGGGTGGAGTTACCAAATGTCATGTTTTTGTTTCTTTATTTAAAACAAGTAGAAGAGCCCGTGTACATGGGCCACAGTGGCGGGCAGTCCTGGTGCAGTCATGCCCAGTAGAGATTGCCTGCGATGCGGCTGATACAGAGCTGGATGCTCCGAAGTCAGAGCCCAACTCTGTATCAGCCTCGTCACAGGCAGTCTCTACTGCGCATGACTGCAGCATGCGCAGCAGTCTCTACTGCTCCTGACTGTGTCGTTACAAACTTTGTAGCAAATTATTATATAGGATGTTTAAACTATGCTGCTGAGCAGTAAAGTTAGATACTAAATGCGTAATATGAGCTTCCGTGTTTTGCCGTAAAATCCTCAATTAACTTACTTTGCAGCAATATGTGAAATTATCCCAAATAGTTCAAGATGAATGGTTTAACAAATACAATTTTTATTTGTATTGACCCCTTCCTTTAGGAAAAGGTAGATCTATGGTAAAAACACACCAGTAGTGGTGGCCCTGTCTAGATTGTACAAATATCATTGTATGACAATATAAAGTGCAATTACATTCAAATATATGGAATAAATGCTCTTAAAGGGATAGTAATGTCTTAAAAAAAGAAGAAATATTGTAGATAATGCAAAAAGAAATAGATCTGTGCAAGTCCTATCTCTCAAACCTTTATGGTTTGAGAGAGAGAATGTTTTAAAATTCCCCTCTCCCTGCTGTTAGCTATAAAGCTGACAGCAAGGGATTCGAGTCGGCCAACTCGAAGCGGCTCTTCAGCAGAGCCGAAATCAAAAAGGAACTACTTCATTGGAACGGTTTACAAAGTATGCTTGCAAACCAGGCACACTCAGTAGACTGTTCCAATTAAGTAGCTTGTTTTAGATTTTGGTATAGCGGCTCTGCTGAAGAGCTGCCTAATGGTCACCAGACCAGGATCTGGTGCTGTCAGCTAGAAGCTAATGTCAGGGGAAGGGGAGGGAGAGGAGAACTTTAACTTTAGGACTTTCACCAATCTATTTCTTTTTGCATTATCTACAATATCATTTCATTTAAGACATTACTAACCCTTTAATATACTAAGGTTCTCTGGCCAAGGGACTATCATTACAGCTTAAGTATGCAGAGAAATGGAAGCCTGGCAAAATAAAATATTGCAAGATATTCCAGACAATAAAGGAATAATATCTTCCTTGGGAGCATTAAGTTTACTACAAGAAGCCACAATTTACAAAGGTAAGAAGGCTTAGGAATAGCCAAAATGGCAGCAAAGTGTTGAGCTAAAACATCTGCAGCCTGATGCACTTTATGGCTGAAAATATGGAATGCAGATTCTGCTCCAAAGATAGCATTAATAGACGTACCATTCACAGTCTCTTTTTGGATTAGAACTAAACAAAATTGTCAGTTAAGCCACACCAGGCAAAAGTACTCTCATCTTAAAATATTCCTTGCAGATTTGATTTCAGTAAGAAAAGTCCATCATATTGCTCTAACAGACTCTCTGTCGTCCAATATTACATACAGGTACCATGGGGAGGCAACATCTCCTCCCGGTAGGCTGGAACAATTCTAAAAGAAGTGCAGGGGTGGAGCCTCCCCCTCCTCCATATCAGGCTACCTTAGCCCCTCCCCGCCAGATAAATTTGTTCCATCAACATGGTCAGTAGGCTGAGAACAGTGCTGCTTAGTTTTTAGTTATTTTATTATTTTTAATTAGATATGGGGTGCCCAAAGTCCCCATTAGGTGGATTACCATTACTGGCTTCCCCTGGAGGATTGCCCAGTTTACAGATGCTGTCTTTGGACCCTTGCAGCCCATGTCTCTCTCACCAGATGGAGTCTCTCTGAGGCTTCTTCATTTTCAATAGTAATTTGAGTTCCATGGTCCACTTGTCCCACAGTTCCATTCCGCAAAGGGGTTTCTTTAGAGTTCTTTATAACTCCTGCACTCTTGTTGGGTATTTTATATTTCTGTTCTAGGGGTCTTTGGAGCATTTTGGGCTGTTTTGTGGTAATTAACCCCTTCCCTACCAGTCTTTGGTCAGTTGATGATCTTTTGTCTCACTTTTCCTTTGAACTTCTGTGTTACACATTTCATTTGAATCCCGCACCTTTAGGGCGCGTTTTCCCCAATAGCCGCCATGGTCCATTGAGTTCTAAGGGACAGACTGCTTTAGGACATATCTCTGCAACCACTCCACGTACCGCGTTGAGAGAGGGCTCATTCTTCTTGTCTTCCCTTGTCCTATTATCCTGTATGCCTATACAGTATCTTGGGGATTCTTTGGGGGCTCAAGTTCTGTTTTGGGTGAAAAACTGCATTTCCCATAATGCTGGTTTCGCAGACTTTTCTCTCATTGGCTTTGAATGCGGACGCAATTTTCTCTCTCTCCTGAACGAGTATCCTACACAGGGCTTGGATTCCCCTGCTCTTCTCCTCAGGTTAACTCTTTGCTTGCCAGATAAGTACTTTTTAGGCTTTCTGTGGTGATTTTTACTGTAAGGTACTTTCTCCTGTTAGGATGGCGGATCAGAAGATACATGGGGCTAGGCCTAAGGCTAAGGACTCAAGGGCATCTCTGACCCCACTTGCTTACTGTTCCTCATGCCAAGCAGGGCTTCCCAGAGAGTACTCAGGTAACTAATGCCCCTCATGGGCTGTGGCCCCTGCGTCTCCGCCAGGGCCCTCCAGCCATGAACAAGAGCCACATTGGGTCAAGGACTTAAAGTCCTCTATTGCAGAGTTTCCGCAATCTCTTCAGGAGATTCTTCAGTCTTGGAAGCCCCTCCACATCTTTCAGGTTTGTAGCCCCTAAGACTCCTGGCATTCCTGATCTCTTTGATTCTTCTGAGTAGGAGTCTGAGGGTCATGAGTGTGCAGAAGGGGCTTCATCTCATACTTATGGTGACCCCTTTGAGGCTGACCCTGAACCCTCTAGTGAGGGTCTCATTAAGGCAGTTATGACTACCCTTAACATTCCTGTTAACCCTGTAGAGTCAGGGTCTTCTGATGTCTTTCAAAGGGGCAAGAAGTCCAGTACCATGTTTCTTCCTAATCCCACTCTAGATCAGATTATCCTGGATGAGTAGAATACTCCAGACAAGTGTATCGCTCTTTTCAGGAGATTCCCTAAGCTAAGATGTACCCCTTCTCTGAGGCAACTTTGGCTCAATGGGCTATACCTCCTCAGGTGGACCTCCCTATTTCTAGAATGTTTAAATCCAGTGCTTTGCCCTTGGCAGATGCCACCACGCTTAAGGATTTAACTGACAGGAAGCTTGAAGCTATCCTAAAGTCTGCTTTCACTGCCATTGGTGCTACTTTGAGGCTTACTTTGGCTTCTGTTTGGGTTACCAGAGCCATTGCTGTTTGGACTGAACAGCTTACTGAAGCTGTCTGCAAAGGTGCACCTAAGGAGGAGCTTTTGTCTATTCTTGCCAACATGTTTGAGGCTCAGAATTATGTTACTGATGCCCACTTTGACTCTGTCAGACTTGAAGCTAAGGCTTCTGCCTTTTCTGTGGCCACTAGATGCACTTGGTCTGCTGACTTAATCTAAGAAGTCACTATTCTCTCTTCCCTTTCAGGGCACATCTCTTTTTGGTCCTTAAATGAAGCACATCGTCAGTGAGGCTCCTGGGGGGTAAAAGCACCTTGTTGCCTACAGTTTCTAAATGCCCTAATATAGCAAGGAAACATCACCTTTTTTGTCCCCGCAAGAGCGAAGCACAAGTCCAAATCCAGGTGGTTCTCAGGCCGCGCTCCACCCCCAAGCCCAGGCAACAGTGGAGGTCCAGGCACTCCTTGACCAAATCCAATCCCACCAAGCCTTCTTCGGCATGACTTGCTGAACCCTGGTCTGTACACTGTAGGTGGTTGCCTGCGTCATTTGGGCAGGCTCTGTTGTGGATGAGTGGGTATTACAGGTGGTTTCAGGAGACTACAGGATTCCCTTCACATCCCTGCCTCCCTACAGATTCTTCCTTTCTCATTCATCCTCCTCAGACTCATGGAAGGTTAAGTCTCTTCAATGGGGCAGTTCAGGCTCTCTTAGACAAGGGAGTCCTGATTCAGGTTCCTCTGCTAGAGAGAGGTTTAAGTTTTTATTCCAACCTATTTGTAGTTCCTAAGAAGGATGGCGACAGCCGTCCCATGCTGGACCTCAATTCTTTTGTGGTCCGTACTTACTACAAAATGGAGTCCTTGCGCTCTGTCATCTCTGCAATGTGTTCAGAGGAATTGCTGGCCTCTCTGGATCTGCAGCATGCTTACCTGCACATCACTATTAATCCGGACAGTCAGAAGAATCTCAGATTTACTTGCGCTATGGGACACTTTCAGTTTACCAGCCTCCCCTTCAGGCTCACCACTGCTCCTCAGGTGTTTGCACATGTCTTTGGCGCCTTGATTGCCTTCCTGCACAGTCAAGGAAACCTCCTAGACCACCAGGTCCAGGAATGTGCCCAGATCTTCCTCCAGCATGGATGGATTCTAAACATGGACAAGTTTGCTCCAGTTCCTTCTCAGAGTCTGGTCTTCATGGGTCTCTGGTTTGACACCTGTCAGGGTATGGTCTATCTGACAGTGGACTCTGTTCAGCAGATAATGAGCAAGGTGTCCCGTGCTCTGGAGTGGACCTCAGCCCTGCTTCGCAAGTTCTCGTTCCTTGTGGGCACAATGGTATCACCATGGAAGTGGTTCCGTACTCCATGTAGCACACCAGGGAGCTTCAAAGGTTCACTATCAGGGCTTACCGGGGGAACCTGGTATTTGCAGCAGATGCCTTGTCCATTCCTTGGCTTTTTCATCTAGCCTACATTTTTCCTCCTCTTCCTCTCATCCCCAGGGTGCAAAGAAAGATTTGTATGGAGGGTGCATCAGTCATTCTGATTGCTCCTTATTGGGCCAGGCAACCTTGTTTTCCAGAGCTGTTGGCACTGTCTGCTCAGGAACCATTTCCTCTTCCACACAGATTCGATCTCCTCCTTCAGAGCTACCTCTGGAGAGAGGATGTGGACAGTCTGGTTTTGACAGCATGGCTGTTGAAGCCTTCATCTTAAGGATGAAAGACTTTTCTCCTGAGGTGGTCTCCACCATGATCCAGGCCAGGAAGCCTGTGGTCTCTAAGGCCTACCACAGGGTTTGGTCTACCTTCCATTCTTAGTGTGTGGGCAGGGATCTGTCCTCATAGGAATTTAATCTTTCATCCACCGTGATCAAAGTCCTTGACGGTCCAGACCTCAAATCTTGCTGTCTTTTTCCAGAGGCATATTACTATGTTGTCGGATGTCAAATCCCACTTTCAGGGTGTTGCTCATGCTTTCTCTGCCTATATGGCTCCCACTCCCCAGTGGGGCTTTAACTTGGTTCTGGGAGTCTTGCAGCGGCCTCCTTTTGAATCTTTGGCTACCAGTCCTCTTCGTCTTCTGACGTGGAAGATGGCTTTTATTTTGGCTTTGGTTTCTGTCCGCAGAGTTGCTGAGTTGTAGGCCTTGTCCTGCAAACCGCCTTTCCTAGTGTTTCACAAGGATAATAGGATTTTAGTCTTACCTGTTAAATCCTTTTCACTTAGTCCATACAGGTCACTGGTACTTCTGGGAGGCGATTCGCCCCTTTAATAGGCAGGAACAATTATGCAAATGATTGCAGGGGGCGGAGCCTCCCCTCCCACTTAAGCCACCTTCAGGCCAGAGCCACTAGATTGATTTGAGACCCTAAAACTGACCCCAGGTAAGCAAGAAGAAAGACTCCTGTGAGCATGCCCCAAAGGTCTCCCACTGAATGCCACAGGAGAGCCAGGTCTGGTCCCTTGACAGGGTGGGAGACCAGTGACCTGTATGGACTAAGTGAAAAGGATTTAACAGGTAAGACTAAAATCCTATTTTCACTGTCGTCCAATACAGGTCACTGGTACTTCTGGGATGTACAAACATTGAGCTGATCCAGAGGTGGGAATAAGGCAAGGACCAGAACAAGGCCCAAGTCATGAAAACTGCTATGAACCAGTTAATTACATAGCCCAAACTGTAAGTGTCAACGGACACCAATCAAGGGAACAATCCTTGAACTAACACAGCACACGAAACAAGAGCCAACTGGGCTCAACAGTAAGGAAGAACTAAGGATCACAGAGCGGAAGACCTACACAGGCAAAACTGCCTCCAGGACTTTCCTTCCAAAACTGGCATCAGCCGAGGCCAGCACATCAACTCGGTAGTGCTTAGAAAAAGTGTGCACAGAGGACCAAGTAGCCGCTCTGCACAGTTGATCAGCGGAAGCCTGATTCTTGTAGGCCCAAGAGGCCCCAATAGATCTGGTGGAATGGGCAGTCACCCGGAAGGGAACATGCTTATTCCGCAACTTGTAGGCTTCACGGATAGTAGCCTTGATCCAAGAGGCAATGGTAACTTTGGAGGCCGGTCTCCCTGCCCTAGGCCCCTCAGGAATGACGAATAGAGCGTCAGACTTCCTGATAGACTTGGTGCGATGAACATAAAACTTGAGGCAACGCACCACATCCAATAAATGGAGATCCCGTTCCTTGTCAGATGAAGGATTAGGGCAGAAAGAGGGAACCACAATCTCCTGATTGATGTGAAACTCGGACACAACCTTGGGTAAGAATTCCTTGGTAGTGCGAAGCACAGCCTTATCCTTGTGGAACACCAGGTAAGGAGGTTTACAAGACAGAGCCTGTAACTCTGCTACCCGGCGAACTGAAACAATAGCCAAGAGAAAGGCCATTTTCCATGTCAAGAGACGTAAAAGAATAGAAGCCAAGGATTCAAACGGGGGTCTCTGAAGAACCCCCAGCACCAAATTGAGGTCCCACTGGGGAGCTGGACTCTTGAATGCAGGCCGAACATGAGCCACACCTTGGAAGAAAACTTTAACATCAGGAAGGATAGCAATCCTTTCCTGGAAAAACACAGACAAGGCAGAAGTCTGAACTTTGAGGGAAATCAGACTGAGCCCCTTATCAACACCGTCCTGCAAGAAGGCCAGGACAGTGGGAAGATGAAAATCAAGGGATAATTTCTTATCAGAGCACCATGCCACGAAAGTTGACCATATGCGATGATAGATCTTGGAAGACACAGGCTTACGAGCACTGAGCATAGTCGACACCACAGAAGGAGAAAATCCTTTCTTTGCTAGAATCGAGGATTCAACCGCCATGCCATCAAATGGAGAGAGTGAACATCCTCCTTCCACAGATATCCCTGAAGAAGTAGGTCCGGACAGGCAGGAAGAGGGAATGGATCCGCCACTGACATGGCCATCAACTCCGGATACCAGGACTGGCGAGGCCAGTTTGGAGCGATCAGGATAACAGGACATCGCTCCTGCTTCAGTTTCTGGATGACTCTGATCAATAGAGGAAGAGGAGGAAAGATGTAAGCCAGAGAAAAATCCCAAGGGATCGACAAGGCATCCACTGCTAGAGCAAGGGAGTCCCTCCGCCGGGAGCAAAACACCGGAACCTTCCTGTTGTGTCTGGAGGCCATCAGGTCCACCTCCGGCATCCCCCACCTCTGGGTGAGCAAGTGAAACACCTCTGGATGAAGAGCCCATTCTCCGCTGTCGACGATATGACGACTGAGGAAGTCCGCCATGACGTTGTCCACGCCTGGAATATGAACTGCAGAGATGACAGGCACGTGATCTTCTGCCCAAGACAAAATATCCTTGTCCTCCAACCAGGAGGTGCCGCTTCTTGTGCCGCCTTGCCTGTTGATGTAAGCCACCGCAGTGGCGTTGTCGGATTCCACTCTGATCGGACGACCGGTCAGTTGAGATTCCCAGTGTATCAGGGCAAGCCGGATGGCACGTAGTTCCAGAACATTGATGGAGAGAAGAGATTCCTCCAGACCCCATTTCCCCTGAGCACTGAAGCGACCCAACACAGCACCCCAGCCCCGAAGTCTGGCATCCGTTGTGATCGTGGTCCAACAAGGAACTAGAAAGGATCTCCCTTTCAGGAGATGGGAGAGATCCAACCACCAGTGCAGACTCGATTCCACATGAGGAGGTAGAGAGACTGACAGATGCTGATGATCTGGATGATTCTTGCACGTCTGGATCACAAATCTCTGAAGTTCCCTGGAGTGGGCCATGGCAAAAGGAACCACTTTGATCGTGGAAATGAACTTCCCCACCAGGGACGACAACTTCGTTACCGGCACTAAGTCCAGTTCCAGAATCCCCGCCACTTGGATGGCTATCTGATGAGCCACATCCTCCGGCAGAAACACCATGCATTGGCGAGTGTCGAACAGGAGACCCAGGAACAGAAGCCTCTGAGATGGGACCAAGTCCGACTTGTCCAGATTCAGGATCCAGCCATGGCGGGTCAGAGTGTGGATACACTTCTGCAATTGCTGGTGAAGAAGCTCCGCCGAGGAAGCTTTGAGGAGGAGATCGTCCATGTAGGGGGTCACCCTGACCCCGTCCTGATGAAGCACAGCTATCAAGGAGCCCAACACTCTCTGGAAGACCTGAGGAGCTGAAGTCAGCCCAAAGGGAAGAGCTGAAAACTGAAAGTGTCCCCTGTGGCAGGCAATCCTGAGATACCGCCTGCTCTCTGGATGAATAGGGATGTGAAGATAAGCATCCTGAAGGTCCAGGGAGGCAAGGAACTCCCCTGGAGACATTGCTGCAATCATAGAGCGCAGGGACTCCTGGCGGAAGTGGGAAGTCACCACATAGGCATTGAGATCTTTGAGATCCAAAATAGGACGAGCCCCTCCGTCCTTTTTGGCCACCACAAACAGGTTGGAATAAAATCCTGAACCTGTGTCCTCCGGAGGAACCACTTCCAGAACCTCTTTGTCCAAGAGATCCTGAATAGCGTAGTCGAACAGACGTCTTTTTGTGGGTTCCTGAGAAGGAAGAGTAAAATGGAACCGAAAAGGAGGAAGGGAGGAGAAAGGGATCCTGTATCCCTCTGACACCACCTGAAGAACCCATGGGTCCGCCACTGACTCCTCCCAAGTCCGGCGAAAGATGCGGAGACGTCCACCTACAGCCGGATGCGGACCCGGGTTCGGCGAGTCATGCCGAAGCAGTCTTGGAGGTCTTGGCCTTGGGGGCCACTTTGGGCTTCCAGGACTGTTTGGGCTTGGAGGAGGAGCGTGTAGCTGGAGGACCCGTTTGGGCCGAGGAGCGTGTCTCAGTCTGAAAGGAACGAAAGGACCGATTGCGTTTGGCTGGAAACTTTTTCTTAAAGACTGAGGGTAGAAGAGTACTTTTACCGCCAGTAGCCTCACTGATCATTTCTTTGAGCTCAGATCCAAATAGCAAATTCCCCTGAAAGGGCAAGGAAAGCAAGGCTTTCTTAGAGGCTGTATCAGCAGACCAAATTTTCAGCCAAAGGGCACGTCTAGCCACCACAAAAGCAGTGGAGGCCCTCGCCATCATGCGCACAGCATCAAAGGCAGCGTCAGCAACATAATTCTGAGCTTCAGTGATATTAGCAAGAAGCTGCAACTGTTCAGATACTGGTGCATCCTGGCGAACTGCGTCAGTCAGTCGTTCAGTCCAGGCCGCAATGGCTCTATTAACCCACGCCACTGCAAAGGTTGGACGCATGGCAGTGCCAATGGAGGCAAAAATAGACTTAAGAGAAAGCTCTAGCTTTTTATCCGTCCAATCCTGTAGGGCAGAGGCATCAGAGACAGCCAAAGCAGTAGACTTGGATAGTCTGGAAACAGGAGCATCCACCTTGGGGGGATGAACCCATTTTGCCAGCTCAGTCTCAGGAAAAGGGTACAGTTTAGCAAACTTTTTAGAGACAGAGGAGGATCTATCAGGATTCTTCCATGCCTCAGAGACTAGACAGGCAAGAGTAGGGTTAGTTGGAAAACAAACAACAGGCTTAGATGGTTTCTTTTGAAAAACGTCAGTAGGATCATAAGTGGATTCCTGAGTCAAAGGAAGGTTGAGCGTATTCAGGACAGCTCTATTCAGACCCTCAGCCGAGACTTCAGGGTCACATTCATAAGGGTCCCCAATGGACCTGTTAGACTCAATAACAGTGCGTTCCTCAGCATCAGAATCCTGCAAGAGTTCTTCCTCAGAAGAATCAGACACATCAGGAGCACCCTGTGGCTTAGGCAGGGAGGTCCTGATTGTAGCGGGGGTCTGCCAGACCTGGAGAGCCCCCTGTACCTGAGAGGGAAAGAGTTGAAGAGTGGATCTGAGATCCCTAGTGGCAGCTTTAAACTCCCTCACCCAAGATGGCTCAATAGCATGGCTGGGAAGCCCAGGGTTGCTATCTTGACCAGTGCATTTAGGGCATAGATCCCCCACATTATCACTAGATAGCCCAGTGTGACAAGAGGAGCAAAACGCCATGGGGGGGCAGACCCCCCCATCCTCCTTAGACTTGGGTCTAGCCCCTAGCTCCAGTGAAGTAGACATGCTCACAGCGTCAATATACCCCACTTTCAACTCTATCACCCAGAAAGAGTGTGGAAGATTAAAGTTTCACCCCAGAAATGCCTAATTTTGGACTTATCTGGCCAGCGAAGGGTTAATCTGTTGAGGGGAGAGAAGGCTCGGTCCCTGCGTAGTGTACTCGCTGAGGAAGAGCTCCACAAAATGGCGGCCGTCAGGATAGCCAATCAGAAACGAGCGCGAACCGGGCGCTCATGGGAAATGTAGTTTTCCCCATACAAGTACCCCAAACAGTGCCCGAAGCCCCCCTGAACACCCCACACTAATAAAACACACACCGGATGATAGAGCAGGAGCTTAGCATTAAAATGAGCCCTCTCTGGAGTTGCTGTGACAAGCGGTTCCAGAGATATGTCCCAGACTGTGAAATCTCATAGAGAGTAAAGGAGCCATAGCGTCTAAGCGGGAAAAGCCGCGCTTAAAGGCGCGGAACACCATTTTTAATAAAGTTTAACAAAACATTAAAAAGTGCCCAAACATACATTAAACACATAAATAAACACTATTCAAGGCTCCAAACCCAGAGAATACCACAGAAACTGCATTAAAACATTGAATGCAAATAAAAACACCCTATGAGTGCTGCAGCGCAAAGCAAACTCCCAAATACAAGCCCAGCAAAGGGACACTGTGGGGACAAGTGGACCTTCAGCACTCAATGGGTGGATCACCTTTCCTGCAAGGACTTCTGTCTTCAGGTGACCATGATGAAGTGGGAATAGACCAGAGGTAAATTCCCCAGTAGGGAAGCTGCTTAACTCAAGCTGTTCCCTCTTCAGGGCATAAGGTCCACAGAAAATCCCTGGAAGCTGCACCAGCCACTTTAAAGAGGGCAATTCACAGCCATGGTCACCCTCCTAATGGTGGTATTCCATATTTGAATAAAAAATAACAAAATACTAAGTTGAATGCATAGATGTTCTCTACCTGGTGTGCACAGCACCCAGGAACAAATCAATCTAGTGGCTCTGGCCTGAAGGTGGCTTAAGTAGGAGGGGAGGCTCCGCCCCCTGCAATCATTTGCATAATTGTTCCTGCCTATTAAAGGGGCGAATCGCCTCCCAGAAGTACCAGTGACCTGTATTGGACGACAGTGAAAAGGCTGTTCTCCATACCTCGCAGGAATTTCTTGCCAAGGTGGTCTCTGAGTTCCACATCAATCAGGAGATTGTTGTGCCTTCCTTTTGTCCTGACCCTAAATCTGACAAGGAGAGGGATCTCCACTTGTTGGATTTAGTGCGTTGCCTCAAGTTCTATGTGCACCGGATGCAAGACGGATGCTCTGTTTGTCATCCCAGGGCTGGTTTGTCTGCATCCAAGGTGACTACTGTGTCTTGGATAACTTAATCCAAGATGCAATAGTCACCTTGGACGCAACATCTGCAAGGCTTATGAGCTCAGAGGTAAACCTGTATATATACATATACACAGACACACACACTTGCAAAACATTGCATAAACTACAATATGTGGTCCTATCTCTTTATGGTTGTAAATCCTTATTATTATTTTATGTTGCACCTTTTGAAGATTATAGTATCACCTCTGCTGATGATCTTTGACCATCTGGACGAGGGGAGGGCAACATGTGGCTATGTGCTTCTGTTAGTTGGTGGTGTGAGGGGCAGTGGTGTGTTGGGGGTGCTGGGAGGGGCTTGTGTGTGTGGGGGAGTCCCTTTCCTTTTTTTTCTCTTCGTGGTGCTTGTTTGTTACTTAAGTTTAAAACAAAAAATTCTTCCTTGGACTCTTTGGGATGATTGTGTTGTATTTTCATGTATCCGCTCTGTTTTTACCTATTTATAATGCATGCCTGTGATGATATTGTAACAACCTTACTGTTATATCTTATGCATTGTGTCACTGTGTATGTATGTCCAAGCTGTCCTTAATAAAAATATAAAACAAAACAAAACAAAACATGAAACCACTGATAAATGGGGGTATTGTAAAATAAATACAAAATAGTAGATTATGTTTCTAAAGGGACAATTTGGCTCTTCATAATCATTGAACTATATCTGTTTGTTCATAAGGACATCTCAATGGACAGCAATAGCATATAATGGTGAACAAGGTCTTCCTTAGATACCAGACGTTCTATGTCAAGGACCCATTCATCACCACAACTTATACAAAATTGCTCTGACGGTGTGGAACTTGAAACTAAAATCTTGTAGAGCAAAGGATTGGTTGATACTGTCATTCAAACTATGCTAAGAGCCTGCAGCCCTGTCTCTATAGAGCCTTTACATTTTCATCTCCCTTCAGTTTTTATAATTTTTACATGTAGGGCTTGAAAAGGAACTGAGAGTCAATTTTCTCAAAGTACAAGTCTCCACGTTATCAGTTCTTTTTCAAAAGAAAATTGCTAACATTCCTGAGACTCAGACATTTTGTCAAGGAGTAAATAGGATTCTCTCTTCATACACAGCTCCTGTTCTACCGTGAATTAAATCTAGTATCGGAGGCTCTGCAGTCACCTTCATCTGAACCACTATCATCAGTTTCTATCAGTGACCTGACATACAAAAGTCTTCATAATTGCTATAATGTCAGCAAGAAGAGTTTCAAAGCTCGGTGCCTTATCCTGTGCATCTCCACACCTTATTTCATCAAGATAGTCAATTTAGCCCCTTAAGGACCAGCGGTCCCGGGGTGTGTGGTCCTTTAAGGATCAGATAGGAAAGTTTGACGTGCTATCCCATGTGACTGATCAACTGTGCCGGCACTCCGAACAGGGGACTGAAAGAGATCGCTCCAGTCTTGGAGCAATCAATTTCAGTCCCTGCTATTACTCACAGTGCTCCTGCAGGAGAGCTGTGAGTAAAAAGTACATGACGTGCCAGGACCGTCACTGGTCCTTAAGTGACGGACAGCCATGATGGTCCTGGAACGTCACTGGACGCAAAGGGGTTAAGGACTGTTCCTAAATTTCAACCAAAAGTTTTCACCTTTTTCACATCACTCAAGAATTTATTTCTTCTTCCTTGTGTCCTAATCTGGGTAACAAAAAAAAGAGAAGTCCTAACTACATTGGTTGTGGATCATAGTCTTCACAAGTATGTTGAACTGTAATACATTAGATACCTCTCTGGCACTCAGAGGGTTAATTAACTCAGTCTTTTAAACAAACAGATAAGGGGGGTTTTGTACTTATCGATAAACTCTTTTCACTTAGTTCATTGAGGGTTGTAGGGACCTTGGGGGTTTAGGAGCATGCCTATAGGAGACAGGGAACTCTAGATGAAACTCCTCCCACGTCCATGTGCCTTTAACCCTCCTCCAATCATATGACGAACAGCTTTTATCTAGCAAGGTCAGAGCCATCAAGAAAGGCATAGCATATATGCCTAAATTAGTTATCTGTGGGCGGAATGCCGTGCATCCCTCAATGGACAAAAAATCCTCTTATCACTGATAGACAAGGCAGGTGTTAATGCAGAGACAGTTCCATATGCAAAGGGAGTACTGTACAGGAAACAAGTGGGTAACATGCAGTTTTAGGTCACGCACATGGCAGAAACATGAACACAAGGAATTAAGACATGCACAGTGTGTGTGCATGCTCGTGTGTTCCAACTCTTTGTGAGCTACTTTATATGCAGTGTAGTCTATGTATTTGGGCAGTTTGTTGGTATGGCTCTGTACTCCAGCACATTGCTTCATTTTGAATCCAGTGTCTAAAAGGATAAAGTGCAGATTGTCAGCTTTAATGTGAAGGTATATAAAGTTATAAACTGTGCTCTGTGTAGGAATTCCACCTTTTTACACATTGTGCCTCCATTTTAGGGTGCTAAAAGGAATTGGAAAATTAGCTGCTCAGCTGTTTCTTGGCCAGGTATGTCTCGGAGCACAAGAGAGCTCAGAAAAGCTGTAGAGGTGATTCTTGGTGTGCTATTTGTATTTGGAGTCTGTTGTTGTGGTTTCTCAATCTGCTTTACTGGCCTTGACACTCATTTGCTCCTCATGCTATCAGGAGGCTGAAAAATCAGAATAAATCTGAGACAAAGCCAAAACA
Source organism: Rhinophrynus dorsalis (assembly GCA_037306005.1). Classification (NCBI taxonomy): domain Eukaryota; kingdom Metazoa; phylum Chordata; class Amphibia; order Anura; family Rhinophrynidae; genus Rhinophrynus; species Rhinophrynus dorsalis. The sequence goes on along the minus strand of CM074719.1, from coordinate 246,411,204 downwards.
CGTGTCAAAATCAACTACGTGGTACATTCAGAAGCAAGAAAGTACAGGTGAGTTTATAGTAATAAATTACCTGGCAGAGCACAGAAGACCACTGTAGTGGATGACCGAAAAATGCTTGCAATTGTGAAGAAGGGGATTTTAGTGACACTGTGTAATCCTTTTCTCTTAGTCCATATGGAACACAGCAACCATAGGGTAAAGCTCCCCTCCTCCAGAGAGCAGAGCATTTCAAAAAAGGTAGGGAGTTTGAGGCAGAGACTCCCCTCTTTTCATTCAGCTTTCGCCACTGCCCTCAGTTAAACAAGGTTCCCCCCCCTTCATACATTCTATATGGAACACAGTAACCATTCACTTAGATTCTTGGGAGGGAAAGTAAAACAAAATAAAAAAAACCTACCTGTGTAAGACTAAGCTGGTGTCATGTAAATCTCATGTGCGATGTACACCAAATTAGCACAGCAAACGAATCAACAGGGTTAAAAAAAACTCTGTAATGTTAGAAAAAGAAAAAAGTGAGTCCTGAATCAGGCACAACAGCCTGAAGGACCTTCAGGTCAAGGCCAGGACATTGACATGGTAGTGTCTGGTGAATGTGTGCAAGGGTGAACATTTCGCCTCCTTGCACAACTGTTGTGCAAAAGCCTGGTTCTAGCAGGCTCAAGAGGCGCCCACATATCCGGTAGCATGTACTGTGACATGGAAAGGAACAGGTTTCTTTTTGTTCACATACACTTGTTGCATAGTACTTTGGTCCAGAAAGCAATAGTGATTTTGGACACAGCCTGGCCACTGTAGGTCCTTCAGGAATGACAAAGAGGGAATTGGACATTCTAATTCATACTATGTACATTGTACACAGCCTTATCAAGTCCCTCAGGTAAAGGTTCTGCTCTTGCTTGATAGATGGATCAGGACAAAAGAATGGAAGAACAATATCCTGGTTAATGTAGAAATTGGAGATAACCCTGGGCAATAAACCTCTAGGGGAATGAAGGATCTCCTTGTCTTGGTGAAAGACTGGGGGCGGGGTTTACAAGAAAACACTCTGCAAATATACTGAAGGAAACTGATGAAAGAGGTTCAAAAGGAGGTGTCTGAAGAACACCCGGCACCATGCTAAGATCCCATAGAGGAGTGGGATATGTAAAAGTGGTGAAGATGTGAGCTACCCCCAGAAAATAGTCTATCAGGGAGAAAGGCAATACACTTCTGAAAAAGAACAGAGTGCTGAGATCTGGACCTTAATAGAGCTCAATCTTTGTTATCGAAATCTTGAAGGAAAGACAAAATCACAGGGAGGCTGAAGGATAGTTGGGATGCGTCCCTATCAGCATAACACTTTTAAAAAAAAGACCAGATCCTATTCTAGGCCTAAAGGATACAGGCTCCCTAGCTTGACTCATGATACAGACAACAGCATGTTTAAGGTGGCTTCAAGAGCTATGTTGTCAAAGCCAGTCTTTCCACCTGTTGTTAGGATCTTCTGACCCAGAGTCCACTTTGCTATCTCAGGGGGAAATAAAATGGCTCCTTGATAGACATGTTCACAAGATCCGAAAACCAAGCCCAACTGGGCCGAAATGGTGCGACGAGAATGATCTGAGCGTTTTCCATCTTGATCTTTCGCACTGAATCAGTGGAAATTATGAAAACACACAGACCAGATGAAACCTCCATAGGATGGATATCACACTCATCACGAATGCTAGAGGATACTTCATCTTGGTACAGAATAGAGGAATCTTCCTGTTCTTGTGGGATGCCATGAGGTCCACTGATAGAAGACCATAGCCTAGACCCTAGTGGACAATCTTCATGAAATACCTCCTGGTTGGTTCCAAGATTCTGGGATCCAGCTCTTGATCACTTCAAGTCTTCAACAATAAGGAAAACACCTGGGATGCAAACTGCATAGATGGCTGGTACATGGGCTTCTGCCCATCGAAGGAGCTCTTGAACCTCCTTCCAAGTTGATTTGCTTCTGGTTTTTCCTTGACAGTTGTTGTATGTGACTACTGTCGAATTGTCTTATCCTTCTTGGAGTTCCTGTCAGTAGCCGGGACCAGTGATGAAGTGGCAGTTGAATGACCTGTATCTCCAAGTTGTTGATCAAAAGGAGACTCTCCTCTACGGCCCAATGGCCTTGTCCTGTTAGAGGACCCATTGTCACTCCCCAGCCTCTCAGGCTGGCGTCCGTGGTGACTATTGACTATTTCAGTATTATGAAAGGGTGTCTCAGAGTCAGATGTGGGGAATACTGTCTTGATCAGCTCCTGAGAATGTCCAGCTGTAGCTCCCTTGTGTGGAATTGAACAAAAGGAACAGCTTCCAAAGAAAACACTAGATGTCCCAGGACTCTCATGTAGTCCCTTATCACAGATGACCCAGACAGTGCTTAAGACAGATGCCGAGATACAGCATGGATCTTGTCCTCTGGCAGAAACACTATCTGTTGGAGGGTATCGAATCTCATGCCTAAGAAGAACAGAGTGTGAGAAGGCAACGGAGAGGACTTCCTGAGGTTGAGTACCCAACCATGGTGCTACAGGATGCAAACACATTCTTGAACATGTGTGCATTAAAAAATGAAGCGATGATCTGGATGAATCAGGATGTGGTAGTTGGCATTCTGAAGATCTAGAGGCTAGAAACTGTCCTGGACACATTGCAGCGATGACAGACCTCAAAGATTCCAGCTTGAATCACAGACCTTCCACGTAATTGTTGAGACATTTTAAGTCCAGAATAGGCTGGCAGTCGTCTTTCTTGGGGACCACAAAAAGATTGGAGAAAGATATCCATGGCCTGGAACCAGAACCCAATTCTTTTTTCTCAGCAGGGATTGGTGTCTATGAAGAGACACAACTGATCTGGGTCCTGAGGAACTCTGGACAAGGACAAAAAAGAAACTGTGAGGTGGCGGCTACGAGTGTGAAGGGGAACAAGGCAGGGTATCCCCTAGCCTTGTTCCCCTGGTAGCCACAGGTTCCTCACATACTGTTTGCCCCCTCTCCACCTTGTTTCCCTGCCCACTGGTAGCCACAGATTCTGCACATACACTGCCTCCTCTCCTTGGTCTCCTGCCCACTGCTAGCCACAGATTCTCCACCTACACTGACCTCCCTCCCAAGCTTTGTTCTCCTGCCCACCAGTAGACAAAGATTGCCCACATACACTGTTTGAACCACTAGCCTGATGCCACTGCTTAATGGTATCCACAGGCTCCCCACATACACAGTCTGACACCACAGCCTGGTTGCACTAGTAACTAGAGAGCCATACATTAACCTGTCTGACATTCCACCCTTATTCCTTTGGTAGTGAAATATTATATATATATATATATATATATACATATACACATACACACACACACACACACATTCTGCTTCCCCAGCCTTGTTCACTGGTAGCCATGCTCCTGGCATCCACTATGAAATCCCATGGTGTTTTTTTTACTATCTTTGTAGTGACTGAAGTTTAAAAATGCTACTGTTTTTATACTTTAGCACTTGTCTCTGGAAATAATTTTGCACAATAACCTAGGGAAAAAGGCAATTGACCTCTCACTTGATGCAGGTGAATGTCTACTTTGGAAATCAGCATGTTTCTCTTACCTTTTCTTCATGTATGTTGCCGATTTTCATGCAGGCAATTTAAATAAAGGAAAGTGTAGGTTATTTCCCCTGCTTCCCCATACAGTATGTCAACCCTTACAAATGGGGTACCATTTTTCTCAGACTGTTAGCAGGTACTGAACACAGCAGGAAATGTCATAGTGTTCAAAGATTTTACTATCTTTGAAGTTATTGCAGTTTAAAATGTGAGTGTTTTTTTTTTTTTCCTCCTATAGCTCCACATTATGGAAATATTTGTGCACACCAGCCTACAAGTAGAAAGGCAAACAACCCCTAATTTGATGCTGGAGGATATCTGCTTTTCAAAACAGTATGACTTGCATAGCTTTCCTTCATATATCTAGTAGTAGGACCATTTTCATGCAGGCAGCCTCTTTAAAAAAGAAACCAGGCAGGTATAATTTTGTGCTTCTGACACCTCCTAGGATATGTAAACCATAGCAATGGGGTAACATTTTTGTTGGATGCATAGTTTCTAAAGAATGAAGTAAGAAATTCCATAGTTTTCAAAGATTTCAGTACATTTGAAGGGGTGGAATTGTAAAATGTTTTCCCTTTAGTGCATTAGTGCATTTAGTCCATTATGCATTATTCCATGGCTTTAAATGATTTCAGTACCTTTGAAGGCAGGGCTTAAAATTGGAAGTCCTTGCTACTAGCCAGACCTGAAAAGTTACTCGCCACTGCAAGCCATAACATACCCACCAGGGCTGAATTTCTACTCGCCAGGGCTAAATTTTCACTCGCCATTGGCTAGTGGAAATTTTGAGCCCTGTTTGAAGGGGTAGAAATGTAAAATAATACCTATTGTTTTCCTTTAGCACAACCTTTTGGAAATATTTGGGCACATCAGTAGTTCAACTCATACCAATGGGGTGCCTTTGTTCTTGGAAGAACAATAGCTAATGAATGCATTAGTAAATTTCATAGTTTTCAATTATTTTGTACCTTTGAAGGGAAAGAAATGTAAAATAATGCCTATTTTTCCCATTAATGCCAACTTCTGGAAACATTTGGGCATAGCAAATAACCTCTCATTTGATGCAGCTGGATATCATTTGCATGAAATGTATGCTTTTTAGGTGGTTATTTTGATGTTGTGGTTTAATTATTCCTTCAGACTATATATAGTGTACTCCGGTTATATATGTGAAAATGTCAGTAGACATTTTTTTAATGTGCATTTAAAAATTTGGGACCCAGGAGAAGGGCATACATTTATTCCATTATACATATTGGGTATCAATGTACTCAGGAGATATGTGGGATTTATATTTAATACTTTTTGTTTTTGTTACTCTAAGCTTGCTTGATATATTGTACAGTAATCTGTGGCTTTAATGTAAATTCTCTGAAAGCTTCCCCCTAAAAAACACTACTTTTAACAGGAATTTCCTTGCTTCATAATTTCATGTAGAAATAAACTTCAGCCACTTTTTAATTCATATGTTAGTGTACTTTCATTGAATATATACTTTTATATAATTAATGAGCTGTTTTAGGGTGACTTTACCATGTAACCAATGGAATGTGCATTTTTTTAGTTCATACAATTGAAAATACTGTTTTACACTGCTGTTAATCCGACTGCCAGAGTGGTACGGAATGCATATAGTATATAATCATGGCAAGATAAGTACATTTTTTTTTTTACTTTCTTATACTTATACAGCTAGAAAGTTACCCCTGGGAATCATACCTAAACAGATGGATAGCAAAAAATTGAAAAAGTGCCTGGCCTCCTCTGAAGACAAAATTCTCCAAACCTCTGGCACTTAAGAGGCTCTTCCTTAAACCTTTATCTCATGTCTTCCATTTCTCCAGCATAACCTAATATAAGGTGTGACTGGGGCAAGGGTCAGTGTCATAGAAATCCCCAAAGGACAATGGAGAATCCATGTATTTTCCATCCGTATATACTTCTTCTACAGTGGAATCAACTGAAAGTGGCCCCTAAAGACAGGGTCATTGATAGAGGGCCATGAATGGAGAACACCTTGAATAGACGTAGGGATGGAGGTAGCAGGGGACATATTTTGACCCAAACTGGCTCTTATTCTGGAGTGGTGGGCCACAGGGCAGTAGTAGAGGCTACAGTTCAAGAGGGACACAGGGTACCAGAATATTCCAATGGAAGCCAAGTATGACATAAGAAGCAATGAGTTAAAGAGGTTAAGGGGACCCCTGAAACCTTAGGTTTGCATTTCCCCATGTGCCATTTGGGAGCAGACATGTGCAAAAAAGAATATCCAAAACTAGGACAAAGTAGTGAAAAAGTAAGAGAGTGAGAGTACACAGAGATACCCAAAAAGGTACTTATCTGACTGCAATAAACTGGTAAGGAAGAAGAGAGTCAGACTCTGTGTAGCCTAAGCAATGAGTAGAGTAAGATGGCTGGCCAAGGCACCACCCCATCCAATCCAGCATGCCTGGGAAAAAAGTGATTCTGAGAAATGTAGTTTTGCATTACCTGTGCTCAATAATTGGCAGCCCTTCAGCCACAAAAAAGCATCAATATTAAAGTGTCTGAACATGTGATTGGGACATATAAATCTCTGGCCATTCTCTGAGTAGATTTCACATTCATCTCTATGTAACAAAGATGGCCGTCGCGTAGGGCTTCTGTTCTTAACCCTTTTCTGAGTGCCAGAGGGGTACAGAACACATTGCTTTGCAATGCATTCCATACCCCTCTGGCACTCAAGGGGTTAAAGGGACCATGTACCATAAAATAAAACAGAATATAAAGAACAAAGTCTAAGTTAAGCATAAAGACATTGTGAAATGTTAAACATAAATACAGAAAAAAGATAAAGCCCAGTAGGAAAGAACAGATTAGTGCTGAAAGGATTGATAACATTTATGCAGAATATCAGCCACCTTTATATAACAGATTGCAAGGAGATAAAGTAGGATTGAGAGCAAATTAGGCAGGAACACCACATCTCGAGCTCGATACTAATGGGCACATTAAAAAAGTTGGTAAGGGTAAAACAAACACACAACACATTCCAGTGTTCTGCATCTATTCAATAACATGTTCTGTGAATAGAACAATGAGCAACGCCACCTCATAACGTGCGTCACATGTTTTTTCTCCACATGTTGATTTCCTACGCAAGGTTAGAAGGCCACTTTAGGCATTGTCGAAGCTAATTAAAATCCCCAGCCAATCAACATCCAGCAAAGTATCAAATACATTCAAATATATATATATATATATATATATATATATATATATATATATATATATATATATATACCCCAAAATAACTGTCAAACCCTGCCTTTGTTTGGAGGTTCATAGAGCTACAGCACAGAGCCCAGAAGTAGAGGATAGAGGTAGTAAGATGACCATACATTGAAGAGAAGTAGAGTTGGATTGGGGAGCGGAGCGTTTTGCATAAAAAAATACATAATATGCTTTTGAACATATTGCACACTTTACATCCACACACAATCATAAATGAACTGGCTCCACTAGTAGACACAAAGCCCCACATACATGGTGGTCCTCCCAGCCTGGTTCCACTGGTAGTCACAGAGCCCCACATACAGTATCTGATCCCCTAGCCTTGCTCTACTGCTCCTGGTAGCCACAGACACCCCATATACACTGTCTGTCCCCTCAGCCTGGTTTCACTGGTAGCCACAGAACCAAAATTTACTCTGACAGTCCAGCCTTGTTCCATTGGTAGCTAGAGTAAAACCAAATTTGTCAAGCTCCTGGGTAAACATTTCTGAAGGAATAAGCCAAATGGCAAATTATTTAGGTAAATTATAAAAATGGATGAGAGTGCGGCAGTAGCAGTGAAATATTGGTAAATGTAAAATAATGCACTTGGAACATAAAAATCCAGTGGCAGAATATAGTATTGTGCTGCCTGGCTGTGACAACAGGGGAAAGAGACTTGTGAGTAATTATTTCTGATTAGTTGAAGAGGCGTTACACGGGCCACAGTGCCACTGCCAGCCGGTCACGGGGCAGTCATGCACAGTAGAGACTGCCCGCGCCACGGATGACTACTGCGCATGACTGCGTCGTTACACCCGGTTTAGCAAATTATTATATAGGATTACTTAAAGTGGCAGTCCAAGTTCAGTTCTTAACCCCTTCAGTGCCAGAGGCTTGGGCCATTTCCTGTATTCTGTAGATCAGACACATTTTCGGTATTTTTGCTATCCTTCTGTTTAGGCTTGATTTCTTCTGGGAATTTCTAGTTACATATGGAAAACTATATATTTTTTTTTCAGAATGAATTGAGCTTTTTCATAGTAACTTATATGAAGAGAATTTTGCATCGTGCAAAAAGCGAATGTCATAATGACAAAAAAAGTGAAAATTTACTTATTTTGCTATAACCACATACTATGTATCAAAAATATTTACCTTGATTGCGAAAGTTTCAATTATTTGAAAAAGCCCTGAGTCCTCAGAGTAAAAAAAAAAAAAAAAATTTGTAGAGTTTTACCTACATCCATGGCTAGCGCAGAGCCCTAATCACCAGGAAAGCAAAATGGCATTTTCAACTTTATGCATTTTCTTGGGGTTTTGTGGTAAAGCTACCCTAAAACAACAGAATAACTACATAAAACTATATATTTCTGGAAAGTAGACAACCTGCCGCATCTAATGAGGGGTGACTTGCCTTCTTATCCCAAGCCTGGTGTGCCCAAATGTTTCCAGAATGTGGCACTATAGGAAAAAAATGGCATTTTCTTACATTTCTGCCCCTTTAAATGTACTGAAATCTGCGAAAACCATGGAATTTCCAACTGTACTCCTTAGCTTGTGCTCTTATGAGAAAAATGACACCTCATAGGGGGTGCTACAAGAACAAAACTAGACCTATTGCAACCTCTAATTTTTCTAACATTTTCTCAAACATTACTTGTCTGTACAAAAATGGTTATAACAACTACAGAAATTAAAGGGATAGTAATACTTCGCTTTAACTTTATTTTATTTTGTAGACATTAAAAAAACATGAAGAATGGTTTAAGAGATATTCACAAGCAAAGTTTCCCATCCCCGCCCCTTTTGCCTAGTGTAAGCCATCTCTTCTCAGATGTGGAATGCAGTCCATAGACTGGACAGATAACAGAAGGGGACACTCTTCTTCCTATTAGAACAATGAAAGCCCTGCCCCCCTTGACAAGCTTTTCAGGTTTTTCCCTTATCTTAATTGAAGATTGTCCCTCTGTGCAATCTACCTGGGCACCTCCCTTCTGCTTTGGCTGAGCAGTGTTACATCAGTTAAAGGGGCGGGAGGGGGACACTGTGTCATTGAATTACTCCTGAACTATAACTCTGACTGAACTGAAATAACACTCTCCAAAGTCCAAATACTATGATGATTAATTAGAGCTGCTTTTATTATGAAACATTACTATCCCTTTAACCCCAGTAAAATAAATCCCATTTTTTAGCTTTCTGGAAACATTAGTGCACACCAGGCTAGGGGTAGAAAGGAAAGTGTACCCTCATTTGATGTGGTAGGTTATCTACTTTCCAAAATGGAATACTGTCTACCTTTTCATCATTTATGTAGTGCTGTTACAACAATTTTAGTACATGTACGAAAGTCATGAAAAAAAGAAAGAGGTTAAAAGTAGGTGTAATTTTGTGCTTCTGGCAACCACTCTGGTATGTCATCTCATACCAATGGAGTACCATTTTTCTCCTAAGAGTACTAGCTAATGAACACAGTTGGACACACCATGGTTTTCACATATTTCTGTACATTTGAAGGGGTGGAAATGTAAATAAAAAGCCAATTTTTTCATTTAACAATATTCTGGAAACATCTGTGCACACCAGACTAGGGATAGAAAGGCAAATGACCCTTCTTTCCAAAACAGTATGCTATCTTTCTTTACCTTTTTTCCAATTCTGTTCTGTAGCTGTTATAACCATTTTAGTACAGGCATTTTTTTTTTTTTTTTTTGAAAGGTCAGAGGTTGTAGTTGGTGTAGTTTAGTACTTCTAGTATCCCCCTTACAGTATGTAACCTCATACCAGTAGTGTGTCATTTGTCTCCTAAGAGCAATAGCTAATAAATTCAGTAGGAAAATCAATAGTTTGCAAAGATTTTAGTACATTTGAGGGGTGGAAATGTAAAAAAAAAAAAAAAAAAAATAGATTTTTTTCCTTTAGTGCCACCTTCTGGAAACATTTGTGATCACAGGCTAGGGATAGAAAGGCAAGTACCCCCCAATTTGATGCAGTATATAGTTTTATATAGCTATTCAGCTGTTTCAGGGTAGTTTTATCATGTAACTACTGGAATGTGCATTTTAATTCATAAAGATGAAAATACCATTTTGCTCTCCTGTAATTAGGGCTCTGCGCAGGCCATGAACGTAGGTAAAACTATACATATTTGGGCTTTTTTCCCAAATAATTAAACTTTCCCAATCAAGTGAAATGTTTCTGATATATAGTATGTGATCTTAAGAATATAAGTAATTTTTGTCTTTTTTTTTTTTTTTTTTTTAATTATGACATCATAGCTTTTAGCTCAATAAAAAAATCTACTTCATGTGAGGCACCATGCAAAAGCTCAATTCATTCAGAAAAAACAAAACAAAACAAAAAAAATATATGGTTTCCATATGTAACTAGAAATGATTACATTTATTTACCGATATTTGTATTTCTTCTATGTACCTACAAGGCATTAAGCATGGGATTGTCTCCGCCCTCCAGCTGGGTAGGACCAATTGAAAAGGGTGCTCCAGAGCGTGTGGTTTCAGTTCTCTTGTGACTAAGCTGTGAAAATACTAAAAGAATATAGTTAATAGGGTGGGTATTTCTTGTAGGTACACAGAAGAAATACCATCCAAGACATTAAGCATGGGACTTAAAAGCAGTGACCCATCAAATATAAATAGGGTGGGAAAGATTATTACCGACTAAATGATGGACGACAGCCTCCAGGACTTTCCTGCCAAAACTGGCATCTGCCAAGGCCTCAACATCCAGCTGACAGTGCTTCATAAAGGTGGATATAGAGGACCATGTAGCTGCTTTACATTTGTCCAAAGGAGAGGCCTGAGCTCATTTAGCCTAAGAAGTGACTAAAACACTGGTTGAGTGTGCTTTTGATGTTGGAGGGTGCTGGGAGACCGGACTCCACATAGCATCTCCTGATACAGTCTTTAATTCATTTGGCAATGGATGATTTGGAGGCAGCTTTGCCTTTAAATCTGCCTTGAAAATAAATAAACAGAGAATCAGAGGATCTAAAAGTTTCAGTTCTATGAAGGTATGTGGAGACACATCTCAAGATCCAAGTTATGTAGAAGAATCTCCTTAGGATTCTGAGGGTTGCTAAAAAAGGAAGGCAGGGTAATTTCCTGATTGATGTGAAATTCCGAAATCACCTTAGGATGGAAGGATGGATTTTCCCTAAATACAATCTTATCCAGGTGAAGGGATAAGAATGGTGGTTTGCAGGATAGGGCATGAAGCTCGTTAACTCTTCTAGCAGAAGTAACTGCCGCCAGGAACACCGTCTTCAGAAAGGCGAGGTGAAGAGGGATGTCCTGACTTGGTTCAAAAGGTTGGGATTTTGACAACTGAGTTAGGACCAGGTTCAAGTCCCATGGAGCTACTATTTCGTGTATAGTAGGTCAAGTCTTGACAATTGCTTTCGTGAATCTGCGTACCATGTCAAGAGTTGCAAAAGGCCTAGCTAAAATAACGGACAGGGCTGAGAGCTGAACCTTCAAGGAACCTGGACGAAGACCTAACTGAAACCCTTCCTGCAGAAAACTGAGAATGGAGACTTCAGTAACATCCTGGATGGAAAGGCCTTGACGATTGCACCACTAGACAAAGGTGGCCCAGACTCTATAATACACCTTTGAGGTAGAAGGCTATCTGTCCTGTAGTATAGTTTCTATCACAGGGTCTGATAATCCACAATTCCTTAAAGACTCCCGCTCTGCTGCCAGGCCATCAGACGTAACCTTTTGAGGTTGGTGTGCAGGAGAGGACCCTGATGAAGAAGGTCTGTCCACAGAGGCAGCTCCCATGGATGATCTGTGGACATCTGGACAAGATGGGAGTACCAAATCCTTCTGGGCCAATTTGGAGCGATCAGAATGGCTTCCACTTTTTCTGATCAGATCTTTTGTACCACCTGCAAAAGCAGTGGAGTGGGAGGAAAGATGCAGACCAGATGAAAGTTCCACGGAATTCTTAGGGCATCCATCCCTGATGACTGAGGATTCTGCCACCGGGAGAAGAATCGTTTGGTTTTTTGTGCTCTTGTAAAGATGCCATGATCGATGGAAACCCCATTTGCTTGTGAGTTGGATGAATATATTGGAAGGCATTAACATCCTACCCCGGAAGTGCCTCCTTATTGGAGGACTAGCAAGAGCATCTATAAAGAGGCACTATCAGTCTGTGGCGCTGATGAGCGCTCAGGCAGAAGCAGGCATTCCAGGAACAATACCTCCGGCGGTCATGGCAGCGGAGGGAAGATAATGCGGGGGAAGGCAATGTTTCAGCGGCACTCATGGCGGCCATGATATAGCATGGTATAGTGCATGGGAACGAATCCAGCCAGCTGGATAGGACAAAAGAAACTGAAGCCACATGCTCCGGAGCACCCTTTTCTATCGGTCCTACCCAAAGTGGTATGCAACTCATTGCAAAGAAATGCTCTGCATAGCCCTCTGGCACTCAAAGGGTTAAATAATCAGTGTGACTAAAGGCACGGTCGGTTTCAGCCTTTCCCTCGTTGAGCCATTATGTGATCGTTCACATGTGGAGGCTCAGTGAATGAAATAGCTCTGGTCCTTGTGAAATAAAACTGGTTCTTAAGGGGTTAAATGCTTGACCTGTGCCTGATGCATTGCTTTGTAATGCTTTGGAGAACCCTCTAGATTTCAAGCGGTTATTTATTCCCCGTGATACACTTGCTTTGCACCATGTTTCCTTAAAATGTACTAACAACATGTACAGCTCCACAACACCAACATTTTCAAGGGAATAATGTGTCCTGAGTGTTCTAGCACTCATAAGCATCAGTTCCAAGGCATTTACAAATGATCCCAAATTATTTACTCTGACCTGCACCCATATGGAACTTTCATGCGCACCTCTGTATACCCTGCATCTTTTTTTTTTTTTTTTCACTGTGCCCCTCCCCCCTTGCACACTGCAGTCACATGACTGATCTGTGAAGTCACCAAAGGTTGTTTAGCATACTACATCTAGCCGCTACCATAATGCTGTGTATGTGGATCATTCAAGCAGCCTGAAAATAATTCTGCCAGGGTTTCAGGACCAGTGAAACCCACGCAGAAGCCAGAAAATCAGACAGGTGGCAACCGTAGGCTGAGGTAAGGAGGGTGGGGTGAGATGCTTACTCACAGGGCATTTAAACTCTCTCTCTATGGAGGGCCACAAGTTAGCAAGCAATGGGAATGAAATGATGGTAAGAATTTCAATCTTTGGTAAACGCTGAATGACTGGTAGCCATATATAATAAATGGAAATTGTACCCAGAAATAAGTGATAATTAATTAGATGAAAAAGAGGATTTTAGTCTTACCTGTTAAATTCTTCTCTTAGTCCATATAGCTTACAGATAACTCTGGGAAGCCCCTTTAAGTAGGCAGGAACAATTATTGGAGCTGGAGACTAGCTAGCCCCCTCCCAGTTAGATATGAGACACTAACCTATCTAGCTAGAGAGCAAGAAGGAAAAGAGAAAAGACTCCTGTGAGTATGAACCCGAAAGGACCCCCATATCCAGTCACAGGAGAACCAAGCATGGTCCCTTGACAGGTTGGGAGACCTGTAAGCTATATGGACTAAGAGAAAAGGATTTAACAGGTAAGATTAAAATCCTCTTTTTCTCTGTCATCCAATATAGCTTACAGGTAACTCTGGGATGTACCAACATTGAGGTCCCAGTGGTGAGAAAGAAGGCAAGGACCAGGCGCCGGTCCCCATGAAACCAGACTAATCAGGACATAGAATAGCCCAACCGATAAAGTGTCAACAGACACTGAACCATAACAAGCACACCAGTAACTGTAAACACAGCACACTGAACAAGAGCCAACAGGTAAAGATCTCTATGACACAGGAAAAAAGTCCTAGACAGGCAGAGCTGCCTCCAGGACTTTCCTGCCAAAGCTGGCCTCAGCCGAAGCCAGAATGTCAACATGGTAGTGTTTGACAATAGTGTGCACAGACAACCAAGTGGAACCTGCTGATCAGCAGAAGCCCGATTCTTATAGGCCCAGGAGGCCCCAATAGACCTGGTGGAATGAGCTACAATAGGGAAAAGAGAGCTTCCCTGAACAAGAAACACATTCAGTTGGCACCCTTCTGATAATAAAATCACATCTTTATTTAAATATTAAAAAAATAAAAAAAAGACATTCAAAGATTTATTTTTTCACAGAAATTCCCATGGGTGAATGAGAATATACATGTCATGGTAATCAGGCAAATAAGGACAGACACGAATATAAAATATAAATCCACCTTTATTAATAAGTACAGTAATAATAATATAGCCCACACAACCCCAGAACACAGGAATATAGGACCAAGGCTGCACACTGTGCTGTGCACTGCACTACTGTGAGATACTGGAGACTAGGACTGTGGTGCAGGAGGAACATCAGTGGGAACAGTAACTGAGGTACAAGTCTCCAGCCTGGGTCACGCGACCAGAGGCAACAGGGAGCGAGAGCAGACCTGAACCATGAAACACTGAGACTGATGGTCAGGCAAGTTCGGAGAGTATAGAGCCAGTAGTCAGCCAGAGCCACAGGTCAGACAAGCTGGGGATTGGACAGAGCAATAGGCAGCAAAAACCAGAGGTCAGACAAACCGGGGACTAATAGAGCGGGTAAGTCAGCCAGAGGCACAGGTTAGAATCAACGTGGGTAGTCAGACAAGCCGGGATCATACACGGAGCGAGTTAGCCACAGCAACAGGTCAGAACCGATGTGGGTAGTCAGACAAGCTGGGGTTATACACGGAGCGAGTTAGTCAGCCAGAGCCACAGGTCAGAACCGATGTGGGTAGTCAGACAAGCAGGGGTCATACACGGAGCGGATTCTCAGGACAGCACAGGTCAGAATGGAGCGCAAGAGACAATATCAGAAACACCACATAAGGGCAATGACTCCCAGGCCCAGGGAGGTTTATAAAGGAGAAGGTGGGACCCAATTAGGCCACACAGAATAGGCCCATAAACAGGCGTCCTAGCCAGTGCCTGTTTCATGATGTCAGCAATGTGGAGGTGGCCGCAACTATGCCGGCTGACATACCACAGAGGAAGGAAGCATAGGATAACTAGGCCTCTAAGGTAGACTGTGATAATAAGTTACTGGGGTAATAGTTTATCACCAAGTGTGTTTTGTCAACAAGACGGGGGGGGGGGTTAAATATGAGATAATCTATACTGTGATAATCAGTTAAATTAGCACATGTATTGTTACATCTGTTTTAACTAGGAGAGACCTCATAGTGTGTATTCTGTTGTAAAAGTGCTGAGTACATGCTAAATTGTAACTGCAAGTGATCTGTCTGAAGTTTAGCAGGCTTGCTACCATGTCTCAACCTCCCAGCAAGATAATATAGTGCACCATAGGTCTTAATGATCAGATTACAGATTAGTATTACCCTTTTATATAAGTTTGGCAAGTATTCATTGAGATCAATAGCATGTACCTCAAGTGGACTTAGATATCTCTCTATATGTCAGATTAATAAACGAGAACTTCAATAAGCAGTGTTAGCTCACGATTTAAATTGTAGGTACTTGTATGGATTGCCATTTATCAATGTGTATAGTCAGCCACTGTGTCGGCTCAGATTGATGTGTTCCGCTCTGAAACTTCTTGTTACTTAATCAGAGTTCAAATACGGACATACCAGCTGCAACAATGTATTGATTTGGCTGCCAGCGAGTAGCGATCAAGCTGTCTTTCCTGAGCTTGTTCAGTTATTTCAATTGCCTCATTGAAATAACTGAACTAGCTCAGGAAAGATCATAAATAAGAAAGGAAATTGATTACTGATCTGAAATGCAATGAACGTACTAAACACAGCATTGAGATTATAAACCGACAGCTTGGTCGCTACTCGTGGCAGCCAAATCAATACATTGCTGCAGATGGTATATCTGTATTTGAACTCTGATTAAGTAACAAGATGTTTCAGAGTGGAACACATCAATCTGTGTCGCTATCTGTTTGAGCCGACACAGTGGCTGACTATACACACTGATAACTGGCAATCAATACAAGTACCTACGATTTAAATCATGAACTAACACTGCTTAATGAAGTCCTCATTTATTAATCTGAACTATAGAGAGATCCCCAAGTCTGTTTGAGGTACATGCTATTAATCTCAATGAATACTTGCCAAATTTATATAAAAGATTAATTCTAATCCATAACTATAACAGTATAGTTTATCTATCTCACATTTAACCCCCCTGCCTTGTTAACAAAAACCATGTGTGATAAACTATTACCCCAGCAATACATATTCTCATTCACCCATGGGAATTTCTGTGAGATAATAAGTCTTTGAATTTTATTATCAGAAGAGTGCCAGTTGAACGGGTTTCTTATTCAGGGAACGTCTCTTTTCCCAATTGTTGTACATACTGCTGTCCTGTAGCGCACTGACAGAGGCTACCATGAATAATAAGTAGCATTAAATAGAGTTAGTGCAGACTATTTTGTTTCTTTTCGATAACTGGTGGAATAAGTTGCAACACAAACAGGAACATGTTTTTTCCTGAGTTCATAGGCCTTGCGAATGGTAGACTTGATCCAAGACGAAATAGTCACCTTAGACTCAGCTTTATCTGCCCTGGGACCCTCAGGGATGACAAAAAGTGCATCAGTCTGATGGACAGACTCAGTGCAGTGCATATAGAACTTCAGGCAGTGCACCTCATCCAACAAGTGGAGATCCCTCTCCTTGTCAGATTTAGGGTCAGGACAAAAAGAAGGCACAACAATCTCCTGATTGATGTGGAACTAAGAAACCACCTTAGGAAGAAATTCCTGGGAGGTACAAAGAACCACTTTGTCCTTGTGAAACACCAGGAAAGGCGGTTTGAAGGACAAGGCCTACAGTTCAGTGACTCTACGAACAGAGACAATTGCCAAGAGAAAAGCCATCTTCCAAGTCAGGAGACGAAGAGGAATGGTAGCCAAGGACTCAAAGGGAGGTCACTACAAAACCTCCAGAACTAGATTAAGGTCCCACTGAGGAGTGGGATACTTAAAGGCAGGGAAAGCATGAGTGACACCTTGAAAGAAAACCTTGACATCCGGAATAACAGCAATGCTCCTCTGAAAAAAGAGCTGATGTCTGGACCTTCAAGGAATTCGGGCTAAGACCCTTGTTCACTCCATCCTGTAAGAAGGACAGGACAGTCGGCAGATTAAACTCCTGTCAAGACAGATCCCTGTCCACACACCAAGAGTGTAAGCTAGAAGAAATCCTGCGGTAAGCTTTTGATGAAACAGGCTCCCGAGCCTGAATCATAGTGGCTACCACCTCAGGAGAAAAGCCTTTCTTCCTCAAAAGAGGGGATACAATCACCAAGCCATCAAACCCAAACGCTCCACGTTCTCCTTCCACAAGTAACCCTGCAGGAGGACATCTGGTCTGCATAGAAGCTGAAACGGTTCGCATACAGACAGGTCCAGTAGCTCCAGAAACCAAGGTTGATGGGGCCAGTAGGGAGCAGCCAGGATGACGAGAGATTTCTACATTAGCAGCTTCCACAACACCCAGGGGAAGAGGAGGGAAAATGTAGGCTAGAGGAAACTGCCAAGAAATTGATAGAGCATCCACTGCTACAGCCAGAGGATCTGACCAGTGGTAACAAAACATTGGAGCTTTCCTGTTGAGTCTGGTGGCCATCAGGTCGATCCATGAAAGTCCCCATCTCTGAACAATGAAGTTGAACACCTCCTGATGAAGCTCCCATTCTCCATTGCCCACCGTGTGATGACTTAGGAAGTTGGTTAAGATGTTGTCTAGCCTGGAATATGCACTGTGGCGGTTATGCACAGCCCAGGTTAAAATAGCCTTGACCTCCAACCAAGTGGAGAGACTTCTAGTTGCACCTTGTTTGTTGATGTAAGCCACAGCCGTGGCGCTGTCTGACTGGAAACGAAATGGACAGCCCTTGAGATGAGACGACCAGTACCTCAAAGCGTGGAATATCGCCCAGAGTTCCAGAACATTGATGGGTAGGAAAGATTCCTCCACTGACCACCAATCCTGGACATTCAGGTGACCCAGGATCGATCACCAACCAGATAGGCTGGCATCTGTCGTCACCATGGTCCAGAATGGGACCACAATCTGTCTTCCCTTACGCAGGTTGGAGAGCTTCAGCCACCAAGGAAGACTCCCAAGCCAGAACTGAGGAAACGTTGTTGGTGATCTGTTGAACAACATCATTCATCAGAAATACCATGCCTTGCAGGGTGTCGAATAGAAGACCCAGAAAGTCCAATCTCTGAGATGGAATCGGGCCCAACTTGTCCATGTTCAGGACCAAACTGTGATGGGTGAGTGTGTGAATGCAGTCCTGCACCTGCTGCTAGAGGAGTTCTCCGGACGGGGCCTTCAAGAGCAAGTTGTCCATGTATGGAGTCACCTGAATTCCCCTCTCATGCATGACAGAAATTAAAGCACCCAAAACGCGGATAAACACCTGGGGGCTGTGGTCAGACCAAAGGGGAGAGCCGAGAACTGGAAGTGCCCTTTGTGGCAAGTGAACCTGAGGTACCTCCGACTCTCTCAATGAATAGCAACTTGCAGGTAGGCATCCTGCAGATCCAAGGAAGCTAGACATTCCCCTGGACATGCTGCAATGACTGACCTAAAGGACTCCTGGTGGTAATGAGTCTTGACCACAAAGTAATGGAGATCCTTGAGGTCCAGAATAGGACAGCAGCCTCCATCCTTCTTGGAGACTACAAATAGGTTGGAATAAAAGCCCAAACCTATTTCTGGTTTGGGAACCAGTTCCAGAACTTCCTTGTCCAAGAGAGTTTGGACAGCCCTGTTGAAAAGACAAAGCCTTTCCGGAGAGTGAAAAAGGAAGAACCTGAAGGGAGGAACCACCAGGGTCACTTTGTGCGTCTCACCCTGGTAGGCACGAAAAAGACAATGCCTGCGAAGTTGAGGTTTCTTCTTGGGGATCAAAGGCAGCAAAGTGCTCTTGTCCACAGTGACCTCACTGATGAGAGTCTTCAAATCAGGGTCAAAAGGGGTTGCGCCCAGAAAGGGAAGGGAAACCAAGGATTTCTTGGAGTCAGCAGATGTTAACTTAAGCCAAAGGGAACGACTGGCAACCACAGACTGGGCAGAGGCCTTGGCCTCAAGCCTGATAGTATCAAAGATAGCATCAGTAACATAATGCTGAGCCTCTGAAATATTAGCGAAAAGATGTAAAAGGTCAGCTGTAGGGGCACCCTGACAGATGGCCGCAGTAAGCTGCTCCGTCCATACTGCAATGGCCCTATTCACCCAAAGCAAAGGTGTGTCTCATAGACGCACCTATGGTTACAAAAGTGGCCTTCAAAATAGCCTCTAGCTTCCTTGACAGCAGAAGCATCAGCCACAGGCAAGGCCGTGGATTTAGAGAGCCTAGAGATAGGGGCATCAACATTAGGAGGAAGAGCCCACTGAGCCAAAAACTGCGTCTGAGAAGGTGTATAATTTAGCAAATCTCTTAGGTAGAGATAGACATTTATCAGGGGTCTTCCACTCACCTAGAACAACCTGGTCAAGAGTGGGATTAGGTGGAAAGACAGTACACTGCTGCTTGTGCCTTTAAAAGATGTCAGAAGTAGATTGGGGTTCCTCAGAGACTGCAGGAATATTTATCTAAGACAGCATTAATGAGGCCCTCAGCAGAGGGCTCAGGATCAGCCTCAAAGGGGTCCCTAAAAAACTGAGAGTAAGCTACTTCTGAGCATTCACCCTCATCAGAGGAATCAGACACATCAGGGATAACCTGAGGTTTGGGGTCCGCAGACCTGAATAATGGCAGGTCTTCCAGGCTTGGAGGGCCCCGTGAAGGTGCATAGGGAACTGTGTCAAGGTAGACTAAGTCTTGCACCAAAGGTGGCTCTTGATCATAGCTGGAGGGCCCTGGCGGAGACGCAGGGGCCTCAGCCCATGAAGGGCATAAATGACCTGACTATTCTCTAGGGAGCCCTAATTGACATGAGGAACAGTGAGTAATGGGGGTCAAAGACACCCCAGCATCCTTAGTCTTAGGTTTAGCCCCAGGTCCCAACGGCTCTGACATCTTGATAGGTGAAGTGTCAAACAGTAGAAGGAAAGAACCCAATACTGTGTCCCAGGTTAAAAAATTCACCCAGAAAGAGCTAAAATACACTTATCTGGCAAAGTGAAGGGTTAACCTGAGGAGGAGAGAAGAAGGATCCAAGCCCTACGTAGGATACTCACGAGAGGAAAGAAAGAAAATGGTGACCGAACTGTAAGCCAATCAGAAATCAGCCTGTGAAACGGGCGTTTATGGGAAATGTAGTTTCCTCACAGAATACCCGTAAAAACAGTGCCCGTATCCCCCCAAGCTTCCCAAGACACTGAGGATGTGCACTGGAGTTTAGGGCTAGGGCAGACAAGAAGAATGAGCCGTCTCTGAACTCAGTACGTTGAGTGGTTGCAAGAGAAACTGTCCCATAGAGATCAATGGTGCATTGCGGCTATGAGGTAAAGCACCCCTTAAAGGAGCAGAATTCAAATAAACTAAAAATTTCTAAAAGTAACTCAAAAGTTGTAAAACACACACAGGGAACACCTGAACAGCAGCAGAAAACTCTGGACCACATGGGAAATGAGTGACAAATGTCCCCCAAAGCACCTAATATGGCAAGGAAGGGGTTAATGTACCACATAAAGCCCAAAATGTTCCAAGGACTCTAAGCAGACAAATGATAAAACCCAAATGAGTGCAGGAGTATTCAAGTAGGAACTCCTAAATGAGACCCCTGTGCAGAGGGAAAACAGTGGGACACAAGTGGACCATGGCACTCAAAGGGTTGCTTACCTTTTTTGCAGATCTTTAGCCTTCAGATTAGCATTGAAAAAGTGAGTAGCCTCAGTGAGCTTCTCCAACGGAAAACACATAGTACGCAAGGTTTTCCCCAGGGCTGGAAGGTCCACAACAGCACCTGTTAACTGAGCAATCCACCATTGGGAAGTCAGTAATGGTAATCTGCCTAATGGGGGATTTCTACAACAAGAAAATAATAAAAGAAACTAAAACTAAGCAGAACTCTTCAAGGAACAAATCTAACTGGGAGGGGGCTAGCTAGTCTCCAGCTGAGGAGGAGATGAAGGCTCCACCTCTGCATTCTTTCCAAGAATTGTTCCTGCCTACTTAAAGGGGCTGTCACCTTCCCAGAGTTACATGTAAGCTATATTGGACGAGAGAAAAATGGAGTGTATTATTCCCAGTCAATTTTTTATTTTTCAACCACCTGTATTTTTGTATTAATTTTTATGCAATAAACTGTACACAACAGAAGTAACATAAATGTTAGGTACTTCTCAGATGAGGTGTTTTTTTCTTCCTGTTGAATACAGGCCTGTCTAACTGAACAAATCTTGCAAGTGGTGGCAAACTTTGCCAAATGCTGTAAGGCTAAATTACCTTTCATTATTTCATTGTTTGCACCCAGAAGCTTATATGCATTAGCTGCTGGAAATAATGGATACCTTTCTAGTTAAGAACAATATTGAGAATTATGACAGTTGGTTTCAAAGCAGATAGGATGTTGATCCAGGGAAATTGGAGTCCTATTGGAGTCCGGAAGGATTTATGTTTTTACCCACTTGTGGCTTAATTGGAAATGGCTTTAACATCGTTTTTTTTTTTTTTTTTTCCTCTGGATCAATAGGGATGATATGGTATGGGCTGAACTTGCTGGATGCATGGTCTTCTTTCACCTTCATCAACCATGTTACTAAGACTTGAGACCACAATGGGAAGGAATGTGACAACTCTGGGATGAAGCATGAGAACTAGGTATACATAAAAAAAGAAAAAAAACAAAAAAGAAAGATATGAGAGGTACACATGGAGAACATAAATTAATTTGTTGTATAATACTGGGGATGGTGCCCTGTAAGGTGCTGTCAAATCATGCTTTTCCTTCCCTGTACCACTACAGAATAGGAATTTTCATATTCGTATCTGTCTGGTCCCCACACCCCAGAGAATCCAACACAAAAAAGTCAGGCAATAAGACAAACTGCAAAATAACAGCAAACATGTCTGACATTTTGTTGTTGGACTGTCTGTAGGTGTGACCAGACTGTTATGAATATGTACGTTTCTTAGTGTAAGTGAATGAAAATGTAACGGAGCTGCACCATCCCCAAGAATAAACTACTACATTTCAATTATTTTCAGTATGTGCTATAAAAATAAAAAAATAAAAAAAAAATAAAAAAAAACAACCAAAAAATCAAGACTTTCAAAGTAATCAACACATTTCCTTTATAGGTATGTTTTGAAAGTCTGATAAACCCAGTCAGAACAAAAAGATTTTTGGCAATGGGAGGTAGCTAGAGCTGCTATAGCAGGATTAGGCTAGATATAATCCTATATAATAATTTGCTAAAACGTGCGTAAGTCATGCGCAGTAGAGACTGCTGCGCGTGCTGCAGATCATGAGTAGAAGAGACTGCCCCGTAACCGGCTGGCAGAGGCACTGTGGCCCGTGTAACGGGCTCTTCAACTAGTACTTCCAAAACAGCTTAGGGAAAAGGTGAATTGTTTAGATGCTATTAATGATAGAACACGGTATAATATTTTGTAAGTAGATTCTTCAGTCAGCTCTTCTTTTTGCTCTTAATCCATGCTCTATCAAGCTCATTTCGTCTCTGACATTCTGCAGCTGACGCTGCTCTGCTGTATGCAGAACAAGGGATATGAAGGAAAGAATTAAGAGGATGAGGGTCAGAAGTATGGAAGGGGTTGGGGAGAGTGTGACTCCCATAATGGAGAGAAGACTGGAGGAGCACTGCAGGACCAGGAACAGCAGGAGTAGTACAACAAGGCAGTAGGAGGCATTGCGCCAATTCTCTGCAGAGCGGAGACCGGTGTAGAGCTCAGAGCAACATTCAGAGAAAACAGCAGAAATTACGGAGTTGGGAGCTGCAAATACAGAATAAGTGTTAAAAGGATGTTAATGGAGGGAATGGTGTAGAGAGAAAGATAGACGGTTAAAAAAATACTTATGAGTAGTGTTACTTACTTCCTCTTCTTGGACCACTGATCTCTTCTGTCCTCTGTAACCTCAGTGTTGCAGTGACAATTTCATGGTCAGAGAAAGGTGGGGTCTTTCTCAGCAGCCCAGAGCCAGTGGTAACTAGATGGCATGTTGCAGCCACCTCTGGATCAGTCTGAAGAAGAGATTATATGGTAACCTTATTCATCCATGTCACATGCTAAAGGAACCAGTCACCCAATTATCAAAATTCAGAAGAGATCTAAATCACTAGAATGACTAGATGCCCGGCTTTTTATCTAAAGTGGATACTTTGCAGTATATTCTAGTTGAAGTATGCAGTAGATTTTGTGATTTTCTGAGACACATAACGTGAAGAATCTCTAAGAATGGAGGTGCATAGAGTTCTCTCAGTGATCAACAGAAATACACAAGCATTTTTGAGACAGTGTCACATCCTATATAATAATTCAGTAAAACGTGTGTAACGACAAAGTCATGCGCAGTAGAGACTGCTTCTCATGCTGCAGTCATGCGCAGTAGAGACTGCCCGAGCAGCGGTTGATACAGAGCTGGACACTCCAAGAATCTGCCGTGGCGCGAGCAGTCTCTACTGCACATGACTGCCCCGCGATCGGCTGGCAGGGGCATTGTGGCCCGTGTAACGGGCTCTTCAACTAGTTAATAATAATTTATTACAATTGCCTCTTTATATGTACATCTATGAAAAGTAATGTGAATTTGCGTCCATCTTTCAGTGCAAAAAAAGGCGTGGGAATCCTGCTACATCTTTCTATAGATGTACATATAAAAAGCCAATTCTAATTCATTATTATTATTTACAGGGACACTGCCTCAAATTTTTTGCATATGTCTAATCTATACTAACCGTTTGATGCCAAATGGATGAATATTGCAAAAGGGTTAAAAGCTCCCTAACCTTGAAAATGACATAAAGGGATTTCTACGTACTTACTGATAAATCATTTTCTCCTAGTCAATCTGGAACACAGGAACCATGGGGTAAAGTACCCTCCCATAGTAAAGCAGGGCACTTGCCTACAAAGATTCTCTGTAGGCAGACTCCCTCCCTACTCCAGTAAAGATCAAAAACATAAGTAAGGCAAGAAAGAAGGTCATCTGAACCAAAGGACCTCCCTGCCCAGAAAGCAACTTGTTTTTTTATGTAAGTACATAAAAATCCCATTTTCTCTTTTGTGGAATGCAGGAACCATGGTGATATACCAAAGCTATCCACCAAGATTCCAGGGAGGGACAGAAAAACCCCTCAAACACAGACCAGTTCTAACAAACTGGAACACATATGAACCTCAAGTGTCAACAGACACCTACACACCAAACCAAGTAACAGGTTACTGGATCAAAACAGGTAACAGGTTAAGGTTACTGGAAGAAAAGACAAGGAGGACACCAACAGAGGCACAACAACCTGTATGACTTCCCATCCAAAACCGGATTCAGCCAAAGCCAGAACACTGACACTATAGCATTAAGGGAAGACCGCGTCACCACCTTGCAGAACCACTCTGCAGTGGCCTTGTTCTTGTAGGTCCAGGAAGCTTCCACCTCTCTGGCGGAATAAGCTTTGACCCTAAAAAAAGCACAGGCTTTTTCCTGAGGATGTAGGCCCAGCGAAAGGTCACCTACATCAAGAAAGTCACTGTCACCTTAGGTGCGCCTCTTGGCCTCAAAAACTGAGTCTGATTTACAGAAAGGCTTCAAGTGATGAATGTATTACTTCAAAACCAAACTACGTACAAACTGAAGCACCTGCTCCTGTCTTAAGGTAGAGCCAGATAAAGGGGAGGAAGAACAATTTCCTGGTAATGTGAAACTCAGAAACAACCTTAGGAAGAAACCCTATAGGAGATCTCAAAGCCACCCTATCAGTATGAAACATCAGAAGGTGTATGTGTGAGTGGGGGGGGGGGTTTTTACAGGACAAAGCCTGACGTTTGGCAACATGGTGAACAGAGACAATTGCCAGCAGGAAAGCGTTCTTAAGAGTTTTGGACCAAAGGGAAACAGAAGACAGAGGCTCAAAGGGAGCCTTCTGAAGCACTCTCAGGATCAAGTTGAACTCCCAAAAAGATTGGAGCTAAGGCAAAGCCTTTTTTGAAGGCCATACTGAAGACAGTCTAAGAGAACCAAAAGGCGAAACAGATGCTACCACTGTTTTTCACACTACTTAAAATTCAAAGGCCATACTGTATGGAGCACCTTGGATGACACAGGCTTGTGAGCCTTCATCACAAGCGAAGACATCAAAGCCATTTTCTCCACTTCTGGGTCATGATGAGGTTCGGAAGTAGAGGAAGCCAAAAGGGCTCTGCTATGGATAGATTGAGAAGATTCAAGACCCATGCTTGATGAGGCCAGGAGGGGGCAATCAGAATTACATGAGCTTGTTCATCCTGCCTTTCCTCAATACCCTGGGAATCAGCAGGAATGGGGGAAACATATACAGCCAAGGGAAACTATAGCAGAATAAGCAGTGTCCACAGCAAGTACGTGTGTCCCTGAGATCTGGAGAAAAATAGGGAAACCTTACAATTCAAGCAACATGTGCTCAGCCACTCGTAAACACTGTCCCTTGTGGTGCACATTCAGTATGCACATACCATATGAAAATATATTACCTTAATTGTCTGTGTGAAATGAATCATATGCAATACAATAAATCATAGCAAATACAGAGGCCATGAGATCCATGGGTGGAAGACACTTCTTGGTGAGCTGCCAATTTCCTGGCTCTAGATGTTGACATTGGAGAATTTCTGCCACAATCCCTGGAATATAAATGGTTGGAGAGAGCCAGCTTGTGAGCTTCCAATCAAATGAGATTCAGATGAAGTTCTAAACATGTAACTGCACTCTTAGTCCCTACTTGGCGGTTGATATAAGCCCCCGCCATTGCATTGTCAGTCTGAATCTGCGCTGGCAAATCCAGGAGGCACTGAGACCAATGCAGCAGAACAAGAAGAACTGCATGAAGTCCCAGCAAATTGATGGACAGCAGACTCTCTCTCCATCCAAAGGCCCTGAGCATCTAAGGGCCCAAGGTGGCGCCCCAGTCTGTCAGGCCAGCATCTGTCATGACAGAATGACCAATGGCTGTCGCAATGACATACTGGACAGCTGAAGCTATCAGCAAAGATGCAGCTTTGTCCAATCAGATAGAGACAGGACATGGGAGAGATGAGGCTGCTGCCTTTACCAAATTTTGAGACTCTCTAGTTGTAGTTTTTGAGTGTGGAATCGGGCAAAGGGGGCTGCTTCCAAAGAAGAGACCAAATACCCCTCCCTCAACATGTTCATGTAACTCCCGCACCATTGCCGATGGGAGAAGTAGGGCCTGAGACACCTAATGAGACAATAACTGAATCTTGTCCTTCAGCAGAAGGATCCTTCCCTTAAGAATGTTGAATCTCATGCCAAGAAAGACTAGAAGCTGGGGTGGGACCAGTGATTTTTTTTTGGAAATTGATCACCCAGCCGTGCTGCTCCAGTATGCACAATCACAAATTAAGCTGAAAAAGAATTGTCTCCTCTAACTTAGCCTTTAAAAAAAGGCTCTCCAGATAGAGCATAAGTGAAATCCCTAGGGAACATGTGTGTGTAGGCAAGGCTGTCAAGACAGAGCAGGTGCCATCCCAAAAGGAAGGGTGGAGAACTGAAAATAGTCTGATGATCTTCATGGATGGGAATATGCAGATAAGCGTCCTTTATGTCTAAGAAAGCTAAACACTGCCCTGGACACATAACAGTGTTGACAAAATGCAAAGATTCCATCTTGAACTGAAGCATAAGATAGAACAGTTGAGATGCTTTATTCACCATCTTTTTGCGAGACTATGAAAAGGTTGGAATACAATAATCCCATGAATCTTTTCTGAGGAGGAAATGGAACCAAGACCTGCATGTCCACTATGGAAAAAAAAAAAAAAAACACTTCTAAGAATAATTGTCCCCTCACAAGATCATAAGGATCTCTGGACATGAAGAAGCAACATTGGACAAGGGATCTGAAGTCCATATGTCCATAAGCACCTTCAAAATCCACTGGTCCACCACAGAGGAAGTCCACATATTGGCTTTTGGATAGGTTTCTTGGGTTTTGGCGGAAGGCACACTTGGACCCCTGTAGTAGACAACCAACCATACACCCAAACTGGCAGAGGTAACTAAAGCTATGTGCCTTTTGTGGAAAAACTGAACACTTGGGGGTAACCTGGGGTAATCGTGCACTCCTACCCTAGGCCAAACAACTGCTTGCCCATGAATGGGAGAGAGACCAAGACTAGTTTGCTGATCAAATTTTTAGCCAATGACTACAACAGGTCTTCCCTATAAGCCTAGAAGAATCAAAGGCCACTTCAGTAAGAGCTGCATTAGTCACAATGATCTTAGAAACAGCAAGAACAGCATCCTCTTTAGGTGTGTCCACATGGACAGCCTCTAATAGTTGCTTCATCTAGACAGCAATGGCTCTAGTCACCCAAGCAACCACAAAGATGGGGTGTAAAGTGGCACTAGAAGTCACAAAATGTACTTTAAAGGGATAGTAAAGTCCCAAAAAAGTATGTTCTAAATCGTAGCTGCACTAAAAAAACATTTAATATGCTTAATCCTTTCTCTCAAACCGTTATGGTTTGAGAGATGTAATAAAATAAAGACCTCCGCTCCCTCCCCCTTCTCATGCGTCCGCTGTACAGCGGGCATCATGAAATCCTGCTTCCGGGACCAGACGGTGGCTCTTCAGGAGAGCTGTCATCTGGATAGCTAAGTATAATTTCTTCATCGCAATGGTCCACAATGTGAGCTTGCAAGCCAGGCACATGTTGTAGACCATACCGATTAAGTAATTATACTTAGGTATCTAGATGACAGAGCTCCTGAAGTGCCGCCTACAGTCGGCCAACCGGATTCTGCTTTACAGCTCATCAGGCAGAAAGGGGAGGGAACAGAGGAGTTTATTTTCTTATTTCTCTCATACCATAATGGTTTGAGGGAAAGGATTAAGCACATTAAATGTTTTTTTAGCGCAGCTACGATTTAGAACATACTTTTTTTGGGATTTTACTATCCCTTTAAGGAAATAATACAGGCTCTTTTCTGCCTGACCCTTAAGTTCCACAATATCTGCAAGCATCAATACTGTAAGCTTAAAAAAAGATAATAAATCGGAGTGTCCTCTGTTAGAGGGGATGTAAGAGAGAAAATTTGCTGAGAATAAATACCTTATCAGACAATTTTCTTTAAAGGGATAGTAACACTTCGTTTTAACTTTATTTTATTTTGTAGGCATTAAAAAAACATGAAGAATGATATAAGTCTTATCTCTCAAACCTTTATGGTTTATAAGATATTCACAAGCAAAGTTCCCCTCCCCGCCCCTTTTTCCTAGTGTAAGCCATCTCTTCTCAGATGTGAGTCTGGTTGTATGACAGAACAGATAACAGAAGGGGACAATTTTCTTTGTATGAAAACAATGAAAGCCCTTCCCCCCTTGACAAGTTTTTCAGCTTTTTCCTTTATCTTAATTGAAGATTGTCCCTCTCTGCAGTCTACCTGGGCATCTCCTTTCTGATCTGGTTGAACAGGGGGGGGATACTTTGTTTGTGAATATCTCTTAAACCATAAAGGTTTCAGAGATAAGACTTATATCATTCTTCATGTTTTTTTAATGCCTACAAAATAAAATAAAGTTAAAATGAAGTATTACTATCCCTTTAATTTCGAACCTTGTGGTACAAGAAATGATGGGGATGGGCATCCCTTTAGTGAATAATTTAGAGACTAATTAGTCAGAGACCTTAAGGGTTTCAGAAACACAGCTGTGAGAAGACCCTTCTCAGATGACACAGGCTCATCCTGAAAAGATTCCAGGGAGAAAATGAAGAATCAAAAATCATCCTCATCCATTTCCCCTGCTCATCAGAAAAATCCCCTGTATCCAGAATGGGGGAAAGGACCCCTTTAATAGAGGATGGAATATTAGTCATAGAAGAAATAAGGGCCATAACACATGAGGAGAAGAGGGGCCTGGGAGTTGCTGTTGCATCCTTTTGCTGTATCAGTGGCAAGTCGGGGACCCATTAGGGGTTCATCCTTTCAAATAGAGACCAACAGATGCTGAAGAAACATTACCATTGCTTCCAGCGCCCAATCCAATATGTCCAATATGTTTTTTGGTAACGTCATTTCATTTTTATGCCTGCCTCTAAGCAACATAGCTTATTTACAAACAATGGCATTCACGGAAGTGAAGAGAATCAAAAGGGGCAACTAACTGCACCGTGTGGAATAAATAAAATGTTCTAAAATAATTTAATTTATTTCAAAGGGGTTTTTAACCACTCGAGTGCTAGAGAGAGTCCTCCAAACCATTGCCTCTAAAGTGTAAGCAGTTTCACTCGGATCCTAGATTTATCCTTAAAATACTGCACTTTATGTTTGACCAGTTTTTGTTCTGCTGTAAGAAAAAGGGTTAAAGCACAATGGTGTTGGGGATATTAGCCCATTCACTGCTAAGATAGTTTTACCCAAATATGTTCAGGTACTCGTCAGACAGGGACAGAGCTGGCAGTGTGAAGGGGTGTGTATCTCAAGGAGAGAGACACACACAGCCAGCTCTGTCCCTGTCTGACGTGTACCTGACCGTTGGCGGGTACCTCTCCTCCCACCTACTCTCCCCTGCCTTCCCTGACCCATGCTCTCCTGAGCCTCTCCCAATCCCTCCAGCCTCCACTCCTGTCCCTGTTATCTCTCCACTACTCACCCCCACCCACTCACACTCAAGCACTTACACAAGCAGTTGGTCACAATTGCCTTCTGGTACTCCGTTACACAGAGCTCAGTCATACTGTATGAAATAAATATAAATGTGCAGTGTGTCAAAGATGTGCGCGGATGTAATATGTAATATGTGTGATGTGTTCAAAAGTGTGTTATGTGTTTTTTTAGAATGCAAAACGATCTGCTACCCACTCCGACTATACCTCTCTCTGCTCCTCGCTCTCTCTCGCGAACTCTATCCTCCATTCCTGGGCCCTGTGCAATACTTTGCTGGGTGTGGTTGGCTGGGGATTTGAATTGGCCCTGAAACGCCTAATGTGACCTACTAATGTCAAATGCTGGCCAACTTCCTTTGCAGAAGAGGGACCCCTCTGGCATTCAAAGGGGTTAATAGCATGGGGATTAGCTGTTTTGCTTCACACAACGTGACTTGTTCACAAGTACAGTAGAGGTTTTAATAGTCAACCAAGATGACACATTATTTCAGTGAATGTGGTTTGAGTAGGTGCAGGACATGAGACTGTTGCATCTTCCTCCCACTGCAATGGACAGATGTGCATACCTTGATTGTGAAGGTAAGTGTTTTGGGGCCTATGGTTTATCCCTTGTGATTCAGGTGGTGTGCAAAGCATTGATTCCTGATGTTTTACACACCCCTTTTGTATTCAAGGGGTTCTTGTGTTGCTGGTAACTGTGCTGGAGTTAGGGGCACTTGGCTCACATTTCAGGTGTGTTTGGCTTTGCTTTCAGGGGTTAACTTGTCGGTTCCCCCTTTGTTTCGGACTTAGGGAGCACGCTTTCTTTTAGCCAACGATGGTTTTTAACAGGTGTTGTGGTTTCTATGCCTCTCCTTGGTGGCACAGAATTACAGGCAGAAAACTTTTCTACTTGACATGCAATAACTTTTACCATATAACAAAAAATGCTCCTTGTTTTCTGTTGTTCTTCATGGGCTTTTTTTTGGTTGCCGGTTGTTCAGATTTACCACCCGTTGGATGTTTACAACACACAGCAAAGGCCAGTACAGGCAAGTGAAGAGGGACAGGCTCAGAGAACCCATATTCACTTATTAGGAGACATTGGCCTTAATGCAGGGTATACTGGAGAGGAAAAGCATCCTATATTCTCCACTGAGAGAAGCAGGGGAATAGGTGCATGGCGAAAGCAGGCATGGTGTGAGGTGGAGGAGGCAGTCAGCTCAGTGTCAAAGTGCCTGCTAATAGGTGATAGGATTAAAAAGCGCTAGACAGACTGCAAGTGGCGAGTAAGGAATAAGCTGGGGAATCTTGCTGCAAATGCAACGGCAACAGGTGGTGGGCCACCATAAAGTATAACCTTCAATGGTTGGGAGGGGATGATCCAGCAGAACCTGTCTACGAAGGCAGTTGAGGATGTCCACTGTGGCACAGGAGATGACAGCACTCACCAGGCTCCCAGTAAGCAACATTTTTGCTACCCATACCACCTCAACAACACCCTGTTAGATATGTTGTCACAGTAGTAGTTTCACTGATTCCTGAAGGTGAGAAACCCCACGCTCATAGTAAAACCTGACTGTAAATGTTAACCTGACTTTATAAAAGTAATAGATTATACAGCCTTGCTCAGTATGTCCCTGAGTGACAGAAGGGTATACAACACATAAGTCTACTATGTATTGCGTACCCCTCTGACACTCATCTGAAGCAAGATGTTAACCCCTTAATTTCTGTGTTGCTCATACATGCTCATCTCAGATGTAACACTGATATTCATCATGTAGTGACAGACACGTGTACTGATTGATAGGTGCCAATTACATATGTAGTGCCAGAGATAGTTTTGTAAAAGGGCTAGCAGCACCCAATTGTGCACCAAAAAATGTAGTCAAGGTTCGCAATGCTGAGTGAAGGAGGAGATGCAGTCATAGAATGCACATCTGTAATTATTTGACCCTGGCAAACAACAAGAACAGCAGTACAAGTCTCACTCAGCAGGATGGAACCCTGAAACACATACAGAGATGTATCATCTGCAGAAGTAACAGTCTATCAAGATAGGGATAGGCAAAGTAGTTCCTTCCAGTTGTTGTAGACACCATGATCTATAAACACATAATAAATGCTTGATGATGAGGTCATATCTAGTTTACAACCACTGGAAAGACAAGATTGCCTACTCCAGTGTATGTACAATGATTCTGAAAGTCCCTGACATGGCATTTCTCCAAAATAATGCATGCCATCACATTAGTAGCCCATCTTTCCTGTTCTAAAAAGGATGTCTAAACACCCTTGACACCTAACATGTGACTAATGAAACCCAAGGCATTGTCCAGGATAGGGTATAGGTGGTCTTTATGAATTTCACATTAGAACATGTTGCCATTGGCCATGCAACTAATTCACACCCATTATCCTTCAATTACAGTGTCCATTGTGCCCGAGAGCCAGGATCCTGTGGATGTGCCACAGACACAACCAGCAGGTACAGTGGACCCTCAGGAGGAAGCCAGCTGGATGCAGCCTCCCCAGTCACAGCAAGAGATCACATCTGCCCCTTCAACCACATGGAGCACCCAGCATTGGCAATCACCATGAGCGGAGAGTGGATGATGCCACCCACTCATCACTGGCTACCACCACCACTCCTATGACACATGGCTGGATGACAGGGTCCTTCAGCCACACACTTGGAACACCAGGTGCCAGCTGGATGCCCACACAGCCGTATGGAAGGATGCAGCCACAGCATACCTGGGGTGGCCACCTGCATGTCAGTGATACATGGCCCCTAGACTATTCACATATTGGGATTGTGGGTGAACCACCGAGGCCACAAGCCAGACACATTCATGAAAGGCAGGAAGCAGCTTCTCAGGGGGATGTGACTGGGGCAGAGGAGATCATTGATGTGGTTGGTGCAGAACTCTCCCCACCTGTTTCTGTTGCACAGCCACTGGAGCTTGCTGCCCCCAGTCCTCATTATGAATCCCCACTGAAGCCTGCTGCCCTCCAGTCCTCATGCTGAATCACTGAAGCCTGCTGGGGATGCACCACATTTCTCTGCAGATGCATCATCTGCCTCCGCCGTCCACACCAGATGAAGGATACGTGGCCTGGGATAGAGATTACATCAAGATACAGAGGGGGAGGCCCAGGGAGTCGAAGAGGCACAATCGGAGGTGTGCACAGTTCCAACATGTTATGGAGAACCAGCTAATGACCCTAACCAATGAGCTTCGACTACCAAGCTCAGCTGTTGGACATACACCAATCCTCTTCCACACCGTCTTCCTCCACAGTGTTTCCAGCCCAAACTCCAGTCCACACAAGGGATACAAACAGTCTGAATGGCCTGGGGCTTCTGCCCTCCCCCTCCCAAGAGGAGGAAACATTGACATTTGATTTGTCCCTCAATAAACATGCAATTTGTGAAACCTTGGTGTCTGTGTTTCTTACTTGGGTTTCAGACTGTCAGTGCAAAGAAATACATTGGACACCACACTGGCACTCCTCGGTCTGTTGATGTTCATGTGTTTCAATGCTGCAACAAACAATCCTCAGCTGTTGTTAACATACAACTCACATGAGACTCATCAACATACAGAACACAGAAGAACTGGATGAGTCTCATGTAAGCTGCGGGTCAACACCAGATGATGCTCTACCAGTTTGTTAGGTAGATATGATTCCATGCAGATTCTGGTTTAGGTCACTAGCAGGATATGAACACATAGGTCCCAGCTGTCAAAATGGAAATATGCATCCCAACTGACAAATGGGGCACCTGCAAACAAACACACCTACAGGTCACATCAGGTACCAATCACTGAGCCAGTGTTTCTACAGCCCATTCCAAAACATCCACAGCAGTGCTTGTGTTCCTGATCTCTTCAGTATCACAGATGACATGGAAATGGAACAAAGATTGATTACACAGCATGGCATGAGATCAAGAAACATGCACTACTGGGGTGTATTGAGGCCAGACTGACTTAACAACACACCCAAACAACACATGATTCATGTCTGTGGGACAGTATATACCATGGGACCTGTGGATATTCCATTTATTCTGAACTGAAGGTCCAGCCCTTGTATGGTAGATTGGTCTGTAACACTTCCCATGCCATTGTGTTTCAGACATATCTACCATGCAACAGGTTGAGAGCAGAGTTCATAATGTGGCATAGTGTGTGTGTGAAGTCTCCCCTGTTGTGCAGTTGGTTGATTAACCCTCTAAGTGCCAGAGGGGTAGACCATGTATTACAGAGCAATGGGTTGTGTACCCCTCTGGCATTAAAAAGGGTTAATATCATGGCAATTAGGTGTTATGCTTCACACAACGTGACATGTTCACAAGTACAGTAGAGGTTTTAATAGTCAATCAAGAGGACACATTATTTCAGTGAATGTGGTTTGAGCAGGTGCAGATTGACAAATGTGCATACCTTGATTGTGCAGGTAAGTGTTTTTGGGCCTATAGTTTATCCCTTGTGGAGCAGGAGGTGTGCAACACTGATTCCTGATGTTTTGCACATCCCTTTGGTATTCAAGGGGTTCTTGTGTTGCTGGTAACTGTGCTGGAGTTAGGGGCACTTGGCTCATGTTTCAGGTATGTTTGGTTGTGCTTTCAGGGGTTAACTTGACAGTTCTCCCTTTGTTTCTGACTTAGGGAACATACTTTATTTTAGCCAACGATGGTTTTTAACAGGTGTTGTGGTTTCTATGCCTCTCCTTGGTGGCACAGAATTACCACTTGACATGCAATAACATTGACCGCATACCATAGAATGCTCCTTGTTTTCTTTTGTTTTTCATGGGCTTTTTTTTTTTGTCCCCAGTTACAACGTAGGTGATAGAATGCTAAACTGTGCTTTCAAAACCACCGTTGCCGCTCCCCCCCCCATTAGGCAAAGTATCGAGCCCCTGGCTGCAGCTGTTCTTACCTTGCAATAGTGTTTTACTTTCTTACTGTTTTTGGGGTCTGGTCCATAGCTGTACTTACTCAGAGGAAAGCTGATGTAGTTCCATTGTTCTAAAAGGGGGCAAGATCCAAACCAGGAAATTATAGACAAGTTCTACCGAATCGACACTGCATCTGTAGCAAAGGCCAGAGGATCTTCCATTCGGGGGAAGAAGGTTGGTACCTTCCTGTTTTCTCTGGCTGCATTGAGATCCATCATAGGCACACCCCACTTTTGCACAATCAGGTAGAACTCTCCTGGATCTACGTCTTGGCGACTGAGAAGGTCCACCAGTACATCTTCTACCCCTGGAATGTGAACGGCAGAGATAGCCAGAATGTAGGTCTCCATTCAATGGACCTCACATCGGTCCAGGAAGCCACACTGAGAGTGCCCACTTGCCAATTGATGTGCACCACAGCAGTGGTGTTGTTAGACTGTACCCTAAGTGGCTTCTCCACCAGGAGTGGGGTCCAATGAAAAAGGGCTAGGCAGATTGCCCAGTGTTCCAGGAAGTTAATGAGTAGAAGACTCTCATCCTTAGTCCACCTTCCCTGGACACCCAGAACCACACCCCAGCCACTCAGGCTGGCATCCATGTAGACCAGGGTCCACATTGGTATCATGAATGGCCTCCCCTGCTTCAGGTTTGGCCGATGCAACCACCACCAGAGATACCTCCTGGCCTCTGGAGAGACATCTGTTGAACCAGATGTTCTAGATTTCTGGACCAAGATCTCTCTGGAGTTCGTTTGTGTGGACCTGAGAATAAGGGACAGAATCCAGTGTTGACACCAGTTTGCCCAAAACACTCATTAACTCTTGCATCGTGGCCAAGGACAACTCCAGGCCCTGGGACACTTCCTGCATTACAAGTAGGATCTTATCCTCCAGCAGCAACACCTTCCCCTGGAATAGCAGAACCTGGGATAGCACCCGAGATGACTTGACCATGTTCAGAATCCACCCAATGTGGACAAGAATGCATGCACATCCCTGAATGTGATGAGTAAGGAGCTCCTCTGAAGGAGCCTTGATTAGCAGATCGTCCATGTAGGGTTTCAGCTAGATGCCTTGGGCATGGATGAAGGCCACTAAGGCCTCCACGACTTGGTGAAGGTATGAGACACCAAAGCTAAGCCAAATGGCGGAGCTGTGAACTGGGAATGATTTGAGCTGAAAGCAAAATGCAGGGGCCGCTGGATGTCTGGGTGAATTGGGATGCGTAAGTATGCATCCTGAAGGTCCAGAGAGGTCAGATACTTCATACTCCCCCCGAGCACATTGCTGCCATGACAGAACGCAAAGATTCCATCTTGAAGTGTGTAGTTGTTGAGACTTTTGAGGTCCAGAATTGGGCGACAGTCACCATATTTCTTTTTAACACAAACAGGTTGAAATAAAAACCTAAACCAGGCTCTGGTAGAGGTCCTGGTACCATAACCCTTTGAGTGCCACAGTGGGATGGAATGCATTGCTTTGCAATGCACTCTGTACAACTCTGGCACTCAAAGAGTTAATAATTTTTCCAGCAGTGAATCCACTGCCTCCTGGAACAGCAAGCCTTGTCTGGCTCCTTCTGCGTCCTTGACAAAAAGAACAGATATGGAGGAAGGGATTTGAAATCTAAGTGATACCATTTGGAGATCACCAGCAAAATCCACTGGTCTTGAAAAAGGCAGAGACAGCACCCTACAGGGAATGATGGACCATGATTCTGTAAGTCATGCAGAAGAATGCTCGTCAGACCTAGCCTTTGCAACTGATTGCTTGAGATGCCAGGACTGTTTAGGCTCTGCCTCCCCCCCCCCGTTTGTTAGGGGGGTTGAAAAAGACGCACCTTCCTTGCCGAGGACGGATGTCTGGTGGGAATTTGAGGCAACAGGGACTTGCCCTGAAATGGCAAGGAAACCAGCGACTTCTTAGAAGATTGGCCCACAGACCAAATCTTAAGTACAGGGCACCAGTTATTAAAAAAATATATTGTTGAACTGGAAAAAGTGCAGAGACGTGCAACAAAACTGATAAAGGGATTGGAAGATCTGAGTTATAGAGAGAGGCTAGCCAAACTGGGTTTGTTTACATTAGAGAAGAGACGTCTAAGGGGTGATATGATTACCATTTACAAATAGATTCAAGTTCAATACAAAGAACTACCCAATTAATTATTTATGAAAAGAGCTGAGCCAAGAACAAGAGGTCATCCATTAAGAGTGGAGGAAAAGTGCTTTCAGCTAAAACAAAGGCAGGGATTCTTTACAGTAAGGGATGTAAAGCTATGGAATTCTTTGCCTCTGGATGTTGTACTTGCAGATAATGTAACTGCTTTCAAAAAAGCAATGGATGCCTATATAGCACAGACCAATATTGAAAACGATGACAGATGGATTCAATGCAGATAGAATGCTGATCCAGGGATCTATCTGACTGCTATTTGGAGTCAGGAAGGATTTTTTTTTTACCC
Organism: Rhinophrynus dorsalis; assembly: GCA_037306005.1. Taxonomy (NCBI): domain Eukaryota; kingdom Metazoa; phylum Chordata; class Amphibia; order Anura; family Rhinophrynidae; genus Rhinophrynus; species Rhinophrynus dorsalis. The sequence continues at coordinate 246,374,046 of CM074719.1, read as the reverse complement.
ACTTGGGGAAAAATTGGAAATGGCTTCAGAGGGCTTTTTTTTTTTTCCTTCCTCTGGATCAACAGGGGTATTTTTTGGCATGGGCTGGACTTGATGGACGCATGTCTTTTTTCAGCCTCATCAACTATGTTACTATGTATGTTACGATGCGATGCACAGCAAAAAAACTAGCTGAGAACTTAGAGGACAATCTGACCGCGTCAAAGAGAGTCTCATAAACATAGCTGCTGGCCTCCTTAATATTGGCCATAAGAACCAACAAATCTTCCTTAGGACATCAGCATAGACAGCATTAACCAGCTGTTCACCCCAAACAGCAACAGCTCTTTTAAACCAGGCAGAGGCAAAGATAGGTCTTAGTGCTGCACAAGTGGCCGCAAAGAGGCCTTGAGGATAGGGTCCAGCTTCTTGTCGCTGGCTCCTTGAGGACTGCTGCATTCACAAATGGGTGAGAGGTAGTCTCAGCCAGCCGTAAAATAGGAGGGCTCATGGTAGGGGGTGAGGCCCACAGCACTAAAGGCATCTCTGAAAATGGATACTGCTTAGAAAACCATTTATTGAGAAACAGCCATTTATCAGGTCAAGAGTGGCATTAAGTGGAAAGAAGGGACAAGACATCCAAGAAGTGGTCCCCTCATCAGGGAAATAAGTGACCTGCAGGGTCTCCAACACTTCCCTGATGAGAGCCTAATAGGAATCGCCATAGGAGTAGGAAGAATCCATGTCTTCATATTCCCCATCCTCCTCATCCCTTTCTGACAGCTTCTCCTCAGAGGAAGCTTGAAGAATCTGAGGAACACTTTTATATTTAAAGTTAATGGGGGCTTCCAAGATTGGAGAACCCCTGCAGAGGGAATGGGATTTGGGCTATCAAAGACAGCAGTGTTTTGACCCAGGCTGGCTCTTGATCAGTGCTAGAGGGCCCCAGCGGAGTAGTAGGGGTCACAGCGCAGGAGGGCAGACAGGTCCTGAATGCTCTCTATGAATCCCCATTTGACATGAGGAACAATATGTGAAGGGGGTAAAAGAAGCCCCTGAGTCCTTTATCTTGGTTTTACCCCCATGCCCCTTAGAGTCTGACAAACTTCCAATAAAGTGTCTCACACTAGTCAACTGCTAGGAGTATCCCCAAAACACACAGCATCCTTAAAATCCTACAAAGAAAACTTAACTGGCAAGTGAAGTGTTAATCTGGAGGAGGAGAGCAAGGAGAGTCTGCCTCTGCATAGGATAAGCAAGAGAGAAGTAAAATGGCCACTGCCAAATTGAAAACGAATCGTAAGAAAGCCAGTGAAACAGGAATTCTGGGAAACCTACTCTTCTCTGTTGCTGTTACCTAGCAACACTACAACTCAGTTTGTGGATTCAGTACGAGCCTCCTGGACACTCAAGATGTGAACCGGATAATAGGGTATGAGGAGACAAGGAGATCGAGCCTTCTCTGACAGTTGTATCTTAAACAGTTGCAGAGATATGTCCCAAAAAATAGTTACCCATAGAAGTCAATGGAGTAAGATGGCAGTTGGCAGGCTCCCGTTCTTAAAGGGGCTGCTACAGTAAAATTAGAATTAATTACAAAAGTCACTCAGAGAACCAAAAATCCCAGGGAACATCTAGGGGGAACATAAAGTGAAGTGAAAACAAACCTACAAAGCCCCCAAAATAGTCAAAAGGGCAGTGAAAGAGCACAGAAATAAACAGCCATCCTTCCTCAAAATTCCACTGCAGGTAAAACACGAGTAAGCAGACCCCCAAATGAATGCCAGAGCCTACCAAGGCTCGTAATGCTCCTGTATGGAGGGGCAACGTGACTGGCTCATAGGTGGATGAAGGCACTCAAAGAGTTACTCACCGATCTTCTGTCTTCAGGTTACCACTTTTAGGGAGAAGAAAACAGAGCCCCAAGAGAATCTGTTGTGAGGGAAAACACAATTCCCTCCACAGGGCTACAAGGGTCAACAAAGCACCTGTGAACTGGTCACTGCACTCCAGGGAAGCCCAGTAATGGTAACCCACGTAATGGGGGATTATACAACCCCATACCTTAGAAGTAAAATACTAAATAGCCCTGCCAGCTTCAAGCAAAAATGTGGAAGTTAGTAGGCAGGGGGGAGGGCTGAACTGGAGGAGGGAGCTGGATGTGTCCTGCCCTCCAGGAGGAAGGACTCAACTACATGGCACCTGTGTTCCATATTAAATGTAAGAGAAATAAAATATGGGAAGGCAGGAAAAAACACTACAAGATGTTTTCACTGACAGTTTCACAGCTAATGGAAATGACCATCATACATCTTAAATTAAACATTAAATGACTGCGAGTAAAGTCACCAACAGAGACAGAAGTATAAAAAAAACAAACAAAAAAAACACATTGATTTTGTTCCATTGTACAGTTGGTTTGTCCCAGAATGTATACACTTGTGTTTTATACAGATACTATACTATGTCCTGTCATACTATGTCCAGATATAAAAGAGGATTTTAGTCTTACCTGTTAAATCCTTTTCTCTGTCGTCCAATACAGGTTACTGGTAACTCTAGGCGGGAGGCGATCCACCCCTTTAATAGGCAGGAACAATTCTAGAAATGTATGCAGGGGGTGGTGCCTATCTTCCCTCCTTGGCTGCAGCTAGCCAACTAGCTCCAGAAAGATTTGTACCTTGGTGAAGACAACACCAGGCTGAGAACTGCTTTAGTTTTAGAATCCTTTTTATTTTTCTGTTAGATATGGAACACCACTATTAGGCGGATTACCATAACTGACAATGCCCTTAGATGTGGCTAGCTCAATATCCAGGTGCTTTTTGTGGACCTTAAGCCCTGAGGGGGAAAATCTTGATTCCAGATGCTTCCCCAGGAGTTACCCACTGAGGTACTTCTTACTACATGGTCATCTGAAGACAGAAGATCTGCAGGAAAGGTGAGCAACCCTTTGAGTGCTGCAGGTCCACATGTCCCACAGTGCCCCTCCACACAGGAGTTTACCTTTGGAGTTCCTATTGCATACTCCTGCACTCACTGGGTCGATCTCTATGTCTGTTGGGTGTTTGGAGCAGGTTTATGTGGTAACTTAACCCTTTAACTGCTGGTTTGGCACTTTTTGGGGGGTTTTCTAACACTTTTCCTACTGGTTTAGTGTTTTTTGGGTATTCTCAAATGTTCTATTGATGTTTTGCACATTTTACGGTTTTACTTTAAAATTTGTAAAATTTGAGTACTGCGCCTTTAAGGAGTGCTTTATCGCATAGACGCCATTGCTCCATTCACTCCTATGGGACTATACTGTTTGGGACGTGTCTCTGCAACCGTTTAACCTAACAACTTCAGAGATGGCTCATTTTACTTGTCTGTCCTTGCACTATCATCCGGTTCATGTTTCTAGTGTGGTGGGGGGCTCTGGGCACTGTTTGGGGTACTTTTTGGGAAAAACTACATTTCCCATGAGCACTTGCTTCCCACCCTTGTTTCTGATTGGCTTCTGCCAGAGCAGCCATTTTTTGAGCATTTCTGGGCGAGTATCCTATGCAGTGCTTGTACTCTCCTCTGCAGATTAACCCTTCACCTGCCAGATACGTTTATTTTAGCGATTTCCGGGGTGAAACTTTAATCCTACACACTATAATTGGGTGATTTATTGTACAGTGAGGTTATTTGACACTGTGAGAATGTCTGTACCGCTGGAGCTTGGGGCCAGACCTAAGACTAAGGAGGCTGGGGTCTCTGTATCCCCCATTGCGCATTGCTCTTCCTGTCACTCAGGGCTACCCTGGAGAATTCTCAGGTCATTTATGCCCAGCATGTTTTGATGTCCCTGACAGCATTCCAGGGACCTCCAGCCATGTAATAGAGCCAGCTTGGGTGCAAGATTTCAAGGCTGCGACTAGGGACCTTAGGTCCACATTGCAACTCTTTCCATCCCAGTTACAGGGGGCCTTTCAGTCTTGGCAGGCTCCCTCCTCAGTCAGATCTTCCCTGCGCAGACCTCAGGAAGTACCTGACATGTCAGATTCATCTGAGGAGGAACTGCTGCTGGATTAGGATGTTGAGGAGTGTTCTGTGTTGGGATCCTCTCAGTTTTTTGGGGACCCTTTTGAGGCTGATCCTGAACCCTCCACTGAGGGCCTGATCAGGGCCATCTTAATTACTCTTAACATTCTCCTAGCTCAGGAGGTCCCTTCTGATCCCTCTGATGTGTTCCAGGAGCCTGCAAAGCCCCTTACTTACTTTCCACCTAATCCCACTCTTGACTGCCATATGTCTGAGGAGTGGAAATCCCCAGACAAGAAACCCTCTGTGTCCAAGAAATTTGCCAAGCTTTATGCCATCTCTGAGGCTCCGCTTCCATAGTGGTTTCATCCCCCCAAAGCGGATGCTCCTGTATCCAGGCTATCTAAATGTACTGCCTTACCAGTCTCAGATGCCTCTGCTCTGAAGGACTGGACAGACAAGAAACTTGAGGTTTCACTCAAGTCCATTTTTGCCACTGTTGGTTCTGCTATGCGTCCAGCGTTTGCCGCAGCGTGGGTGAACCGGGCCATTGGGGTTTGGACTGAACAGCTCACCCGGGATGTCCGTCAGGATGCACCTACTTCAGATAAGTGTTACGGCTGGCAAGCAAAACCAGAAGTCAGACGGTATAGTTAATAGAACCTTTATTATGAGAATAATAACAGTAATGCAATATATAAACACACAGTGGGTAACTGAAACAGCGAGCACTGTATCAGGAATAGCAGTCTCCCAATCTCTGCACCACACTGTCCGAGACTAGGCCTCAGCCCACTGGAGTCTCGTAGTAAGGTAATGCCCAAGAGATACTGACTCAGCCTGCAGTCAGTAGCTAGGAGTCTGCTAGAGCCCCAGGTCAGTACTAGGAAGGATGTCTGAATAAAGGAACCAACAAACTGAGAAAACAGACAGAGCCTTCTAAGTAAGCACCAGATAGGATAGTCAGACGAGCCAGACATACATGGAGCGGTTAGTCAGCCAGAGCCACAGGTTTGCACCAGAAAGGATATCCACTGAAGCAATGGAATTCAGGATGCGCAGTGGTTAGAGCCCCAGGTCAACACCAGAGTGGGGAGTCAGACAAGCCTAGGTCATACACGGAGCGGGTAGTCAACCAGAGCCACAGGTTTTCTCCAGAATGGATATGTAAGCCAAATCGTAACGCCAAAGAGAATAGTCAGACAGAGCCACAGGTCAACACCAGAATGGATGGACAGACAAGCCAGATCATACACAGGAATCAGAAATGGCAAAAAATGAACTGCTCGGGACAACAACGTAAGGGTGACTGAGTCAGGACTCAGTCTGCCCTTTAAACCCCTCCACAGGAAGTAGGTAGGAGGAGCAGCTAGAGGGAGGAAGTAGGTAGGAGGAGACTATAGGAAACAAACACACATAAAACAGAGGCCTGCAGCATGCTTGAAGCCTCTTGTCTGCAAATGAAGCGTGGAAAGACGCCAAGCGTCGCTGAAGCTGCGGTGCAGAAAACTTACTGTGACAGTACCCTACCTTCAAAGATCCCTCCTCCGGGGGACTGGACCAGGTTTGTCAGGGAAACGTGCATGGAATCTGCGCACCAGGAGAGGAACACGAACATCAGAAGCAGGGATCCAGGAGCGGTCCTCCGGACCATATCCCTTACTGTAAACTTCCTCTAACCATACGGGAGCCCAGAATACTTTGAACCTCATATTCCTCGTGATCTGCAACTATCTCGGGAGCAGGATGGACAGGAGTGGAGGTATACCGGTTGCAGACCAAGGGCTTTAAAAGGGAGACATGAAAGACAGTATGTATCCACATATTGGCAGGCAGTTCCAACGTGTAAGCCACCAGGTTGATCTTGCGCAACACCTTGAAAGGACCAATAAATTGAGGAGCCAGTTTATTGCATGGGACCTGGAGGTGTAAATTACGGGATGACAAACACACTCTATCTCCAACCTGGAAGGTCGGTGCTAGCAAACGTCTGCGGTCAGCCTGTCTTTTTTGTCGCTACACTGAACCATGTAGGGTATGCTGTACCCAAACCCACGAGGAATGGAGTGCCTGCAAATGCTCATTAAGAGCTGGAATAGCTTGTGCTCGGAAGGTTTCCAGAAGAACTGAGGGTTGGAACTCATAGTTGATCAAGAACGGGGAACTCTGAGAGGAAGAGTTCACAGCACAATTTCTGGCAAACTCCGCCCAGGGCAACAGGGTAGCCCAATTGTCATGGTGGTAGAGACATAGCAGTGGAGAAATTGCTCCAAGGCTTGGTTTTACCTTTCTGCTGCACCATTGGTTTGCGGTTGGTATGTGGAGGAGAATGGCAATTCAATTCCCATTTGTGCACAGAAACACCTTCAGAAGCGGGACACAAACTGACTTCCTCTATCAGAGGATACCATGGAGTTGGAACATCTCCCTGGCGAATACCACCCCCAGTTCCTGCGCAGATGGTAAGCCCTTAAGTGGCACAAAGTGAGCCATTTTTGAGAATTTGTCCACAATCATTAGTATTGCAGTAAAGCCCATGGACCTAGGAAGGTCGACCTTAACATCAATGGACAAATGTGACCAAGGGCGTTCCCTGTTGGCCACAGGCTGGAGCAAGCCTACTGGCAGATGTCGTGGAGACTTATTTTAAGCACACGTGGTGCAAGTTGCGGTAAAGGCAGCACAATCAGAGAGGAGACTCGGCCACCAAAACAGTCTAGACAAAGACCAGATTAACTGGTCGTGCCCAATATGGCCAGCGATTTTGGAAGCATGGTATGTCTCCAGAATTTTAAAACGTTACTGAGCCGGTACAAAACATCTCCCACTAGGAGTCTCAGCAGAGGCAGATGCCTGAGCAGCCAGCATTTCTTCTCCCAGGGGAGAAGTAATGGAGGTACGTATTGTGGCAAGAATGCGATCAGCAGGAATGATCGGAACGGGAGGAACCTCCTCCTTGGACCTACTACAAAACTGGCGTGACAGGGTGTCAAGCCTTCACATTTTTCGCGCCCAGAAGGTAGGAAACCACAAAATTAAACCTGGATAGGAACAGTGCCCATCTGGCCTGACGGGAGGACAACCGCTTGGTCTCAGACAAGTACGTCAGATTCTTGTGGTCTGTAAGAAACAAATTGGGGGAACTGGTACCCTCAAACAGTTGATGCCACTCCTTTAATGCCAAGACTATGGCCAGCAACTACCTATCACCAATCTGATAAACCATCTATGCCTTAGACAATTTTTTCGAGAAGTAGCCACATGGGCGTAAAGCCTCTCCAGGAGCTGACCGTTGAGAAAGGAGGGCGCCTACTCCAATCTCTGACGCATCAACCTCCAGGGTAAAGGGCAGGGCGGGATTGGGATGTACTAGGATTGGAGCCGCAGTGAATGCTGCCTTGAGGGTATCGAAGGCATCAGAAGACCATTCTAACACTTTGGCTCCTTTCCGCATCATGTTTGTGATAGGTTTTACAATGGGCGAGAAATTTCTTATAAATTTATGGTAATAGTTCGCAAAGCTCAAAAATCTTTGAATCGCCTTCAGTCCCTCCGGGCGAGGCCACTAGATCACAGCAGAAAGTTTTTTTTGGGTCCATCGTGAACCCAGATGCGGACAGAACACACCCAAGAAAGGTAACTCAGGAGCGAAAGGACCCTGGATACATCCGCACAGTGGGTCTCCACCGTTGGAGAATGGATAAGGATGTCATCCAGGTAAACGACAACGCAGCTTTGCAAAAGTTCTCTCAGAATGTCATTTATAAATTATTGGAAGACAGTGGGAGCATTGCACAGGCCAAAGGGCATGATCAGATATTCATAATGCCCACTCTGGGTGTTGAATGCTGTCTTCCATTCATGCCCTTTTTTGATCCTGACCAAATTGTAAGCCACCCTCAAATCGAGCTTAGTAAAGATAGTAGAACATTTGAGGTGGTCAAACAGCTCAGTAATCAATGGTATGGGATACGCATTCTTTACCATCAGTTTGTTTAAGCCCCGATAATCGATACGAGAGAGTAATTCTCCATCCTTCTTTTTTATAAAAAAAAAAATCCAGCACCCGCAGGGGATGAGGATTTCCGAATGATGCCCCTCTCCATGGCATCAGCAATATACTCCTCCATGACCTTATTCTCTTCCATAGATACAGGGTACGTACTACCCCGCGGAGGGGTAGTCCCAGGCAGAAGCTCAATCGTATGGCCTATGAGGAGGTAATGCTCCGGCCTGGACTTTGTTAAATACCTCGGAAAACTGTGAATAGACCTCCGGTAGCCTTGAGACTCGGCACAGGCAAGTCTGATGGGACGTGAAAGACACTACTCCTGACAGAGAGTCCCCCAGGACAATATCTCTCACGTGCTCCAGTCAATTTTAGGGTTATGTTTTTGTAACCATGGGAACCCTAATACCATAACATAGTGTGGGGAGTTTATCACCTGAAACTTCAGGGTTTCCTTATCCAGGGCTCCCATGTCTAGGGTAAGTGGGGCAGTCTTGTGGCTAATATGTGCTGGCAGCAGGGGTCTGCCATCAATAGCGTCAACTGCCAAAGGAGTGTCACAAGGCAGTAAAGAAACCCGAAAAAGCTCAGCGAATGCGGCGTCCACAAAATAACCTGCCGCGCCAGAGTCTAAGAGCAGGCACAGGGATAGACTCTTTGGCCCAAGATAGGACTATGTTCAGCAACGGTTTAGCCTGAGAGGCTTCAGCGGACTGTGAGATGCCACCTAAGATCTGTCCCCGACAGGATCTTTTGGTGCAAGCGTCTCCCAGACGTACCGGGCATAATTTCAGGAAGTGACCTTCCTTACCGCAGTACAGACATAGTCCCTCCCTCCGCCTATGGGCACTCTCCGCCGCAGAGTCGGGTAGCCCCCACCTGCATAGATTCACTACCCATAGTGTCAGAACCAGGAGGCATGGGAGGACAGGGAGGACAGGGTGGGCAAGAAAAGCTGCAAGACATGGTGGTAGGATGCCTCCACAGGCACTCCTTAAATGACGGTCTCTCCCGGACCCATGTATCTATGAGGATAACAAAGGATATCATCTCATCCAGACTATTAGGTAGGTCACGAGCAGCAATCTCGTCCTTCATGTAATCGCAAAGCCCATGGGAGAATGCAGCTATCAGGGCCTCACTGTTCCACCCTACTTTGGCTGCTAGGGTTTGAAACTCGATTGAATATTGCTCCACCGTGCGGTTACCCTGGCGGATGGTCATCAGATGTTTGGAAGCCAAGGTCCCGCAACCTGGCACATCAAATACGCTTCTAAATTAGGCCACAAATTGAGTAAAATCATATATTATATATATCATATATTCCATTCTTCGAGTGGAATCCGACAACGCCACAGCCGTGGCTTAAATCAACAAGCAAGGCAGAACAAGAAGTCTCACTGCTTGGTTAGACGTCAAAGCTATTTTGTCCTGGGCAATAGAACACGTTCCTGCCATATCCACAGTGCACATTCCAGGTGCAGACAACGTCATGGCGGACTTCCTCAGTTGAGTCCTCCTTACATCAACCTGATGGCGACGAGACACAACAGGAAGGTTCTGTTCTCAGTGGAGAGACCCTCTGGCTCTAGCAGTAGATGTGATGTCCATTCCTTGGTTATTTCCTCTGGCTTACATCTTTTCTCCCCTCCCCATGTTGCACAGGTTGTTACATAAATTGCGGGTGGAGCGTTGTCCAGTCATTCTGGCCTCATCAGTCTTGGTTTCCAGAGCTCTTGGATCTGTCAGTGGCAGAGCCCTCTCAGCTCCCCTACCATCCGTATATTCTTCTACAGGGATACCTGTGGAAGGAGGATGTTCATCGGCTAGCTTTGACAGCTTGGAAATTGAATTCTCAATATTGAAGAAGAATGGCTTCTCTTCTGGTGTGGTGGCTACTATGCTCAATGCTCGCAAGCCTGTTTCTTCCAAGATCTACTTGGACTGGTCGACTTTTCTGTCTTGGTGTGCTGACAGGGACCTGTCACAAGAATTTGATCTGCCTACATTGCTGGCTTTTTTGCAGGACGGTGTGGATAAGGACCTCAGTTTGAGTTCCCTTAAGGTTCAGACTTCTGTGCTTACTGTTTTCTTTCAGAGGTGCATTGCCATCCTTCCTGATGTCAAGGTTTTCTTCCAAGGCGTTACTCATACTTGCCCTGTTTTCAAGACTCCCACTCCTCAGTGGGATCTTAATTTGGTTTTGGGCGCTGACCCTTTGAGTCTTTGGCTACTAATCCTTTACGCCTGTTGACATGGAAAATGGCCTCTCTCCTGGAGATTGTGTCAGTTCGCCGTGTCGCGGAGTTACATGCTCTGTCCTGTAAACCACCCTATTTGGTGTTTCACAAGGACAAGGCGGTGCTTCACACTTCTAAGGAGTTTCTGCCAAAGGTGGTCTCTGAGTTCCACATTAATCAGGAGATTCTGGTGCCCTCTTTCCGCCCTGACCCCAACTCTGACAAGGAGAGGGATCTCTACTTTTTAGTTGTGGTGCATTGTCTCAAGTTTTATGTACATCGCACTGCGCCTATCAGGCAATCAGATGTGTTGTTCGTCATACCTGAGGGCAGGAAGACCTGCATCCAAGGTGACTATTGCTTCTTGGATCAAGGCCACTATTCGTAAGGCTTATGAGCTGAGGAAGAAGCCTGTTCCTTTCAGGGTCACGGCTCATTCTACTCAATCTATTGGGGCCTCTTGGGCTTACAAGTATCAGGCCTCCGCTGATCAGTTATGCAAGGCGGCCACTTGGTCATCTGTGCACACCTTTTCGAAGCACTACCGTGTTGATGTGTTGGCGTCAGCTGATGCCAGCTTTGGGAAGAAAATCCTAGAGGCAGTATTGCCTGTCTAGGATTTTCCTTGGTTCTTGGTGCTTCCTTCATTTTTGACCCCTGTCGTCTCTAGTTCAGTGTGCTGTGTAACAGTTCCTGGGGTGTTGTTACCCCTGTTCAGTGTACGTTGACACTTCAGTCGTTTTGTTGGGCTATCTCTGATCTGATGGTTCATATCTGCACTGGTGACTTTGGGGGCCTTGTGCCTGGTCCTTGCCTTCTTCCCGCCTCTGGGAACCTTAATGGTTGGACATCCCAGAGTTACCAGTAACCTGTATTGGACGACAGAGAAAAGAGGATTTTAGTCTTCCCTGTTAAATCCTTTTCTCTTATTCCATACAGATTACTGGTCTCCCATCCTGTCAAGGGACCATGCTTGGCTCTCCTGTGGCAGACCATTGGGGTCTTTCGGGATCATGCTCACAGGAGTCTTCTTTCCCTTCTACTACCTAGTCATAGTTAGTGTCTCAAATCTTTCTGGAGCTGGTTGGCTAGCTGCAATCAAGAAGGGAAAGTAGGCTCCACCCCCTGCATACACTTCTAGAATTGTTCCTGCCTAAGGGGTGAATCACCTCCCGCCTACAGTTAGCAGTAACCTGTATGGACTAAGAGAAAAGTATTTAACAGGTAAGACTAAAATCCTCTTTTCTCTTAATCCATATAGCTTACAGGTACCATGGAGAGGTGACAACTCCTCCCAGTAGGCTGGAACAATTCTTCAAGAAGTGCAGGGAGGAGCCTCCCCCTCCTCCATACAGGCTACCTAGCCACTCCCCTCTCCCACACAGATTTGAGACAATAAACCTATTGCACTAGTGTCACGGTTTATTATGACTCTCAGACACAAGTTTTAGGTAAAAAAAATCAATTTTATTGAAATAATAAATGATAACTTAGGATGGCAATAACATACATATATATATATACAGAATATAGCACAGACAGAAGGCAGACTCTACCGGTCCTGTCAATATACCGGACAGGACAGTCTTTAGGCTCTACCGGCCTTGCCAATACCGGGTAAGGCAACCTGCAGATGGAATAGCATAACGGTTTTACCGGCCTTACCAAATTACCGGGCAAGGTAGCCTCAATAGATACACAATGTAGGCTCTACCGGCCCTGCCAATACCGGGTAAGGCAACCTCAGATGGAATGTGGCAAAAGGTTCTACCGGCCTTACCAATACCGGGCAGGGCAGCCCAGAGATAATAGCAGCAGTCAGATGGAACTGGCAAATTAGCAGAATCGTTAAGCAGCAAGGCTTTGGAGCAAACCAGCGTCCGCACGCTGGAAACAACACTGAATAGTATAGCCGTAGGCTTAGCGAGCAAACCAGTGACCGCACACTGGAGTAACAAGCGAGTAGTATAGCCGCAAGGCTTAGGAGCAAACCAGCGTCCGCACGCTGGGACCAACACAGATTTGTATAGCTGATAGGCTTTGGAGCAAACCAGTGACCGCACACTGGTGTAACAAGCGAGTTTGTATAGCCGCAAGGCTTAGGAGCAAACCAGCGTCCGCACGCTGGGACCAACACAGATTTGTATAGCTGAAAGGCTTTGGAGCAAACCAGTGACCGCACACTGGTGTAACAAGTGAGTTTGTATAGCCGCAAGGCTTAGGAGCAAACCAGCGTCCGCACGCTGGGACCAACACAGAATTGTATAGCTGATAGGCTTTGGAGCAAACCAGTGACCGCACACTGGTGTAACAAGCGAGTTTGTATAGCCGCAAGGCTTAGGAGCAAACCAGCGTCCGCACGCTGGGACCAACACAGATTTGTATAGCTGATAGGCTTTGGAGCAAACCAGTGACCGCACACTGGTGTAACAAGCGAGTTTGTATAGCCGCAAGGCTTAGGAGCAAACCAGCGTCCGGACGCTGGGACCAACACAGATTTGTATAGCTGATAGGCTTTGGAGCAAACCAGTGACCGCACACTGGTGTAACAAGCGAGTTTGTATAGCCACAAGGCTTGGGAGCAAACCAGCGTCCGCACGCTGGAACCAACACGGAATTGTAGCAATGTCACCAACGCGACCAGGCAGAAGGTCGCCAGGATACTGAAGACAGGTGATGAGATGACAGGAACCAGCAACGATCAGTCAGGTCAGAAAACAGCAGAGAAGTTCAGCAGGAACTGCAACACCAGAGACTAGGCCGGAACCAGGACTGGAAGTACTTCAGCATGCAGGAAACACTGGAACAGTAGAGATCAGGAACTCAGGAACACATGAGATCAGGAACTCAGGAACACTGGAACAGAGGCCCAGCTATCACTAGCATAGTGATAGCAAGAAGGTCAGAAACAACACGAAAGGGCACTCAAAGGGTGCCCAATCCAGGTTTAAATAGTCAATAAGAGGCGGGCTATCTGCAGACAGCCAATAGAAGCCCCCTACTGGTGACAGACAAGTAACTGCAGCAAATCACGGGCACCGTGATAGTACCCCCCTTTCAAAGACCCCCTCTCCTAGAATAGGGTTTAGGTTTCTGCGGGTAATTGGCATGAAAGGCCCTAGTTAACCTAGGTGCATGAAGGTCCGTACTATCCACCCATGATCGATCTTCAGGACCATACCCTTTCCAATGTACCAGGTACTGTACCCTTCCTCTAAGCCTACGGGAATCAATAATGCTCTGAACCTCGTACTCCTCCTGGCCCTCGACCTCAACAGGTCCTGGCACCACAGGTGTGGTAGTATAGCGATTGCAAACCAGAGGATTAAGAAGGGACACATGGAACACATTATGGATATGCATGGATGCAGGTAGGTCTAGTGCATAGGAGACAGGGTTAATTTTGCGAATAACTCTGTATGGACCAATAAACCGAGGAGCCAACTTATTAGACGGAACCTGCAGCTTGAGATTTCTGGAGGAAAGCCATACTCTATCCCCAACCTGAAAGGAAACCGCTGGAAGCCTTCTGCGATTAGCATGGCGCTGATGACGCTGAAATGACTGACCAAGTGCCCTCTGAACTTGTGCCCATGTGGAACGGAGTTGCTCGATATGCTCATCCAGAGCTGGAATCTGTTGCGTCTGAAATGAGTCTGGAAGCAAACAGGGCTGGAACCCATAATTAATCAGAAACGGAGAGCTCCCAGATGAAGAATTGACCGCACAGTTCCTGGCGAACTCTGCCCAAGGCAACAAGTCGGACCAATTATCATGATGGTCAGTAACGAAACAACGGAGAAATTGTTCCAAGCCCTGATTAGCTCGTTCAGCGGCTCCATTGGTCTGGGGATGGTAGGCAGAGGAGAAGGACAGCTGTATGCCCATCTGTTGGCAAAATGCCCTCCAAAATCTAGACACAAACTGGCTCCCCCTGTCAGACACCAGTACCCTAGGCACTCCATGCAACCGGAATACTTCTCTGGCGAACACCATTGCCAATTCCTTCGCTGAAGGAAGACCACGGAGGGGCACTAAATGGGCCATTTTAGAAAACCTGTCCACCACCATGAATATAAAGGAGTACCCCTTCGACATAGGCAACTCTCCCATAAAATCAATGGAAACATGAGACCAGGGGCGTTCGCCATTAGGCACCGGTTGAAGCAAGCCCACAGGGAGATGTCTCGGGGTCTTAGCGCGGGCGCAGGTGGCACAGGCATTCGTAAATTCGGCACAATCGTTTCTCATGGAAGGCCACCAAAATAACTGAGAAAGGGACCATAACAATTGGTCTCTACCAATATGTCCCGCAGCCTTAGAGGAATGGTAGGTTTCAAGCAGCCTAGTACGAAATGATTCAGCGACCAAACATTTGCCCACTGGGGTTTCATGGGGAGCGGACCCCTGAGAGGCCAGGATCTCCTCCCCTAGAGGAGAAGTGATACTCGTGCGTATAGTAGCCAGTATTCTATCAGGTTGGATGATAGGAGCTGGTGCTTCCACTCTGTCACTGTCGGCCTCAAATTGTCTTGACAGTGCATCAGCCCTGATATTTTTTGACCCTGGTAAATATGATACAATGAAATTAAATCGAGACAGGAACAGTGCCCACCTGGCCTGACGAGAGGACAATCTCTTGGCCTCCGAGAGATAGGTCAGATTCTTATGATCTGTTAGGATTAAGACAGGATTCTTAGTACCTTCAAGCAAATGACGCCATTCCTTAAGAGCAAGGATAATGGCCAATAATTCTCTGTCACCTATCTCATAGTGGCTTTGAGTGACAGTCAACTTTTTAGAGAAAAACCCACAAGGTCTGAGAGTTCCACCTTTCTCGTGTCGCTGCGAAAGTACTGCCCCGACCCCAATATCTGAGGCATCAACCTCTAACGTAAATGGAAGTAAAGGATTGGGGTGGGATAACACAGGAGCCGCAGCAAATGCCAGCTTCAAATTCTCAAAGGCTTTCTCAGCAGATACCGGCCAACAAGAAGGATTAGCACCCTTGTGCGTAAGATCGGACAGAGGTTTGACAATGGAAGAAAAGTTCTTAATAAACCTCCTATAATAATTAGCGAAACCCAGGAAACGCTGTATGGCTTTAAGACCCTTGGGTTTTGGCCATTGTAGGACAGCTGACAACTTTTCTTTGTCCATGGCAATGCCATCATTGCCAATTATGAACCCCAAGAATGGCACACTGGTTCTATGAAACTCACATTTTTCCATTTTACAAAATAATTTGTTCTCACGGAGTCGTAGCAATACTGCGGATACATCTTTGATGTGCTGTGCCATGTTTTGGGAGTAAATCAGTATATCGTCGAGGTACACCACAACACATGTCTGTAACATCTCTCTCAGAACATCATTTATCAGTTCCTGGAAAACTGCGGGTGCATTACACAGCCCAAAAGGCATTACTAGATACTCGTAGTGCCCAGCTCGAGTATTAAAGGCAGTTTTCCACTCATCACCTGCTCGAATGCGAACCAGATTGTAAGCGGCCCGTAGGTCCAACTTGGTAAATATCGAAGCGCCCTTAAGCCTGTCAAAAAGCTCGGTGATGAGTGGTATTGGGTATGCGTTTTTTGCCATTAGTTTATTCAAGCCCCGGTAGTCAATGCATGGTCTTAATTCGCCATTTTTCTTTTTTACAAAAAAGAACCCAGCCCCAGCTGGAGAGGTAGATTTACGTATGATCCCTCTAGCAAGGGCATCAGAAATGTAATCCTCCATAGCCTTATTTTCATCACAAGATAATGGATAAGTGCGTCCTTTCGGAGGTACTGCACCAGGCTGCAATTCAATGCAACAATCATAAGGTCTATGCTGGGGTAGCATACTAGCCTCTCCTTTGCTAAAAACATCGCCAAACTGTTGGTACACATCCGGCATAGCAGAGGAGGTGCACATGACCTTAATAGGCTGGATGACGCACTTGTCCATACAAAACTGGGACCAAGCAGCAATTTCACACTTTTTCCAATCGAATTGTGGGTTATGTAACTGTAACCACGGAAATCCCAATATCACCGCATGGTGCGGGGAATTAATCAGTTGAAACTGCTGCTCTTCTCTGTGAAGTGCCCCAATAGTCATAGACAATGGCATAGTTTCAAATATAACCTGAGGCGGTTCTAAGGGTCTACCATCAATCGCTTCAATAGTCAAGGGGTTTTCTCTTTCAATGCGTGGAACTCCGTGCAATTCAGCAAAGGTATTATCCATAAAATACCCTGCTGCACCGGAGTCAACCAAGGCCAAAACCTCCACAGAGCGTTGTGCCCAAGACAATACCACCTGTATGGTGGGTTTCATTATGCCCGACACTGGGGACGATTGTACACCACCTAGGGCCTGTCCCCCAAGATACCCTAGGTGTGTGCGTTTCCCGGACGTACCGGACAGGAATTTAGCAAGTGCCCTTTTTTACCGCAGTATAAACATAACCCTTGTTTTTTGCGATATAGTCTCTCTGCCTTGGATAGTCTAGTGAAGCCTATTTCCATAGGTTCACTTGTTTCCCGTACTGGTTCACTAGACTTCAATGCCAAGGGAGGGATGGGTGGGCAAAACATGCTACTAGGCTCATTATTTTTTGACCGTAACTTACGATCTCTGGCAATTGATCTCTCACGTATTCTGGAGTCAATTATCATAACATACTCAATGTAATCATCTAGATCAATAGGTAGATCTTTAGCAGCGATTTCGTCTTTAATGTGGTCATTCAGGCCTTGAGAGAAGGCTGCCAATAATGCCTCGTTATTCCAACCTACCTCTGCTGCCAATGTGCGGAATTCGATGGCATAGTCGCCCACTGTACGCCTGCCCTGTTGTATCTCCATAAGGCGTTTGGCAGCAGAGGTGGTTCTACCAGGAGGCTCAAACACTCTTCGAAAGGAACGCACAAATTCACTAAAGTTCTTAGTACAAGGTTTAGCATTCTCCCACAAGGGGTTAGCCCAAGCCAATGCTCTGCCAGTGAGCAGTGATATCGTGAACCCCACTTTACTACGATCATTGGGAAATGCGTGTGCCGTCAATTCCATAAAGATTTCGAGTTGATTGATGAACCCTCTGCAGAGACTAGGGTCACCATCATATCTTAGCGGCAAGGGTGCAGAAGCCGTTAACCCTTTAACAGTACCCCCTAGGGGTCTGGTATCACTTTCCGGTGTCTGATTTGGCGAGACCACCGGGCTAGAGCTAGATTTGTCAGCAGGTACCGTGCGTTCAAGGATCGTTTGAATTGCAACTGCCAACTGATCCAAACGTTGCTCGAGCACATCCATCCTCCAATGGATATTCTGTGCGTTACCTTCACCCTTGCTGTCTGAGGTCATGGCCCTTTCGTACTGTCACGGTTTATTATGACTCTCAGACACAAGTTTTAGGTAAAAAAAATCAATTTTATTGAAATAATAAATGATAACTTAGGATGGCAATAACATACATATATATATATACAGAATATAGCACAGACAGAAGGCAGACTCTACCGGTCCTGTCAATATACCGGACAGGACAGTCTTTAGGCTCTACCGGCCTTGCCAATACCGGGTAAGGCAACCTGCAGATGGAATAGCATAACGGTTTTACCGGCCTTACCAAATTACCGGGCAAGGTAGCCTCAATAGATACACAATGTAGGCTCTACCGGCCCTGCCAATACCGGGTAAGGCAACCTCAGATGGAATGTGGCAAAAGGTTCTACCGGCCTTACCAATACCGGGCAGGGCAGCCCAGAGATAATAGCAGCAGTCAGATGGAACTGGCAAATTAGCAGAATCGTTAAGCAGCAAGGCTTTGGAGCAAACCAGCGTCCGCACGCTGGAAACAACACTGAATAGTATAGCCGTAGGCTTAGCGAGCAAACCAGTGACCGCACACTGGAGTAACAAGCGAGTAGTATAGCCGCAAGGCTTAGGAGCAAACCAGCGTCCGCACGCTGGGACCAACACAGATTTGTATAGCTGATAGGCTTTGGAGCAAACCAGTGACCGCACACTGGTGTAACAAGCGAGTTTGTATAGCCGCAAGGCTTAGGAGCAAACCAGCGTCCGCACGCTGGGACCAACACAGATTTGTATAGCTGAAAGGCTTTGGAGCAAACCAGTGACCGCACACTGGTGTAACAAGTGAGTTTGTATAGCCGCAAGGCTTAGGAGCAAACCAGCGTCCGCACGCTGGGACCAACACAGAATTGTATAGCTGATAGGCTTTGGAGCAAACCAGTGACCGCACACTGGTGTAACAAGCGAGTTTGTATAGCCGCAAGGCTTAGGAGCAAACCAGCGTCCGCACGCTGGGACCAACACAGATTTGTATAACTGATAGGCTTTGGAGCAAACCAGTGACCGCACACTGGTGTAACAAGCGAGTTTGTATAGCCGCAAGGCTTAGGAGCAAACCAGCGTCCGCACGCTGGGACCAACACAGATTTGTATAGCTGATAGGCTTTGGAGCAAACCAGTGACCGCACACTGGTGTAACAAGCGAGTTTGTATAGCCACAAGGCTTGGGAGCAAACCAGCGTCCGCACGCTGGAACCAACACGGAATTGTAGCAATGTCACCAACGCGACCAGGCAGAAGGTCGCCAGGATACTGAAGACAGGTGATGAGATGACAGGAACCAGCAACGATCAGTCAGGTCAGAAAACAGCAGAGAAGTTCAGCAGGAACTGCAACACCAGAGACTAGGCCGGAACCAGGACTGGAAGTACTTCAGCATGCAGGAAACACTGGAACAGTAGAGATCAGGAACTCAGGAACACATGAGATCAGGAACTCAGGAACACTGGAACAGAGGCCCAGCTATCACTAGCATAGTGATAGCAAGAAGGTCAGAAACAACACGAAAGGGCACTCAAAGGGTGCCCAATCCAGGTTTAAATAGTCAATAAGAGGCGGGCTATCTGCAGACAGCCAATAGAAGCCCCCTACTGGTGACAGACAAGTAACTGCAGCAAATCACGGGCACCGTGATAACTAGATAGCGAGAAGAGGAAAACTCCTGTGAGCATGGGCCCAATCAGACTCCCACGTCCAGCCACAGGAAACAAAGCATGGTCCCTTTACTGGGGGAGAGACCTGTAAGCTATATGGACTAAGAGAAAATGATTTAACAGGCAAGACTAATCCTCTTTTCTCTGTCGTCCAATACAGCTTACAGGTACCATGGGGACGTACCAACATTGAGCTCCCATGGGTGGGAAAAGAAGGAAAGGACCAAGCGACGGCTCTCCATGATACCAGAGTTCCCATGGACTATCCAGGACACAGAACAGCCCAAACTAAGTGTCAACGGACACCGAATAACAGTAAACAAGAACAAGAGCCAACAGGGCCCTCAGGGATGACAAACAAGGCATCCGTCTTGCAGACTCAGTATGGTGTACACAGAACTTTAGGCAATGCACTACATCCAACAAGTGCAGATCCCTCTCCTTGTCAGATTTAGGGACAGGACAAAAGGAAGGCACAACAATCTCCTGATTGCTGTGGAACTCAGCGACCACCTTAGAAAAAAATTCATGGGGAGTACAGAGAACAGCCTTATCCTTGTGAAACACCAAGGAAAGCAGTTTGCAGGACAAAGTCAGCAACTCAGAAGACGTACAGGAATCGTAGCAAAAGACTCAAAGGGAGGCCGCTGCAAGATTCCAAAGACAAGATTAAGGTCCCACCAGGGAGGGGGAGCCTTGTAAGCAGGGAAAGCATGAGCGACACCCTGAAAGAGAGCGGAGGTCTGGACTTTCAAGGAACGAAGACTTAGGCACTTGTTCACACCATCCTGCAAAAAGCATAAGATGTATGGGAGGTCAAACTCCTGAGAGGACATATCCCTGTCCATATACCAAGAATAAAAGGTAGACCATACTCTGTGGTATGCCTTAGAAGAGACTGGCTTCATGGCTTGCATGGTGGAGACCACCTCAGGAGAAAAGCCCTTCCTTCTCAAGATGGAGGCTTCAACAGCCATGCCATCAAAGCCAGATTGTCCACATCCTCTCTCCAGAGGTAATCCTGGAGGAGGAGATCCGGGCTGCATGGCAGAGGAAACTGGTCCTGGGCAGCCAGTGCCAGCAATTCTGGAAACCAAAGCTGTCTGGTCCAATAAGGTGTGATCAGAATGACAGACGCATTGTCTATCTGAATCTTCCTCAACACCCTGGGAAGGAGATGAAGAGGAGGAAAAATGTAAGCCAGGTGAAATCGCCATGGAACTGACATAGCATCAACCACGAATGCAAGAGGATCTCTCCAGCGAGAGGGAAAGAACTGTTCCTGAGGGCCATCAGGTCTATCCAAAGAAGACCCCATTTCCACACCAACATGTCGAAAACATCTGGATGGAGTTCCCACTCCCCGGGGTCCACTGTTTGGTGACTGAGAAAATCTGCCAAGATGATTTGTATGCCAGGAATGTGCATGGCGGAGATGGTGTCACGGATTCAAGAACGAGAATTGGGCCAGTACTTAAAGGTAACACAATCTTTATTAAGTAGAAATGACTGAACAATGGAAACAGCACAATTTACAGGCAAGGAGAGGACTTCAGGAAGGATCCAGCTGTTGTAAAGGTACTGACGGGTTCCAGCGGGCAAACAGAGGAAATTGACTCCGGTCCGCACCTGAGGACATTACAGGTTCGCACCTGTACAGACAATGTACCAAAGAGACCAACTGCGCTACAGGAGGATACTACAGGTTCGCACCTGTACAGACAACGTACCAAAGAGACCTACTGCGCTATAGGTCCGCACCTGGAAGCCGCAGAGGTATAGAGATGAAAGGAAGTCTACCAAGCCACCAAGGGCAACCCCTAGGTTATCCACTGGAGCGTTGGTATGCTGGATGCGCAGTGGACAATCCCTGGGCACGACAAGGTGATGGTCAGACAAGCCGGAGCTAACACGGAATGCTTAGTCAGCCAGAGCCGCAGGTTTGCACCAGATTGGATGTCAGACAGGCCAAGGGTCATACACGGAGCGGGTGTCACGGTTTTTGGATGAACATTCAGACCAGAATGGTAAGGTAAAAATGACTTTATTAGAATAAAGTGCATACACGAATATAGGCCCTTAGACCCACAGTACAAACAAATATATATATATAATTGGGTACAACAATAGCAACCAGTATAGGTAATCTGAACGAACTGGAAACAATACTGGCAATGAAGGTTCTGGCTAGAACCAGAGAGACTGAAGGCACACAGTCCAGGAGCTGACAGCAGGACTTCGGTGACAGGTGGTCCAATTATGGAGGACTGGCACAACCCAGACACCTGGGCACAGAACCAACCAGAGCGAGGCAACACTGACCCTGGCACTAGGCCACAGATAACGAGGCAACCGCGTAGTGGGCAGCACTAACCCCAGGTAATGGGTCACCAGGAGACCAAGGCAACTGCTACGGAAGCAAAACCCTAGAACGCTAGGGGTGGATCGAGATAACGGTATATAGATGGAACGCAACCAGTGTCTCCTCAACCTGAGGAATGGTATAATGCAACGCTGGCTCTTGAGCCCAAGGCTTCTGCAGAGAGGAACAGTAATCACCCCTACCTGGACGATCCAGGTACTCACAGGTTTAATAGGTAACGCCCAGAGAATAACTGCAACTCCCAAAGGGAGTGAGCCCAGCCCTTATAGGGAGGTGGACACAGAGAGTGATCAAAGTAACACAGTCAGTGCTAGAACATTGCAACGGTACTTCGATTGTGCACACCGCCGGCGGCGGTTCAGAGAGTAGCTTAAGCACGGATGCTCAGCCTTTGGTCTACAAAGTAACAGCGCCACGCGGAGCACACCGACAATAATATTGCAACGCCCAGCACTTATCCGTGACCTCACTGGGCAACCAAGCAATACAACCGGACACGGTAAAATGAAGAGTAGATAGTCGGCCGGTGCAGCTAGCCACGGAGCTGTACACAACAAGATAAGGTCAGCTACGGAGCAGGTTCTCAGCCAGATACGGTCAGCAACGGAGCGGGTTCTCAGCCAGATACGGTCAGCAACGGAGCGGGTTCTCAGCCAGATACGGTCAGCAACGGAGCGGGTTCTCAGCCAGATACGGTCAGCAACGGAGCGGGTTCTCAGCCAGATACGGTCAGCAACGGAGCGGGTTCTCAGCCAGATATGGTCAGCAACGGAGCGGGTTCTCAGCCAGATACGGTCAGCAACGGAGCGGGTTCTCAGCCAGATACGGTCAGCAACGGAGCGGGTTCTCAGCCAGATACGGTCAGCAACGGAGCGGGTTCTCAGCCAGATACGGTCAGCAACGGAGCGGGTTCTCAGCCAGATACGGTCAGCAACGGAGCGGGTTCTCAGCCAGATACGGTCAGCAACGGAGCGGGTTCTCAGCCAGATACGGTCAGCAACGGAGCGGGTTCTCAGCCAGATACGGTCAGCAACGGAGCAGGTTCTCAGCCAGATACAGTCAGCAACAGAGCGGGTCCGCATCCAGATACGGTCAGCAATGGAGTGGGTTCTCAGCCAAATGCAGTCAGCAATGGAACGGCAGCCCACAGGAACTCAGAAACATCGTCAGGCAGGCCAGGTCATACACGATATGCGATAAGCACAAACACACGTCAGGAACTCGTACACCATGAAAGGACACCATAGGCAGACATAACAGGGTATTTAAAGGCCATCACTGGGCGGTGACAAAGGTGCCTAGCCAATCAGCATGCCGTAATGCAAAATAGAAGTCAAAATGTCCTCGCCCAGAGCACGGGCACCATGATAGTACCCCCCTCTCAACGACCCCCTCCCCGCAGAGGGGGACCAGGCTTAGATGGAAATTTAGCATGGAATCTACGCAACAATACGGGAGCATGGATATCAGAATGTGAGACCCAGGAACATTCCTCCGGCCCGTAGCCCTTCCAATGCACCAAGTACTGGAGCTGACCACGCACTCTGTGTGAATCCAAAATACTTTGAACCTCATACTCATCGTGGTTGTCAATGCGGACAGGAGCAGGGACCACCGGAGCAGTAGTATAGCGATTGCAAATCAGAGGTTTGAGTAGAGATACGTGAAAGACATTATGAATTTGCATGTTTGCGGGAAGTTCCAAAGCATACGAGAGAGGGTTGACCCGCCAGAGGACTCTGAATGGTCCAATGAACCGTGGAGCGAACTTATGACAAGGAGTCTACAAATTTAAGTTTCTGGAGGACAGCCACACACGGTCCTCAACCTGGAAAACAGAAGCCGGCAACCTCCTGTTATTGGCATGTCATTGGTAGCGTTGAAAGGACTCACACAACGAGTTCTGCACTTGTGTCCAAGTGGAGTGGAGTTGTCTTAGATCTAGGGCTGGCATCTGCTGTACCTGAAAGGCATCCGGAAGCAGGGATGGTTGAAACCCATAATTGACAAGGAAGGGTGAGCTTCCGGATGAGGCATTAATAGCACAGTTTCTAGCGATTTCAGCCCAGGGTAACAACTCAGCCCAATTGTCATGATGGTTGGATACAAAGCAACGTATAAACTGTTCGAACACCATTAGTCTGTGGATGGTACGCAGAAGAATACGACAACTGAATGCCCATCTGGCTACAGAATGCCCTCCAAAATCTCGAAATGAATTGACTGCCACGGTCTGAAACGAGCACCTTAGGGACACCATGGAGTCTAAATACTTCTTTGGCGAAGACTACCACCAGCTCTTCTGCGGAGGGCAGACCTGGTAGAGGCACGAAATGTGCCATTTTACAAAATCTCTCTACCACCATCAAGATATATGTATATCCGTTCGAAGCAGGTAGTTCTCCCAAGAAATCAATGGACACATGCGACCAATGTCAGTCGCCATTGGGTACAGGCTGTAGGAGGCCCATAGGTAGGTACCTAGGAGACTTTGAGCAGGCACAAACCGTACAAGCAGCAGTAAAGTTAGCGCAATCCTTCCTGAGAGTGGGCCACCAAAAAATACGTGACAAGAATCAGAACAATTGATCTCTGCCCACATGCCCTGCTGCTCAAGAAGTATGGTAGGTTTCCATTAGTCTGGTCCGAAAGGGTTCAGCCACAAGACATTTGCCCATGGGGTTTTCAGGAGGAGAATCAATCTGAGTTGCCAGGATCTCTTGGCCCAGAGGGGAGGGGCTAGTTCCAAAAAAATTTCTAGCTGATTAAGAAAACCCCTGCATAGGGTAGGTTCTCCATCATATCTCAACGGTAAGGGTTCCGTAGCAGATAGACCTTTAAATTGCTGGTTAGCATTCAGGACTTGAACTGTTGGTGCCGGACCTGGGGAGGCCACCAAGGATAGAGCAGGTTTGTCCAAGTGCGCGGTTCGCTCTAGAATGGTTTGCACCGCCACTGACAATTGATCTAAATGTTGTTCGTACATATCCATTCTCCAATGGATATTCACGGAGCTTCCTTCACCAGAACCGTCTGAGGTCATTGGCCCTTTCATACTGTCATGGTTTTTGGATGAACACTCAGACCAGAACGGTAAGGTAAAAATGACTTTATTAGAATAAAGTGCATACACGAATATAGGCCCTTAGACCCACAGTACAAACAAATTATATATATATATATATATATATATATATATATATATATATATATATATATATAATTGGGTACAACATAGCAACCAGTATAGGTAATCTGGATGAACTGGAAACAATACTGGCAATGAAGGTTCTGGCTAGAACCAGAGAGACTGAAAGCACACAGTCCAAGAGCTGACAGCAGGACTTTGTGACAGGTGGTCCAATTATGGAGGACTGGCACAACCCAGACGCCTGGGCACAGAACCAACTGGAGCGAGGCAACACTGACCCTGGCCCCAGATAACGAGGCAACCTCGTAGTGAGCAGCACTGACCCTAAGCAAAGGGTCACCAGGAGACCAAGACAACTGCTACGGAGGCAAAACCCTAGAACGCTAGGGGTGGATCGAGATAACGGTATATAGATGGAACGCAACCAGTGTCCCCTCAACCTGAGGAATGGTATAATGCAACGCTGGCTCTTGAGCCCAAGGCTTCTGCAGAGAGGAACAGTAATCACCCCTACCTGGACGATCCAGGTACTCACAGATTTAATAGATAACGCCCAGAGAATAACTGCAACTCCCAAAGGGAGTGAGCCCAGCACTGATAGGGAGGTGGATACAGAGAGTGATCAGAGTAACACAGTCAGTGCTAGAACACTGTACCTGTACTTCGCGGTTCAGAGAGCAGCTTAAGCACGGATGCTCAGCCTTTGGTCGACAAAGTAATAGCACCACGCGGCACACACCAACAATAATAGCCCTTATCCGTGACCTCACAGGGCAACCAAGCAGTACAACCGGACACGGTAAAATGAGGTGTAGATACTCGGCCGGTGCAGCTAGCCACGGAGCGGTACACAACCGAATACGGTCAGCTACGGAGCAGGTTCTCAGCCAGATATGGTCAGCAATGGAGCGGGTTCTCAGCCAGATACAGTCAGCAACGGAGCGGGTTCTCATACAGATATGGTCGGTAACGGAGCGGGTTCTCAGCCAGATACAGTCAGCAACAGAGGGGGTCCTCATCCAGATATGGTCAGCAACGGAGCGGGCTCTCAGCCAAATGCAGTCAGCAATGGAATGGCAGCACACAAGAACTCAGGAATGCCGTCAGGCAGGCCAGGTCATACACGATAAGCGATAAGCACAAATACACGTCAGGAACTCGGGCACCATAGGAAGACATGACAGGGTATTTAAAGGCCTTCACTGGGCGGCGACAAAGGTGTCTAGCCAATCAGCATGCAGTAACGCAAAATAGAAGTCAAAATGTCACCGCCCATAGCCCAGAGCACGGGCACCGTGATAGTGGGTAGTCAGACAGAGCCACAGGTCAACACCAGAATGGATAGTCAGACAAGCCAAAGGTCATACACAGAATGGTTAGTCAGCCAGAGCCGCAGGTTTGCACCAGAATGGATGTCAGACAGGCCAAGGGTCATACACAGAGCGGGTAGTCAGACAGAGCCACAGGTCAACAGCAGAACGGATATTCAGACGAACTGGATCAAACACAGAGCAAAAGAAGCACAACTGCGCTGGAACACCACGAACGGGCAGCTGAAATGGTGTCCAGGCCGTTGATAAACAATTTGCTCCACCCCAAGAGGTTAAAGGGTAAGGAGAGCTTACAGATGGAAGGAACAGGCACCTCTGCCCAGGCTAAAATAGCCTTCTTTACCTCTAACCAAGCAGCTGTGCTCCTGGTGCCTCCTTGCTTGTTGATGTAGGCAACGGCCGATGTGTTTTCTGACTGGAATCGAACTGGACATCCCCCTCAGATGGGATGACCGATACCCCAGAGTGTAAAGAATCACCCTGAGCTCCAAGCTGTTGATAGGAAGGAGAGTTTCCTCCATCGACCAACGACCCTGAACATCCAGGTGACCCAGGACGGCTCCCCAGTCGAACAGGCTAGCATCTGTTGTTACTATGGTCCAGTACAGAATCACAAAGGGTCTCCTTTTCCTCTGGTTGGAGCAGTCCAACCGTCAGTTTAGATCTAGCTTCCCCTCAGTTGCAAGAGAGACAGGATGATCCAGGAGGGCCGGATCCCCCCATCAAACCAGATTATGAACCTCTGAAGCCCCCTGGTGTGAGCCATAGAGTATGGCACCGTCTCCATGGTAGATGTCATCTTGCCCACCACCTTGCCAGAGCAGAAGTCCGCTAAAGAGCGCAAGATCCCTTGGACGTGATCTGCTGGACAGAGTCCTCGGTCAGAAAAACCATGCCCTGATGAGTGTCGAACTGGACACCAAGGAAAACCAGGCCCTAAGAAGAGACTGGAGCAGACTTGTCCATATTCAGGATCCATCCGTGTTGGAGAAGGATCCGCGCACAGTCTTGGACTTGACGGTCCAGGAGATCCTTGGAGGGAGCTTTCAAGAGAAGGTCGTCCAGGTAAGGAGTTACTTGAATGACCTTGGTGTGTAGGAAGGCATCAATACCCCCAAGACCCGGGCAAACGCCTGAGGAGCTGTGGTGAGCCCAAAGGGTAGGGCGGTGAACTGGAAGTGCCCCAAGGCTCAAGCGAACCTGAGGTACTTCTGACTGTCCGGATGAATTGGAATGTGCAGGTATGCATCCTGCAGATCCAAACATGCCAAAAATTCACATCACTGCAATGACAGAGCTTATGAATTGAGATCCTTGAGATCCAGGATAAGACGGCAGCCGCGATCCTTCTTGGGGACTACAGAGGTTGAAATAAAAAACCGAAACCTCTCTCTCTGGCTGAGGTACTGGAGCGAGGACTCCCTTGTCCGAGACAGCTTGGACCACCCCATTGAAAAGACAGAGCTTTTCCTGTCCCTGAGGGGAGCAAGAAGGGAAGAATCTGAAGGTAGGTAGGGATATGAAGGGAATCATGTAACCACCTGTAATACCTACTGGTCCACATCAGAGCCTGTCCAAGTACTCAAAAAAATAATGCAGGCGACCAACCACAGGTGTATGCGGACCAGGGTTCGGCGAGTCATACCGAAGGTGGAGGTGTGTTTGGACCTTCACTGTTGCCTGGACTTGGGGGTGGAACGTGGATTCCTGGCCTGAGGCGGCACTTGGTTCGGCCTTTGAATGCTGCTTTGGCGAAAATGAAAGGAAAGCTGTTTCCTCTCCTGAGGATTGCATTTAGGAACCTGAGGCAACAGAGTGCTCTTTTCCCCAGCGGCTTCACTTATAATGTTCTTCAGTTTCTTAGAGATTAGGTCAGCAGACCAAATCTTAAGCCATAAAGTACGTCTGGCCGCCAGAGAAGGTGGAGATCTTAGCAAAGGGATACAGCTTAGAGAATCTCTTGGAAAGAGTGGGACTCTTGTCAGGAGTCTTCCAATCACCCAGGATAATTTGATCCAGAGTGGGATTAGGTGGAAAAACAGTACAGGACACTGTGAGTCTTGAAAAGACATCAGAAGGAGACCGAGACTCTACAGGGTTAACAGAAATGTTAAGGGTAGACAAAACCGCCTTAATGAGACCCTCAGCAGAGGGTTCTGGGTCAGCTACAAAGGGGTCGCCATGAAACTGGGAAGAAGCCCCTTCAGAACACACACCATCCTTAGACTCCTCCAATGACTCCAGGACTGGAGGACCCCTGAAGAGAAAGAGGAAACTGTGCCATCAAGGACTTTAAGTATTTGACCCAATGTGGCTCTTGTTCATGGCCGGAGGGCCCTGGCAGAGAAGCAGGGATCCCAGTTCATGAGGGGCATAAGTGACCTGAGTACTCTCTGGGAAGCCCCAGATGGCATGAGGAACAATAAGCAAGGGGGGGGGGGTCAGAGACGCCCCTGCATCCTTAGTCCTAGCCCCATGTCCCTTAGAATCCGACATCCTAACAGGAAAATAATGTCTACAGAATAGGGAACCAAAACACTGTCACCCATGATCAAGGATTTCACCCCAGAAAGCCTAAAAAGTACTCATCTGGCAGGAGAAGGGTTAAACTGAGGAGGAGAGTAAAGGAATCCAAGCCCTGCCTATGATACTCGTGTAAAGAGTGAAAGAAAATGGCGACTGAAATCACAGCCAATCAGCAAACAGCCCCGCTAAAATGGGCATCTATGGGAAATGTAGTTTCCCTTTAAAAAGGCATCAAACGCAGCACCCGAACCCCCCAGGGACCCCCAAGACATTTAGGATGTGAACTAGAATGTAGGGCAAGGCGAGACAAGAAGAATGAGCCGTCTCTCAACAGTTGCAGAGATATGTCCCAAAGCAGTCCGTCTCATAGAAGTCAATGGAGCACTGCGGCTATGCAGTAAAGCGCGCCTTAAAGGTGCAGGATTCAAATAAAACATATAAAATAAAGTGTCAGAAAAGTGCCAGAACACATAAAGAGCACCTAATAAAGCAAAGAAAACGCATTCACTCAAAAGGAAATGAGAAAAAGATCCCCCAACTCAGGATATTATGGCAATGAAGGGGTTAAAAAAGTAACAAACAGCCCAAAATGCTCCAAGGACCCCAGTAACAGACATATAAAGTACCCAACATGAGTGCAGAAGGACGCTGTGCAGAGGGAAGCAGTGGGACAAGTGGACCATGGCACTTAAAGGGTTGCTCACCTCTTTTGCAGGTCTTCTTACTTCAGATTACCATTGTAATGGAATAAGCCTCAGAAAGACTGCTTCTGGAGAGAGAGACATGGGTTGCACCCTCTCCCATGGCTGCAAGGGTCAACAGACAGCACCTGTTAACTGGGCAATCCTCTGGGGAAGCCAGTAATGGTAACCTGCCTAATGGGGGAATTTTGACATCCCATATCTTAGGAAAAATAATAAAATAACTAAAAACTAAGCAGAACTGTTTTCAGCCTTTCTACTAGGTGATGGAACAAATCTTATCTGGGAGAGGGGAGTTGCTAGGTAGCCTGTATGAAGGAGGGAGAGGCTCCCCCCTGCACTTCTTGAAAAATTGTTCCAGCCTACTGGGTGGAGCTGTCGCCTCCCCATGGTACCTGTAAGCTATATTGGACGGCAGAGGAAGTTATTTATAGTCTGACTAAACTGAAATAGAGAGTTTAGTCACAACATTTCTCAGAAAATGGCAGTAGGGGGAGAGAGATGATTATAAAAACAAAACATAATTACTGAATCCAAGGAAGTGCTTCCCATCTTAAAGGGATAGTAATACTTCAAAATTACTATCCCTTATATTGAAGCCCTTGTAAAAATGAATTAAATGCCACCAGCGGCATCTCTCAAACCTTTATGGTTTGCGAGATAGCCGCTTTTAAACTTCTCTCCCTCCTGCCTCTCCGCTGACGTCAGCGTTCTTGCTGCAGAAAGGAAATCCCTTCTTTGAATCAAGAGGAGGCTCTTCAGCAGAACCAGATCTCGTTATAGAAGAAACGATCCTTCACTAAAACGGTCTTCTACGTGTGCTTGGCAAGCAAGCAGACGTAGAAGATCGTTTTAGTGAAGGATCTGGTCTTCCAGAACGAGATTTCGGTTGTGCTAAAGAGCCTCCGCCGGTCCTGGGACCGGATTTCCCTGCTGCCGCAAAAATGACGTAGTCAGCGGAGAGGCAGGGGGGAGTGAAGTTTAAAAGTGGCTATCTCGCAATCCATAAAGGTTTGAGAGATGCCGCTGGTGGCATTTTATTCAGTTTTTCAAGGGCTTCAATATAAGGGATAGTAATTTTGAAGTATTACTAACCCTTTAACCTCCTATTTAATGTGACTCGTATGTCATCTTCTGCTAAAATTTCACCTAATTGACTTCTAAATGTATATACTGCTTTTGCCACCACATCATCTCTAGATGCATGCAGTCACCTTGTACATAATATAATCAATGCGAATTCCTTGAGGAAAATTTCTCAGCTCTTCTGATTCTGTATATGGGTTGGTTGGGAGCAGAGTACAGCCACCAGGAGGCCCCTGAAAGAACAATACAATTACATAAACATTTGGAAGGGTAATGCACAAGCATACAATGACAGCAAAATAGTATAGTATATTAAAAATGTAATTTATTAACACATCAAGAAATTCCGCATTTGAAACAGGCAGTGTTCTCTCTCCAGAAAAACAGCATGCAAGACATTTGCTATTGGCCTCTCATGTACTGGATCAATTAAGCCTCAGTGGAAAGGGCAATTTTAAACAAGAAGCCTCACAGATAATCATTGCGGAATCAGGCTGTGTTGATTAGAAGTCAAAGGTGCTGAACCAGCCTGAAGAGAAGTCGAAACCCTCATAAAAAGAATGCAGCCTGAGCACGGAGAGTCCAAAAGGCTTAAGAAACGTGCATGTTTCTGCTAATTAAAGGTGTATTCATGATTTAGTATCCATACTTTGTGTCATAGTCACTTAATCGGGGATATGCACAAGGTGTCTCTGGTGGGTTCAATAAGCGAAAGCAGGAAGAGTTCATCTTTAAAGTGGAACACCTTAAAGCGGAACTACCACCTATTTTAAACTTTATGGCAAATAATTACCCATCCGGCGACTAGCTGTTCAGTAGTGCTAGTAGCCAGAATAATTACCTGGTTAACCCTTTGAGTGCCAGAGGGGTACGCAACGCATTGCTTTGCAATGTGTTGCGTATCCCTCTGGCACTCAATGGGTTAATGAGAATGATACCCGGCTTCATGGCTGACAGGCAGTAGAGAGCACAGACATCTTTCCATAATGACGTATGCGCGCCTGCGCTGTCAGTCCCAGCCAGCTTTAGGAGGCATTGCAGGGAGCTGTTCGGCTCCAAAAGGGACTGACAGCGCAGGCGTCACTATGGAAAGATGTCTGCACTCTTAACTGCCAGTCAGCCCCGGAGCAGGGTATCAGTCTCATTACAAAAGTTATAAAAAAAGCATATACCAGTCTTATATGCAGATCTGGGGTTGCATGAGGTCTTAAACAATGGGTTTAAATTTGCTGCACGCAGGGCCCCAACCATAGCCAACTAGGTTTCACCTAGTCTGTTTGTTTCTGCTGCCACTAAAATGTGTTGGATAGATACAAAGGGCACTTACAAATGTGGTGGCTCTAGGTGTGGTTGCTGCAAGTTAGGTGCCCAAAACCTTGTGCTCCTTGGTAACTGGTAAATCTTACCAAATGAAAAGCTACACAAATTGTGTCACTAAAGGTGTAATTTATCTCATTACATTTTCTAGTTGTGAAATACAATATGTTGGAAAGACTATGAGAACCATGAGAGAACAAATGAACGAACACCTTAGTGACATAAGAAGTGTGGAATTTCGTTCAGTGGTTTCTTCTCACTTTAAGACGGGTAAATGTATTAATTCTGGTTTTAAGTTACAGGGCATCGAACGAGTAACATTGGGACCACACAGGGGATGTCTTGATGACAAATTACCCAGAAGAGAAGTATTCTGGATTTTTGAATTGGGGACAAGACATCCCAGTGGCCTTAATAGGGAGTACGATGTAACCTTAATATTCTTCGGGAATGGATCTTCATGGGACATCAACAAATTGGGAGTAGGGCTGGTTACTGACCAAATAATTACTGGATAATTAGTTGTCTTGATTTTATGCGAATAACCCGGCTTCCTTTATGGTGGTGTCCATATGTATTTACATCTTGACAGTTTTGTGATATATTGGAAGATTTCTTTTTTTTTTTTTTTTTTTGCTATGATGTAAATTATATTGACACTGGTGATATGAACTAGTTGGTCAACATAGGTATTTTGTTTATACATACACTTGTTCCCTTATATTCAAAATAGATTGAATGTAAATCATGTAGTGCTGTGTGTTATATGACACACGTCCGTGGAGGTTCCAAGACTAAAAGAATTTTGGGAGATCTTGGAGGTTAGCTGTACGGGTGTGTGCATCATATGCACTAGTGATATGATTTCACTTTTAGCATTCTCTCAACTTTTTAATATTTGATTATGTCTGGAAGCATTTTCCCCATCATTGCCTATTGGGGTCTGCTGTGTGACTTATCACTTTCACTGTGTTTCCAATATATCTCGTTTCACGCTTTTCATAATTAAAAAAAATAAATAAATAAAAATAATAATTCATATTTTTTTAGGATCAATATTAACATTTAATGGTGTCAGTTTGGACTTTGATCTCACCTTGATATAGATTTAACAAAAGGTTGGGGATGCTGTATGTCGGATTGGATCGCTTTGTCTGTGGATGGGAATAGTGGTTCCCCGAAGGGTTGCTGTATTCATCTATGTTGCTCCCTTTAGATATTCCTTTTTGCCCCCTTGAAATTTGGGTGAATGGTGCAGTTGCAGGGCACCACACATTCCAGGGTAGGAAGGGGTTTAATATAATTATGGTGTTAAGATTCATAAGTTTATAACCTCGGTACCTCTGTATATATATAGGATAAGCATGGAAAACCTCCCTATGGAAGGGGTTAACTCTCCAGCATTTAGTAATGGAAGTTAGCTTAATGAGCAAACCAATCTGATTTGTGTTTCAGACAATCATGTATGATGATTGGTTGAGATTTATTCAAAAGTCCAAACGGATACAATGAGAAACTCAGGTCATGAGTAAGTGCGCTATGCGCGAAATGCGTTGTTCTGTGAGGGACCGTGATCACACATCTACTGGTTCAAGTTGTACCCCTCACAAGTCTCTTCCTCCATTATCTCGATTTTTCAGGATGTTTTTAAGGTATCTACACTAACTTGTTTCAAGAATAAA
The DNA here is from genome assembly GCA_037306005.1 of Rhinophrynus dorsalis. Classification (NCBI taxonomy): domain Eukaryota; kingdom Metazoa; phylum Chordata; class Amphibia; order Anura; family Rhinophrynidae; genus Rhinophrynus; species Rhinophrynus dorsalis. The sequence goes on along the minus strand of CM074719.1, from coordinate 246,340,617 downwards.
AACTGATTGTTTTATCAACATTGCAGTCTACGCGAGCGATTCTCTATTTTTATTTATTTTATTTTATCATTCTCATTAACCAGGTAATTATTATGGCGACTAGCACTACTGAGAAGCTAGTCGCCAGATGGATCAATATTTGCCATAAAGTTTAAAATAGGTGGTAGTTCCGCTTTAAAACAACTTAGCCAATTTTAAAACATCTTGAAAATAAAGGTTATGTTAGATGTGTGTTATTTATTAAAATATTTTTCAAGCTATTGCTATTTTACCTTTATCATGCAGTCCCCTGCTGGCACAAGTGACATCCCCTAGCTCACCTAATTTGCCCCCCCCGTATGGTCTTCTCCCTCCCATCTCCATTCCAAGAGCCACTTTAACACTTTCTATTCCTTGTATGTGTACAATGCATTTCACATGTCTTTGCTACTGAAAGGGATAAAAGCATTCAGCATTTAATCCAGGAGGAGGAGTTCCCCAAGCCTCCTCTCTACAAAGATTCAAAACGCACCCTTAACCTTTTAAATACCTGAGTATGTAACACATTTCTCCTCCAGAGGGCAAGGCACTTAAAAAAAACAGGGCCTATGAGGAGGAGACGTCCTGCTCTTCCGCCAGCTCAACCCCACGCCTATCAAGATTCCCATAAAGCAAAAGTGGCACATACAATTTATCAAAGCAGAAACAAAATAACCAATTGCAAGAACAAAGACCCCAAGAGGACCCTTCTGCCAGGGGCAGTAAACACAGTTAGGTTTTTCCCTCTGGGCAGAAGTCCTGTATTTCATATGGACCAAGAGAAAAGGATTTAACCTCTTAAGGACCGGTGATAGTTCTGGCATGTCACCGGTATCCATGCCTTAAGCCCTTAAGGACCAGGAAAATCCGAGGTGGCTTTCACTTAAGGACCGGAGCAATTTTGACTTTTGCTTACATTTTCCTGTCAGGATTTGTATACTATTCGTTCATTACAAAAAATATATTCGTTTTCTTCTCCTGAATATGAGAGTACCCCATATGCCTACTATTTCAATCCTTTTCTCACATTTACAAGGTGAATATTACAAGATGGACACCATTATTTCCAACCTGCAATTTTTCAACATTTGGCATGCGAGTATCATAGCTTAGATGACAGTGCCAGACCCCAAAAATGTCCCACAAAGGTATATGTTTCTGAAAAGTAGACAACGTAGGGTAAATAATCAGTAGAATGTGGGAGTTTTTTTATTCAGCTATTTTTCCAGAAATATATTCCAAATTTGTGGTAATATTTAGTTTTTTTGCAGTTTTCACACTTACATTTCAGTATTGCTGTTGATATCAAGCATGGGAAACTTGGATATTTAAAAAAAATGCATTGATTAGTGTATGACAATAACACATATGCATAGCTTTCTCATGGTTTGGGGGAGCTACGGGGCCCAAATTGGAATATGCTCATTTCCAGTTTCACACTTTGAATTTTCACAGTTGCGTCACTGGTGCCATGTCTCATTTGGGGCTGTGTAACAGTGTTCCACTTTAAAATTTCCCCAAAAGTGTACATTTTTTAAAAGTAGACACCCCAGGCTTTCATTTTAGGTGTGTTTTCCAGGCTTTCATTTTAGGTGTGTTTTCAAATTTTTTACACAGCCATTTTACCACCAATCCCTCGTGAAACTTGACATAGGTAAAAAATTCAGCGTTTTTCACACAGATTTCAATGTTGATGTGAATTTCAAGCACCTGATATGTGAACATTTTTAAAAATGCATTGTTTAGTGTTCAGCTTTTTCTTCTGAGTACGGCAATACCCCATATGCATAGCTTTCTCATGGATTGGGGGAGCTACGGGGCCCAAATTGTAACATGAGCGTTTCCAGTTTCACACTTTGAATTTTCACAGCTTGTGCCACTGGTGCCATTTCTCAATTGTGGCTGTGTAACAGTGCCCCACTTTAAGATTTCCCCCCAAAACTGTATAATTTAGGAGAGTAGACACCCCAGGCTTTCATTTTAGGTGTGTGTTAAAATTTTTTACACAGCCATTTTACCACCAATCCCTTGTAAAACTTGACATAAGTTAAAAAAATTCAGCGGTTTTCACACTTTGACTTCAATGTTGATGTGAATTTCAAGCACAAGATAGGTGAAGATTTTATAAACTGCATTGATTAGTGATTGGCTCCTTCTTCTGAGTATGGCAATGCCCCATATGCATAGGTTTCTCAAGGTTTGTGAGAGCTACAAGACCCAATTTTGAACAAATATTGAATTTTCACGTATTGCTTAACTGGTGCAATGTCTCAATTGTGGCTGTGTAACAGTGCTCCACTTTAAGATTTCCCCCCAAAAGTGTATATTTTTGGAAAGCCACCCCCGGCTTTCATTTTAGGTGTGTTTTCAAATTTATTATGCAGCCATTTTACCACCAATCCTGTGAAAACCTTGACGTAAGTAAAAAATTCAGTGTTTTTCACACTTCGATTTCAATGTTGATGTGAATTTCAAGCACAGGATAGGTGAAGACTTTATAAACTGCATTGATTAGTGTTTGGCTACTTCTTCTGAGTACGGCAATGCCCCATATGCATAGGTTGGTCAGGGTTTGGAGGAGCTACTAGGCCCAGATGGAACATGTGCGTTTCCATTATCAGACATGGAAAAAACTTAGGGTGCTTTTATATTTTGATAGTGTTAGATCTAAGGAGGGATGTGTTTTTGAAAAATAAAAAAAACAGGATATTTCATGGGGGAAAAGCGGCCAAATAATAAAAATAGGATTTTAGTCTTACCTGTTAAATCCTTTTCACTTAGTCCATACAGGTTACTGGTACAGTGGGAGGCGATCCGCCCCTTTAAGTAGGCAGGAACATTTCTCCAAATGTATGCAGGGGGTGGAGCCTCCCCTCCCTCTTAAGCTGCCCTCAGCCAGAACAAGCCAGAATGATTTGAGACACAGATACTGACCAGAGATAAGAAGGAAAAGGAAGACTCCTGTGAGCATGCCCCAACGGTCTCCCACTGAATGCCACAGGAGAGCCAAGCATGGTCCCTTGACAGGGTGGGAGACCAGTAAACTGTATGGACTAAGTGAAAAGGATTTAACAGGTAAGACTAAAATCCTATTTTCACTGTCGTCCAATACAGGTTACTGGTACAGTGGGATGTACAAACATTGAGCTTTCCCAGAGGCGGGAAGAAGGCAAGGACCAAGCGCAGGGCCCCAAAGTCACTAGAACTCCTATGAACCAATTAATCATAGAGCCCAACAACAGAAGTGTCAACGGACACCAACCAGGGGTAAAAACGAACCCCCTAAACGATCACAGCACACTGAACTAGAGCCAACGGGGCTCAACAGTAAGGAAGCAATGAGGATCACAGAAGAAGAAAATCCTATACAGGCAATACTGCTTCCAGGACCTTTCTCCCAAAACTGGCATCAGCCGAGGCCAGTACATCCACACGATAGTGCTTCGAGAATGTGTGTACAGAGGACCAAATGGCCGCCCGGCATAGTTGATCAGCAGACGCTTGATTTTTATAGGCCCAAGAGGCCCCAATTGATCTGGTGGAATGAGCAGTAACCCTGAATGGAACGTGCTTATTCCGCAACTTGTAGGCTTCACAAATGGTAGATTTTATCCAAGATGCAATAGTCACCTTGGATGCCGGTCTCCCTGCCCTAGGCCCTTCAGGAATGACAAACAGAGCGTCAGATTTCCTGATAGACTCAGTGCGATGCACATAAAACTTGAGACAACGCACTACATCAACAAATGAAGATCCCTCGCCTTGTCATAGGAAGGGTTAGGGCAGAAAGAGGGTACCACAACCTCCTGATTGATGTGAAACTCAGAGACAACCTTGGGCAAGAACTCCTTGGAAGTACGGATTACAGTCTTATCCTTGTGAAATACCAGGTAAGGAGGTTTACAAGACAGAGCTTGTAACTCTGCTACCCGGCGAACTGAAACAATAGCCAAGAGAAAGGCCATTTTCCATGTCAAGAGACGTAAAGGAATAGAAGCCAAGGATTCAAACGGGGGTCTCTGAAGAACCCCCAGCACCAAATTGAGGTCCCACTGGGGAGCTGGACTCTTGAATGCAGGCCGAACATGAGCCACACCTTGGAAGAAAACTTTAACATCAGGAAGAATAGCAATGCGTTCCTGGACAAATACAGACAGAGCAGAAGTCTGAACTTTGAGAGAACTCAGGCTGAGTCCCTTTTCAACCCTATCCTGCAAGAAGGCCAGGACCGTGGGAAGATGGAAATCAAGTGACAGATCCTTATCAGCACACCATGCAACAAAAGTTGACCATATGCGATGATAGATCTTGGAAGACACAGGCTTGCGAGCCCTAAGCATCGTAGACACCACAGAAGAGGAAAACCCTTTCTTCCTCAAAACTGAGGATTCAACCTCCAAGCCATCAAATGGAGATGCTGAACATCCTCCTTCCACAGATATCCTTGAAGAAGCAGATCTGGATGGGCAGGAAGCGGGAAGGGATCCGCCACTGACATGGCCAGCAGGTCCGGATACCAGGACTGACGAGGCCAATTCGGGGTGATTAGGATGACAGGACAACGCTCCATCTTCAGCTTCTGGATGACTCTGATCAACAGAGGGAGAAGAGGGAAGATGTACGCTAGGGGGAACTCCCAAGGGACTGACAAAGCGTCCACTGCTAGAGCAAGAGGGTCCCTCCACCGACAGCAAAACACTGGCACCTTCCTGTTGTGTCTGGTAGCCATCAGATCCACCACAGGTACCCCCCACATCTGGGTTAGAAGGTGAAACACCTCTGAATGAAGTGCCCACTCTCCGCTGTCGACTGTGTGACGACTGAGAAAGTCTGCCATGACGTTGTCTATGCCTGGAATGTGTACTGCTGAAATGATGGGAATATGAGCTTCTGCCCAAGATAAGATGGCTTTGACCTCTAACCAAGCGTTGAGACTTCTTGTGCCGCCTTGTCTGTTGATGTAGGCCACTGCGGTGGCTTTGTCGGACTCCACTCTGACTGGACAACCCTCCAGCTGAGATTCCCAGTGTCTCAGGGCTAGAAATATGGCACGAAGTTCCAGAACATTGATGGAGAGGAGAGATTCTTCCAGTCCCCATTTCCCCTGAGTACTGAAAAGACCCAACACTGCCCCCCAACCCCGGAGGCTGGCATCCGTCGTGACTGTGGTCCAATAGGGAATCTGAAAGAACCTCCCTTTCAGGAGATGAGACAGGTCCAACCACCATTCCAAGCTCAGCTCGACATGAGGAGGCAGAGAGACTGACAGATGTTGATGATCTGGATGATTCCTGCACGTCTGAATCACAAACCTCTGAAGCTCCCTGGTGTGTGCCATGGCAAATGGCACTGCCTCTATTGTGGAAATGAATTTCCCCACCAGAGAAGTCAACTTCGGCACTGGAACCCTTTCGAGATCCAGGATCTTGGATACCCGGAGAGCAATCTGATGAGCCACTTCTTCCGGCAAAAACACCATGCACTGCTGAGTGTCGAAAAGGAGACCCAAGAAAAGGATCTGTTGAGATGGAATCAAGTCTGACTTGTCCAGATTCACGATCTACCCGTGGCGATTGAGTGTCTGGATGCACAACTGAACCTGCTGGTGAAGGATCTCCGCAGATGAAGCTTTCAGGAGCAGATCGTCCATGTAGGGAGTCACTCTGACACCATCTCGATGAAGCACAGCTATCAAAGCTCCCAATACTCTCTGAAAAACCTGAGGAGCTGAAGTCAGTCCAAAGGGAAGAGCTGAAAACTGAAAGTGGCCTCTGTGACAGGCAAACCTGAGATACCGTCTGCTCTCTGGATGAATAGGGATGTGTAGATATGTATCCTGAAGGTCCAGGGAGGCAAGGAACTCCCCTGGAGACATTGCGGCTATCACAGTACGCAGTGATTCTTGACGATAGTGGGAACTCACACCAAAGGAATTGAGATCCTTGAGGTCCAAAATAGGGCGGGCACCTCCGTCCTTTTTGGCCACAACGAACAGGTTGGAATAAAATCCTGAACCTGTGTCCTCTGAAGGAACCAATTCCAGGACCTCTTTGTCCAAAAGATCCTGAATAGCATCGTCGAACAGACGTCTTTTTGTAGGCTCCTGAGGAGGACGAGTAAAATGGAACCGAAAAGGACGAAGGGAAGAGAAAGGGATCCTGTATCCCTCTGATACCACCTGAATAACCCAAGGGTCCGCCACTGACTCCTCCCAAATCCGGCGAAAGATGTGGAGACGTCCACCTACAGCCGGATGCGGACCCGGGTTCAGTGAGTCATGCCGAAGCAGTCTTGGACGTCTTGGCCTTGGGGGCAACTTTGGGCTTCCAGGACTGTTTGGGCTTGGAGGAGGAGCGCGCGGAGGACGGACCCGCCTGGGACGTAGAGCGTGTCTCAGTTTGGAAGGAACGAAAGGACCGATTGCGTTTGGCAGGAAATTTCTTTTTGAAGACTGATGGTAGAAGAGTACTTTTACCGCCAGTAGCCTCACTAATCATCTCCTTAAGTTCAGATCCAAACAGTGAAGTCCCTTGGAAGGGTAAAGAAAGCAAGGCTTTCTTAGAAGCTGTGTCAGCTGACCAAATTTTCAGCCAAAGAGCACGTCTAGCCACCACAGAGGAAGTGGAGGCCCTCGCTATCATGCGCACAGCATCAAAAGCAGCATCAGAAACATAATTTTGAGCTTCGGATATATTAGCAAGAAGCTGTAACTGCTCAGACACTGGCGCATCCTGGCGAACCGCCTCAGTAAGCTGTTCAGTCCAGACCGCAATGGCCCGGTTAACCCACGCCACTGCAAAGGTTGGACGCATGGCAGTGCCAATAGAGGCAAAAATAGACTTAAGACAAGTTTCTAACTTTTTATCCGTCCAATCTTGTAGGGCAGAAGCATCAGAGACAGCCAAGGCAGTAGATTTAGACAACCTAGAAACTGGAGAATCCACTTTAGGAGGATGAACCCATTTAGCCAGTTCAGTCTCAGGAAAAGGGTAAAGTTTAGCAAACTTTTTGGATACAGAAGAGGATTTATCAGGATTTCTCCACGCATCAGAGACTAAACGTGCAAGAGTAGGATTAGTAGGAAAACATATAACAGCCTTAGAAGGTTTCTGAAAAATATCCGTTGGATCATGAGTAGATTCCTGACTCAAGGGAAGGTTCAGGGTGGTTAGCACAGCCCTGATCAAACCCTCGCAGAGAGTTCAGGGTCACCAATAGACCTGGTAGACTCAATAACAGTGCCTTCCTCAACATCAGAATCCTGTAATAGTTCTTCCTCAGAAGAATCAGACATATCAGGAGCACCCTGTGGCTTGGGCAGGGTGGTCCTGACAGTGGAGGGGGTCTGCCAAACCTGAAGAGCCCCCTGAACCTGAGAGGGAAAGTGCTGAAGAGTGGATCTGAGCTCCCTAGTGGGAGCCTTGAACTCTTTCACCCATGTTGGCTCAATGGCGTGACTGGAAAGCCCTGGGTTGCTGTCATGGCCTTCCGCACATTTTGGGCATAAATGACCAGAAAATTCTCTAGGCAGCCCAGAGTGACAAGAGGAGCAAAACGCAATGGGGGAAACTGACACCCCAGCCTCCTTAGTCTTGGGTCTAGCCCCTGACTCCAGTGGAGTAGACATGCTCACAGAGTCAGATATACTCCACTGACAAGAATCACCCAATTGAAGTGTGAAAGATTAAATATTCACCCCAGAAATGCTTAAAATTAAACTTATCTGGCAAGCGAAGGGTTAATCTGCGGAGGAGAGAGAGAGAAGGCTCGGTCCCTGCGTAGTATACTCGCTGAGAAGAACTCACAAAATGGCTGCCGCGACGGGAGCCAATCAGAAAATGGGCGCGAAACAAGCGCTCATGGGAAACGTAGTTTTTCTCAGAAGTACCCCAAAACAGTGCCCGAAGCCCCCCCAGACCCCCAACACACCGAATCATGCAACCGGATGATAGAGCAAGGGAAGACCAACAAAATGAGCCCACTCTGAAGTCGCTGTGACAAGCGGTTCCAGAGATACGTCCCACACTGTGTAAACCCATAGAGAGTAAAGGAGCAATGGCGTCTATGCGGGAAAAGCGCGCTTAAAGACGCGGAACATTAACTTTTAATAAAGTTACCCTGACAGGAAAAAGTTACCAAACACATATAAAACACATGTAAAACATGAGAAAACCATACCCCAATGAGGAAAACAGCAGGGAAAAGGTTAAAACCCCCATAAACTGCTCCAAAACCCAGAGAATACACACAGGCATTGTATATACAGTGCAAATAAAGAAAAACACCCAATGAGTGCTGGAGTGCATAATGAGAACTCCCAAATACAAGCCCAATGAAGGGACACTGTGGGACAAGTGGACCTTCAGCACTCAAAGGGTGGCTCACCTTTCTGCAGGACTTCTGTCTTCAGGTAACCATGTGAAAAGGGAATTAACCAAAGGAAAATCCCCCACCAGGGAAGCTACTTGACTCAAGTTGTTCCCTCTTCAGGGCATAAGGTCCACCAGAAAATCCCTGGAAGCTGCACTAGCCACTTTGGAGAGGGCAATTGTCAGCCATGGTCACCCACCTAATGGTGGTATTCCATATTTGAAGAAAACAATAAAAAAAACTAAAGTTGATTGAGAGATGTTCTCCACTTGGTGTGCACAGCACGCAGGAACAAATCATTCTCGCTTGTTCTGGCTGAGGGCAGCTTAAGAGGGAGGGGAGGCTCCACCCCCTGCATACATTTAGAGAAATGTTCCTGCCTACTTAAAGGGGCGGATCGCCTCCCACTGTACCAGTAACCTGTATTGGACGACAGTGAAAATATAGTAGGTGAAACTGGCATTTCTATGAACTGTAATGTACAGGTAGTTGATTCGGGGAGGGGTTAAAGTTAGGTGAAATTTCCGCTTTAAACTAAGAAACCCTTGGCTCCCCAACCACGAAATGCAGCAAATCTCACAACACTGGACAGACACAACACTGATCATGTGATAAGAGCATCATCAGAGTAGACTAGAGAGCCCAAATAAACTTTTCCATTGAAGTATATGAGGCAAAAATGGCTACTGCATGTGCTCCGGTTATTACAGGGTTGCACAGCAAAAAAAATTCTAATTAATTTCTAAATATGAAGTAAAAAGTTCCAGAAACCCAGTTGTACACCTGAGATATGATACAAATAAAGGCTGCAATAATGTGGATGGACTCAGAAGTAGAAATAAGAGGCTCAATCCAGTTCTTGGCTTTATAAACTGTCAGTATGGCAAAACTCATTACCGAATGGTGCGCACACACAGTGTTACAGTCAGAATGCAAATGACTTACAAACACGAACCACTGCCTTTAATATGACCAGTCCCTGTTCAAATTTCTTCCCATGCTCCTATTGGCTGGAACATTCCCTGCAGTAACCTCACCTCCAAGCCAATCAGCTTCTAGCTTGACATCGGGCAATGGCCTGAAAGGTTTCAGGAGGGGGTATTTTTCTTCTATTCTACCACCACAGCCGTTGCTCTCAGCAGGGGCAGTGGTGGACACTACATCGATTTCAGCTTTTTTCAGTCCCTTTTTTTTTCTTTAACGGGTAGAATTGGATAGAGCCCAAGGTGTCTAATAGCCTCCAATGTACTAACTGGCTCTACAAAGGTTACATCTGGAAAACCAAGCAGAGTAGCCACCTTTACCACAGACACATACAGGAAAAGAAAGCATATGAAGAATGAGTGCAGTATAAGCACAATACTGCTTTTGTGCCTTTAAGAGCTAGCAAAGGCAACTACAGGAGTCACTCACAGGCTCTGGACACTGGAACATCTGATTAACACAATACTACTTCAGTGCCATTAAAGAGATAGTAATGTTTCATAATAAAAGCAGCTCTAATTAATCATCATATTATTTGGACTTTGGAGAGTGTTATTTCAATTTTGTCAGAGTTGTAGTTCAAGAGTAATTCAATGACAAAGTGTCCCCCTCCCGCCCATTTTACTGATGTAACACTGCTCAGCCAGAGCAGAAGGGAGGTGCCCAGGTAGACTGCAGAGAGGGACAATCTTCAATTAAGATAAGGGAAAACCCTGAAAACTTTGTCAAGGGGGGCAGGGCTTTCATTGTTCTCATAGGAAGAAGATTGTCCCCTGCGGTTATCTGTCTGGTCTATGGACTGCATTCCACATCTGAAAAGAGATGGCTTACACTAGGTAAAAGGGGCGGGAAGGGAAACTTTGCTTGTGAATATGTCTCAAACCATAAAGGTTTGAGAGATAAGACGTATATCGTTCATGTTTTTTTAATGCCTACAAAATAAAAGATAAAACGAAGTATTACTATCCCTTTAAGAGATGACGAAAGCAGCTATAGGAATTGACCACAGGCTCTGGACACTGGAACAGCTAATTAACAAAGGACACACGGAACAGCTGATGCACACAGGATACACAGATCAGCTCACAAACACAACTGGCAGAGAGCTGAACTGGAAGACAGACAAGTGTATCAGCGCTGAGGATGACAACCCTCTAGAACAAGCAGCAGCAGCTCAAAGGTGCAGAAGACATATCGCTGTCCAAGGAAGAGTGGGACTGAAGTGTTGATGCAGGAGAAGCAGATGTCAATCTCTGATGGCTGCCCACAGACACAGGTAGACCAACAGCTGACCGAGAGAGATACAGAAGAGCTGGAAGCACAGGGGAGGCCGAGTCACAATGACAGCTGTCTGCTGACACAGGGAAGCAAACAGCTGACAGAGGATTGTAGAGCCAGAAGGATGAGACAGAGGCAGCATCAAGTGCAACACAAAGGTGAAGAACTGGAAAAGCAAGCGAAGTCAAGCGAAGGTACCAGGGGAATAACCAAGAGGGTGGTCAGAATCAGAAGATTGTCAGAAACGGAGTACACAATCATGGAGCCAGGTTAGGTACAAAATCAGAAGATTGGAATAAGGTACGCAACAACTGAATAGGTCAAAACTGGGAAATATAAACCTGAACAGAAGATGACTACTGAATGAATGAGTAGACTGCTAGCCTGAGAGCACCAAAACTTAAAACTGTGAGCAGCTAATGGAGATAGTCGGCTGTTATTTAGATAACCCAAATAACAAAACAAGAGGAATAGTAACAGCTTGTTCTATTGAAGTACTAACAGCAGAACAGATTGACTTCAACAAGGCCTCAATCTTCCTATCTGTCCAATCCTTGAGAACAGATGCATCAGCCACTGGCAGAGCAGTAGACTTGGAGAGTCTAGAAACCCGGGCATCCACTTGAGCTCACTGTACCAAAGCCACTTCAGAGAAGGGATACAATTTAGCAAATTTTCTAGATACAGCAAGCTTCTTGTCAGGAAGCTTCCACTCATCCAAGACCAGACGGTCAAGAGTGGGATTGGGAGGAAAGAAGGTAGACTCCGTCTTAGGCTCCTGAAACATATCAGAATGGTCCTTGGGATCTTCAAATGCCAAGGGAATATTCAAAGTAGTGAGGACGGCCCTGATCAGGCCCTCAGCAGAGGGGTCAGGATCAGCCTCAAATGGGTCCCCAAAAAACTGGGAAGACACCTCCACGGAATTACCCTCGTCATCTGAATCCATTAAGAGTTCCTCTTCAGATGAATCAGACACATAAGGTATCCCCTGCGGTTTAGGCAGGGATGATCTGATGGATACAGGGGGTTGCCAAGCCTGGAAGACCCCACTCAATTGAGATGGTAACAGTTGTAAGGTAGACTTTAAATCTTTAGTAGTAGCCTTAAACTGGAGGTTCCTGAAGGTGACTCAGGGGCAGCAGCATATGTAGGGCATAAATGACCTGAGTATTCTCTAGGTAACACTGATTGACATAAGGAACAATGTGCAATGGGGGTCACAGACGTACCAGGGTCCTTAGTCTTTGTCCTAGCCCCAAGTTCAGACGGATAAGACATTCTCACAGCATCACAAACGTCTCAATATATCTGGTATACGCTAAAATCCACTTATCTGGCAGTGGAAAGGTTAATCAGCTAAGGAGAGAAGGAAAGCTCCAGCCCTGCGTAGGATACTCATGAAGGGATGAAAGAAAACGGCGACTGAAATGGGAGCCAATCAGTAACAAGTGAGCAAAGCAAGCACTCATGGGAAATGTAGTTTCCCTGTACAAGTACACCAAACAGTGCCCGAAGCCCCCCGAGCCCCCCAAAACACTCAGATCATGAACCAGATCATAGAAAAAGGGTAGACAAACAAAATGAGCCATCTCTGAAGTCACTATGATGAGCGGTTGCAGAGATATATCCCAAACAGTAAAGTCTCAGAGGTGAATGGAGCATGGTGTCTATGCAGTAAAAATGCGTGAAACACAAATTTTACAAAATTTACACCGAGGTAAAGAAATTAGCAAATACACCAGAAAACATAGTAAAAGTGAAATAAACACTGCCCTCAACCGGGAAAATGTTGAAAAGCACCCAAAACATATCAAAATAGGATTTTAGTCTTACCTGTTAAATCCTGTTCACTTAGTCCATACAGGTCACTGGTACTCTGGGAGGCGTAAGTCCCCTTTAATAGGCAGGAACAACTATGCAAATAATTTGCAAGGGGCGGAGCCTCCCCTCTTACTTAAGCCACCTTCTGGCCAGAGCCACTTTAGATTGATTTGAGACCCTAAAACTGACCTCAGGTAAGCAAAAAAGAAAGACTCCTGTGAGCATGCCCGAACGGTCTCCCACTGAATGCCACAGGAGAGCCAAGACTGGTCCCTTGACAGGGTGGGAGACCAGTGACCTGTATGGACTAAGTGAAAAGGATTTAACAGGTAAGACTAAAATCCTATTTTCACTGTCGTCCAATACAGGTCACTGGTACTCTGGGATGTACAAACATTGAGCTGATCCAGAGGCGGGAAGTAAGGCAAGGACCAGGCACAAGGCCCAAGTCACTAGAACTGCTAAGACCAGTTGATAACATAGCCCAAACTGTAAGTGTCAACGGACACCAACCAAGGGAACAATCCCTGAACTAACACAGCACACGGAACCAGAGCCAACCGGGCTCAACAGTAAGAAAGCACTAAGGATCACAGAGCGGAAGACCTACACAGGCAAGACTGCCTCCAGGACCTTCCTTCCAAAACTGGCATCAGCCAACGCCAGTACATCAACTCGGTAGTGCTTTGAAAAGGTGTGCACAGAGGACCAAGTGGCCGCTCTGCACAGTTGATCAGCAGAAGCTTGATTCTTGTAGGCCCAAGAGGCCCCAATAGATCTGGTGGAATGGGCAGTTACCCGGAAGGGAACATGCTTATTCCTCAACTTATAGGCTTCACGGATGGTAGCCTTAATCCAAGAGGCAATGGTAACTTTGGAAGCCGGTCTTCCTGCCCTAGGCCCCTCAGGAATGACGAATAGAGCGTCAGACTTCCTGATAGACTCGGTGCGATGAACATAAAACTTGAGGCAACGCACCACATCCAACAGATGGAGATCTCTTTCCTTGTCAGATGAAGGATTAGGGCAGAAAGAGGGAACCACAATCTCCTGATTGATGTGAAACTCAGACACAACCTTGGGTAAGAATTCCTTGGTAGTGCGAAGCACAGCCTTATCCTTGTGGAACACCAGGTAAGGAGGTTTACAAGACAAGGCCTGTAACTCTGCTACCCGGCGCACTGACACAACAGCCAAGAGGAAGGCCATCTTCCAAGTCACAAGACGTAATGGAATGGAAGCCAAGGATTCAAACGGTGGTCGCTGAAGAACTCCCAGCACCAAATTGAGATCCCACTGGGGAGCAGGACTCTTAAAGGCAGGTCGAACATGAGTCACACCCTGGAAGAAGACTTTCACATCAGGAAGGACAGCAATCCGTTCCTGGAAAAACACAGACAAGGCAGAAGTCTGAACTTTGAGGGAACTCAGACTGAGCCCCTTATCCACACCGTCCTGCAAGAAGGCCAGGACAGTGGGAAGATGGAAGTCAAGTGACAACTTCTTGTCAGAGCACCATGTCACGAAGGTTGACCATATGCGATGATAGATCTTGGAAGACACAGGCTTACGAGCACTGAGCATCGTCGATACCACAGAAGGAGAAAAGCCTTTCTTTGCTAGAATCGAGGATTCAACCGCCATGCCATCAAATGGAGAGAGTGAACATCCTCTTTCCACAGATACCCCTGAAGAAGCAGGTCCGGACGGGCTGGAAGTGGGATCGGATCCTTCACTGACATGGCCATCAATTCCGGAAACCAGGACTGGCGAGGCCAGTTTGGAGCAATCAGGATGACAGGACAACGTTCCCTCTTCAACTTCTGGATAACTCTGACCAATAGAGGAAGAGGAGGGAAGATGTAAGCCAGGGGGAAGTCCCAAGGGATCGACAAGGCATCCACTGCTAGAGCAAGGGAGTCCCTCAACCGGGAGCAAAACACCGGAACCTTCCTGTTGTGTCTGGTAGCCATCAGATCCACCACAGGCATCCCCCACCGTTGAGTGAGCATGTGAAACACCTCTGGGTGAAGAGCCCATTCTCCGCTGTCGACGGTGTGACGACTGAGGAAGTCTGCCATGACGTTGTCCACGCCTGGAATATGAACTGCAGAGATGACAGGCACGTGATCTTCTGCCCAAGACAAAATATCCTTGACCTCCCACCAGGCGGAACCGCTTCTTGTGCCGCCTTGCCTGTTGATGTAAGCCACCGCCGTGGCGTTGTCGGACTCCACTCTGACTGGAAGACCGGTCAATTGAGACTCCCAGTGCCTCAGGGCCAGCCGGACAGCTCGAAGTTCCAGAACATTGATGGAGAGCATGGATTCCTCCAGACCCCATTTCCCCTGAGCACTGAAGCGACCCCAGACTGCACCCTAGCCCCGAAGGCTGGCATCCGTCGTGACTGTGGTCCAAGGAGGAACTTTCAGGAGATGAGAGAGATCTAACCACCAGTGCAGACTCGACTCGACATGAGGAGGAAGAGAAACAGACAGATGCTGATGATCTGGATGATTCTTGCACGTCTGGATCACAAATCTCTGAAGATCCCTGGAGTGGGCCATGGCAAATGGTACTGCTTCGATTGTGGAAATGAACTTCCCCACTAAAGACGACAACTTCGGTACTGGAATCTCGTCCATGTCCAGAATTCCAGCCACTCTGACAGCTATCTGGTGAGCCACGTCCTCTGGAAGAAACACCATGCATTGGCGAGTGTCGAACAGGAGACCCAGGAACAGAAGCCTCTGAGATGGAATCAAGTCCGACTTGTCCAGATTCAGGATCCAGCCATGACGGTTCAGGGTGTGCATGCACATCTGTAATTGCTGAAGGAGGAGCTCCGCTGAGGAGGCCTTCAGAAGGAGATCGTCCATGTAGGGGGTCACTCTGATCCCATCCTGATGGAGCACCGCTATCAAGGAGCCCAACACCCTCTGGAAGACCTGAGGGGCTGAAGTCAGCCCAAAGGGGAGCGCTGCAAACTGAAAGTGTCCCCTGTGGCAGGCAATCCTGAGATACCGCCTGCTCTCTGGATGAATAGGGATGTGAAGATAAGCATCCTGAAGGTCCAGGGAGGCAAGAAACTCCCCTGGAGACATTGCTGCAATCACAGAGCGCAGGGACTCCTGGCGGAAGTGGGAAGTCACCACATAGGCATTGAGATCTTTGAGATCCAAGATGGGACGGGCTCCTCCGTCCTTTTTGGCTACCACAAACAGGTTGGAATAAAATCCTGAACCTGTGTCCCCCTGAGGAACCGCCTCCAGGACCTCTTTGTCCAAGAGATCCTGAATAGCGTCGTCGAACAGACGCCTTTTTGTGGGTTCCTGAGAAGGACGAGTAAAATGGAACCGAAAAGGAGGAAGGGAAGAGAAAGGGATCCTGTATCCCTCTGACACCACCTGAAGAACCCATGGGTCCGCCACTGACTCCTCCCAAGTCCGGCGAAAGATGCGGAGACGACCGCCTACAGCCGGATGCGGACCCGGGTTCGGCGAGTCATGCCGAAGCAGTCTTGGAGGTCTTGGCCTTGGAGGCAACTTTGGGCCTCCAGGACTGTTTGGGCTTGGAGGAGGAGCGCGTAGTGGGAGGACCCGTTTGGGCCGAGGAGCGTGTCTCAGTCTGAAAGGAACGAAAGGACCGATTGCGTTTGGCTGGAAACTTTTTCTTAAAGACTGAGGGTAGAAGAGTACTTTTACCGCCAGTAGCCTCACTGATCATTTCTTTGAGTTCAGACCCAAAAAGCAAATTCCCCTGAAAGGGCAAGGAAAGCAAGGCTTTCTTAGAGGCTGTATCAGCAGACCAAATTTTCAGCCAAAGAGCGCGTCTAGCCACCACAGAAGAGGTGGAGGCCCTCGCCATCATGCGCACAGCATCAAAAGCAGCATCAGCAACATAGTTCTGAGCTTCAGTGATATTAGCAAGCAGCTGCAACTGTTCAGATACAGGCGCATCCTGGCGAACCGCTTCAGTCAGTCGTTCAGTCCAGGCCGCAATAGCTCTATTAACCCATGCCACAGCAAAAGTGGGGCGCATGGCTGTGCCAATAGAGGCAAAAATAGACTTAAGAGAGAGCTCTAGTTTCTTATCCGTCCAGTCCTGCAAGGCAGAGGCATCTGAGACAGCCAAAGCAGTAGATTTGGATAGTCTAGACACAGGAGCATCCACTTTGGGAGGATGAACCCATTTTGCCAGCTCCGCCTCAGGAAAAGGGTAAAGTTTGGCAAACTTTTTGGAGACAGAGGAAGATCTATCAGGATTCTTCCATGCCTCAGAGACCAGACGGGCAAGAGTAGGGTTAGTTGGAAAACAAACAACTGGTTTAGATGGCTTTTTCTGAAAAACATCAGTAGGATCATAAGTGGATTCCTGAGTCAGAGGAAGGTTGAGCGTATTCAGAACCGCTCTGATCAGACCCTCAGCCGAAACTTCAGGGTCACACTCATAGGGGTCCCCAATGGACCTGTTAGATTCAATAACAGTACGTTCCTCAGCATCAGAATCCTGTAAAAGTTCTTCTTCAGAAGAATCAGTGATATCAGGAGCTCCCTGTGGCTTAGGCAGGGAGGTCCTGATAGTAGAGGGGGTCTGCCAGACCTGGAGAGCCCCCTGTACCTGAGAGGGAAAGAGTTGAAGCGTGGATCTGAGATCCCTAGTGGCAGCTTTAAACTCCCTCACCCAAGATGGCTCAATAGCGTGGCTGGGAAGCCCAGGGTTGCTATCTTGACCAGTACAATTAGGGCATAGATCCCCCACATTATCGCCATCCAGCCCAATGTGGCAAGAGGAGCAAAACGCCATGGGGGTAGCGGACCCCCCATCCTCCTTAGACTTGGGTCTAGCCCCTAGCTCCAGTGAAGAAGACATGCTCACAGCGTCAATATACCCCACTAATAACACTATCACCCAGAAAAAGTGTTAAGATTAAAGTTTCACCCCAGAAATGTTCTAAAAACGGACTTATCTGGCCAGCGAAGGGTTAATCTGTTGAGGAGAGAGAAGGCTCGGTCCCTGCGTAGTGTACTCGCCTAGGAAAAGTACCACAAAATGGCGGCCGTCATGACAGCCAATCAGAAACGAGCGCGAACCAAGCGCTCATGGGAAATGTAGTTTTCCTGGCTAAGTACCCCAAACAGTGCCCGAAGCCCCCCTGAACACCCCACATGAATAAAACACATTCCGGATGATAGATCAGGAGCCTAGAATTAAAATGAGCCCTCTCTGAAGTTGCTGTGACAAGCGGTTCCAGAGATATGTCCCATACTGTGAATTCCCATAGAGAGTAAAGGAGCCCTTGCGTCTGAGCGGGAAAAAGCCGCGCTTAAAGGCGCGGAACACCATTTTTAATAAAGTTTAGTAAAACATTAAAAAGTGCCCAAACAAGCATGAAACACATGAGAAACATAAATAAATGAATACCCAATGCTCCAAAACTCAGAGAATAACACAGAAATTGCATAAACAGTAATAATGCAATAAAAACACCCTATGAGTGCTGGAGTGTATTAAAACTCCCAAATACAAGCCCAGCAAAGGGACACTGTGGGGACAAGTGGACCTTCAGCACTCAATGGGTGACTCACCTTCCTTGCTGACTTCTGTCTTCAGGTGACCATGATAAGGAGGGAAAGAACCAGAGGTAAATTCCCCAATAGGGGAGCTGCTTAACACAAGCTGTCCCCTCTTCAGGGCATAAGGTCCACAGAAAATCCCTGGAAGCTGCACCAGCCACTTTAAAGAGGGCAATTCACAGCCATGGTCACCCTCCTAATGGTGGTATTCCATATTTGAATAAAAAATAATAAAATACTAAGATGCATAGATGTTCTCTACCTGGTGTGCAAGCACACCAGGAACAAATCAATCTAAAGTGGCTCTGGCCAGAAGGTGGCTTAAGTAAGAGGGGAGGCTCCGCCCCTTGCAAATTATTTGCATAGTTGTTCCTGCCTATTAAAGGGGACTTACGCCTCCCAGAGTACCAGTGACCTGTATTGGACGACAGTGAAAATAGCATACAAAGGGTTAAATTACCACAGAAACACTTCTCCAAGCCCCCTAACAGACATACAGACAAACCCAATGAGTGCAGGAGTATGAAATATTAACTCCAATGGAGAGCTCTGTGCATAGAGTAAGTGTGGGACAAGTGGACCTCAGCACTCAAGGGGTTACGTTTTTAGCAGGTCTTCTGTCTTCAGATTACCATGTATTTAAGAAGAAGCCTCTGTGGGCCACTCCTGGGAAAGAACTTGTCCAGCAAGATTTTCCCCTCAGGGCTAAAAGGTCCACCATAGCACCTGGAAACAGAGTTATTCACTGTGAATTGTCAGTAAATGGTAATCCGCCTAATGGTGGTATTCCATATCTAACAGAAAACAATAAAACACTACAACTAAAGCAGAACAGCTTCTCTGTCTTCCGTCTTCAAAGGAAACAATCTAACTGGAGAGTATTGGCTACTGCAGGCTTAGAGGGAAGGTAGGCTCCACACCCAGCACTTCTTATTCAAGAAAGTTTCCTGTCTTACTTAAAGGGCCAGGTCACCTACCCAAAGTTACCAGGAACCTATATTGGACGACAGAGAAATAGGTTGAATGGTTAATCAGGAGAACGAGGGCAAGGACAGTCGGCCACTGAGTAGGATGAGAGAGAGAGAGAGAGAGAGAGAGAGAGAGAGAGAGAGAGAGAGAGAGAGAGAGAGAGAGAGAGAGAGAGAGAGAGAGAGAGAGAGAGAGAGAGAGAGAGAGAGAGAGAGAGAGAGAGAGAGAGAGAGAGATATAAAATGGCCACTAGAAAACTGTCAGCCAATCGGTAAAAAGCAGGCGAAATGGGCATTCTAGGTAATGTAAACTTCTCTGTTGCTTGTTGCCTAGCAACACTTACAACTCTGTTTGCGGATTGCCACAAGCCCCCTGGACACTCAGAAAGTTGACAGGATGATAGGACATGAGAAGACAAAAAGATAGCACAGTCTCTGTCCGTTGTCATGAGGGAAACTTGGCAGCAAGATTCCCTTCACATGGTTGAGTGGGCCCACAAAATCACCTGTGAACTGTTCAATCCACTCCATGGAAGCCCGGCAATGGCAACCCACCTAATTGGGTATTATACAGCCCCATATCTATGAAGAAAATAATAATAAAAAAAAAAAACTAAAAGAAAATGTGTCTTGCCCATCCAGTTTCTTTGCAGGGCACATGAATTCTGGGAGTTAAGAGGGATGGAGTTTGAGGTAGAGGAGGAGGTAGTCTCCACCCCAAAGACTATCTGTTGTGATGTGTCCTACTCTCTAGGAGGTGGGACTCAACCTCATGGTACCTGTGTACCATACTGGATAGAAGAGAAAAGTTATTACACCAGTAACTTGAATTTTTTTTGAGTGTTTGCAATTAAAAAAATTCAGCCAAGTGGAACTACTGCTATTACTGCCTGTGAAAAGCTGTGTCACAGGCACAGACTTTCCATATATGGATATAACAGCAGGTAGATCTGTCAAGAAAGCATATTAAACTCAAAGAAATCGAAAAATGCAAGATAAGTCTATTTGAAAGAAACATCTCCCCTGTTTACTCAACTGGAAAAAAATATCATCATGCATCTGCTCTGTTGATTCCCATAGCTCTTGTCCAGTGGCATACCTACCTTGGTCGCAGGGGTTGCAACTGCGACTGGACCTGTCACTCCAGAGGCCCGGCTATCCCCTGCTAAGACCACGCACGCAAAGAGCTTGGCCGGTGGGAAAATCAGACTGATCTCCCCACTGGCAAGGTGAGATCTGTCTCTTGTTCGACACAGACCTCTGTTATCAGCTACTTCGCTGTCCCCAGCACTCTAGTAATGCAGAGCACTGGGATATGACATCATCTCCCAGTGTTCTGAATTACCGGCAAGAGGACCGCACAGGAGCTGCTAATAACAGACCTCTCCTGCAATGCAGCATGCTGCTAGACCACCAGGGATAAGCCAGCAAAGGTATACAGTATATGAAATACCTTCATGAATGTATCAGTCAGAGAAATGGGAAGGAGAGTCTTATAGAAAAAAAAGAGGACAGTGAAAACAAAGGAAGTAAGTCAGTGTGATATAGAAACAGAAAAAGAACAGAAATGGAGACGTCAGAGATAGAAAGTTGCATGCACTAAGAAAACTGACTGCAATTTTGAGGTGGAGAGCGTTGAACATACAGTAAACAGATGGCTCTGAAAGCACTGCACCTTTTACTAACATTTTGAACCCAACTGAATGAGCTAGGCATCTGAAAAACTATTGTTCCTCTCAATACAATGAAGCCAGACAGGTAGCACATAGCAATGGTAATTAAGGGACAATGGAAATAGTCACTTTGTCTTCCTGTTTACTTATACCAAACAATTATTTGTGCCCACACCAGCATCAAAGGGGGATAAACGCATTAGAATTAAACTTCTAATCCTCACCTACCTCTACACCCCAACAATACAGTAGTAATCCCTCCTTTGTGAGGGACATGCAAAATAACATGTTGTTAAGATTAAAATAATAAAAATACATAAATAAGGCCACATTGCCAGAAAATAACCCTAGAGGCTAGTGATTAAGATTCTCCTTCTCTCTTCAACCCAAGTGTGCTGGGTTGGAAAAGGTCTAAAATAAATATCTGCCATCAAAATCAGGTTTCTGTGTAATTAAACTTTTGGCCATGGCAGTGTGCAGGGATGATAAGTCAGTTTTTATGCTTCATACACAGCAAAATGACAGCTATGTGCAGCTAATGAGGCACCCTGCCTGCCTTGGTATTTGCCTTGGTTGGTATATGCCTCTCAATGAGCAAGAGAAAAGGCAGTGGTACAAAGGCAACTATGACCAGTTATATTTAGGTGTAGATGCAGATACAGAAAAGGAGTAGGAATCTGAAAAAGACAAAAGCCTGGGATTCTCAAAGCACTCACTGCTGCAGTTATGGTGTCTCATAGGCATAGATGTACACCTTTAAAGGAATAGAAACTCTTTTTCACTGTCGTCCAATACAGGTCACTGGTACTTCTGGGAGGCGATTCGCCCCTTTAATAGGCAGGAACAATTATGCAAATGATTGCAGGGGGCGGAGCCTCCCCTCCTACTTAAGCCACCTTCAGGCCAGAGCCACTAGATTGATTTGTTCCTGGGTGCTGTGCACACCAGGTAGAGAACATCTATGCATTCAACTTAGTATTTTGTTATTTTTTATTCAAATATGGAATACCACCATTAGGAGGGTGACCATGGCTGTGAATTGCCCTCTTTAAAGTGGCTGGTGCAGCTTCCAGGGATTTTCTGTGGACCTTATGCCCTGAAGAGGGAACAGCTTGAGTTAAGCAGCTTCCCTACTGGGGAATTTACCTCTGGTCTATTCCCACTTCATCATGGTCACCTGAAGACAGAAGTCCTTGCAGGAAAGGTGATCCACCCATTGAGTGCTGAAGGTCCACTTGTCCCCACAGTGTCCCTTTGCTGGGCTTGTATTTGGGAGTTTGCTTTGCGCTGCAGCACTCATAGGGTGTTTTTATTTGCATTCAATGTTTTAATGCAGTTTCTGTGGTATTCTCTGGGTTTGGAGCCTTGAATAGTGTTTATTTATGTGTTTAATGTATGTTTGGGCACTTTTTAATGTTTTGTTAAACTTTATTAAAAATGGTGTTCCGCGCCTTTAAGCGCGGCTTTTCCCGCTTAGACGCTATGGCTCCTTTACTCTCTATGAGATTTCACAGTCTGGGACATATCTCTGGAACCGCTTGTCACAGCAACTCCAGAGAGGGCTCATTTTAATGCTAAGCTCCTGCTCTATCATCCGGTGTGTGTTTTATTAGTGTGGGGTGTTCAGGGGGGCTTCGGGCACTGTTTGGGGTACTTGTATGGGGAAAACTACATTTCCCATGAGCGCCCGGTTCGCGCTCGTTTCTGATTGGCTATCCTGACGGCCGCCATTTTGTGGAGCTCTTCCTCAGCGAGTACACTACGCAGGGACCGAGCCTTCTCTCCCCTCAACAGATTAACCCTTCGCTGGCCAGATAAGTCCAAAATTAGGCATTTCTGGGGTGAAACTTTAATCTTCCACACTCTTACTGGGTGATAGAGTTGAAAGTGGGGTATATTGACGCTGTGAGCATGTCTACTTCACTGGAGCTAGGGGCTAGACCCAAGTCTAAGGAGGATGGGGGGTCTGCCCCCCCCATGGCGTTTTGCTCCTCTTGTCACACTGGGCTATCTAGTGATAATGTGGGGGATCTATGCCCTAAATGCACTGGTCAAGATAGCAACCCTGGGCTTCCCAGCCATGCTATTGAGCCATCTTGGGTGAGGGAGTTTAAAGCTGCCACTAGGGATCTCAGATCCACTCTTCAACTCTTTCCCTCTCAGGTACAGGGGGCTCTCCAGGTCTGGCAGACCCCCGCTACAATCAGGACCTCCCTGCCTAAGCCACAGGGTGCTCCTGATGTGTCTGATTCTTCTGAGGAAGAACTCTTGCAGGATTCTGATGCTGAGGAACGCACTGTTATTGAGTCTAACAGGTCCATTGGGGACCCTTATGAATGTGACCCTGAAGTCTCGGCTGAGGGTCTGATTAGAGCGGTCCTGAATACACTCAACCTTCCTTTGACTCAGGAATCCACTTATGATCCTACTGACGTTTTTCAAAAGAAACCATCTAAGCCTGTTGTTTGTTTTCCAACTAACCCTACTCTTGCCCGTCTAGTCTCTGAGGCATGGAAGAATCCTGATAGATCCTCCTCTGTCTCTAAAAAGTTTGCTAAATTCCTGTTTCCAGACTATCCAAGTCTACTGCTTTGGCTGTCTCTGATGCCTCTGCCCTGCAGGATTGGACGGATAAAAAGCTAGAGCTTTCTCTTAAGTCTATTTTTGCCTCCATTGGCACTGCCATGCGTCCAACCTTTGCAGTGGCGTGGGTTAATAGAGCCATTGCGGCCTGGACTGAACGACTGACTGACGCAGTTCGCCAGGATGCACCAGTATCTGAACAGTTGCAGCTTCTTGCTAATATCACTGAAGCTCAGAATCATGTTGCTGACGCTGCCTTTGATGCTGTGCGCATGATGGCGAGGGCCTCCACTGCTTCTGTGGTGGCTAGACGTGCCCTTTGGCTGAAAATTTGGTCTGCTGATACAGCCTCTAAGAAAGCCTTGCTTTCCTTGCCCTTTCAGGGGAATTTGCTATTTGGATTTGAGCTCAAAGAAATGATCAGTGAGGCTACTGGCGGTAAAAGTACTCTTCTACCCTCAGTCTTTAAGAAAAAGTTTCCAGCCAAACGCAATCGGTCCTTTCGTTCCTTTCAGACTGAGACACGCTCCTCGGCCCAAACGGGTCCTCCCGCTACGCGCTCCTCCTCCAAGCCCAAACAGTCCTGGAAGCCCAAAGTGGCCCCCAAGGCCAAGACCTCCAAGACTGCTTTGGCATGACTCGTCGAACCCGGGTCCGCATCCGGATATAGGTGGACGTCTCCGCATCTTTCGCCGGACTTGGGAGGAGTCAGTGGTGGACCCATGGGTTCTTCAGGTGGTGTCAGAGGGATACAGGATCCCTTTCTCCTCCCTTCCTCCTTTTCGGTTCCATTTTACTCGTCCTTCTCAGGAACCCACAAAAAGACGTCTGTTCGACGACGCTATTCAGGATCTCTTGGACAAAGAGGTTCTGGAAGTGGTTCCTCAGGAGGACACAGGTTCAGGATTTTATTCCAACCTGTTTGTGGTAGCCAAAAAGGACGCAGGGGTTTGTCCTATTTTGGATCTCAAGGATCTCGATGCCTATGTGGTGACTTCCCACTTCCGCCAGGAGTCCCTGCGCTCTGTGATTGCAGCTATGTCTCCAGGGGAGTTCCTTGCCTCCCTGGACCTTCAGGATGCTTATCTTCACATCCCTATTCATCCAGAGAGCAGGCGGTATCTCAGGATTGCCTGCCACAGAGGACACTTTCAGTTTTCAGCTCTTCCCTTTGGGCTGACTTCAGCTCCTCAGGTCTTCCAGAGAGTGTTGGGTTCTTTGATAGCTGTGCTTCATCAGGACGGGGTCAGGGTGACCCCCTACATGGACGATCTCCTCCTCAAAGCTTCCTCGGCGGAGCTTCTTCACCAGCAATTGCAGAGGTGTATCCACACTCTGACCCGCCATGGCTGGATCCTGAATCTGGACAAGTCGGACTTGGTCCCATCTCAGAGGCTTCTGTTCCTGGGTCTCCTGTTCGACACTCGCCAATGCATGGTGTTTCTGCAGGAGGATGTGGCTCATCAGATAGCCATCCGTGTGGCGGGGATTCTGGAACTGGACTTAGTGCCAGTAACGAAGTTGTCGTCCCTGGTGGGGAAGTTCATTTCCACGATCGAAGCGGTACCTTTTGCCATGGCCCACTCCAGGGAACTTCAGAGATTTGTGATCCAGACGTGCAAGAATCATCCAGATCATCTGCATCTGTCAGTCTCTCTACCTCCTCATGTGGAATCGAGTCTGCACTGATGGTTGGATCTCTCCCATCTCCTGAAAGGGAGGTCCTTTCAAGTTCCTTGTTGGACCACGATCACAACGGATGCCAGCCTTCGGGGCTGGGGTGCTGTGTTGGGTCGCTTCAGTGCTCAGGGGAAATGGGGTCTGGAGGAATCTCTTCTCTCCATCAATGTTCTGGAACTACGTGCCATCCGGCTTGCCCTGAGACACTGGGAATCTCAACTGACCGGTCGTCCGATCAGAGTGGAATCCGACAACGCCACTGCGGTGGCTTACATCAACAGGCAAGGCGGCACAAGAAGCGGCACCGCCTGGTTGGAGGTCAAGGATATTTTGGCTTGGGCAGAAGATCACGTGCCTGTCATCTCTGCAGTTCATATTCCAGGCGTGGACAACGTCATGGCGGACTTCCTCAGTCGTCATACCGTCGACAGCGGAGAATGGGCTCTTCATCCAGAGGTGTTTCACTTGCTCACCCAGAGGTGGGGGATGCCGGAGGTGGACCTGATGGCCTCCAGACACAACAGGAAGGTTCCGGTGTTTTGCTCCCGGCGGAGGGACTCCCTTGCTCTCGCAGTGGATGCCTTGTCGATCCCTTGGGATTTTTCTCTGGCTTACATCTTTCCTCCTCTTCCTCTATTGATCAGAGTCATCCAGAAACTGAAGCGGGAGCGATGTCCTGTTATCCTGATCGCTCCAAACTGGCCTCGCCAGTCCTGGTATCCGGAATTGATGGCCATGTCAGTGGCGGATCCGTTCCCACTTCCTGTCCGTCCGGACCTACTTCTTCAGGGATATCTGTGGAAGGAGGATGTTCACTCTCTCCATTTGATGGCATGGCGGTTGAATCCTCGATTCTAGCAAAGAAAGGATTTTCTCCTTCTGTGGTGTCGACTATGCTCAGTGCTCGTAAGCCTGTGTCTTCCAAGATCTATCATCGCATATGGTCAACTTTCATGGCATGGTGCTCTGATAAGAAATTATCCCTTGATTTTCATCTTCCCACTGTCCTGGCCTTCTTGCAGGACGGTGTTGATAAGGGGCTCAGTCTGAGTTCCCTCAAAGTTCAGACTTCTGCCTTGTCTGTGTTTTTCCAGGAAAGGATTGCTATCCTTCCTGATGTGAAAGTTTTCTTCCAAGGTGTGACTCATGTTCGACCTGCCTTCAAGAGTCCTGCTCCCCAGTGGGACCTCAATTTGGTGCTGGGAGTTCTCCAGCGACCCCCGTTTGAATCCTTAGCTTCCATTCCGATACGTCTCTTGACTTGGAAGATGGCCTTCCTTTTGGCTATTGTTTCAGTTCGCCGGGTAGCAGAGTTACAGGCTCTGTCTTGTAAACCTCCTTACCTGGTGTTCCACAAGCATAAGGCTGTGCTTCGCACTACCAAGGAATTCTTACCCAAGGTTGTGTCCGAGTTTCACATCAATCAGGAGATTGTGGTTCCCTCTTTCTGCCCTAATCCTTCATCTGACAAGGAACGAGATCTCCATTTGTTGGATGTGGTGTGTTGCCTCAAGTTTTATGTTCATCGCACCGAGTCTATCAGGAAGTCTGACGCTCTATTCGTCATTCCTGAGGGGCCTAGGGCAGGGAGACCGGCCTCCAAAGTTACCATTGCCTCTTGGATCAAGGCTACTATCCGTGAAGCCTACAAGTTGCGGAATAAG
This sequence comes from Rhinophrynus dorsalis, assembly GCA_037306005.1. Lineage (NCBI taxonomy): Eukaryota > Metazoa > Chordata > Amphibia > Anura > Rhinophrynidae > Rhinophrynus > Rhinophrynus dorsalis. Next base: position 246,313,999 of record CM074719.1, on the reverse strand, counting down.
CATGTTCCCTTCCGGGTGACTGCCCATTCCACCAGATCTATTGGGGCCTCTTGGGCCTACAAGAATCAGGCTTCCGCTGATCAACTGTGCAGAGCGGCTACTTGGTCCTCTGTGCACACTTTTTCTAAGCACTACCGAGTTGATGTGCTGGCCTCGGCTGATGCCAGTTTTGGAAGGAAAGTCCTGGAGGCAGTTTTGCCTGTGTAGGTCTTCCGCTCTGTGATCCTTAGTGCTTCCTTACTGTTGAGCCCAGTTGGCTCTTGTTCCGTGTGCTGTGTTAGTTCAAGGATTGTTCCCTTGATTGGTGTCTGTTGACACTTACAGTTTGGGCTATGTAATTAACTGGTTCATAGCAGTTTTCATGACTTGGGCCTTGTTCTGGTCCTTGCCTTATTCCCACCTCTGGATCAGCTCAATGTTTGTACATCCCAGAAGTACCAGTGACCTGTATTGGACGACAGTGAAAATAGGATTTTAGTCTTACCTGTTAAATCCTTTTCACTTAGTCCATACAGGTCACTGGTCTCCCACCCTGTCAAGGGACCAGACCTGGCTCTCCTGTGGCATTCAGTGGGAGACCTTTGGGGCATGCTCACAGGAGTCTTTCTTCTTGCTTACCTGGGGTCAGTTTTAGGGTCTCAAATCAATCTAGTGGCTCTGGCCTGAAGGTGGCTTAAGTAGGAGGGGAGGCTCCGCCCCCTGCAATCATTTGCATAATTGTTCCTGCCTATTAAAGGGGCGAATCGCCTCCCAGAAGTACCAGTGACCTGTATGGACTAAGTTAAAAGGATTTAACAGGTAAGACTAAAATCCTATTATTTTTATATGCAAATACATCATATGTACAGTCAAATTGCCTATACTTTTTCGTCTTCAACTATTATTTATTTATACTTTATGTCCTTGAAAGTAAGCTCACTGAATATCTGTTTCCAAACAGTTTTCTGATCCATATGGCATCAACGCAGAATGCAATACAATGTCACACTCTCCGTATCACACGGAGTGCTCTGCATGCTTTCTTGTTTGCATAGTATCTTTTTACAATGTCTATATAGACCTGATTTCATGTTCCCTGAGAGAAAGCTGTCTGCAAGCAGAACCAGTGAGCTCTCATTGTCGGGGGCATAAAAATGTAAAAAAAATAGGTGAAGGTGAAAACAAGTATTAATAATAAGTATACGCTACATGACTTTACATATTATGGACTTGCAGAATATGTAAAGCCAAAATAAAGGGTTACTATTCCATTACTTTCATAGGTCTGTTTCCACTGTAGATGATAACTTTATTTTCAAAATTCTGTATAGACTAAAAGGAATCTGTGAGCTAAAACATTTATCACAGGAATGGATTTTTGCCCATTAACACAACATTGCAGACATCTCTAGCATCTTAGGGGTTAAACTTCCACAACGCATGCTGCTGGACCTCCAAAAGATGAGCCAGCAAAGATAGGCATGTAGGAGGTGGACAATATGGAGGTGGTCAATGGGGGCATTGTGGAGGTGGAAAAGGGTGGCAATGTGGTTGGGGGGCCCCCATGGCAATTTTTGCACCAGGGTCCAGTGGTTTCTAGTTACGCCTCTGCTCTTGTCTCCGTTTAAAAAATAAATGCCGTCTCAATATGGCAGTTTACATTAGCAATGAAAAAGTTTAGAACAGTATTTTAAAGATCTAATGTCAACTAAATACGTTTATCAGATGTTATTGGTATGTGTATGTTATTAAAAGGCATAGCCACAAATGTAATCTTTAGGCGTTAGCATTTCTTTAAGTGGAAGAGTGGCATTGAAGTGTGTGTGAGCTCGATTTCTATTTTGCATTCTGCCAGTTTGGCTAAAACTTTGTTTATACAAGATATCACATGTATCCTAACTCTAATTTTGGAGGCTCTCCATGTACCGCATAGAAAACAATGACAATTATGCAATAATTTCTTTTTTACTTCAGAAAATACAGTACCCTCTGTCTAGTCCATTTTTAGGCATATTGATCTTGCAGTCATTTTTAACATTTTTATGACTGCTGGTGTTCTATATAGATTTTTACACACTTACCTCATATTCAGCACATTCTGTGTATGCATCTTTAAGTTCTGTCCACTCACGCAGGAGTTTGGTACCAAGGTCATCTGGGTGCATGTTCAGGTCCCCACCTAATAGCACTACATCTGACCCACTGGAAGTGTGCCTAAGATTGAGAAGTCAATTGGTGGTGTTACTATACTGATCATATAATAGGGATAAAACAAAACAAGAATTCCTCTGCATATACACCCAGCAAATGTAATATATAAATTAAAACTGTGCTTAGCACAGTATAACTCAAAAGTATCTGTGCAAACATCCATAATTAAAATATAAGTCATTAATATTGACCTATGAAAAAAGTAAAAATTTTAGCAACCGTGTCATTCATTTTAAGTTTATAACCACAACAAATCTCATAATTGTGCCTCAAAGCAACCCTTGTTCTGTCATATCAAACTTTCTCAAGGAGAGGTATACTTGCATTGCTCCCCCAATTATCCTTTCAATTGTTTACAAATCTACAATGATTTTAAACAGCAATTCAGTCTTCTTACATTGGTCCTTTTCAAATTCAGCTCCTATATTGTACACCGTCAGACTTACATTCTTATTCACTGCTCTGTTTTCCTGCAGTGCACTTACCTACTCCTTCCCACATAAATCGATTTTATGTTATGTTTCCCACAACAGGCTTCATCACTATGCCATTTCACATATTTAGCTTTTTTGCACTACTCATTAAATATACAGCAGTTACACATTGATCACACAATCTCTCACCTTATGAACTGTGCCAGTTCCCAGCTTTGCAGTATGCGGTGTGATTTATAGCAATCTTTTTCCCGACAGTACTCTGCATGAAGCTACAAAGGAGGCGATATGGTACAACTCTCTATTAGGGAAGGAATAATTCAGTATTGTTGTGTAAGTCTATGTTATGATATGTTTACTGATTAATGCTGTACAGCTCAAAGGTTTAAGAAGATGTATCATAGGATTTCAGAAACCATCAGTGCAGAAAATCCTCAAAAACACAAGTGGATCAATCAGAACTCAGTCATTTTAACTGATCCAGTTCTGAAATGTTATTTTAAAATATTCTGTAAACAAAAGAAAAAAAATAATGGATTACTCACATGTGTGATATACACATGGCACAGGAATCCATGGGCAACCAGTTTAACCAACCCTACACCTTTGCCACAAAACCAGTCTCCGTGGGTCACCTACAACAGAACAAGACAGAGACAGGGAGATGTCACCAATAAGTCATCATTGGCAAGTCTGGAATGAAAAGAAATATGTGGGAGAGTGTGATACAATGAACTGTAGTTTAGACTTTTGATTTGTGTGATACAGTCCCCATAGACCTACCTGCTTCAGGCTACAAAGCATAACAAAGAGGGTCTATGGAGGCAGAGCACACAAACCACACAGTTTGTGGCTGAGAGCCAGATACTTCTTGGTTGAGTTCCAGATGAGGGAGTTTATTTTCTGACCTCCCCCCAGGTCATATGTTGAGACATTTTAGGGCTGTGCAGTATAGCCCAGGCTTTTTACTGAAGAACGATATCACCTACAAACAATTTTCCATGATTCTGAAAGCTCTTTCAAAATTATCTATATACTGTAGTAGTTTTGGATTTATATAGATTTACAGTAGTTTAGGTTTATTAAGGCATACTGTGCAGACAAGTCTGCACTGCCTCCCACACTCAGTGATAATTAATATTAATAATTCCATGATAGGGGAGGTGGGCATACATACTAGCATAAAACATACTAGTTTTCTAAATATAAATTGGCTAATATCAATACCAATCATCAAATATGCTTTTAGATGATAGGGTCCCCTAAAAGACTTTATGGGATGCCTATTTTATGTTTACTACTCTTAAGATGGCAAACCACGAATGTATTTTCTATTCTTGTCTGGAATCAGAAAAAAACACACAGATCCAAAGTATGACTGAATACTATATTATATGTGAAAGCTGTCCAAGTCAACAGACCCATTGTTTGTCCATCCCTGTGAAAGACATAAAAATGCTAGATATATTTCTAGCACTAAGACATGGATAAATATTGGGGCAGACTAACAAAGAAGACAAAGGTAAATTTCATAACATATGTTCTCACCATGTATGGGAAGCCATTGAGAGAAAACTGGTATTGAAGGCAATCGATGATTGGAAACCGAGAGAAGACACAGAGACCGCTCCCAATAACACCACTGAGTTAGAGAAATAATGAAAGGAGCAAATAAAGGGTAAATGGGAAATTGAGGGGAGAAATGGGAAAAGGGAGCAGTGAGAAAACAGAGTAAATAGGGGAAGAAAGAGAATACAAGTAACATTAGTAACTAAATAAACCAGTGGGTCAGAACTTTCTATAATTGACCACACATACCTTTTGAAGCGGTGAGAATGAGGAAACACATCTGAAAGGCTATGTTTCATCTCAATGTAATCAACATCACTCCAGATCTAAAAAGACAGGATGCAGATTAGTAGATTCATACATATGTCCTCTTCACCCACACCAAGTACCCTTCTCACCTCTTGTAACATGACAAGATCAAACTCCTTTTTCTGTAATAACTGCCCAATCAATGCAAGTCGCTCCTTGCGCTTTTTACTGAGGAATCTAAGAGCCCTAAGAAGAGAACAGAAGACTCAAGAATAACAGAAAAACAAGCTCCTACATCCAAAAAGATGCAATGGAATCCTGGATTAGATTAAAGCAGAAGAAAGCAGATCTAGGACTATGGCCAGAATTATATTTTATAGCTTTTCTTTAGTAGGAAGCAAACACTGGATAACACAGGACTTTAAGAAAAAAAAATACAAAAGTTGGGGCATTGGGGTTCAGAAAAGGAGATAAGAGGGTCATGGAATATCACCCAGAAACAGTCCGAAGGGGCATATATTATATTATCTGTCTATTATAACACATTATATATATATATATATATATATATATATATATATATATATATATATATATATATATATATATATATATATATATATTAGAAGAAGTCAGAGATACTCAACAGACTCATGACCTTACAAGGGTATGCAAAAGCTGACTACGACTGTGTCCTCGCGCCCAGGGTCTTTTAGCTCACAAATGCCATATGCAGAGAAGAAATATTCTGATGCATATCATACAGGTCCTGCCAAAATGACAGTCCAACCATGAAATGCCAGACAATTCTTCTCTGAACAAATGAAGCAGCTAACCCCAGACGTCGGTGAGGTGCAGCTGATCCCTCTAAGCACTGGTGAGCAAGGGGTCCGCTTCTGGATTCTCCCATTACCCTTAGGGTGACTGTTACAGATTACCTTGGTTCCCGCGCCGCCGCTTCAGGCGGCGCTCGAAATGACGCTTCGGCGTCAGCAGCCGTCCATGCCGAACGGATGTTGCCTGAATGACACATGGTTGGACGCATCAAGGCTAGATGGGTCATCTGCAGGTCAAGGCTTCAAGCATGCAGCAGGCCTCTGTTTTATGTTCATGTAGTCTCCTCCTACCTACTTCCTCCCTCTGAGCTGCTCCTCCTACCTACTTCCTGAGGAGGTGTTTAACCCCTTAACGACGGATGACTTACCAGGTACGTCCCACAGAAACTGTCACTTAGTGACAGAGGACGTACCTGGTAAGTCACGGAAGTCCAGGTCTCCGTGCGGCTGCACGCCGCTCGGAGACTCCGGACTTGTTTGGAAAAAAAATAAATAAATAAATGTTCGGCGGGCGTTAAGGTGACAGCTGCGTACGAACTCGGCTCTCACTAAGGGGTTAAAGGGCAGACTGAGTCCTCAGCTGCCATTGCGTTATTGTACAATACAGTTCTGTTTTACTTGGGCTCTGTGTATGACCTGGCCAGTTTGACCATCCATTCTGGTGCTGACCTGTGGCTCTGTCTGACTACTCTTTTGCGTGCTCCTATTGTGTAGTGGACACCCAATCTGGTACGGACCTGTGGCTCTGGCTGAATACCTAAACTGTGTATGACCTGGCCTGTCTGTCCATCCATTCTGGTGTTGACCTGTAGCTCTGTCTGACCATTCTCTTTGTGTATTTCAATTTGGCTTAGACATCCTTTCTGACGCAAACCTGTGGCTCTGGCTGACTACCCACTCCGTGTATGGCCTGGCTTGTCTCACTACCCACTCTGGTGTTGACCTGAGGCTCTGTCCACTGCGCATCCAGCATACCAACGCTTCAGTGGATATCCTATATGGTGCAAACCTATGGCTTTGGCTGACTACCCGCTCCGTGTATGACCCGGCTTGTCTGACTATCCTTTCTGGTGCTGACTAAGGGGTTCTGTCTGTTTCCTCCATGTGTTGGACCCCGCTCCACAGACACCAATCCTAGTGCAGACCTGGGGCTCTATCAGACTCCTAGCTGACTGACTGCAGGCATGAGTCAGCAGTCTCCTTGGTTGTGTAGATACTGGTGACTTCTCTCCTAGACTGACTGCAGGCTGAGTCAATGCTAGTCCTTTGGGCGTTCCAAATTAACTCGAGGCACCAGTGGGCTGAGGCCTAGTCTCAGACAGTGTGGTAGATCTATTGGTGGACTGCTATTTCTGATACAGTGCTTGCCTCTTTGATCACCTTCTGTGTGTTATCTGTTTATGTGCATTAATGTGATTTTTCTAATAAAAGATTGTTTTACTTTACAGAACTGACTCCTGGTTTATTTCTTGGAACCGTGACAGTACACAAGGGCCATGAATACAGACGGTGATAGTAATTCAGCTTTTCCAAGCAACCTAGATAGGATGGAGACACATGATAAACGTATTGATCAATTGTCTTTTGCCTTAAAAACCCTGTTGCAACACACTGCGCATCTCGAACGAATAAACCCACAAACGGTGGCCTCCCCCCCCTCCACCCTCGGCATCTGTGGTTCCTACCTCTCCTGATGCAGGCACGATCAAAAGGTTGTCTGGTTCCACTCAGCCCCCACAGCGGTATGGGGGGAGACCCAGAATCATCCATAAGTCCTCATCCCCGGCAGGGGACGGATTTTTTTTTCTTGTTAAACAAAAAAAAAAAAAAAAAGGACGGAGAGCTACGTCCATGTATTGATTTTCGAGAGCTTAACAAAACACCGGTTAAAAATGCATACCCGATTCCCCTAATTACCAAACTATTTGACCTAAGAGCTGCCTATAATTTGGTTCGGATAAAGCAGGGTCACGAGTGGATGACAGCTTTTAATAAACGTAATGGGCATTATGAATATTTGGGGATGCCATTTGGCCTCTGCAATGCCCCAGCTGTCTTTCAAGAGTTCATAAATGACGTGCTAAGGGAACTCTTACAGAATTTTGTTGTGGTGTAATTGGATGACATCCTGATTCACTCCTCATCCTTGGAGACCCATCGGTTGGATGTATCCAAGGTCTTGAGCCTATTAAGCAAAAACATTATATAGAAAATGGAACGCTACACGCCTAAATAAAATTCATAAATAAAATATAACACTCACCAAATAGTGTTCTGTTTGCGGGTCCTGAGCACCTCACACAGTTCCAGCCATGAAACTCCGACAGACAAGACGACACAGGTGTGAAGCGCTTCAACAGACCCACGGATCATCAAGCAGCCATATGTTTCAATAAAAGGTTTCGTACGCGTTTCGTACCGAAGGTACTTAATCATAGGTCCTATGATTAAGTACCTTCGGTACGAAACGCGTTAGGCGGTTGGCTATATGGAGCTATATTTGTGCTGTGTCTAGTGTTGTGTATAACACATGAGGTTCTGTCCTCAAATGTTTTTAAACTAAACATTATAATAAAGAGCGAAACCTTTTATTGAAACATATGGCTGCTTGATGATCCGTGGGTCTGTTGAAGCGCTTCACACCTGTGTCGTATTAAGCAAAAACAACCTGTACTGTAAACTCGAAAAATGTGAGTTCCACAAACCACAAGTAACATTCCTGGGATATATTATCTCTGCATCTGGTTTCACTATGGACCCCCAGAAACTGTCCACAGTAGTGGAGTGGCCTCGCCCTGAGGGACTCAAAGCAATTCAGAGATTTCTGGGGTTAGCAAATTATTACCGGAAGTTTATTAAAGATTTCTCCACTATTGTCAAACCAGTGACACACATGAACCATAAAGGTGCTAATACCACTGAGTGGTCCCAGACAGCCATAATAGCGTTCGAAAGACTGAAGGCAGCATTTGCTTCAGCCCTGATTCTGGTACACCAGAATCCCTCCCTGCCCTTTACCCTGGAGGTGGACGCTTCCGAGATTGGAGTGGGCGCTTTATTGTCTCAACGCTCAGCTCCTGGTGAAACCCTACTCCCATGTGGCTATTTCTCAAAAAGAATTGTCCAAAGCTGTGATGGTGTACCAAATCAGGGACAGAGTTGTTGGCCATTATTTTGGCCCTGAAGGAGTGTCGGCATCTCCTAGATGGTACTACTTCTCCGATCCTGATCCTTATGGATCACAAAAATTTGATTTACCTATCAGAGGTGAAACACTTGTCTGCTAGGCAAGCCAGATGGGCTCTATTCCTGTCCCGATTCAATTTTGAGGTCTCCTACCTCCCGGGCTCCAAAAATGTGAAGGCGGACGCGTTGTCCCGCCAGTTCTGCAGCCTCTCCAGAGAGGAAGTTCCACCGACCCCAATTATTCCAGCTGATCAGATCCTTGTGACCATACGGACTTGCATCACTTCTCCCTGGGAGAGGAGATCTTGGCTGCCCAGACTTCAGCTCCGGCTGAGAAGCCGAACGGAAAGTGTTTTGTCCCAGCACAATTACGTATTAAGCTGTTAGAAACGTACCATGCTTTCAAAATTGCAGGTCACATTGGTCGGGACCAGTTGATCTGGTCATTGTCTAGAGTCTTCTGGTGGCCAAGTCTCAGATCAGATTGTGCGGCTTTTACTGCTGCTTGTACGACCTGTGCTCAGAGCAAGACTCCTCGGCATTTGCCAGTTGGCTTGCTGCAGCCTGTGGCTAATGGGGACCGTCCATGGTCCCATTTATTGATCGATTTCATGGTAGAACTTCCTAATTCCATGGGCTTCACAGTCATACTTATGATCGTGGACAATTTTCTCGAAAATGTCACATTTTGTACCTTTCAAGGACTTGACTTCCGCGCAGGAGTTGGCAGTGATATTTGCTGAGGAGGTCTTTCAGTTACAGGGCATATCAAGGGTTATTGTATCTGACAGAGGAAGCCAGTTTGTGTTCAGGTTTTGGAGGTGCTTTTGTGCTCAGATGGGAATTCAGTTGGCATTCTCTTCCGCTTACCACCCTCAGTCAAATCGTGCGGCAGAAAGGTCCAACCACGATTTAGAACAATTTCTCCGCTGTTATATCTCTGACCACCACAACAACTGGGCTACCTTGTTGCCCTGGGAGGAGTTTGCCTGGAATTGTGCGGTTAACTCTTCCTCACGGTGTTCTCCATTCTTAATTAACTATGGGTTTCAACCCTCTGTTCTGCCTGAAGTATTCCAAGCACAAGAGTTTCCGGCTCTGGATAAGCATTTGAGGGCCCTCCATTCCTCGTGGGCATGAGTACAGCATACTCTATGTGGTTCCGCGCAGCGGCAGAAACACCAGGCTGACCGTAGGCGACTGCTGGCACGCACTTTCCAGGTGGGAAATAGAGTATGGCTGTCTTCCCAAAACTTGCACCTCCAGGTTCCATGTAATAAGTGATACGCAAGATTAACCCTGTGGCTTATGCTCTTGATCCTCCTGCCAATATGCGTATCCACAACGTATTTTACATGTCATTTTTGAAGCCCTTGGTTGCACCCAAGGGTTTTAACAGGGAAACATGGAAGACATTATGAATGCGCATATTGGCAGGGAGCTCCAATGCATAAGCCACTGGGTTAATTTTGCGCAACACACGGAAAGGACCAATGAATCGAGGAGCCAATTTGTTACAAGGAACCTGGAGGTGCAAGTTACGGGAAGACAACCACACTCTGTCTCCTACTTGGAAGGTAGGTGCTGGCAGTCGCCTACGGTCAGCCTGCCTTTTTTGTCGTTGCATGGAACCACATAGGGTATGCTGTACCCATACCCAGGAGGAACAGAGTACCCTCAAATGCTCGTCACGAGCCAGAATCGCTTGTGCTTGGAAGGTCTCAGGAAGAACCGAGGATTGGAACCCATAGTTGACCAAGAACGGGGAACTCTGAGTAGATGAGTTAACAGCACAATTCCTGGCAAACTCCACCCAAGGTAACAGGGTAGCCCAATTATCGTGGTGGTCAGAGATACAGCAGCGGAGAAACTGTTCCAAGGCTTCATTAGACCTTTCTGCCGCACCATTGGACTGCAGATGATACGAGGAGGAGGATGCCAGTTGAATGCCCATCTGACTACAGAAGCACCTCCAGAATTGGGATACAAACTGGCTTCCTCTATCGGACACAATAACTTTAGGTATATCATAGAGGCGAAAGACCTCTTTAGCAAATACCACTGCCAACTCCTGCACGGATGGTAACCGTTTCAGTGGCACAAAGTGAGCCATCTTAGAAAACTTGTCCACAATCATAAGAATGGCCATATAACCGATGGAATTTGGAAGATCGACCATAAAGTCAATGGATAGAGGTGACTGGGGCGTCCCCCATTGGCCATTGGCTGAAGCAAGCCCGCTGGCAGGTGTCTGGGCGACTTGGTCTGGGCACAAGTCGTACATGCCACCGTGAAAGGGATACAATCATTCCGGAGACTAGGCCACCAAAAAACTCGTGAAACGGACCATATCAGTTGTTCTCGACCAATGTGACCTGCCACTTTTGAGGCTTGATGTGTCTCCAATAGCTTAATGCGCATCTGTGCGAGGAACAAAGCAACGACCATCAGGTTTCTCCAGAGGAGCAAAGTTTTGGGCTGCTAGAACCCCCTCTCCTAGAGGAGAAGTAATGCAGGTTAGAATCATAGCTAGGATACGATCAGCTGGAATGATCGGGGAGGGTGGAACCTCTTCTCTGTGTGGGCTACAGAACTGGTGGGATAATGAGTCTGCCCTTACATTCTTAGAGCCAGGAAGATAGGAAACCATAAAACTGAAATGAGACAGGAACAGTGTCCATCTGGCCTGCCTGGAAGACAAGCGTTTAGCTTCAGAAAGGTAAATGAGATTTTTGTGGTCAGTTAAAATCAAAATAGGAGCTTTAGTGCCTTCAAGAAGATGCCTCCATTCTTTCAAGGCTAAGACAATAGCTAGTAATTCTCTGTGTCCGATCTGGTAAAGCACTTCAGTTTTGGGCAGTTTTCTAGAAAAGAACCCACATGGGCTTAGGGCCTCACCAGGAGCTGAGCGCTGGGAAAACAAAGCGTCCACTCCAACTTCCGATGCATCCACCTCCAGGGTAAAGGGCAGGACGGGATTGGGATGCTCCAATATGGGAGGCTGCAGAGAAGGCTGCCTTGAGGCCTTCAAAAGCCATAATAGCTGGTTGTGGCCATTCCGTGGTATTTGCCCCCTTGCAAGTCAAGTCTGTCAGGGGTTTTACAATGGTAGAGAAATTCTTAATAAACTTTCGGTAGTAATTAGCGAAACCCAGAAACCTTTGGATCGCCTTGAATCCCTTAGGACGTGGCCAATTCACAACGACGGACAACTTATAACAAATTATACAGCCCAGGAAAGTTACTCGAGGTTTGTGAAATTTACATTTTTCAAGTTTACAAAACAACTTGTTCTCACGAAATAGTGTCAGGACTCTGGATACATTAGACTGATGAATCTCCAATGTAGGAGAGTGAATAAGGATGTCATCCAAATATACAACTACTTAACTTTGAAGGAGTTCTCGTAGGACATCATTTATGAACTCTTGGAAGACAGCTGGGGCGTTACACAGTCCGAAGGGCATAACCAAGTATTCATCGTGTCCACTCCGGGTACTGAACGCTGTCTTCCACTCATGCCCTTCTTTAATCCGCACCAAGTTGTACGCGGCTCTCAGATTGAGTTTCGGAAAGATCTTTGACCGGATCAAAGAGTTCAGCGATCAGGGGAATAGGATACACATTCTTAACCAATATTTTGTTCAGACCACGAAAGTCAATGCATGGACGTAGCTCTCCATCCTTTTTCTTGACAAAAAAAAACCCAGCACGTGCGGGGGATGTGGATTTACGATTGATGCCTCTGCCAGCGCATCAGACACATATTCCTCCATGGGCTTATTCTCCTCCACAGTCAAGGGGTAGATTATGGCCCCTTGGAGGTGTAGTACCAGGCAACAATTCCAGCGCACAATCATACGGTCTATGATGAGGAAGGACCTCGGCCTGACTTTCTCTGAAAACGTCTATAAATGAAGTATATTCCTTTGGAAGGAGCGGAGTCGACGCTTGAGTGACTCTCACGGGACACTATAGACAAGACTTTTTGCATTGTGGGGACCAGGCCACAACCTCACAAGTGTGCCAGTCTATCTTGGGGTTATGTCTTTGTACTCAAGGGAACCCTAGGAACATGGCATGGTGTGGAGAATTAACCGCCTGAAACTTCAGGGTTTCCGTATGCAAGGCTCCCACCCTCAGGGTTAATAAGGAGGTCTCATGAGTGATGTGTGAAGGCTGTAATGGTCTGCAATCAATGGCTTCTACGGCCAGCAGAGAAGCAAGAGGCAACAAGGGAATATTCTTACTGGCTGCGAATTCCGCATCTATAAAGCAGCCAGCAGCCCCAGTGTCCAGTAATGATGGAACTGAGGTGGATTTGTTAGCTCAATAAATACAGGCCTTCAACAAGGGTTTATCCCAAAAAATTCTCTGGAGACAATGAAATGCCCCCTATCATCTGTCTCCGACCGGATTTAGAATTTGTGCGTGTTTCAGGGCGAATCGGACATGACCGCAACAAATGACCAGCCTTACCACAGTAAAGACACAGTCCATCCCTTCTCCTAAGGGCTCTCTCCTCCCTAGAAAGCCGGGTGACACCCAGCATCCTAGGTTCACCACTCTCAGAGACCAGATCAGGAGGCAAGGGCAGAGAGGGAGGATAGGGTGGGTCAGGAACATGGGGAGACGTCTCCCTCTGAGACCTCCACAGGCTCTCAGCAACCGAGGGTCTCCCCCTATGGCATCCACCTGCATAGGTTCAGTATCATCTGAAACAAGCCCCAGAGGCATGGGAGGCGAGGGAGGATAGGGTGGGCCAGAATAATGAGTGGGTACTCTGCTTGAGGACCTCCACAGGTACTACTTAAAAGAGGGTCGTTCTCTGATTCTAGTATCCACCAGAATACAAAAGTCAATTAGCTTGTCCAAATTTTTAGGTAGGTTGCGAGCCGCAATCTCATCTTTCATAGTGTCACTTGAGTCCTTGAAAAAAAAAAAAAAAAACGGCCTCGTTATTCCAGTCTACTTCGGCTGCCTGAGTACGAAACTCTATCGCATAGTCGGCCACCGTGCGATTACCCTGCCGCAGGGTCATAAGGTGCTTGGATGCCAAGGCCACGAGGCCTGGCCTGTCAAAGACTTGTTTAAATGATTTCATAAATTCCGAGAAATTGTGAACGATGGGTTTGTCTCCCATAGCAGATTGGCCCATGCCAGCTCCCTGCCCGTGAGGAGAGATATAAGGAAGCCAACTTTACTGCGCTCATTAGGAAAGGCATCCGGTACCAACTCGAAATATATGCTCAGCTGGTTAAGGAAGCCACAGCAACTGTCTGGACCCCCACCATAATGCTGTGGGAGCTGAGCGGAACCCGTTAACTTCTTGACCATGCCTGCATCAGGAGATGCTAGAACCACTGGTGCCCGGGAAGTCTCTGGAGGGGCCACCAATTGGTTACAAATCTGTTCGAGGTTGGCAGTGCACTGAGAAACCGTCTGCATGGCCAAAGACAACTGATCAAGTCGATGACTCAGTGTCTCCATCCTTTCCAGGATGCTTTGAAAGACTGCATTACTATCACCGTCTGAACTCATGGCCCTTATGTACTGTCACAGTTTCCCAAAGACGTTCAGGAGTCAGTAAGGTATAGTTAAATGCAATTTTATTGAAGACAGAAAAGTAGTGCACAATATATACAAAAGGAACAAGCAGTGGGTTACAAGCCAGCGAGAACTGCTATCAGGAATAATAGGCTGCTAAGCTAGACCACTCTGCTAGAGACTAGGCCTCATAGGAACCAGGAGCAGGACCAGAAACAGGATCTTGATCCGACATCGCTGGAATACTGACTCAAGCCTGCAGTCAGCATGGAGCAATAACAGACCCACGCCTCCAGTCAGTATGCAGAATTAACTGACCCACGCCTGCGGTCAGTATTAGAGCCAGTGTACCAGAGCCCCAGATCCGCACTAATTAGGGTGTCTGCTAGGTACACGGGACAAATGTAAGAATAGTCAGACAGAGCCACAAGTCGGCACCAGAGAGGGTAGTCAGACAAGCCAGGTCATTCACAGTTCGGGTAGTCAAACAGAGCCACAGGTATGCACCAGGTTGGGTGTCCACTAAAGGGATAATCAAAGAGTAGTCAGACAGAGCCACAGGTCAGCACCAGACTGGATGGAAGAGTAGCCAGGTCATACACAGAGCCCAAGAATAGAACTGCTAGGAACAACAACGCAAGGCAGACTCAGGCTGCTCTTTAAACCCCCCCTCAGAAAGTAGGTAGGAGGAGCAGGCTCAGGGGAAGGAAGTAGGTAGGAGGAGACTACAGGAAGCATGGCATACATCAGAAGGCTGCTTCACTCTGAAGCCTCATGCCTGCAGATGACGCGTGGAATGACGCAGAGCGTTGCTGGAAACAAGGTAAGCTGTGACAGATATTGAGACATTGAGATACGAATTGGGTATTGCATTGGATCCATTCTGTATTGGTACCAGTAATAGCCTTGCTTTATTTTGTGTTTCCTTCTCCCTTTGTTTTTAATACAGTTTTTTTGTGATATTAGGGTGTTTTCACTGGGGTGGACCTATGGGGAAGGGATATGTTGGGTTACCAAGCCAATTTGTATTGGTTTCATTTTTGTGATATTTAATACAGTATATGTTTTAATAAATGTATATTTACTAATTTGTTACTAATTTACATGTGGGCCGAGTGCTTATTTATAGTCTTATACTTTTTGTTTGTTCTTGTTTTTTCCTTTTTATATAGATCTTTAAGGGGAACTTTCACCCCGCAATAACTTAACGTTGACTTATTGCTCACCTGGCGACTAGCTGCTTAGTAGCGCTAGTCGCCAGCAATATTACCCGGTTCTTCAGATATCGGCTTGCAACAGGAGCAGGAAGCACGGACGTCTCTTCACAGTGACGTCCGTGCGCCTGCGCTGTCAGTCCCTTTTGCACCGTGTGGTGCAAAAGGGACTGACAGCGCAGGCGCACGGACGTCACTGTGAAGAGACGTCCGTGCTTCCTGCTCCTGTTGCAAGCCGATATCTGAAGAACCGGGTAATATTGCTGGCGACTAGCGCTACTAAGCAGCTAGTCGCCAGGTGAGCAATAAGTCAACGTTAAGTTATTGCGGGGTGAAAGTTCCCCTTTATTATAGGATAGTAGCACCCCTTGCTAGAT
Source organism: Rhinophrynus dorsalis (assembly GCA_037306005.1). Classification (NCBI taxonomy): domain Eukaryota; kingdom Metazoa; phylum Chordata; class Amphibia; order Anura; family Rhinophrynidae; genus Rhinophrynus; species Rhinophrynus dorsalis. The sequence continues at coordinate 246,298,397 of CM074719.1, read as the reverse complement.
TGGCTAGGTATTGTCCTTAACTTTAAATCTTGAGTGCTCCAGTTTATTCTATTTTTGTAAACACTAAAACCACAAACCAAGGAACAAAAAACCAACAGGTTATTGGCAAAAATAAAACCAAGGAGGACACCAATATCAGCACAATGGCCTGAAGGACCATCCAACCAAAAATGGTCTCAGTCGAAGCCAGACAATTGACATGGTCGTGTTTGACAAATGTTTGAAAGATGATCATGTCGCTGCCTTACACAGCTGTTCACAAGGCCTGATTTTTGTAGGCCCAAGAAGCAACCCTGGTGGAATTAGTTGTGACTCAGAAGGGCACAGGTTTGTTCCTGAGAACATATGCCTTGTTAAATGTAGCCTGGCCTGCATGAGGACCCTCAGGAATAGCAAAAAATTAATCAGATTTCAGAAAAGGCTGCACCTAACCACATCCAAAGGATGTAGCTCTTGCTTCTATCCATTAGTTAGAGCTCAACATATATAAGGACGGACAATTTCCTGGTTAGCTCAGAGACAACCTTTGGAAGTCCAAAAAACCACCCCATAATAGTGGAAAACAAAAAAAAAAAAGAGACAAGCCTCAAGTTCGTCTACCCATGGATATGAATGGCGGAGGGAGCTGGTACATAAGCCCCTGCCCATGAAAAATGAATGAATGAATGAATGAATGAATATGTTTATTTATATAGCGCCACAAGTGTACGCAGCACTTTACAATTTCAGGGTTTAAACAATACAGGGTTACAGGTGCTTTGTAGAGTGAAACATTGGGTGCGAGGTCCCTGCCCGAAAGCTTACAATCTATAGTGGTAATGGGAGACATACAGAGTACATTAGAGTCAAGTGCTGAATACAGTGCTAGTTCTGATGATGACAGAGGACATCAGTAATGTAAATAATTTATAAGAGCGTTCATTGTATAACATCATTGCCTTCTAGCATGCTGCGATTTTATCCAAGAGGTGCATTTTCAAGTGAGATTTGAAGGTTATCAGAGAGGTGCAGTGGCGCAGGTTGGATGGTAGAGCATTCCATAGATACGGAGCAATGAGAGAAAAATGTTTCATACGTGACAGAGCTGTACAGACAAAAGGAGCTGAGAGAAGACAGTCATTGGCTGAACGTAAGTGGCGGGATGGGGTATAACGGGAGATCAGAGTGGAAATGTAAGAAGGAATAAAGGAGTGAAGTGTCTTGAAAGAGAGAAGTAAGATTTTGTAAGATATCCGGAGTTTGATAGGCAGCCAATGGAGAGTTTTGAGGAGGAGTGGGGCAGGGACAAACCTAGGTGACAGAAGAGTAATTCGTGCTGCAGCATTCTGTATTGATTGAAGTGGTTGGAGATGGGAAGCAGGAATGCCAACAGTAGAATGTTGCAATAGTCCATGCGGGAGAGGATGATTGCATGTATAAGAATTTTAGCTGTGGAGGAACAGAGGAAGGGACGGATTTTTGCAATGTTACACAAAAGAAAGTGACACGATTTAGTAATGGCATTAATATGAGAGGAAAATGAGAGAGAGTTGTCAATTATCACCCCTAGACACCGTGCTTCTGATACTGGATTTATGGTAGTGCCATTTACAGTCACCTGGAAGGGCGCTACAGGGCCACGTCTAGGTGGGATGAGGAGCAGCTCAGTTTTGGACATATTGAGTTTGAGGTGCCTATGAGCCATCCAGTCTGAGATAGCCGAGAGGCAATCTGTGACTTTAGCCTGGATATCAAAAGTGAGTTGAGGGACAGATAAGTAAATCTGGGTGTCATCTGCATGGAGGTGATATTTGAGACCAAATGAGTTAATAAGATCACCAAGTGTTATTGTGTAAAGAGAAAACAGAAGCGGTCCTAGAACAGAACCTTGAGGAACCCAAACAGAGAGTTGGATGGGGGAGGATGAAGAGGTGGCAGAGGAGACACTGAAGGATCTGTTAGATAGATAAGAGGAGAGCCAGTCCAGTGCTGTGTTGCGGATTCCTAAAGAGTGAAGAATGCGGAGGAGGACAGCATGATCAACAGTATCAAAAGCTGCTGAGAGATCAAGCAGGATAAGAATTGAATAGTGACCTTGAGATTTGGCAATGTGAAGATCATTGACAACTCTTGTAAGAGCAGTTTCAGTGGAGTGAGCATTACGAAATCCGGATTGTAAAGGGTCGAGCAGGTTGTATGGATTGAGGAAGTCAAGCAGGCGTGAGTAGGCTAAGCGTTCCAAGAGTTTAGAGGCAAAAGGCAAAAGAGAAACTGGTCGATAGCTGGAGGGTGTGTTACCGTCAGAAGAGTTGTTCTTAAGGATAGGTTTTACTAAGGCATGTTTGAAGTCATCAGGAAAGGTAGCGGTGGCAAAGGAGGAGTTAAAGATTTGTAATAGGATAGGGATTAGTGTGGGGGAGAGGGATTGGATGAGGTGAGAGGGGAGCGGATAAAGTGCGCATGTAGTGGAAGGAGCGGAGGACAGTAGGTTGAGCCAAACCTTGGAACATGCAGACACTTCTAGTCTTTCCAGGCCATTGTTGTAGGCCAAGTCATTGCATTGTAAGACTGGAGCCAAACGGGATTCCTGGAAGGACTGAAACCAATGCCCCAGAAATAGATTAATCTTTCCAAAACATTGATGGTCAGAAGACTCTCCATTTCTGTCCAAAGACCCTGAAACATCTGAGGACCCAAGGTGGCACCACAGCCTGAGAGGCTGGCATCAGTCATGACCATCACCCAATAACAATCCCAGTGGCAGATGGGACTTCTGCAGCCACCAATGAAGTTCTGCATTTGCCCACTTGGACAGTGACACTGAAAAGGAGAGATGACACTGATTCGTGGATCAATTCCTAAGAATTTCCAGCTGACATCCCATGTATGGAATTGAGCAAAAGGGACCAGAGGCCTGATAACCCAGCACCTTCATATTCTCCCTCATCAATGAGGACAGGCAAAGGCGGCACGGACATAACTGGTAGGGCAATTACAGAATCTTGTCTTCTGGTAGAAGACACTCCCCAGAAAAGTCCCAAACCTCATACCGAGAAACAAATGAACCTGGAACAGAAGATTTCTCTTTTTAAATTGAGAACCGAGCCAAACAGAGAACAGACACGCACGTCTGCATCTGAAGGCACAAAGTCTGCCATGAAGGAGCTTTTAGCAAAAGGTCGTCCACATAGGAAGTAAAGGATATCCCTAGGTAGTGAATATGTGCCATCAGGGCTGTCATGAGCTTTTGGCGGTTGAAGCTATTGATGGCAGACCCCTGCTGCCAGCACATATTACTCACGAGACAGCCCCATTTACCCTAAGCGTGGGAGCCCTGTATAAGGAAACCCTGATGTTTCAGGTGATAAACTCCCCACACTATGCCATTGTATTAGGGTTCCCATGGTTACAAAAATACAACCCTAAAACTGACTGGAGCACGTGTGAGATATTTTCCTGGGGGACTCCCTGTGAGGAGTCATGTCCTTCACATCCCATCAGACTTGCCTGTGCAGAGTCTCAAGGCCTACCAGAGGTCTATTTGAAGTTTTCCGAGGTATTTAACAAAGTCCAGGCCGGAGCATTACCTCCTCATAGACCGTACGATTGAGCTTCTGCCTGGGACTACCCCTCCGCGGGGTCGTACGTACCCTCTATCTGTGGAAGAGAATAAGGTCATGGAGGAGTACATGGCTGATGCCTTGGAGAGGGGCATAATTCGGAAATCCTCATCCCCTGCGGGTGCTGGATTTTTTTTTTTTTTGTTACAAAAGAAGGATGGAGAATTATGCCATGTATCGATTATCGGGGCTTAAACAAACTGATGGTAAAGAATGCATATCCCACACCATTCATTACTGAGCTGCTTGACCGCCTCAAAGGTTCTACTATCTTTACTAAGCTCAGTTTGAGGGCAGCTTACAATTTAGTCAGGATTAAACAAGGGCATGAATGGAAGACAGCATTCAACAGCCGAAGCAGGAATTATGAATACCCGGTCATGCCCTTTGGCCTCTGAAATGCTCCCGCTGTCTTCCAAGAATTTATAAATGACATTCTGAGAGAACTTTTGAAAAGCTGCATTGTCATTTATCTGGATGACATCCTTATCCATTCTCCAACGGTGGAGAATCCAGGGTCCTTTCGCTCCTGAGAAACAACAACTTGTTGCAAGTTGGAAAAGTGTGAATTTCACAAAACCCAAGTTACCTTTCTTGAGTATGTTATATCCGCATCTGGGTTCTCTCTGGACCCCAAAAAACTTTCTGCTGTGATCCAGTGGCCTTATCCGGAGGGAGTGAAGGCGATTCAAAGATTTTTGGGCTTTGCGAACTATTTATAAGAAATTTCTCGATCATTGTAAAACCTATCACTGACATGATGCGGAAAGGAGCCAAAGTGTTAGAATGGCCTTCTGATGCACTATCAGCCTTCGACAACCTCAAGGCAGCAGTCACTGCGGCTCCAATCCTGCCCTGCCCTTTACCCTGAAGGTTGATGCGTCAGAGATTGGAGTAGGCGCCATCCATTCTCAATGGTCAGCTCCTGGAGAGGCTTTACGCTCTTGTGGCTACTTCTCGAAAAAACTATCTAAAGGCGGAGATGGTTTATCAGATTGGTGATAGGGAGTTGCTGGCCATAGTCTTGGCATTAAAGGAGTGGTGTCATCTGTTGGAGGGTACCAGTTCCCCCATTTTGATTCTTACAGACCACAAGAATTTTGTAGTAGGTCCAAGGAGAAGGTTTCCTCCCGTTCCGATCATTCCTGCTGATCGCATTCTTGCCACAATACGTACCTGCATTACTTCTCCCCTGGGAGAGGAGATACTGGCTGCACAGGCATCTGCCCCTGCTAAGACTCCTAGTGGGAGATATTTGGTACCAGGTCAGTTCCGTATTAAAATTCTGGAGACATACCATGCTTCCAAAATTGCTGACCATATTGGTCGTGACCAGTTAATCTGGTCTTTGTCTAGACTGTTTTGGTGGGTGAGCAGCCTGCACCACATGTGATCAAAATAAGTCTCATCGACATCTGCTGGTAGGCTTGCTCCAGCATGTGGGCAACAGGGAACCCCCCTGGTCACACTTGATTTTATGGTCGACCTTCCTAGTTCGATGGGCTTTACTGCAATACTAATGATTGTGGACAAATTCTCAAAAATGGCTCACTTTGTACCACTTAAGGGCTTATCATCCTGGCAGGAATTGGCGGTGGTATTCGCAAGGGAGGTGTTCCAACTCCATGGTATCCCGAAGATGATCATGTCTGATAGAGGAAGCCGGTTTGTGTCCTGCTTCTGGAGGTGTTTCTGTGCACAAATGGGAATTGAATTGGTATTCTCCTCCGCAAACCACCTGCAATCCAATGGTGCGGCAGAAAGGTCAAACCAAGCCTTGGAGCAATTTCTCCTCCACTATGTCTCTGACCACCACGACAATAGGGCTACCCTGTTGCCCTGGGCGGAGTTTGCCAGAAATTGTGCTGTGAACTCTTCCACTCAGAGGTCACCGTTCTTGTTCAACTATGGATTCCAACCCTCAGTTCTTCCGGAAACCGTCCGAGCACAAGCTATTCCAGCTCTTGATGAGCATTTGCAGGCACTCCATTACTTGTGGGTTTGGGTACAGCATACCCTACATGGTTCAGTGTAGCGACAAAAAAAGACACGCTGACCGCAGACGTTTGCCGGCACCGACCTTCCAGGTTGGAGATAGAGTGTGGTTGTCATCCCGTAATTTACACCTCCAGGTCCCATGCAATAAACTGGCTCCTCGATTTATTGCTCCCTTCAAGGTGTTACGTAAGATCAACCCGGTGGCTTACGCGTTGGAACTGCCTGCCAATATGTGGATACATAATGTCTTTCATGTCTCCCTGTTAAAGCCCTTGGTGTGCAAACGGTATACCTCCGCTCCTGTCCGTCCTGCTCCCGTGATAGTTGCAGATCACAAGGAATATGATGTTCAAAGTATCCTGGACTCCGGTATGGTTAGAAGACGTTTACAGTATTTTATCCATTGGAAGGGATATGGTCCGGAGGAGCGATCCTGGATCCCTGCTGCTGATATTCACGCTCCTCACCTGGTGCGCAGATTCCATGCACGTTTCCCTGACAAACCTGGTCTGGTCCCTCGGAGCAGGGGTCTTTGAATGGAGGATACTGTCACAGTACCTTGTTTCCAGCGCCGCCGATTCAGCGACTCTCAGCGTCTTTCCATGCATCATCTGCAGGCAAGAGGCTTCAAGCATGCTGCAGGCCTCTGTTTTATGTGTGTTTGTTTTCTGTAGTCTACACCTACCTACTTTCTTCCTCTAGATGCTCCTCCTACCTACTTCCTGTGGAGGGGTTTAAAGGGCAGACTGAGTCTTGACTCAGTCACCCTTACTTTGCTGTTCTGAGCACTTCATTTTCTGGTATTCCTGATTCCTGTGTATGATCCAGCTTGTCTGTCCATCCATTCTGGTGTTGACCAGTGGCTCTGTCTGACTAGTCTCCTTGGCGTTCCAATTTGGCTCAGATATCATTTCTGGTGCAAACCTGTGGCTCTGGCTGACTACCCGCCCCATGTATGACCTATGCTTGTCTGACTACCCACTCTGGTGTTGACCTGGAGCTCTATCCACTGCGCATCCAGCATACATACGCTCTAGTGGATATCCTATCTGGTGCAAACCTGTGGCTCTGGCTGACTACCCGCTCCGTGTATGACCTAGGCTTGTCTGACTACCCACTCTGGTGTTGATCTGGGGCTCTATCCACTGTGCATCCAGCATTCCATCACTTCAGTGGATATGCTTTCTGGTGCAAACCTGTGGCTCTGGCTGACTACCCGCTCCGTGTATGACCTAGGCTTGTCTGACTACCCACTCTGGTGTTGATCTGGGGCTCTATCCACTGTGCATCCAGCATTCCATCTCTTCAGTGGATATGCTTTCTGGTGCAAACCTGTGGCTCTGGCTGACTACCCTCTCCGTGTATGACTTTGGCTCGTCTGACTATCCTATCTGGTGCTCACTAGAAGGCTCTGTCTGTTCACTCAGTTTGTTGGTTCTGTTATTCAGACATCCTTTGTAGTACTGACCTGGGGCTCTAGCAGACTCCTAGCTACTGACTGCAGGCTGAGTCAGTATCTCTTGGGCGTTACCTTACCACGAGACTCCAGTGGGCTGAGATCTAGTCTCGGACAGTGTGGTGCAGAGATTGGGAGACTGCTATTCCTGATACAATGCTTACCTTTTCAATCACCCACTGTGTGTTTATATATTTCATTACTTTCATTATTCTCATAATAAAGGTTCTAGTAACTATACCGTCTGACTCCTGGTTTTGCTTGCCAGCCGTAACATTATAGTAAGCATAACAATTTGTGCTATGCTTAATAACTTACTTTGTTGTAGTTTTAAAGATATTTCATGTAAAAAGATCGCCCCTCTGGCCTTTCTGGCCACATCATGCTCATCTAGGCGTGGTTCGGATAGAGCGTTGAGGGACAAACTGCAGTAAGCAAAGGAAAATCCTGCCCTCCTTCGTCAAGGGGGGCAGGGTTATCCTTATAACTACTGTCTTAAAGGGATAGTAATACTTCGTTTTAACTTTATTTTATTTTGTAGGCATTAAAAAAACATTAAGAATGATATAAGTCTTATCTCTCAATCCTTTATGGTTTAGGAGATATTCACAAGCAAAGTTCCCCTCCCCGCCCCTTTTACCTAGTGTAAGACATCTCTTCTCAGATGTGGATCAGGTTGTATGACAGGACAGATAACAGAAGGGGACAATTTTCTTTGTATGAAAACAATGAAAGCCCTTCCCCCCCTTGACAAGTTTTTCAGCTTTTTCCATTATCTTAATTGAAGATTGTCCCTCTCTGAAGTCTACCTGGGCACCTTCCTTCTGATCTGGTTGAACAGGGGGGGGTACTTTGTTTGTGAATATCTCTTAAACCATAAAGGTTTGAGAGATAAGACTTATATCATTCTTCATGTTTTTTTAATGCCTACAAAATAAAATAAAGTTAAAACGAAGTATTACTATCCCTTTAAGTTTGTCCCTAACTGCGTCTGTCTGGTCCAACGACCAGATTGCAGCTCCAAGGGGAGGTAGCCAGAAGGGGTGGAAGGGAGATCCTTTTACATGAAATATCTTTAAAACTACAGCAAAGTAAGTTATTAAGTATGGCGCAAATTGTTATGCTTACCATAATGAAGCCATCTACTTGATTTTAGACATTAGTATCCCTTTAAGTGTGAAAGTTCTACTTTAAGTACCAGAAGAGGCAAAGCTGTAGTATTGGAAAGGCAAGAGATTGGGAGATCCACTGCTGGGGAGGTAGCCACTACACTAAAGCTCCATCATACACAAATGATACAAGAGAGAGAGAGATGTCTGGGAAGGAACAGCCTCTTGTAAGGAAGGCCTCCTCCATGAGAACCTGGTCTAGGAATTAGTGAGCAGGAAAATGGTAGCCGCCTTTTTGCATCTCTTAAAGAAAACAGGGAAGAAGAACTGGAATCTGTGGTCTCAGAGACCTTCATGGTCTCCAGTACAGCCCAGGTAGGACCCTAAGCAGGAGAACCAGGGTCGTCGTCTTCAAAGAATACTTAACACAGAAACACAAATCCAGATAATTGCCTCAGAGTCACCTTCATCAGCTGAGGAATCCTCAACTGTGAGGGACATACCCTCTGCAAAGTGGATGAAATGCCTTTGGGGACATAGGAAATAGCAAAGAATAGAAATCATACAGGAAATTAAAGCCTTAACCCATGCAGGCTACTGATCAGTAGATAAGGGCTCCAGAGGTTGTGTGGGGGCCACAGAGCACGAGGAGAATAAAGTACAAGAAGAATCCATAGGAAGACTGGCATGAGGAGCAATGGCTTATAGGGGATAAAGGGACACCTGAAGCTTTGGTAGCCTTAGTCTTGCCCATGTCTTCCTTAAGACCCCTTAAGATGTAGAACAGAAAAAAATGGAATACAAGTACTTATATAAAGTTAAAAGTACTTATCTGACTGCACAGAACATCCCAGATACTTGTCTATGTTCCAACCAATATGGCAGCCACATCCTTAAAGGCACTGCAGCCCCAAAAAACTAAAGCGCATTCAGCGCTAGTTACAAAGACAGAACTTGAAACAAGGTAAAACTAGTAGTAATAAAGTGAACGAACACAAGTGAAGGTAAGGTTAAAAATGAACAAGTAAGTTTAAATGAAAAACTGCAGTACATTTATAAAAGGGATCTCTCCCATCAGGACAGAGAAGTACATAAAAATAGAAAAAGGAACATAAAAGTACACTTGAGTGTATAAAAGTATTTAAGTATACCCAAAACATATTCACAGGACCTTTGCACTCTGAATGCAAGAGGGTATGGTTCTCTTCAGGGTCATATATACAATGCAAGGTTCTGCTTGGATAAACTGAGCAAAATATTTAGAGGAGAGGGCTGTAAATGCAAGCCATCTTCAAATCCAAGTCCCATGTTCAGAGGTGTCCACTTCCAGGATAAACTGTCAGGAGGAATCAGGAAACTGCAAAATATGGGCAGAGGTGAAGGCTGACTTTAGCAAGGCAAAAGCTTGGAGCGCCATAATAGGCCAATAGAGAGGATCCGCACCTGCTTTAGTTAGAGCAGTAAAAGGAGAAAAGATGGGAGAAAACTGACGGATAAACCTCCTATAATAATTTACTAATCCTACAAAACGTAGAATAGCCTTGGTATCATTGGTGACCGGCCACTGAGAGAAGGCCCAAAGTTTATCTGTCCATTTCAATGCAGTCAACAGAAATAATATAACCCAGGAACGAAAGACTAGTCTTCTCAAAGTCACATTTGTCCAGATTAGCAAAGAGCGAGTGATCGCCAAGTCGTTGGAGGACAATCTGGACGTGAGTGCGATGGAGCTCTAAATCAGAGAAATAGATTAAGATATCATCCAAATAGATCACAATATGGGATAACAGCATATCACGGAAGACCTCATTAGTGAAACTTTGAAAAACGTCCGGGACATTACAAAGCCCAAATGGCATAACCAAATATTCTTAATGGCCATAATAAGAGTTAAAGGTAGTCTTCTACTCGTCTCCACTTTTGATGTGAATCAAGCTGCAAGCCTCCTTAAAGGGACAGTACTGTTTCAAAATGAAAGCAGCTCCAATTAATCTTCACAGTATTTGAGCCATAGAGTGCTATTTCAATACTCCCAGAGTTGTAGTTCAAGAGTAACTGAATGATAAAGTATCCACCTCCAGCCCCTTTAACTGATGTAACTCTGCTCACCTCAGAACAGAGGGGTGTTGTCCAGATGGCTTACAGAGAGGGACAATGTTCACCTAGTATAAGGGAAAAACCTGAAAAACCTGTCAATGGGGGCAGGGTTTTCATTGTTCTCACAGTAAGAAGACTGTCCCTTGCTGTGAGCGGTCTTGTCTTAAAACCAGATTACACATCTAAGGAGAGGTGGTTTACACTAGGTAAAAGGGATGGGAGTGGGATACAGTATTAAAATAACACTCTCCATGGTCCAAATACTATGAAGTATTTTCATAGTATTTTATTTTGAAACATTACTATCCCTTTAAGGAAGCTTACAACTTTATTCTAGTTTAGTAAATATACATGCTCCACAAAGCCGATCTAACAATTCTGCAATCAAGGTCAAGGAGTAGACATTCTTTACCATTATCTTGTTAAGGCCCCTGTAATCAATACAGGGGAGCAAGGAGTCATCCTTCTTTTGCACAAAAAAAATCCTGCCCCCGCAGGGGATGAAGAGGGATGGATGTAGCCCCTGTCCAGATTGCCTTGAATATATTTTGCCAGGGCTAAAGTCTTGGAGGAACTACTGTGAACTCTATGTGGTGGAGTTTCCAAATTTATGTAAGGTGGGGCATTGCCAGAGAAAATAAATCTCTCTTAGCCCCACATTAAAGACACAAGCCTAAAGTGTGTTAACTTTGACATTCCGATGTGGACAACTTGGCAACTTCCCCAATCTCCATCAACTGAAGTGGATGATTCCAATGGGGGGGGATTCCTTACATGCCTATTAGCGTCTCTTTCCAATTGTGTCTCAGTCAGACATCTCTCAAGGTCTAAACAAGAAGAAATACATTCTTCTATCAAATCAGGTAACACTCTATATGTGAGAGCACCTTTAATCTTTTCTCCCCAAACCTCAGAGGAAGGCTGCCTTCAACACTGCCTGATTCCAATCAGTTTTGTACACAAGAGTAGGAAACTCTATAGCATACTGGCTGAATGTTTTGGCTCCCTGACATAAATCCAGGAAAGATGCGTCAGCAGAAGATTTTCGCCCATGGGTATCAAATACCAACCAGAATGTTTTACGAAATTCTTCTGAACCTTGACGTATCGGAGATTCTTGTTTCACTAGTGGTGATACCCAAGCTAGGGCCTGATCCTTCAGAAAAGAAATTACAAACGATACACGGACAGCATGTGTGTTTAAACAATGTAAGAGAGTGCGGAAGTGGAGCAAACACTGATTAATAAATCCCCAGAATTCCGCAGAGTAGCCAACATATCTTAACCAGAAGTGATAGTCTAGGAAAGGCTGTCATTAACCTCTTTGTCAGGGCAGTAGCCCCAGAAGTGACAGATACAATGGGTGGAGTAGTCGAAACAGAAGTAGTAGGTGCCGTGGTTGCGTGCAACAGCTCTAGGATGGTGTCCATCTTTCTCTCCAAACTACGAAGATGTTTTTAGTGAGAGGTGTGGGTTTGCACTTGCTGGTCCTGTCTTGCTACCAATCTAGCCACATCTGCGGAATCCATACTGTATGCCCGATTATTCCGTCATGGTAACCTACAGAGTCCAAGATAGATACTATGGTGCAATGCTAGGGAGCGTAGATCGGTGGCAGAGACAGTCAACCTTATCCCTTACTGCTGATGAAGCAGAGTAAAGCTGCTGGCCGCAAAGTCAGATGTCCAATCCCGGTTGAGCCAGAGCCCTGACCAGGATGGGAGTAAGGATGTACTGTTCAGTAAGACTCCAAGGTAGAAGGCTCCTAAATAAAGACTGGGAATAGTACAAAGGGAGGCTACGATACAAAGGATGGCACAGGAGTGAAAGTAATCTTCTCAGATTCCTAGAGAAAGCACACTGTGGCCTTCAAGGAGGCAAGGCTAGGATCTTGACTACTGCCACCTGAGACCCAGGAAAAAGGAGAAAGACTACCTAGATAACCCTCCAAGGAGGCAGGCCTAATATCTATGCTTCCAATTCCAGGTACCCAACTAATAGGGAAGGTACTACAGCATAGCTATCACTGTGCCCGTGATTCCTCTGTTTGCGACATTTCTACTTCCTGATTTCCCATACTGCAATCTTATTGGTGATCTACGTTGACTCCTCCTACCGACTGCCTTTATATTCTTGGCGTCGTCATTATGGCGGCGCCCTTTCGTGGTGTACCAATATCCTGTATTTGATCCTGTGGATCCTGTTATCCTGTGTATGACCCGGCTAGACTGACTATGATCCTGTTTGATCGCCAGTACCTGACTTGAGTTGTGACCCGGCTTGGCTGACTATCCTGCTCCGTGTACCGACCCGGCTTGGCTGACTATCCTGCTCCATGTACCGACCCGGCTTGGCTGACTATCCTGCTCCGTGTACCGACCCGGCTTGGCTGACTATCCTGCTCCGTGTACCGACCCGGCTTGGCTGTCTACCTGCTCCGTGTACCAATCCGGCTTGGCTGACTATCCTGCTCCGTGTACCGACCCGGCTTGGCTGTCTACCTGCTCCAAGTTCCTACTCGGCTATCCATTGTTCCTGGTCCTAGAGTGCCTGTCCAGCACTGTGTGGTTCTACTCCCTAGTGACCCGGCATTTCCCGGTCACCTTGTGCTACTTAGTCCCTGACACTCCGGTGTTGGTGAGCCTCCTCGTGCACCCACACCTGTTGTACGCTTGACCCAGCACAGTTTGTCACTCCATCACTATAAGGTTGGCTGATGTTTCCCTGGGCTCCTCGCTAGTTCCCTGTCTGTGTGGCCTTAAGGACTGGTTGGGGACTGAAGCGTACCTTACCCTAGATCTAGGGTTGGTGCGTGGGTTAAGCGACTCCGATCACAAGCTGATTGCCTTAGACCCTTGGGTTGATTCGGTTGCCTTGCTGCTTACTGTCAGTATCGCTTTGACACCTAGCGTACTAGGGGTTCGGTTGCCTTGTCGCTTACTGTCAGTATCGCTATACCACCTAGTGTACTAGGTGTCCTGCTGCCTCTCAGCTTCCAGTCAGTCTTGCTGACCTCCCTAGTGTACTAGGGATCCTGTTGCCTCGCAGCATACTGTGCGTCTCACTGCTATCCCTAGAGTTCTAGGGAGATTGCATTGGGGTCCTCCTCACGACTAGGGCCTGCTAGTTCCGGTTGTTGGCCTAGATGTTCCAGCTACCACCCTGTGGTATTCTCTGTTTCTGGACTAGATTCTCTCTGCAGATGTACTAGTCCAGACCCTCTGGGTTATTCCTTGGATACGTTTTGTATGTCTGCTTAGCTGCTCCTGTATCAGTTGCCTGTTTTACCAGTATATTATCTACTGTTCTGTATGTGTTACAGTACTTGCTTTTTTTTAATAAAACTGCGTTTTACTAAACCAAACATGTCTGAATGTCTGAAAACCATTACAATAGCCCTCCTAGGAATCAGGACTAATACCAACAATACTGATGATCAATACCCTAGGAGAAAACGGCCATTAAAAGTGGGCTGAGACCATTGTCACAAAATAAGGCAGAAGAAACCGTCAAATCAAAAGTCTCCAAAAGATGCCAGTCATGGTGGAGTAAGATCGCCCAGGACCATAAGACCTGCAGACAGGCAGAAAATGGACGGCCGTACACCAAGTTACCTCGGGCAGCAGTAATAAGGAGCAGCAGCAGGGAAAGAGCAGCATGTCCCCAGGAGCAAGAGCAGCTACAGACGGTGGCAAAAGCACAGTCAGTCAGACAGGTAAAGATCACCGGGAGCATCAAAGTACTTAGGATAATGCAATCAGGTGGTCAATAAACAAGCGCAGAGTCACCAAGAGTGTCTGTAGTATTGAAGACAACAAATGTACAGTCCAGAAACAGGCACAAATGGGCCGAGGTCAGGTAACAAAGACAAAATAAGCAAAGCAAAACTAGATCAACAAACTAGCTTGAATAATTGGGCAGGGAAACTAAGGTGACCCTGGTAGTTAAATCTACCTCCTCCAATGGGAACCGTTAGCTGCCTGTAAAGCTTGCTCTGTAAAGAGATGGCTAAACGGAGTATAGTAGGTAGCATAAAATTAATCTGAACAGATGGAGTCCTGGTACAGACTACAGGAACAAATGGAACTGAAAGCCAAAGGCGAAGACAAAAACAGTGATGAGGGACAGGCCGAGGTCATAGTCAGAGAAACAAGCAAGGATCAGAGGCAGGAGGTCAAAACTAGCCAGGGGTCAAAACCAGAAAAGTACTAGATACAGTAAGAGAGGCAAAACTAGCCGTGGGAACTCAACGAAAGAGCACCCGAACCCTACCAGCAGGAGCCATTTATAGCGCGGCTCTGCCAGACGTCGTGACGTGTGACATCTGCACCCCAGGAAAAAGGCGACGGGAAAACCGCGCATGCACAGTAAAGGCGGCCAGATGCGATCAGCATCGGAGCCGAGGTGGAGGTAGGTGAAGCTGATCACAACAGTCCCCCCCCCCTTATGGACGCCCGCCGTGCGCACACAGGACCAGGACTATCAGGATGAGTCCGATGGAAAGAGCGAAGGCATACTGGAGCATGTACATTGGACCAAGGCTCCCAGGAATGGTCTTTCGGGCTGTAACCCTTCCAGTGCACCAAATATTCCAGACAACCTCTTCAGTATCGGGAGTCGAGGATCTCCTGTACCTCATATTCCTCCGAGTCGTCCACTAGGTGTAGAGGCGGATGGGATGTTCTCTGTCTGGATAAGGGCTAGGAACCCACGGTTTCAGTTGGGACACATGGAAAGTAGGATGTATCTTGTAGGTCTCTGGCAGAGCAAGTCGATATGCTACAGGGTTTATGACCTTTGAGATGCTGAATGGACCCAGAAAGCGTGGACCCAATTTCCTGGATGGACATGACAAGCGGACATGAGCAGCAGACAGCCAGACCTTGTCACCTTCCTTGAAGTTATGCTCCACTGAACGATGTTTGTTCACTTGTGCTCGGTGGAGGACTTGTTGTAACTCCTTATGACAGATTAGGCAGAACAGTAGGGTGGTGCCCATAGGTGGCATAGAACGGTGACATGTGCAAGGTGATATGGTAATGATTGTTATAAGCAAACTCGGCTTGTGGTACAAGAGAAGGCCAACTGTCTTGAAAGTGAGTAGAGAAGCACCGTAAGTATTGCTCTAAGGTCTGGTTTGTATGTTCGGTCTGTCCATTTGTTTGAGGATGGTAACCCGAGGACAGGTTACATTTGATCTGTAGACGAGAAGAGAATGCCTTCCAGAACCTTGACGTGAACTGTGTTCCATGATCAGTAGTGATGGAATGGGGTGCGCCATGAAGGCGGAACACATGCTGTACATACAGATCAGCAGTGACTGCCACAGAGGGTAGACCAGATACAGCAATGAAATGTGCCATCTTTGTGAAGGGATCGATGATGACAAGGATTGTGTTGTGTTGGTCGTAAGGGGGTAAGTCCACTATGAAGTCCATTGTAACCTCTAGCCAGGGACCACTAGGGACTGATAATGGACTGAGCAATCCAGAGGGTTTCTTGTATAGACTCTTAGACTGGTTGCCTGTGTCACAAGACATAACAAAGAATGAGATATCAGACTTCATGCCTGGCCACCAAAAATGTCTTTGGATGCTTGATTTGATTTGAGTGACCCCACCGTGACCAGCTACAGGTATGTTATGATGTACGTGAAGGACCTCTTGGTGTAAGGGGGCAGGTACATATATGAGACTGTCCTTCCATAGAAGTCCATCAGCATAGGTGAGTGACGTTGAACCAGGCAGGGTGATGGTGTAGTGTCTTGCTTTGCATTAGTCAATAACTCACTGTTGAGTAACAGGAAATGATGAGGGAGAAGCACAGTGTCTGAAGAAGCAGAAGACATGGTGGGCGTACTATGAATTCGGGATAATGCGTCCGCTTTGCCGTTCTTGGCTCCGGGTCGGTAGGTTATGTGCATTTGGAATCGGGAAAAGAAAAGAGTCCATCTGGCTTGACGTGTACGGAGATGTTGTGCTGTTCTGAGGTATTCTAGGTTGCAGTGGTCCGTGAAGATAGTTACCGAATTGAGTGCCCCCTCGAGTAAGTGGCGCCACTCCTCCACTGCTCTCTTGATGGCCAATAGTTCTTTATCTCCAATGTCATAGTTAAGTTCTGCAGCACTAAGCCATTTAGAGTAATAGCTTATAGGATGATAGTGCTCCTTAGGACCCCACCGTTGTGATAAAATCGCCCCAGTAGCCATACTGGAAGCGTCCACCTCCAGGAAGAATGGCTTTGTGACGTCGTGTTGTCGAAGGATGGGGGCTTGGGTAAAGGCAGATTTGAGGGTGTCAAAGGCTGTCTGTGCCTCAGAAGACCACTCGAAGAGAGACTCCTTCTTGGTTAACTTAGTCAGAGGGGAAATCAGGTGGGAAAAACCTTGGATGAACCGCTGGTAGAAATTGTCAAAGCCAATAAACCGCTGGACAGTCTTTTTGTCTCTGGGGATAGGCCAGTCCAGAATGGCAGAGATCTTTTGTGGGTCCATTTGAATGCATCCAGGAGAAATACAGAAGCCCAAAAATTCTCTATCTCCTGGCTTTCAAACACACATTTTTCAAGCTTGGCGTAAAGACCATGAGCACGTAGTCTGCCCAGTACAGTCCTCACATGAGTCCGATGTTCTTTGAGTGAAGGGGAGTAGATGCGAATGCCGTCTAGGTATGTAATGACAAATTGATCCGGCGGCGGCAGGGAGGAGGCTCCTCTCTTAAAGAAGACGTCAGCAAAGTCTTTGTACTGGGCCGGTAGAGTCTCCAGTGCTGGTGGGGTTAGTGCTAGTACCCTGCTGGTGGACAGGCAATGCTCCTTGCAATGGGCTGAACAAAAGGGAATTGAGGCAGAAGACCACTCTATGCATGGGTCATGGATACAGAGCCAGGCAAACCCAAAATAAGCTGAAAAAAAAAGAGATGGCATCACATCAAAATGGATCTCCTCCTTGTGACCCTGAGGGAACAGTAAACATAAAGGAAGCATCTCCAGGACAATAGGCCCAGACTGGAGACTGCTTTGGTCCGCCATCTGTATCTCGAGTGGACGGGACTTGTCTTATACAGGTATCTTCATGGCTTGAACCAGTTGCTTGATAAAGCAGCCACTGGCTCCGGAATCAATCAGCGCCGTAACCTCAATCTGTCGGTCTGTCCACTGAAGGGTGACAGAAAAAGAAAGGTATGAGGAATCAGAGGTTGGTATAGAGGGTAGAGCAGACAGAGGGACACAAGTCTTACCTCGAGATGGTTGTGGTCTTGTGGGACAGGAACATAACAGATGACCTCCTTCCCCACAGTACAGACACAGGTTCCATTGTCTACGGCATTCTCTCTCTGCTTTTGTTAGGGGCCCCCGGACAACACCCACCTGCATGGGTTCTTCGGAGGTACTTGCTGAAGTGTTAGGTACCAGGTCAGTGGCAACAAACACAGGAGGTTTCTTGGGTGGAGGAGGAGCCGTGTTCTTCTTCTCGCGATGTCTCTCACGTAACCTTCGGTCTATTTGGGTGGACTGATGTAGACGCTCGTCCAACCTATTGGGCAGGGTAACCCTGGCCAGTTCATCCTTCAGATTCTCAGAGAGTCCCAGCCGGAACTGGTCAAACAATGCGTCCTCATTCCATCTGGAATTGCAGGAGAGGTGGCAGAAATCTACTATATAATCTTCCACAGGCCTTTTTCTTTGCGCAAGGGATCTCAATGCAGTCTGAGCCGATGCAACCCGAAAGGGATCATCGTAAATGGCATCCATTGTTTGACGGAATTCTGTCCAGGAAGCCAGCACCTGGCTATTGCTTTGCAGGAGGTGGTGTCCCCAAGACTGTGGTTCCCCAGTTAGCAGAGTAAAGGCTGTTCGGACTTTGATAAAGTCCATGGCATAGGTCCGCGTATTTACAGAGAAAAGCAATTCGCATGCGGTGATAAAGGACAGGTATTTACTCTGGTCCCCGTTAAAATGGTCAGGAAGTGGTACCCTGGGTTCTGGGTGATAGGGGTCTTCGTTCCCTGCAGCAGGGGCACCACTGGCAGCAGCGGGAACAGAAGCAGGTGGAGCACTGGGTTGTAAGTCTTGTAGCTGTTGTTGCAAATGGGCCTGATTCGCTTGTAGGTCCTTTACGGACACAGTCAGGGCCGAGATTCGATTTCCCAGCGTGTTCAGGGCTGAAGGCTCCATAATAGTATGCGGCTCTTTCGTACTGTTAGCTGCCTGTAAAGCTTGATCTGTAAAGAGATGGCTAAACAGAGTATAGCAGGCAGCATAAAATTAATCTGAACAGATGGAGTCCTGGTACAGACTACAGGAACAAATGGAACCGAAAGCCAAAGCCGAAGGGGAAGACAAAAACCATAATGAGGGACAGGCCAAGGTCAGGGCAGGCTGCAAAGGCTTAAAAACAAAATACACATTCCAAGGTCAGGGCTGGCTGAGTTCTAGAGCAGGGTCAGAGAAACGAGCAAGGGTCAGAGGCAGGCGGAAGGCAGAGAGACGGATTAGCCGGGGTCAAAGCCAGAAAAGTACTAGATACAGTAAGAGAGGCATGAGAACTCGACAAAAGAGCACCTGAACCTGGCTGGCAGGAGCCCTTTATAGTGGAGCTCTGCCATACGTCGTGACGTGTGACGTCCGCGCCCCAGAGAAAAGGCAACAGGAAGGGGCAAGGCGAAAACCGTGCATGCTCAGTAAAGGCGGCCAGACTCAATCAGCATCGGAGCCGAGGTGAAGGTAGGCGAACCTGATTGCAACAGGAACAGAGGAGAGCCAACAGACAGCTACAGGTTGCCTGTAGGATCAGAATACTTAGGAAAGCAGAAGTGAAACTCTGCCCATCTCCTCTCTGACCTTTCTCCAGAAATTCCCCTCTTCTCCCTCCTCCAGTTTTCTCCCCATCTCTCCTCTGCACTTCCCCCATAGCACCTCTGCTCTCTTCCCCTTTTTTCTCAGCTTTCTGCCCATGTCCCCTCGGCTCACAAATGTAGCTTTCTCTCCCCCATATCTCTTCTTCTCTCTCCCCATCTCTCCTGTGCTCTTTCTCCTAATCTCTCCTCTGCTACTTACCACCTTATCTTCCCCATGGCTCTCCCCAACCTCACACTATAGCAAGCTGGGAGAACAGTTGTGTCTGGATGCTGCTTGGTCAGGTGATGGGAGTGCAGCCATGGTTTGAATTAGAGCGGCTAGGAAGACAGCCAAAGCAGGAACCATGTACACTGAATGCCTATATCTAGCCCCCCAGCGACATTTTGAAGTTTCCTTTTTGATTGTCAAATGTCAAACGTCATGGTAGGGCATCAGGATCCCTCCTGATGCCCCCCAGTTACTGATCTCCAGGCAATTTGGGGAGATCAGAGAGAGAGGTCCCCGGCTTTCATTCTACCCATAGTTGGGTAAGAGTGGGCAGGATAGGGAAACCCTCTCATATTAATGAGGAAGGCTTTACCGCATTGATTTACGAGTGTTTGCCGAACCTGCCAACTCCTACCTGGGTTCTCCGGTTAGAATGGAAGCAGGGGAGCTGACCTGCTCCTCTGAGTTTCCGCTATTGATCTCCCAGACAAATCAGCTGGGAGATAAGTACATAGGGGGCATAAGGAGGGGTCCTGATGCACTACCACTAGGTCTGTTTTTGGGAAAGTAAGGGGAAGATGTAGTGATGAATTAAAGGGAGACAAATGGAAAGAAGAGGGAGATGAACCTTATGTATATACGCTTGGCTGAGAAGGCTGCCCCGTCTTCTGCTCCTAAGTCACATGACATTATCAATCTGGCTTCACTCGCTGCCTCCTCTTCAGCCAAGTCAAACCCCGCCACACACATAGAAACCTTTTCCGTGGCACCCAAAATAGGGATAGTCTTGATATTATATATATATATATATATAGTGTAAAAGGCCATGTACACGGGCCAGCATTCTGTGCGTTTGGGCAGTCTTCACTGCATCAGCAGTCTCTACTGCGCATGACTGCAAAAGCCCATGTACATGGGCCAGCATTCTGTGTGTTCGGGCAGTCTCTACTGCTTCGGACAAACATACATCTGGCCTTTTATATTATAGAGGAGAGAGAGAGAGAGAGAGAAGAGAGAGAGAGAGAGAGAGAAAGAGAGAGAGAGAGAGAGAAAGAGAGAGAAAGAGAGAGAAAGAGAGAGAAAGAGAGAGAAAGAGAGAGAAAGAGAGAGAAAGAGAGAGAAAGAGAGAGAAAGAGAGAAAGAGAGAGAGAGATTTTTAGGATTTGTTTTGCTTTTTTATGCAACTAGTTTTTCAGTTTCGGTTTTGACTAGTTTAATCGCCTGTTTGCAATTCTATTGCATTATTTATGTTTTTGTAGGATGTGAATGACCCGTATGACCTCACTGAAAAGCCATGTTGGTCTTCATTTGTTCTTCTTGTATTTATTACTCAGTGGTATATATTGAAGAACATTCCATCTTCTTTATTGTTGGAAAATAACATCATCTTGAATGCTTTCTTAAATTGTTTCTTGTAAAACATTTTAAAGTAGAACTAACACCATAGGTAAAGTCGCCCTGCAATAATTAGGTAGGTGGTGACTAGCTTAATAATAATTATATTACCTCGAAGAACTACATGATTCTACAGAAATCCTTAATCTTCAGAGACTGATGGCCAGGTGTTATGGTTGGCAAGCAATACAAGGAGTCAGGCAGTATAGTTAAGATCACTTTTATTAGAAATATATTAACAGAAATGCAAATAACACACAGAGGGTGATCAAAGAGGCAAGCACTGTATCAGAAATAGCAGTCTTCCAATAGATCCACCACACTGTTCGAGACTAGGCCTCCGCCCACTGGAGTCTCGTAGAAAAAGGTAACGCCCAGAGGTAACACTGACTCAGCCTGCTAGGAGTCTGATAGAGCCCCAGGTCAGTACTAGGAAGGATGTTTGTGGAACAGGACCAACACGCTGAGCGAACAGACAGAGCCCTCTAGTAAGCACCAGATAGGATAGTCTGACAAGCCAGGTCATACACTCAGCGGGTAGTCAGCCAGAGCCACAGGTTTGCACCAGAAAGTATATCCACTGAAACATTGGTGTGCTGGATGCGCAGTGGACAGAGCCCCAAGTCAACACCACAGTGGGTAGTCAGACAAGCCAGGTCATACACTGAGCCGGTAGTCAGCTAGAGCCACTGGTTTGCACCAGAAAGGATGTCTAAGCCAAATCCGAATGCACAAGGAGAATGGTCAGACAGAGCCACAGGTCAACACCAGAATGGATGGACAGACAAGCCGGGTCATACACAGGAATCAGGAATACCAAATAAATGAACTGCTCAGAACAACAATGTAAGGGTAACTGAGTCAGGACTCAGTCTGCCCTTTAAATCCCTCCTCAGGAAGTAGGTAGGAGGAGCAGCTCAGAGGGAGGAAGTAGGTAGGAGGAGACTATAGGCCTCAAACACATAAAACAGAGGCCTACAGCATGCTGAAGCCTCGAGCCTGCAAATGACGCATCTAGCATTGATGCGTCCAACCGCTCGTGGAAATTACGCTGGAGAGTCATTGTGAGCATCGCCAGAAGGGGCGGTGCCACAAGGTACTCTGACACCAGGTTAGTGCAGTCTGAGCCGTTAGTCCCTTTCGGCACAGTGCAATGCTTTTTAATGGAGACTGGGACTGACAGAGCAGGCGCTCAGACAAGGTGTCTGCGCTGATGCCTGGCTTCCTGTCTTGGAAGATTAAGGCTTTCTTTACAATCTGCGCATTCAAAGTGGTAAGCTAACTATTATTAAGCAGTCGCCACCTGCTTAATTATTGCAGGATGACTTTACCTATGGTGGTAGTTCCACTTTAAAGGATATCATATTAAGATCACTGCAACCCAAATGCCGCCTTATGTGTACATTGCATATCATTTCAGAATTGTTTGAGTTCACTAGGTCCAGCAAGGCCTCATTCTTAGGGTGGCTCTTCTACTGGCTGGGATACGCATAACTAAGAAATTATTCTCTTTGTTGTCCTGGAAGCCTCTTTTCTCCAATCAATTGCAGGATAGTTAAAACCACCCATAATTATTCCATTTCATAACCTAGAAGCCTTTTACATTTGCAGTAGCAGTTGGGCTTCTTCAAATTCCCCAAAATTAATTAGGTGGCTTGGAGAAAATACCTATTTTTTATTATGTTTACCTCCACTTTGTATTTCAACCCACGAGGTCTCTAACATCCTCACTGGTTCCTTCATTACCACCTTCCTTTATAGGTGGTGTTAAAATAGGATTTTTGTGAACTTACCTGATAAGACCTTCTTCTCTTTAGACCATACGGAACACAGGAACCATGGGGTTGAGGTCCTCCTCCAGAAGGGCAGGGCAAATTACTAAAGACAGGGTTTTTGGGGTGGAGACTCCCTCCTCTTCCTCCAGCTCAACCCCTACCAACTTCCAGACTCATGTTTGATAACAGCCACCAGCAGGAAAAATGAAAAGAAAGACCCTAAGAGGACTCCTCGCTGGGACAGAGGGCCCACGCACTGGGACTGCAAGGTGCCCACACCAGACTCCAAAGCGCCAACCTCCAGGGTGAAGGGTAGGGTAGGGTAGGACAATATTGGGGCTTTCGCAAAAACCCACTTCAAGTCCTCAAATGCCTGCAAGGCCTCTGGTGCCCAGTCAGAAGGATTAACACCTTTCTAAGTCATGTCCGTGAGAGGTTTGACTGCTGTGGAGAAGTTTTGTATAAAATTCCTGTAGTAATTGGTGAAGCCCAGGAACCTCTGTATGGACCTTAGCCCCGCTGGGAGTGGCCACTGCAAGACGGCAGACAGTTTTTGCGGGTCCATGGCTAGACCAGAGGATGAAATAACGTATCCTAAGAAAGTCACCGGGGATTTGTGAAATTCACACTTTTTTAAGCTTGCAGAACAACTTGTTCTCTCTTAGCCATTGTAGGACGCGGGCTACATCTGCTCTATGTGCCTCCAAAGTAGGAGAATGGATGAGTATATCGTCCAAATATACTACAACACAACTCTGTAGTAGGTCTCTCAAAACATTATTAATGAATTCCTGGAAGACAGTGGGACCATTGCACGATCCGAAAGGTATCACCAAATGTTTAGAGTGCCGGCTCTGGGTGTTAAACGCTGTCTTCCACTCATCGTCTTCTTTTATTCGTACCAAATTGAATGTGGCCCTCAAGTCAAGTTTCTTGAAAATAGTGGAGCCTTTGATATGATCAAATAGCTCCATGATCAACGGAATCAGATAAGCGTTCTTTACCATCAGGTTATTCAGGCCTCTGAAATCAATGTATGGTCTGAGCTCCCCATCTTTTTTCTTAAGGAAAAAGAAACCTGCGCCCGTAGGTGAGGAAGACTTCTGTATAATGCCCCTGGCTAAAGCTTCAGCCACATAGTCCTACAAGGCATTGTTCTACTCCACCAACAAGGGATATACTCGGCCCCTAGGAGGTCTGGCCCCTGGTACCAGATCAACAGTACAATCGTAAGGCCTGTGTGGCGGTAACATACTGCTCTCTACCTTATTAAATACCTATTTGTAGGACTGGTGCTCAGCAGGTAACGAGGTAGAGGTACACAGTATTCTAGTAGGCTGCAGGAGGTAAGATTTAGTACAATGATAAGACCACAACAGGAAATTACAAGTCTGCCAATCAATTCTTGGGTTGTGAGTTTGCAGCCAGGGAAAGCCCAGAATGATGGCATGATGGGGAGAATGTATCACCTGGAACTGTTGTCTCTCCACATGCAGTGCCCCTACCCTTAGAGACAAGGGGTGAGTCTCATGAGTAACGTGTGCCGGCTGCAGAGGTCTGCCGTCAATGGCTTCAATAGGCAACGGAGCAGAGCGAGGAAGCAAAGGGATAGTGTGTATGCCAGAGAAGTCTGCATCAATGAAAAACTCTGTGGCCCCGGAGTCCAGTAGTGCCTGAGCCACCACTGAAGACTCGGCCCAAGATAGTACAACTTCAAGAAGGCGAGTGAATCATAGCTGCATAGGTTCCCCCCTGGTGGGGTCAGAACTAGGAGGTATGGGAGGTGAGGGAGGACAGGGGGGCATAAGAAACTAGGTGCCAACCGAGGTAAAGCTTTACTGAGATTAGCTCCTCCAGATCACCAGGCAGTTCTCGGGCTGCCGTCTCGTCTTTAATTGCATCACACAAGCCTTGGGAAAAACTAGGGCTTCATCGTTCCATCCTACCTCCGCTGCCAGAGTACAGAACTCATTAGCGTAGTACGCTACTGTACGTGCACCCCGCCGTATAGTCATAAGTCGTTTGGCAGCAGAGGTTGCGCGCCCAGGAACATCAAAGACTCTCCGGAAAGAGGCCACAAAGTCAGTGAAGTTACGAATTATGGGCTTCTCCATCGCCCATAGTGGAATGGCCCAGGACAATGCCTTGCCGGACAGGAGGGAGATCAGAAATCCCACCTTACTTCGCTCAGTAGGGAATGCATGTGGTACCATCTCCAAAAAAAAAAAGGGAATGTTAAGTGTTTACTAGCTAGAATTCCTGTACTTACAAGTCTGATCCCAATTACTACCCTTTCTTTGCCAATTAATCAAGTTCCAATCTGTTTTCGCCACCAATCCTTGCTATGTTAAGCAACTAGTCTCTTGCCTGCCACCTCACTAGGGATGAGAGAAAATTTTTGCCTCAAACTGAAATCGGTGAATAATGAACTTCCCACTTGGTGACTAATTTCCCACAAAAAGTGCAGTTTTTCTGCCTCTTTTTGCCTTTCTGGAGAGTCATGGAATACAACAGCAGTCTTGATTTCTGTGGCGGGTGTTTAACATGTTTGACATAAATGTCATGGTGTCTGTTTTTCATGTGTGTCATCAGGGTGGTTGTGCCAACTAGTATTCCCTCCTTTCCTCTTCTCACTGACTTGTCACAAAATTGTACACAGTGCAGTTGGTGATGACTGCACTGTGCCTACCCCAAGAGAAAAATAGTCCCGCACCCATGACTTCAGGGAATAGGGGTAGGGAACAGGTGGAGAAGAATGGCCTCTTTCTTCTTGTCCTCCACATTCCCATTCAGTGTCTGGGGCAGAGGATAATGTTACAGCTGTTGCTGCTACTGCCTCAGAATCAGCACTGCAACTAGGACCAGGAATATTGCTGCTGCTGGCAACTGGAACCTGTCCTAGTCCAGCATCACTTGCTGACTCCATTCCAACTGTGTCCACGGTGGTCTGTGGCACACTAGTCTGTTCCTCAGCATCCTGCTGCCTTTGCAACTCAGCAGCAGCAGGAATTAGAGCAGTAGCAAACTCTGAAAATTCCAAAAGCTCACTGATAGTGGTGGTGGTGATGCCCATCCCCATCTCCCATTCCTTCTCCGTTTGGGCTAAAAAGGCCATCCGTGTCTCTTCCACCCCAGCTTTTCCACCATCATCACCACCACCACTAGTCCCTACATGCTGCTGCTCTATTCCAGACATCTCACTGCTACTTGGAGGAGGGGACGAGCAATATGACAGAAGGTCCCCTAATGTCACACTTGGCATTTCCTTTTGACCTGAAGAAGGCAGACTAGCACTAGCAGCAGGCACAGGCAATTTACGCTCCTGGTGGTGGTATTATTGTAGTGGTAACAATTCTGCTTTCTTCAGCATAATGTTCCACATGGACAATAATGTGGGGGGAAGGGGACTCACAGGGTCAGGGGAATGGTGTGGGCTCCCCTCACTCTCAATTGCTTCCTCTACCACACTCCTAACCTAGCCCCACTGGCTGCTTCACCATCACTGTTACTACTACTACTAATACCAACCATATCAATTTCAGCCCCTGAGTCTTCCTACTCACAGTCACTATTAATATGATTGTTACCCGCTCCTTCACCCTAACAAACATTTCTTAGTAGTAATACTAGCACTGGCGGGACTGCTTGGGGATGGCAAGTGTGTCACACTTGGCATGCTCTTTTCCTTCCCCCCTCCTGAGTATTACAAGACACCTTGGCAGCAGCTTCAGCACCGGTGGCAGCAACTTCAGCACTGGTAGCAGGCACTGTATTGGTGGCAGCAGGCACAGCACTGGTGGTAGCAGCAGGGGGAGTACTGGCAGAAGGTGGAGTACTGATGGCAGCAAGTCTGGCAGCAGGCACAGGCAGATGACCTGTCCTGCTCTCACTATACCATTTTCTTCCTCCCTTACATTAATTTCCCCAAGATCCCTAGGGGTGATTTAGGGGGACTGGCCAGGATTTCTTCTGTAGTGCTCAGTTCCACCTCAGACGACACATAAGGGTTCTTCCAGTTCCTCCTTTTATTATTTTTTTAAACCTTTCTCATAGAGATAGCAGTCACCATCATCCTCTCCTGCCTCAGTTTTGCAAAAAGATCACAGCAGAACAGCATAAGTCACTTTTTTTAGTGAAAAGGCGAAAAAAAAATTAAATCAATGTGCAGAAACTTTCTAGCCTTTGAAAAAATGACACCTGACATTAACACCTGCTATTTGAATATCCCTCTACTGTCAGGCTTGACCTGCTTGTATCAAAACCTTTCAAAATAATTGTTCCATAAATTGATTATATAATTTAGCGTAGATTTCATGCTCTCTAGTGGCCTTCCCGAAGTCCCATATTTCAACAACGGCAAGTATAGTAAATCTTATTAACTATGTGCCCATATCCTGGATTCTTCTCCTCCTCTCTCCCTCACCCCATCCTCACATACAAAGGCTGAAATAAACCAAATGCACCATGGAGACATATCAAAATTCACAGCGATTTAAATGGTACTTTTAATACTTTGAATACTCGGGGTCTTGAAAACATTGAGAAACAATGCACTGGAAATCATTCTAGCATTTAAAGTGCTAGCAGACAAACTTAAATCAGTTGGAAGCTTGGAGTTTGTTTTGCCCTTCCCCATAACAGTTGGTTTGTTCCAGGTTTTATATATCAGCCTCACAAACAGATGCACATGCCCCAAATGTCCTGTCTCACACACATACACAAACAGATGCCGATAGATGCCCACATTAACAGTGTGTGTGTGTATTTAATATAAAGGTTGTGGCCCAGATGCATTTAGGAGCAGTAATAATAAGAAGAAATTATAGCACTCACTTAAATGTGACAAATTAAAGAAATTTATTATAAGGTTGATGTTTGAGAACCTGTCCATGATAGCCCAAAATGGCAGTATTGCCTTTGTAGGAGGGCAGATCTACCACAAAATCCATTGAGGTGTGTATGCAGGGAAGAGCAGGAACTGGTAGAGGCTGCAAAAGACCCACATGCTGGCACCTGGGTATCTTCATTCAGACACAGACTGGGCAGGACAAGACAAAGGTGAAGATATCAGTCTTCAATTTCAGCCACCAGAAGTAGAGAGAAATGAGACCCAGAGTACGAACAACAACAGAGTTTCCTGCCATAGCGGAACAGTAATCCCAAAGTTGGATGTCTGGACGATACTCTGAAGATATAAAATATTGGAGATTCTGGTGATCCCTCAAGAAAATACCACCACTCCTCTAAAGGCAACTTGAAGGAATAGTAATACTTTTTATGTAAAAAAAAAATAGTAGGGTTTATCCCCCTAGTAAAACAAGGGAACCCCCACAGCTCAAAGGTGTTTTATTCAAAAGTTAATATAGCTCAAATTTTTAGGTGCTTTGTCTCAGTGACCTAAAATTGTACAGTGGCATTGTTGCTACACCATCACATGGACAGCTCTGGCCAGTTGACCTGACCATAAATCTCCAATAGGATGATGTAGCAACAGTGCCACTGTAGAATTTCTAGCCACTGTGATACTGCACCTAAAAAATTTCAGCAGTGGAAGTACCCTTGTTTTACTCTGAGGATAAATGCTACAACATTCTTTTTTTTTTTTTTTTTTTTTTACACATTTTAAGTATTACTATCCTTTTAACGGCCAAAAGTTACCTGTTCTCGGTATCATAATTTCTCTCCTCTGATGTAAAGAGGCTCAACCTCCACAGTAAATGGAGCATGTGGATTTGGGTATCTAAGGATGGGGGCAGAAGAGAAAGCAAACTTCAAGGACTAGAACGCTTGTAGAGCTTCGGGACCCCAGTGCTGCAGACCAGCCACCTTACGCGTCATGGTAGTGATGAGGGATACCAGAGCCGAGAAGCCCTTGGTGAATTTGCAGTAGCAATTGGCAAAGCCAATAAACAGCTGAATAGCCTGAATAGGGGCTAGTCAGTTACAGCACACAACTTTGCTGGGTCCATAGTGAGTCCCTGAGCGGATATGATATACCCCAGAAAGGACAGAGTGGTCCTTTTGAACTCACACTTCTCTATCTTACAGCAGAGGTAGTTCTCTCTGAGGCAGGTCAAGACATGTCTAACATGACTTCAATGCTCTTTAAGGGGTGGGGAGAAGACCAAGATGTCATCTAGAAAGACTACAATGAATGACAACAACAGATCCCTCAACACATCATTGACCAAACACTGGAAAACTGCAGGGGCATTTCGAAGGCCAAAGAGCATGACCAGATATTAGTAATGCCCTAACCTGGAATTAAAAGCAGTCTTACACTGTCCCCTTCTCTCATCCTGAACAGGTTATAGGTACCTCGAAGGTCAGGTTTCATGAAGTAGTAAGCACCCCTGAGCCTATCCAACAGCTCCAGAATCAGGGGCAACGTGTAGCAGTTCCTTTAGTCTATGTTGTTTAGACCCCCTGTTGTCCACACAAGGAACTTCTTCACAAAAAATATTCCCTCACCAGCAGGAGAAGTGATCGGTTGTATAAACCCTCTGGCTAGGTTGTATCAGGAATCAACAATGGATAGACGATACGGAGAGGAGGTGATGTGCCTGGCAAGAGGTCTATGGGACAATTGTATGGCCAGTGGTGAGGCAATGTCTTGGCATTGGTCTTGCTGAACACATCAGCAAAAGCCATGTAGGGTTCAGGGACCTATGGAGAGTTGGACCCCAAAACACCCACTGCTGACAATGAGACCTCTGAAGTAATAGTGGCATCCCAAGGAGAGGTAAGAGACCCTGTGGATCAGTCTATAGCAGGATGGGATAACCAAGGATCAATGGGTTGGCAGGACAAGATATCAGATCAAAGATAAAGGAATTTGTATATGAAGAACCCATAAGAGGGAAAAGAAGAAGGTGGAGACCAGCCCCTAGGGGCAAACAGTCTATCTTTCAGATAATCCCATGCTGAGCAGCAAAGATGTTTCCATAAAGATACCTGCGGCACCAGAGCCAAT
Source organism: Rhinophrynus dorsalis (assembly GCA_037306005.1). Lineage (NCBI taxonomy): Eukaryota > Metazoa > Chordata > Amphibia > Anura > Rhinophrynidae > Rhinophrynus > Rhinophrynus dorsalis. The sequence continues at coordinate 246,268,929 of CM074719.1, read as the reverse complement.
GAAGGCAGAAACAGGAATGACTCTCTGATCACAGACTAAAAAGGCAGAGAGTACTAGCTTGGGGTCTTCTTTGGAGGGAACAGAGGATAGACTTAGGGTGGGTCACTCATTAGACCCTAAGTCCTGGCATTTGGGCACAATACAAACATAGCCCAAGATAGCCCAATAACTCTCCCAACTTCCATGCGTTCCCATACAGCATCAGGTGTGGTGACACTTGGGAGCAAGACATACTGGTTTAGATCTCTAGCGTGTTCTACTCTTCACTCCTGGATACAGTGTTCCAACGTAGAGCAAAGTGCAGTAATATCCTCTAGAGTATCCTGAATTGTCATGTTGTCCTTAAGACAGAGTTAAACCTCTCTGAAAGGTGGATATCAAGGCATTGTCATATGCAAATGTCTGAAATTCTATGGCCCTGTTAACAGTCCAGGATAGCAGACTCGACCATAACTCGGCACCCTGGTGTGTGAAAGAGGGAGCGGGAGGCAGAAACATAGGAGTCAAAGTTAGTAAGAATGCGTGACTGATGACCCAGAAGTGGAGAGACCAAAGCCAAGGCAGAACCCTGAAACAGGGATAGACAGCCGGAGAGGGTAAGGATGTTTCAAAGCGCTGCTGTATGTGCGGAATCCAGCCTGACATCCAGCTGTTTGATCTGAGCATAGTACTGCTCAAGTCTAGCCCCTTTTTTGGACGACAGCCTGAGACACCTCTCGGCTTCATCGGCAGTCATGAAGCGATCAAAATGTAACCAGGAGCGCCCTATGTAAGCCACCTGAATCTGAACTCTGTGGAGAAGGAACTTCAGAGTAATGAGCAGATTGCTAGTATAATATATAGAAGAGACCAGAGTTAGGATGTTCTGAGACAACACAGTAATATAGGACAGTAGACAAACAGCAGCACTACAGTGGTATACAGCAACTCATAGTGTAGGGAAGTGCCCCAGTAGGAAAGGTGCTGGGGTGCGCAGAGTGAGGAGCAGAGCTAGCTGGCATTGACTACCCTCTAGGGTGCCTTGCTGTGGCCTAGGCTAAATTAAAGGTGCTGACTACAAGGTCACTTTAGTGCCAACTGTAGGAGCTGGCCTGCAACCCAGATAACAGGTTAGGGGATAGATAATACCCACTGGGGTTGAAGGTAATGACAGACAAGAACACAGATTTACCTGTACTGTTTGTTGAACGTTGCTCGCAGGAGAGGATGGGAAGCAGAAATATTCAACCGCCAACAAAAAGGTACGACAATGAGACGAATTTCAACTAGCTGGACTGAGCCCCAACCAGCAGTCAAACAATAGCACGACAGCTGGTAGAGGTAGTAGAACTGTCACTGCTCCGGGGCACGCTGAGGGCAGATGAGTATAACAAATGGTGGGATCAGCAGAATAGGTGGATGGTCATACAAAAAGGGACAATGAGGAACATAAGCAGCAGGCAGGAGAACAGTCAAATGGGAAAAAAAAGAGTCAGAAATGGGGAATGAGAAATGCCAAGTTCCGTTAACAAATCAAAGAACAAGAGTAGTTGAGAAGCAACCCAAGGTCAATACATAGGAATCACACTGGAGGAAGGTCAAGGGTTCCCAGGAACAGTACCAGGAACAACTGGATAATGCACTGGAACGCTTTGATCATGTGCCAGCACTGAGGCACTGGCACTTGATAAAGGCTCAGGACTGAACACAAAACAAGGCAAGGATACAGCAAACAGGAAAAACCAAGGCAAAAGGAGCATGAGAAAAAAATAGAAAAAAGTGCAGAACATGGCAGATGTGGTTTGATGAGAAGTGGCCATCAAAAAATATAAAATCAAGCAGTATCTTAACATTATCTAACAGCTAATCACCCTACCAGGAATTACAGCATCACTGGGACTGACCACCATTGAAACAAGGAGAAAAGTAGTCAAAAGACTGCTACAGAAGTAAGGCTTTAGAGAAACAAAATTAATCTATTCAGACTGAACGAAAAGAAAACATACGGTAACTGCTTTTTCCCTATTGCTAATATATTTATTTTTTGTTTCTATTATTTACTTTTTTGCCTCTCTTTATGTATGTATCTGGTGAACACACATAATGTGAATTAGAGGCACCCTGTAATGGCTTTGCTTTCCTCCAAACACAGGGTGTCGTGGTATTTTTTTTTAGTACTTGTTGAAGGGTCTATGGTAACCGCTTTACTTCTCTGTACATCTCTATCACTCATTCTATAAAGTCTCATCTATGGGTTGTGTGAATGACACGTTGTGAGTACTTCTTTTATATACAAGCTTATATGTTCTTTAATTGTACTGCTTGCTTGACAAAAGTCCCAGGAGTGGACTGAAACCAGAAATGGTCTGAATCAAGAAAGTCATATATGTACTATGTATGTACGTAGTAAAAGTTTTATTTGGTCAACATTTCAGTCATTTAAGAAAGTGGGACTGGCCATTGAAACATTTATACTTGTCCTGGGCCCTATAATATCTGATAGTGGCCCTGAGTAACACGTGGAAATGCAGATGATGCTTAAAATGAGAAAGATTTTACTATTAATCCAAAATATAAAATAAGTCTGCAAAGTGATAGGAAAGTCTGTGGCCTAAAATCACCTGTGATGCAGAGAAATGGACTCACTGTATTACTTAGAAAAAGGGGCATAACTGAATCACAAATTGAAAAATGACAATGTTTAAGAGCAGAAGTTAGATCTCACCAGCAATTGAGATCAAAGATCCTGATCTGCACCTCCTCATGTGGCGGCATTCTGCAAAATAAACCTTCTTCGATTCAATTAACTATTGTTTCTGTAAAGAAAATTGAGAGGGATGAATGTTTAATTGAGAAGTGACAGATATTTGGCTTCATTTGGATTACATCAAGCTCTATGAACAGGAAAAGCAACAATTTGAGAAAGTCTGAGACATCATCAAAATTCTTTCAGAGAAAATTTTCTTAAAACATGTCCTTAAGAATGTAAATAGCTTGTGATGGAAAAATATAATTTAAGACAGTAGATACAGTTCTAAAGTGCATATTTTATAGTCTTAAAATCTTTGTTACTATTTTTTGTCACCAACATAATAAACAAGTCGTTCCTTGAGATTAAAGAAATTAATGTTTTAGTTCAAGATGTGAACTGTTCTTCCTTATAGTGAGACCTATCAGTTATAAATTTTACTACATGACTGGAGGCTTCATATTTTGCTTTAACTTCCTTTACTTAAAACTCCATAGCAGCACAGATCAACTACAAAGAACTGACCAATCAAAACCCATTATAGAATTCACTACTATGAAAATAGTAATGACAGATAAAACAAACATGTTTAGAAGCAGGTCTAGTAAAAGAGAGTATAAGTAAAATTATAATATTGATCTAAGGTATAATATACACTTTTTTCACCTCAGGTGAAGGAGGGTGTATGCATGATACACAAGTAAAAATAAACTAAACCAAAAAAAAAAAAAAAAACCAAATGCAGATATCTGAACATCCAACCTTGGACCTCTTTCTCTATCTTCCCTCTCCTCCATGAAAGACATGGCTTTCCAGAATCTGAATGGGCAGAAGACGAAGACAAGGAAGCGGGCAGAAATTCAAACATGTTGCCTGCTGGACAGACCTCTTGACTGCCTCTAGACTACTGTAAAGCATTTAGTTAGGTAACTGAACCTATAAATTTGTTTTTCCAAACCAATCTAAAACAAAACCATGGTGTGCTCATTGTTTTCCAATTTTTCATCAACTTGAACAGTGGACACCATGTATGTTATCACCAGGTTTAGTAAAGTATTATTAGTTGTTGGTATTCCCACCACCTGTGATATGTAACTATCCCTACGCATGCTATAAACCTGTTACACTTAGCTGCTGGACAATATTCATTACTCCAGTTTATATCTGGATAGTCAATATCTCCCACAACTAAAGTACTCCCAAAATGTGATGCTTTTTCAACTTATAATAGCTTTGCTTCAACATTCTCAGCAATATTTGGTGGCTTGTGGCATATACCAGCCTTAAATTTAGCTTTAGATCTGGTCTCATGTACAAACATATGCCTTGTTCCTCCTCTCCAGTTAATGCTGCCTGTCATCCATATTTAAAGGCCTGTGATGTGTATCAACCTAATATGTTTCAGTATAATCATATGTCAAAATATTCACTTACCACAACCATCTCCAACGTTCCTATTTTGCCTACCACACTTCATGCATTCCCCAATATATTCTGTCACTTTGTATCTTACAAACTACTTGTATTTTTCCATATCTGACTTTAGCAGTGGTCCCTCCCTTTCAAAAGGTATTTTTATATATAAGTGTTACAAATGACCTATTATTAAGATAATCAAGACAAATATTTTTTTTATAATCAAGGAATTAAATAGTAATAGTAAAAATACCTTTTAAATAAGTTCCATCACAGAATAATCATAATCACTAATCACAATTTATTAATAATCAATCTCTATGATTCATTTTTTCCCATTTGCCCCCTTATTTCCATTGATAGAGGACAGGAAATATACAACTGGATCTTGAAGCCTTAAATTGATACCAAGGTGAAATCATGGACCTTTTATTATCAGTTTCCATGAAAATCAAGAACACGTTTCATTTTTCCAGTCAAATGAACTCATATATCACATCAAGACGTTTTCTCCTGTTATATCATGTTCCGGTAGTTAGCAAACATCCAGTTGCCAAGGAGTTTATTGGACGACGGAGGAATTGTGGCGATTTCGCCACCGTGTTTTGGATATAGATATCGGACGTATCTAATCTGTGGATCATGTTTTTTAATGCAATTAGGGGAGACAAGTTTACATGTGATGAATTTGGTGGATATTAGCGAGAGTGTATATCTTGATGGTCTCGAATTAATGCCAAGGTGATACCACAGATTCTTTATTGGTGGAGTTCCTTGTGTGTCCGTTTCCATAGCAATCAAGAATAAGTTTGTCTTCCCATGTACATGACTTCATGTGTCACACAATCTTTATATAAAATCTTTTGATTCGAACAGTTAATCTATCATTGTTATCATTTTAACACATGTACATATTATATGATTGGTCCACTTCGAGTTTCTATACAACCATGTACTGGGAGCCAAGACTGATGATTATTCTTTTTCTTCCTACTCCTGATGAAGGAACAAGTATGGTTATGAAACGCTTTGGGTGTTATTAAATCATTCATATAGATCTACTTATTTATGTATGTTTATTTTTAGAGGTCTTTTTTTTTGTGTGTGTGTGTGTTTTACTTTTTTTGTTAGGTGAGGTTTTTTTCCCTGCTTTTTTCTTTTCCTTATTTTTATACCTAGAAAGTTCCCAACTGGGTTCAGAGAATTGGAGTAGGTGGATTGTTTCCTTCAATACCCAGCCTGAGGATATAAGCCAGGACCTGTGCTTTACCACTAGAGACAGTGTTCGTCTTTCCACCACGTGAGTATTCAGTCTAAAGAATGGTGTTATGTGGTGAATGTTTGTATTTTGGTCCTGTACTACTACGTTTTGAGGAAATATATTTGTTTCCTCCTATATTTATGCTATATTGCCTGGAAGTTGAATTGAACACACCACTTTGCAATGGTGAAATAATGTACAACCTACCGGGGTTTCTACCAGTGACCGTGCTTTAATGACATGCCATTTCTGCCTCTCATACAAGTGAGTATACACCTGAAGGGTGTTTATGGTGAAGGTATCACTTTTCTGAACAGTTACTCCTATGTTTAGATTGTTTGTGCTTTTCTTCTTTTTTGGATGCAGAGTTTTGACCCAGCAGAAGAGGGCTAAAGGGGACTAGTAGGAGCCACAGTGCAAGACGAACATAGGGTACCAGAATATTCCCTTGGAACTCCAGTTTGTTATGAGGAACAGTGAGCTAAATGGTTTAAGGGGACCCCTGAATCCTTAGGTTTGGATTTCCACATGCGTCCCTTAGGATCAGACATGTTCAGAAAACAAGCCCCGAAACTAAGACAGAGTAGTCCAAACTAGTCAGAAATACAGAGAAAGCACATAGAAATAGCCAAAAGAGCCAACCTTTGCATAGGCCAAGGCACCACTCATTCAATCAGGAAGAGAGGTATTGTGAGAAATGTAGTTTTTTTTTCTACATTGCCTATGCTCCCGAGCCACAGAAACGCTATGAAATAAAGGTTTCTGAACATGAATCATGCAATAGAGCATAGTCAATGATTTAGTTTAGGTGCAGATATATGCCCTAAAGAAAATGCCACATTGATCTCTATTTAATCAAGATGGTGTCTGCTACAAAAAAAGTATGCGAATAGTAGAAATGCCTAGAAAAATATGGAAAAACATCCCTTAACAATGTAGAAGAAGGATCAGGTGCGGCGCGGGCAGTCTGTACTGAGCATGACTGCAGCATGCGCAGCAGTGTCTACTGCGCATGTCGCGGCGTTACACACGTTTTAGCGAAGTATTATATAGGATGATTTAAAGACAGAAGGATTGCGTGCAATGTTGGCAGTGACTCCACTTCAAGTGGGTGTCCAGATGAAATAGGACCATAGCACTCTAATGGTTAACCCTTTTGAGTGCCAGAGGGGTACATAACGCATTGCAAGCAATGCTATTGCGTACCCCTCTGACACACAAAGGGTTAACTTACCAGTCTTCTTTCTTCAGTCTCCCATTATAGAGTACAGAACAACAGAGAAGTTCATCCATGAAGAGTAAGACTTGTAAAATAGTCAACTTCCACAGGAAAATGGTCCAGAAATACACCTGTGAACTGGGCAATCCAACTCCAGGAAAGCCAGTTAATGGGAGACACCTAATGAGGCATTATACAGCCCCATAAGAGGATTTTAGTCTTGCCTGTTAAATTCTTTTCTTTTAGTCCATATGACTCAACCATGGGGAGGCGACAGCTCATCCCAGTGGGCTGGAACAATTCTAGAAGAAGTGCAGGGTGGAACCTCCCTCTCCTCCATATCAGACTACCTCACTAGCCCCACCCAGATAGATTTGAGAAAACAACCTAAGTAAATTAGTACGAAGGAAGAGAGGAAAAACTCCTGTGATTGATGAACCCCAGAGGACTCCTACTTTCAGCCCTTTTACGGGGAGACCTGTGAGTTATATGGACTAAGAGAAAAGGATTTAACAGGTAAGATTAAAAGCCTCTTTTCTCTGTCATACAATATAACTCACAGGTACCATGTGGATGTACCAACACTGAGCTCCCAGGGTGGGAAGAAGAAGGAAAGGACCAAGCACCAGTCCTCACAATACCAGAGTTCCCAAGGACTATACAGGACATGGAACAGCCCAAACTAAGTGTCAACAGACACTGAATAAAATAACACAGCACACAAGAACAAGAGCCAACAGGTCTCAAACGGTTAAAGAGCTATTTGGCACGGAATGAGAAAAGTCCTAGACAGGCAAAACTGCCTCCAGAACTTTCCTGCCAAAACTGGCTTCAGCCGAAGCCAGAACATCCACACGGTAGTGTTTGGCAAAAGTGTGCACAGAAGACCATGTGGCTGCCTTGCACAGTTGTTCAGAAGATGCCCCAACAGACCTCGTGGAGTGTGCTGTAATGCGGAAGGAAACAGGTTTCCCTCTGAGCTCATAAGCTTTGCGGGTGGTAGACTTAATCCAGGATGCAATAGTCACCTTGGAGGCAGCTAAACAAGCCCTGGGACCCTCGGGGATGACAAACAAAGAATCCATCTTACGTACAGACTCAATATGGTACACATAGAACTTTAGGCAACGTACCACATCCAACAAGTGGAGATTCTTATCCTTGTCAGATTATGGGTCAGGACAAAACAAAAGCACAAAACTCTACTGATTGATGTGGAACTCAGAGACCAACTTAGGAAGAAATTCCTAAGAGGTGCGAAGGTCAGTCTTATCCTTATGAAACACAAGGAAAGGCTGTTTGCAGGACAAGGCCTGCAGTTCAGCAACTCTGTGGACACAGACCACAGCTAAGAAAAAAGCCATTTTCCACGTCAGAAGACATAGAGGAATGGTAGCCAAAGACTCAAAGGGAGGCTGCTGCAAAACTCCCAAAACCAGAGTAAGGTCCCACTGGGGAGTGGGAGCCTTATAGGCAGGGAAAGCACGAGCTATACCCTGAAAGTAGACTTTGACATCTGGCAATATGGCAATGTGTCTCTGGTAGAAAACAGAGAGAGCTGAGGTCTGCACCTTCAAGGAACGAAGTCGGAGACCCTTGTTCACACCATCCTTCAAGAAAGAGAGGATGGACGGACGATCAAGTTCCTTTGAGGACAGATCCACGTCCACACACCAAGAATGGAAGGTAAACCAAACCCTGCGGCAGGCCTTAGAAGAGACAAGTTTCCTGGCCTGGATCATGGTGGAGGCCACTTCAGGAGAAAAGCCCTTCCTCCTTAAGATGGAGATTCAACAGCCATGCCGTCAAAGCCAGATTCTCCATGTCCTCTTTCCAGAGGTAAGCCTAGAGGAAGAGATCTGGTCTTCATAGCACAGGAAATTGATCCTGAGAAGACAAAGCCAACAGTTCTGGAAACCAAGGTTGCCTGGTCCAATAAGGTGTGATCAAGATGACTGCCACACCTTCCATCCGAATTATCCACAACACTCTGGGAATGAGAGGAAGAGGAGGAAAAATGTAGGCTAGATGAAAGTTCCAAGGAATGGACAAGGCATCCACTACGAAAGCCAGAGGATCCCCCCAACGATAACAAAATACTGGAACCTTCCTGTTGTACCTGGTAGCCATCAGGTCTATCCAAGAATGCCCCCATTTTTGGACCAACAGGTCGAAGACCTCCAGATCGATCTCCCACTCCCTGGGAGTCCACTGTCTGGTGACTGAGGAAGTCCTCCAGCATGTTCACTATGCCTGGAATATGCACAGCGGAGATGGCAGGAACGTGTTCCTCTTCCCAGGCCAAAATATCCTTGACGGAGAGTCATGAAGAAGGTTTGGTGGAGGATTCTTTTGACCTCCACTGCTGCCTGGGCCTGGGAGTGAAGCGTGGGATGCTGGTGTAAGACCCACCCGGACTCTTCCTTTGCGCTTCAATTTGGCAGGGATGAAAAAGACGCCATTTCCACACCAGATTAGGGCGTTTGGGAACCTGAGGCAACAGAGTGCTCTTACCCCCAGTGGCCTCACTGATGATATTCTTCAGTTCTATCCCAAAGAGAGACGTACCCTGAAAAGGGAGATAAATCAGTTACTTCTTAGATGACAAATCAGCAGACTAAATCTTTAGCCACAAAGTGCGTCTAGGAGCAACAGAAAAGGCAGAAGCCTTAACCTCAAGCTGGACAGCATCGCATTAGTAACAGTTCTGAACCTCAGACATGTTGGTTAAAAGGGCCAAAATGTTCTCCTTAGGAGCACCTTTGCACACAGCATCAGTAAGCTGTTCAGTCCAAACAGCAATGGCTCTAGTTACCCACATAGGAGCCAAGGTAGGCATGATGGAAGCACCTATGGCATCGAAGGCAGACGTCAGGATAGCTTCAAGCTTCCTAACGGTTAAATCCTTAAGCGCAGTGGCATCAGCCAAAGGTAAAGAAGGATTTTGACAGTCTAGAAATACGGGGATCAACCTGAGGAGGCGTAGCACACTAAGCCAAGGCTGCATCAGAAAAGGGATACAGCTTAGAGAATCTCATGGACAGAGAAAAACACTTGTCTGGAGTCTTTCACTCCTCCAGGATAACCTGGACTAGAGTGGGATTAGGAGGAAACATACTACAGGACTTCTTGAGCCTTTGAAAGACGTCAGAAGTAGAAAGTCTCTATATGGTTAACAGGAATGTGCATAGGGTTCAGGGTCAGCCTCAAAGGGGTCTCCATAAGTATGGGAAGAAGCCCCTTCTGCATACTCACCATTCTCTGACTCCTCAAATGAATCCTCATAGGAATCAGGAAGATCAGGAATGCCAAGGGCCTTAGGGGCCACAAACCTGAACGAAGTGGGGGGTTTCCAAGATTGGAGAACCCCCTGAAGGGAAAGAGGACTTTAGTGATGTGCCATAGAGGATTTTAAGTCCTTGACCCAATGTGGCTCTTGTTCATGGCTGAAGGGCCCTGGTGGAGAAGTAGGGGCCACAGCACATGAGGGGTATAAGTGACCTGAGTACTCTCTGGGAAGTCCCGCTTGGCATGAGAAGCAGTAAGCAAGGGGGGATCAAAGAGGCCCCTGAGTCCTTAAGCCTTAGGACTAGCCCCATGTCTCTTTGGATGAGACATTGTCTAACCGTAATATGGAAACCAAATTAAACCCAGATTAATAAATCACATCAGAAATCCCACAAGACTACTTGTTTGGCAGGTAAATGGTTAACCTGTGGAGGAGAGTAACAGTTAGGCATCAACAACCTCATCAATTTCAGGTGGTTTGTAGTATACACCAACCAACACTTTTTTTTTTACCTTTTATGCCACAATTAGCATCAACTTCTACCCAGAAGGGCTCCACATTATGGCCAGTTTCCTTACAAATATTTCCTCTTAAACTGAGATTTAGATCTAGTTTAAAATGTAAGCACACACCTCCACCTAATCTATAGGGAATTTCCCTCTATATGTACAGCCCAATCATGTGTGTCATCTCACCATGTTTGGTTATACCAATTATGTCCAAATGCTCATTAACCACCAGCAATTCTAGTTCACCCATTTTATCTACCATATTTCTTGCTGTCGCCAACATACAATTAATTTGGTTGCCTTTACGTATTTTAACCACTACTTCCTTTTTTCTACATTCTCATTTAATAGGAATTCCTTCCCTATTAGCTACATTTATCTCCACCCCCATGATACTTCCATTGAACCCAGTTCCCATCTACATTATCTACCACATTTTTACTCCCTATAACCCACCTTTCCTATTTTAAAAGCTCCTCCAAAGTTCTAATCATTCTGTCCCCTACCACGGCGGCTCCCTTACCATTTAGGTGCAATCCATCATTTCTATATGAACCCAAACAGCAAAGTCACCCAGTGCTCTAGAAACACCAAACCATATTTCCTACACCAATACCTAAGCCATGCTTTAAGCTCCCTGAGCTCCGTCTACTTGATGCACTAGTGAATGGCATTGGTAAAATTTCAGAAAACACTACCCTGGAGGTCCTTACCATGAGTTTTCTGCCCTAAAACTCTGAAATCATTTTTTTTTTTTTTTTTTTTTTTAGGGACCACCATCTTCCTCCAACTTGTTCATTGGTACCAAAATCATCAAGCTGGATGATTTCCAGCCCCACCCAACAATCTTTCAGCACTGTCCACAATATGCTGACCCGAGCACCCGTGAGACAACATACTGTTTCACTTTACTGGTGAAAGATTACTTTATTCAGCCTCCTAATAATAGAGTCCCCTATTACCACCACCTGCCTTGGTGATTTTTCTAAAATGGAAACATTTTTATGTCAATCTTTAAGAACTTGGAGATCTTTAGATGAAGTCCAGGAGAAATGGGATTAACTGAAATGTGTTTTACTAACTGCAACAGAGCATTGCATTAGACATGTCAACAAGGGTAAAAGAAAAAGAAAACCACTGTGGTATTCAGCAGAAGTGGCAAATATAGTAAAGGAGAAAAAAGAAGCATTTAAGAAATATAAGCACACGCAGAAGGAAGAAGATAAGTATCGGTACAAGACTAGACTGAAGGAGGACAAATGCATTATTAGATGTGCCAAAGCACAGGCAGAGGAAAAAATTCCTCAATCAGTAAAAAAGGGGAATGAAACATTTTTTAGATATATAAGTGAAAGGAGGAAAATGAAACAAGGAATAGTTAGACTGAAAACAAAAAATGGAAACTATGTAAATGAGAATAAAGGGCTAGCTGACTGTCTCAATGAGTATTTCTGTTCAGTTTTTACAGAGGAAGATGAAGGGAAGGGACCACTGTTAGAAAAACAAAATGGAAAGACATGGGAAACATGCATGTTTACAGAGGAAGAAGTTCTACTTCAACTTTCTAAGGTTAAAACAGATAAAGCAATGGGACCAGATGGGATACACCCAAAGTTATTAAAAGAACTTAAGTGTGTTCTAGAAAAACCTTTAACACAATTATTCAGTCACTAACGACAGGAATAGTTCCAGAAGATTGGATGTTATCAAATGTAGTACCTCTTCACAAAAAAGGTAGCAGGGAAGAGTCGGGTAACTACAGACCAGTAAGTCTTACATTTGTAGTGGGAAAATTAATGGAGACTATGTTAAAGGAAAGAATTGTTGAATATCTGAATTTAAATGGCTTGCAAGATAACAAACAGCATGGGTTTACAGCAGGGAGATCTAACCTCATAGATTTTTTTGACTGGGTAACTAAAATAATAGACCAAGGGGGAGCAGTAGATATAGCTTATTTCAGTAAAGCATTTGACACTGTCCCTTATAGAAGACTCATAAATAAACTGCAGTGTTTGGGACTGGATGCAAAAATAGTTAAATGGATAAGGCAATGGCTGAGTGACAGGAGACAGAGGGTGGTAGTCAATGGAGAATATTCGGACGAAAGGAGCGTTACTGGTGGAGTACCTCAGGGATCTGTACTGGGACCCATTCTTTTTAATATTTTTATTAGTGATATTGCAAAATGTCTTCAAGGTAAGGTATGCCTTTTTGCAGATGATACCAAGATCTGCAATAGGGTAGACATTCCAGAGGGAATAAGCCAAATGACAAATTATTTAGGTAAATTAGAAGAATGGACAAGAGTGGGGCAGCTGCAGTTTAATGTTGATAAATGTAAAATAATGAACTCTGGACATACAAAATCCAAAGGAAAAATATACACTATTAAGGCTACTGTACTGTCAGAGACAACAGAGGAAAGATTTGGGAGTAATTATCTCTAAGGACTTAAAGGTAGGCAGACAATGTAATAAAGTGGTGGGGAATGCAAGCAGGGTACTGGATTGTATAGCTAGGGGCATTAGTAGCAGAAAAAGGGAAGTGGTCATGCCACTCTAGAGATCTCTAGTTAGACCTCACCTAGAGTATTGTTTACAGCACTGGAGACCCCATCTCCAGAAGGATATAGATACTCTAGAGAAAATTCAAAGAAGGGCTACTAAAATGGTGACTGGTTTACAGGAAAATAAATATTAGGATAGACTAAAGGATCTGAACATGTATAGCTTGGAGGAGAGAAGAGAGAGAGGGGATATGATTCAAATACATGAAGGGATTCAACAAAGTGCAGGATGGAAGTATATTTCAAAGGAGTAAAAATGTTAGGACAAGAGGCCATAGTCTAAAAATAGAGGGACACAGGTTTCCCCTGGTAGCCTTCTAAAATATTGTCAATTCTGACATATCCTCATCTTCAATCAACAATCTTGCAAATCTGTTGGTCTCCCCCATCCTCTGCATCTCATCTACAACGCTATAATCTTCAGCACTAACCCCACAAATTACTTGCTCATGGAGCTACAAGCTCCTTTCCAGGTTTACAATATCATGCAATGTTGCAAGATATCTTTCCAGATCCAATATCTTATATTCTAAAACGATAATATGCTCACACTTGGCACAATGGTATGACCCCTGGAACAACTGCTCCAAGTGCTCAAATATGTGAAAAGATGTGAAATTGTTTAACCTGCTATGATTCACGCTTTGTTTTATAATTCAACTAGTATTACACTGACCTCTACCACACACTCTAAAGTATACCAGATTTAAATATGCGGGTGTTATAAATGTGTTTTGCTTCTTTTTTTTCTGTTTAACACACAATCTTAAGATAAATTCCTGTCTGCAATTTAACCTTAATCTGAACACCAGAGTAAATCCATTGAAATTACTTCACTACAGAAATCTTTTAATTTCAGACTCCTCCTGTTCTAACGCCTGATTCTTCCAAACTCAACTTGTCTGCAAGCCACTTAACTCTTTAAGGACCAAGTGGATCCTTAAAGGGATAGTAATACCTGGAAAAAATGCCGCTCCGATTGATCCTCCTATGAAGAAGGTCATGTGACGATTTATTTCAATATTTTCAGTGTTGTATTTCTAAAGTAATTAAATGCTAATTGCCCCTTTTATGTCCTGCAACCCGACCCCCCTTAGATGTGGAATCTGGTTGTGGGACCGGACAGATCACAGCCAAGGACAATCTTCATACACAGAGTATAAGGAAAACTCTGCCCTCCTTCAAGGGGGGCAGGGTTTTCCTTATACTCTGTGTATAAAGATTTTCCTGATGGACAAAGAAGATTGTCCCTCACTGCGCTCCATCTGGCCAGCAGAAAGAGGCAGCATGATGAGAGTAAAAGGGGTGGGAGGGGGATCCTTTAGCATTGAATTACTTTTGAACTACAACACGGAAAATACTGAAATACAACGTTACATGACCCTCTTTACAGGAGGATCAATCGGAGCTGTATTTTTTTTTTCTGGTATTACTATCCCTTTAAGGACCAGAGTAATTTTGACCTTTTTGAGTATGTCTTTGTTCAACCACATTTAGTACACCCACACAAATTATATACTGTTTTTTAAGCACAAGTAGAGCTTTCATTTGATACCATATTTATATGAATAACCTACTATTTTATTTGTTAATACTAAAGAAAACTATTACGATTTGTATAATTTCTCCTGTGATAAAATTAACCAATTGAGCACAAATTATGTGGACACTGGATGAACGATATGAACGGTCATTCATACCTCCCAAATACCCAGTTTTAGGAAGGGGGGGTTACTGTCCCCCTCTTGGCTGAATATCCCCATGTCCCTCCTTCCCGCCCTGGTGGGGGAAAAAAAAAAAAAAAAAAGACATGCTTCCATCAAGTCAAATCACCCCATTTGATGTAGAGGAAGGCAAAAAAACAAAACCCATTGAAGTAATTTCCAATTAAGCCCCAAGTGGGTAAAAAAATTCCTTACTGACTCCAAATGGCAATCAGATAGTTACCTGGATCAACAACCTATCTGCATTGAAGCCATCTGTCACAATGCTCAGTGTTGTTCTGTGCTAGATAGGTATCACTTGCATTTTTGAAAGCAGTTACAGTATCTGCAAGCACAACATCCCGAGGCAAATAATTTCCTAGCTTTACCACCCTTACTGTAAAAAATCCCTGCCTTTGTCTTAGTCAAAAGTGCCTTTCCTCTGAATGGATGACCTCTCGTTCTTAGCCCAGATCTTTGCGTAAATAGTTAATTGGATAGTTCTTTAGATTGACCTTGAATAAATTTGTAAATGGTAATCAAGTGACCCCTTAGACGTTTCTTCTCTAACAAAAACACACCAAGTTTGTTTAGTCTTGCTTTATAACTCAGATTGTCCAATCCCTTTATCAATTTTGTTGCATGTCTCTGCACTTTTTCCAGTTCAATAATGTATTTTTTAAGAACAAGTGTCCAAAACTGCATTCTATATTCTAGATGAGGCCTTACCGAGGATTTATATAAAGGTGGAATTATAATAGCATCCTGTGCATCTGTACCCTGTTTGCTCTTGTAGCAGCTGAGTGACTCTGCACACTGCTCTGAAGGCTATCATCTATCAGTACTCATAAATCTTTCTCTAATGAAGATTCCCCAACTTGTTTCCCATTTACTGTATATGTAGCATGCTTGTTTCTACAGCCCAAATGTATAACCTTACATTTATCTACATTATATGTCATCTGACATTTTTCTGCCCATTCAGGAAGTTTATCTAAATCCTTCTGCAGAGAAAAACATCTAGCCCTGTATTATTTTCTTACTCAGCTTAATGTCATCAGCAAAGATTTAACCATTACTTTCAATTCCCACTTCTAGATCATTCATAAACAAATTAAAAAGCATTAGGCCCAGGACTGAACCCTGTGGCACTCCAGTTACAATTTTAGACCAGCTTGAAAAGGCTCCATTTACAACAACTCTCTGTCATTATCATTCAACAAGTCTGAAGCCTTTTCATTTATGCAGTAACTTGTTGTGAGGCACTTTATCAAAGGCTTTTGCAACAACAATAAAACTCACATTAATCTCACATTAATTATTTAACTCCTTAAGGACCGGTGACATGCCACACCGGTCCAGGAACATTGCATAACTTTTACTTACAGTGCTCCTGATGGAGCATTGTAAGTAAAAACAGGGTCTGAAATTTACAGCTCCAAGACTGGAGAGGTCTCTCTCTGGCACCCTCTCTGTTTTGTGTACCGGCGCATCGGCAAGGATCAAATCGGTCCTTAAAGGGATAGTAATGTCAGAAAAAAAGTATTAGCTATATGGTAGATACAATTAAAAAGGAATATGTGCACTTATTCATATCTCTCAAACTGTTTTGGCCATCTGATCCAGGAACCAGAATCTGCTTCTGACAGCTTTACAGCTCGTCAAGGAGAAAGGGGAGGGAGTAGAGAACTTTATTTTCCTATATCTCTCAAACCATAATGGTTTGAGAGATACAAATAAGTGCAAGTACTCTCTTAATTGTATCTACATATAGTCAATACTTTTTTTCTGACATTACTATACCTTTATGGGAAGGTAACTTCCCTGGACCGTTGGTCCTTAAAGGGATAGTAATACTTCGTTTTAACTTTATTTTATTTTGTAGGCATTAAAAAAACATGAAGAATGATATAAGTCTTATCTCTCAAACCTTTATATTCACAAACAAAGTATCCCCCCCCGTTCAACCAGATCAGAAGGGAGGTGCCCAGGTAGACTGCAGAGAGGGACAATCTTCAATTAAGATAAGGGAAAAAGCTGAAAAACTTGTCAAGGGGGGAAGGGCTTTCATTGTTTTCATACAAAGAAAATTGTCCCCTTCTGTTATCTGTCTGGTCATAAAACCAGATTCACATCTGAGAAGAGATGGCTTACACTAGGAAAAAGGGGAGGGAGGGGAAACTTTGTTTGTGAATATCTCATAAACCATAAAGGTTTGAGAGATAAGACTTATATCATTCTTCATGTTTTTTTAATGCCTACAAAATAAAATAAAGTTAAAACGAAGTGTTACTATCCCTTTAAGGAGTTAAACTTCTGTATATGTGTTTACAAATTAGGTTGTATAAATAAAATACTTTGTTTAACCAAATAAATTATTTATAGCATCTCAAAGAGGTGTCAGTAGGGAGATCAGCCTCCCCAGAATTATCACACGGTGTCCTGAGGTGCACTGCAATAATTTAACCCATGATGTGCCAGGACCATCACAGGTCCTTAATGCAGGGACCAGTGACGGTCCTGGCACCTCAATGGTCATTAAATGCAAGTCACAATAAGCTGGCTCCAAATGAGCCTAAGGCTTGCTTTTAAAGCTTACCTGCACACACCCTTTGCAATTATACTCTTAACCCTCTTAGTGACAAGAGGTTTTTTGGGTTTTTTTGTTCGCTAGAGGACAAGAGCAATTTTTGAATTTTTACTACGTCATTGTTTAACAAAATGTTGCCTCAAAATCATTTAGTACACCCACAGAATTTATACGTGTCCTATTGAAACGTCGCCCTGTATTTGACGACCATCAAAAAGGCAACATCAGAATGTTGTCTGCATCAAAAGGGCAAGATTCTGATGTTGCCCGCTTAAGGGGTCGCTTGGCACCTGCTGTCTTCTGCCACCCTGCCATGTAGACGCACGGCCAATTTATTCTGTAGCCTTGTCCACTCTGGCCATCAGCCACAGCATTATACAGGAACTTGGCACCTGCTGTTGTCCGGCTTTCCTACACTTTATTTCTAATGGTGAAACTGTGATATCAGAATTTGAAAGTAAAGTGAAGGAAAGCCGGAAGACAGCAGGCTCAAAGTCCTTGTATAATGCAGGGCTGTTCCTGTGGCTGTTGGGCAGAGAAGATGAGGCTACAGAATAAATTGGCCGTGCGTCTACAATGCAGGGCAGCAGAAGACAGCAGGTCCCAAGTGTCTGTATTATACAGGGCTGTTCCTTTGCCAGCGTGTCTAACATGTCAGGGCAAACCCTTAAGTGGACGACATAAAAACATTGTCCTTTTGATGCAGGTGACATTCTGATGTCGCCCTTTTGATGGTCACCAAAGACAGGTCAACGTTTCAATACTAAACTCAATTTATATACCTTTTTTAAGCATAAGTAGGGCTTTTTTTGATACCACATTTTATGGCTAACCCATAATTTAATTTGATTAAAATACAAAAAAAGAGGAAAAAAATATTTTGCATAGGTTTTCCTGTCATGATTTGTACACTTTGTATAATTTTTGTAGGACTGCCCAATATGCCTAGGATTTCACTGTTTTTCACACTTACCAGGTAAATATTACAAGATGAATACCTGTCACAACCCGTCGGACTCCTCCTTCCCAGAGGTGTTCTCTCTCCTAATTATTATACTCCTTCACCTGTCAGTGGCCGGGACTTTTCTCCTTTCCCCGCCTTTGGATGGTCAGTGCTCAGCGTCCTTGTGTCCTGTATACCTGCTTACCGGATATCCTAATCTCTGATTCCCACTGTGACCTTAGCTTGCATCGTGCTCATCCAACTTTCTGGTTTCCTGATCCTGGCTTTCTTCCAGACTACTATCGACTCTTTGCTACAGTTCCTGTTTACCACATTGTGTATCGAATCCGGCTTGTCCATGACTCTCCACTTGTCTACATTCCCAAGGCTCATAGCGTCTCATTTGCTCGACTCCTTGTGTACCAAATCCGGCTTGTCTACGACCCAAAGGTACAGACTGCTTTATTTGCTCAACTCTGTGTACCGAACCCGGCTTGTCGATGACTCTCCGCTTGTCTATGACCCCTTGGGCCGACTCCCGCACTATTCGACTATTAGTAGTCGACTCCTGTTCTACCTCGACTCTCCTGTTGTCCTCGACTCGCAGTCGACCAATTTCTGTCTGCCGACTACTGCCTCACTTAAAGACATCTGCCTATCCTCGATTCTTGACCTTCTGCAGCAGGGTTCCGACTCTGTGTCGGAGATCAAGCCTTCCTTGTCTGGCTGAGAGATAGTGACAGTATCCAAGGGCCATACTATGGAACCTGCAGAGGTCGGACAAAAACTCAACACCTGTGAGGCCAGGTTTGAGGTCCTAGGTCATTGTATGGATCAGTTTGCCCAAACTTTGCAAACCTTGTTAGTACATACAGATCCTGCTCGAATTTCTGCTCCTACTACTACTTCTCCTGCTCAACTGGAGACCAGCACTTCTATTCCTACTATGAGACTGCCACCTCCCCCCCCCGTTATGGGGGTGATCCTGCTGGGTGTTGTGGCTTTCTAAATCAGTGCTCCATACATTTTGAAATGACTCCACATTTATTTCCTTCTGAAAGAGTTAAAGTAGGATATGTTATATCTCTTCTCACTGATCATGCCCTTGCCTGGGCCTCTCTATGGGAGAGGGGCACCCCCCTGGCGAACAATTATTCTGACTTTGCCAGTAGCCTTCGCCATGACTTTGATCTTCCATGCAGAGATAGGACTGCTTCCTCCTCACTATTCACAATAAGACAAGGCTTACGTTCCCTAATGGACTATCTATAGAGTTTCGCACCTACTCGGCAGAAGTAAATAGAAACGATGAGGCCTTGGTCTCTGCCTTTAATAATGGACTGTTTGACCAGTTGAAAGATGAGCTTGCTGCTAAAAATCTACCTATGGAGTTGGAGGAGCGTATCCATTTCGTTACCCTATTGATGTCAGGCTCAGTGAGAGGCAACGGCAATGGGACCGCATCAGGAAACCGGTTGCCAGACTGTCACCCAAGTTCACCCGTCCTGAACCTCCGGTCGTTCCCCCACCAGAGAAGCCCATGCAAATAGGGTCCATGGGGTTGAGCGAGGAGGAGAGACAACACAGAAGGAGGGAGAATCTGTGCATGTATTGGGCAGGATCTAGCCATTATGCCCGTGACTGTCCTAAAAAGAAGGGATACGCTCGCACCTAGAAGGAATCAGGGGCCCTGCTCTAGGTGTAGTCTATTGTACCCCTGAAGCGAAGGACAATCGTCTATTAGTTCCTGTGCAACTATCCTGCCAGAATCTACAGGTATCTACTTTATGCACTAATTGACGCTGGGGCCGCTGGCTCATTTATCGATGAGACTTTTTATATGAAAAATGGGATTCCTTGCCTTGCCAAGTCACAGCCATTATTGCTTGAGGCCTTTGATGGGAGACCACTACACCCATCCCTTATCACCAAAGAAACTACCCCCTTGCGTCTCCAAGTGGGGGTTTTACACTCTGAGACCTTAAGCCTTCATGTGATCACCTCTCCTTCCTGTCTAGTTATTTTGGGATACCCCTGGCTCTCCTTACATAATCACCATATTGACTGGGAGACAAGACAGATCACTTCCTGGGGCTCTTTCTGTTCTTCGCACTGCCTTAAAGCCACAGAACCTGTACGAATTCAGTCTGCACTGTCCTCCACTCCGGAAATTCCAGTACAATATCGGCAGTTTTCTGATGTGTTCAGTAAAAGGGAGTCTGAGAAACTACCCCCTCACAGGGCTCTGGACTGTCCTATTGATCTTTTGCCTGGGACCATTCCTCCACAAGGCAGAGTTTATCCTCTCTCTCTCTGCCTGAATCAGTAGCCATGGAGGAATATATTAAAGAGAGTCTAAGGAAAGGATTTATCCAACGCTTTACTTCCCCGGCTGTAGCGGGGTTCTTTTTTGTTAAAAAGAACGAGGGAAACTTGAGCCCCCGCATTGACTACAGGGGGCTCAATAAGATCACTGTGAAAAATTTGTACCCTTTACCTTTGATATCAGAACTGTTTGACCGGCTCAAAGGTTCCAAAATCTTCACAAAACTAGACTTAAGGGGAGCCTACAACCTCATCAGGATTTGTCAGGGAGATGAATGGAAGACGACATTTAATACCCGCTCAGGACACTGAGTATAGAGTCATGCCCTTTGGGCTCTGCAATGCTCCTGCCGTCTTCCAGGAATTCGTAAACGAGTGTCTCAGAGACTTCCTGCACCAATTTGTTATGACGATATACTGATTCACTCTCCTGATCTTCCTACTCATCGCACCCATGTCAAGTAGGTAATACTTCGTCTCCATAAAAAACACTTATTTTCCACGGCGCCAGTCGTGAGACATCCAGACCCCACTCAACCTTTTGTGATTGAGGTTGACGCCTCCGAAGTCAGCACTAGGGCTGTCCTGTCACAGAGAAGCTCCCATAACAGTCCTCTCCATCCATGTAGGTTCTTGTCTAAACGGTTCTCGCAGGCCGAGAGGAATTATGACGTGGCCAATTGAGAGTTGCTGGCCATCATTCTTGCCCTAGAGGAATGGAGACATCTCTTGGAGGGGGCACGCACACCCACAATGATTCTCATGGACCATAAAAACCTCCTGTACATCAGTGACGCTAAAAGGATGAACACAAGACAAGCCAGATGGTCTCTGTTTCTGGCCCGGTTTAATTATGTTATTGCCTACTGGCCGGGTACTAGAATACTAAAGCTGATGTACTCTCCAGGATGTTCAATGCACCTTCCGAGGAGAATCAAGGGACAGAACCCATCATACCCCCTCTTAGGGTATTGCCAGCTATCTCCCAATCTACCTTCTCCTATCCCCTGTTGGACTATCCCCATGAAAGACAGTAGGAGGTTCCTGCCGGCTTGCCCGCCGGAAAGTTATATGTGCCGCAAGAGAAAAGAGAGGAGGTCTTAGGGCAATGTCATAACTCCAAACTGGCAGGACATCCAGGAGTTGCTCGTACTCGGGACTTGGTCTCCAGAGTCTTTTGGTGGCCAGAATGGAGAAGGGATGATTAGGATTTTGTTTTTGCCTGTCAGCCCTGTGCTGCATCCAAGACCCCCAGGTCACTCTCTGTTGGTTTACTGTACCCACTCACCATACCTTCTCAACCTTGGTCACATCTTTCAATGGACTTCGTAGTAGAGCTACCAACCTCCAAGGGTAATACTACTATATTGACGGTCGTAGACCGTTTCTCCAATATGGTACATCTTGTCCCTCTCCGCAAGCTGCCATCTGCCCCGGAACTGGCTCAAATTTTCATCAAAGATAGTCAGATTATATGGAGTTCCTACCCAAATAGTGTCTGATCATGGCACTCAATTCACTCAAAATTCTGGAGATCTTTCTGTGAGAGACTTGGGATTTCCTTAGCTTTTTCATCTGTCTACCATCCTCAAACAAATGGAGCAGCAGAGAGAGCCAACCAAGAGATGGAGTAGTATCTCTGACTATTCTTCAATGAAAGCCAGGACACCTGGTCTGATCTACTTCCCTTGGCAGAGTTCGCCAAGAATAATTCTCTACAGGAATCTATCCAGATGTACCCCTTCTGTTGTCTATACGGGATGAATCCAGTAGCTATTCCTTCTGCCTTCTCCGAGTCCGGTATTCCAGCACTTGATACTCATCTAGACAACATCGCTCAGTGCTGGAGTTCCATGAAAGAGGCTTTACTTAAAGGGATAGTAATACTTCGTTTTAACTTTATTTTATTTTGTAGGCATTAAAAAACATGACTAATGATATAAGTCTTATCTCCCAAACATTTATGGTTTAAGAGATATTCACAAGCAAAGTGTCCCCCTCCCGCCGCTTTTACTGATGTAACACTTTTCAGCCAGGGCAGAAGGGAGCTGCCCAGGTAGTCTGCAGAGAGGGACAATCTTCAATTAAGATAATGGAAAAACTTGAAAAGCTTGTCAAGGGGGGCAGGGATTTCATTGTTTTCATAGGAATAAGAGTGTCCCCTTCTGTTATCTGTCCAGTCTATGGACTGCATTCCACATATGAGAAGAGATTGTTTACAGTAGGTAAAAGGGGCGGGAGGGGGAAACTTTGCTTGTGAATATCTCATAAACCATAAAGGTTTAAGAGATAAGACTTATATCATTCTTCATGTTTTTTTAATGCCTACAAAATAAAATAAAGTTAAAACGAAGTATTACTATCCCTTTAAGACTGTGGCTAGGCAAAAGTGGATGGTGGACAAAAGATGTTCTATTGCTCCCACCTATCTTCCAGGTGATAGAGTCTGGCTCTCCACCCGCCACCTACGTCTTAAAGTACCCACTATGAAGTTGGCCCCATTCTTCATTGGCCCATTCCCTGTTACTAGGAGAATTTACCCCGTGGCTTACGAACTCTACCTAAAGCTCTCCGTATCCCTCAGAATCTTCCATGTGTCTCTCTTAAAACCTCTAGTCTGCAACAGGTATACTAAGAGTGTTGTGGATCCTGGACCAGTGGAAGCTGTTCATGAGGATAAGGTTGAGGTACAGGTCATACTGGACTCCTGTTTCCTCAGAGGTTCCTTACAGTACCTCGTTCACTGGAGAGGGTATGGCCCGGAGGAGAGGTCTTGGATTTCTGCCAGTAACGTTCATGCACGCAGTCTTGTCCGAAATTACCAAAGGAAGTATCCAGCTCACCCTGTTATCAGCCACCCGGGGTCGACCCTTGAGGAGGGGGTACTGTCACAACCCTTCGGATTCCTCCTTCCCAGAGGAGTTCTCTCTCCTAATTACTATACTCTTTCATCTGTCTGTGGTCTACTTATATCCGGGACTTTTCTCCTTTCCCTGCCCTTGGATGGCCAGTGCTCAGCGTCCTTGTGTCCTGTGCATCTGCTTACCTGGTGTCCTGATCTCTGATTCCTGTTGTGACCTCCGATGCATCTCGTTCATCCGACTTTCTGGTTTCCTGATCTTGGCTTTGTTCCCGACTACTCTTGACTCTTTGCTCCAGTTCCTGTTTGCCACATTGTGTATTGAATCTGGCTTGTCCACGACTCTCCACTTGTCTACGTTCCCAAGGCTCATAGCATCTCATTTGCTCGACTCCTTGTGTACCGAATCAGACTTGTCTACGACCCCAAGGTACCCACTGCTTCATTTGCTCGGCTCTTTGTGTACCGAACCCGGCTTGTCGACGACTCTCCATTTGTCTACGACTCCTTGGGTCAACTCCCGCACTATTTGACTTCTAGTAGTCGACTCCTGTTCTTCCTCGACTCTCCTGTTGTCTTCGACTTGCAGTCGACCAATTTCTGTCTGCCGACTACTGCCTCACTTAAAGACATTTGCTTATCCTCAACTGTCGACCTTCTGCAGTAAGGTTCCGACTCTGTGTCGGAGATCAAGCCTTCCTTGCCTGGCTGAGAGATAATGACAATACCACTGTTTCAAAGCTGTAAGTTTTCAAAATTTGGCATGTGAGTATCAGAACTTAGCTGACAGTGTCAGGACCTAAATACGCCCCACAAAAGTATATGTTTTGGAGCTTTACATGCAGATATTTTTTAAGAAATCTGTACTGAAGTTGTGGTAATTTTTCACACTTACACTACAATGTTGCTATGGATTTCAAACACAGGATATTTGCAGATTTTAAAAAAATGCAAAGATTAGTGTTTCCATTTTCATTTGGGGCTGTTTAGCAGAGTTCCACTTAAAAATCTTCCCACAAAAGTGTATATTTTTGAAAAGCAGACAACTCAGGGTTTCATTTTAGGTGCATTTTGACACTTTTTACACATGCATTTTACCACCAATCCCTCCCAAAACCTACAGTAATAAAAATAAAAAAATTGGTGATATTTACTCACAGATATTTGTTTTTCCTCTGTATCCTTCCACAGCATACTGTGAGTAATTGGCCTTCCGCCTTCTAGCTGGTAGGACCAATCCAAAAATTATAAATCTTTTGAACTACCTTCCCTCTGCAGTTATACAGTTGTCCAAGATGCAAGATACAACAGGTTAGAGATGGTATGGTAAAAGCACACTGCAGTAGACATTATGACTGATATGTTAAAATATTATGGAATCGATACAAATATCAAACTAGCCTTTAAATTTGACAAAGAAATGGATAAACAATGTGTTAGTTTTGCGCAAAAGTTGGGTTCTACCGATATATATCTTAAGACAGAGGATGAGCTCCAAATTATGTAGCATATTCTCAATCTCGTGCAAGGGATTAGGACAGAAGGATGGGAGAACAATTTCCTGGTTGAGGGGAAACTGAGAAATTACCTTGGAGTGCTAGGAAGTCTTAGGACAAATGACTTTATCCTGATGGAAGACTAAGAATGGAGGAACACATACCAAGGCTTCTAATTAGATAATTATCTGCAAAGGGAGTAGCTAGAGCTGCCGAGATTGAAGAAAGCTGGACTTTCAGGGATGCAGATTTAATGCCCTTCTGAAACCCCGACTGAAGGAAGGATTTTTGGAGCGGAGATCGAGTTACAATCCAGATTCTGTGCAAGGCACCACTTGTGGAAGATGGAACAGGCTCTGTAGTAAATCTTTGTAGAAGATGGTCTCCTACCTCTCAAGATGGTATCAATTATGGGTTCAGATATACTCTGTAGTCTTCTTAAGAATTCCCGTTCAGCCTCCAGGCCTTGAGCTGGAAGAAGTCTGGATATGGAGGATGGGGTGCCTGATTGACATTTGAAGGAGGCCGGCATACCAGGTTTTCCAAGGCCAGTCTGGGGCGATAAGGATGACATTTGACTTGTTCCTTATTTTTCTTACTACCTCCATCAGCAAAGGAGGAAATTGGTATGCCAGACGGAAGTCCATGGGACACTAAATGCATCCTATGCCAGGCCTTGAGGTTTGTGCCACCTTTATAGGTAGGTCTGACATTGCCTGTTTTGAACTGCAGCCACAAGGTCTACTGAGGGTCTTCCTAAGATTGCTGTCACTGACCGAAACACTTCTTTGTTTAAACCCCACTCTCCTAGGTGTAGCTTCTTGCAGCTCAGAAAGTCCACCTGAACATTTAGATGACCTGACAGAAAGGATACTGTGAGAGTCAGCAGATTCTTCTCTGCTCAATAGAGAATATTTAATGCAAGGTTGTTTAGTTGAGCACTCCATGTTCCTCCCTGGTTTAGAAGGTAGTGTACTGTGGATACATTGTCTGATCTGATCAGGACAGCCGTGCTTTGCAGACTAACCCTGAAGTGTTTGATATATTTCCAGACAGCTAGCAGTTCCAGCACATTTATGTGGAGGCTGGATTCCTGAGTTGTCCAACTGCCCTGAAACATGTCTGGATTCCAGACTCCTCCCCAACAGTGTTGCTGGCATCTGTACACAGGATCTGCCATTCTGGCTCTATTATACTGGACAACATTTTTAGAGGTTTTTCTGGTGTGTCCACCAAGATAATTCCTTTCTGGTAGGCCGTTATACTGGAATCCTCTTGGACAAAATGGAGGAATTTCTCTTGTGATAACGGATTTGCCAATTTATGCACACAATTAAAGAAGTTACAGACCACTTTGGGAAATCAATTACCATTAGAAATAATAGAAATTTACTTACCGTTATTTGGCTTTCTTCTGTGTATTATCCAGGCATTAGAAATGATGGGGAATGCCTCCACCCTCCAGCTGGTAGGACCAATAGTAAGGTTTAAAAGCGCGATCCAACTGTCTACCCCCAGTTTCCTTTTGACTGAGCTGTAAAATACTAGTGTACATATAATTAGTAGGGAGGGAATGCCTGGATAATACACAGAAGAAAGCCAAATAACGGTAAGTAAATTTCTATTATTTCTTCTGTGTATTATCCAGGCATTAGAAATGATGGGACTTAAAAGCAGTTACCCATATAAATATTTAGGGAGGGAAAGGAAAGATAAAAAAATCAACTTACATTATTGATGTACTACTGCCTCCAAGACTTTTCTGCCAAACTTGGCGTCGATCGAGGCTTGCACATCTAAGTGGTAATGTTTCATGAACGTGGTTATAGAGGACCACGTGGCTGCTTTGCAAATGTCCAAGGGAGAGGCCTGAGCCTGTTTTGCCCAGGAAGTAGATACTGCTCTCGTTGAATGTGCCTTAATGTCAACAGGGGCTGTCTGACCCGATTCTGTATAACATTTCTGAATGCAGGATTTTATCCATCTGGAAATGGAGCCTATGGAAGCTGTTTTACCCTTTAACCTACCCTGGAAGTATATGAACAGGGACTCTGAAGATCTAAACTCCTTGGTTCTCTGAAGATACGAGGAGATGCATCTGACCAAATCCAAATTGTGTAGAGTTCTCTCTTTGGAGTTGGAAGGATTACTGCAGAAGGACGGAAGCACAATTTCTTGGTTAATATTGAAGTCCGTGACCACCTTAGGTCTGAATGAAGGTCTAAATCTTAGAACTACTTTGTCTGGATGTATCGATAGATATGGAGCGATACTGGATAAGGCTTGGAGTTCATTTACTCTTCTGGCCGAGGTGATAGCTGTAAGAAAAACCGTCTTTAGAGTGAGGAGATGGAGAGAAATGCTGTTAATAGGTTCAAAAAGGTGTGATTTAGATAGGACTGAAAGAACAAGGTTCAGATCCCATGGGGCTACTATCTCCCTTACGGTAGGCTTGACCTTGACAATTGCCCTGGTGAATTTCTTAACTAGTTCATGTTCTGCCAAAGGAATCGCGAGGATAGCTGACAGGGCAGAGATTTGAACCTTTAATGATGCAGGTTTAAGACCCTTTAGGAAACCATCCTGCAGGAAGTCTAAAATAGTTGCTACAGTGGCATCTCTTGCTGGGATCTTCTTTAGTTTGCACCACTTGACAAAGGTTGCCCAGACCCTGTAGTATACCTTAGATGTGGATGATTTATGCCCCTGTAAGATTGTAGAGATTACTGGATCTGAGAGACCTTGTCTTCTTAATGATTCCCGCTCAGCCTCCAGGCCGTCAGACGGAGCATCTTTAGGTTGTTGTGTAGAATCGGACCTTGGTGCAGAAGATCCTTCCTCAATGGTAATTCCCATGGAGGTTCTGTTGACATCTGTACTAGATGGGAATACCAGATTCTTCTGGCCCAATTGGGGGCAATCAGAATTGCTTCCACCCGGTCTCTCTGAATCTTCTTTAGGACCCGCATGAGAAGAGGTGTTGGAGGAAAAATGTAAACTAGATTGAAATTCCAGGGAATTGTTAACGCAACTTGTCCCTGTGACTGCTGATCTGTCCATCTGGAGAAGAAGTACTTTGTTTTGGTGTTTTTGTGATTCGCCATTAGGTCTATCTCCGGATATCCCCATCTGTTTGTGAGGAGATTGAACACTTCTTGATTTAGAGCCCATTCCCCTTGATCCAGGCTGTGCCTGCTCAGAAAATCTGCTTCTGTGTTTCTTACTCCTGAGATGTGAGAGGCTGTAAGATGCCGAAGGTGACGTTCTGCCCATAGAAGGAGAGGTCTTACTTCTTTGCTTAAGGCTTGGCTCCTTGTGCCCCCCAAGTTCTTTATATACATTGCAGTGGGCACGTTGTCTGTTCTGATGAGGACGCTCCTTTGTTGTAGATGAGCTTGAAATTGTAACAGGGCCCGTCTGACTGCCCTGGTTTCCAGAATATTTATATGAAGGGATTGTTCTTTTGGGGTCCATTTTCCTTGAGCTCTCCTTGGGCCCCAAACTGCTCCCCATCCGATGAGACTGGCGTCTGTGTAAATGATTTGCCATTCTGGCTCTATCAGAGATCTTCCTTTGGTGAGGTTTACTTTCTTCAGCCACCAATTGAGCTCCTTTTTGGCATCTGTCCATAAAGGGATTTTCTGCAAAGGATTCCCAGGGTCTGGTTTCCAGAAAGTCAGAAAATTCTTTTGAAGGATACGGTAATTAAATTTTGCCCAGGGAAGAATCTGGACAGTGGAAGACATTAGACCCAATAGTTCCTGGAAATCTTTTGCATAACGGCATGGTTTCTTCAAGAAACTCTTGGTTGTGAGCTGTAATTTGGATATTCTGTCTCCTGAAAGCTGAACCAAGGCAGTCTGGGTATTTATACGTAGACCTAGAAAGTTTAACTTTTGTGTTGGATGTACCTGGCTCTTCTCCAGATTGATGATCCATCCGATCATATGCAGGAATTTTTGAACTTTCAGGGTATGAAGGTTGGCTATCTCCAAGGATGGGGCCATAATCAGGAGGTCGTCCAGGTAAGCCAGAATGTTGATACCTCTTTGCCTCAGGTGTGCTAGAGCTGGAGCCAGGATCTTCGTAAAGACTCTGGGGGCTGAGGACAGACCGAAGGGAAGAGCTGTGAATTGGTAATGCTCTTGGTTCACTGCCAAACGTAGGAATCTCCTGTGAGCCTGATGAATCGGTATATGGTAGTAGGCGTCTTTGAGATCGATGGCTGTCAGATACATTCTTGGTGAAAGTGTCTGTATTATTGATTCCACTGACTCCATTTTGAAATGACTGTGTCTGAGAGATAAGTTGATTTCCTTGAGGTCCAAGATGGATCTGAAAAGACCCGATGGTTTGGGAACTAAGAAGAAAGGAGAGTAAACTCCAGTACCCTTCTCCTGTGCAGGAACTTTCTCCAATACCTTCTGATCTAGGAGGTTGTTGATTGTCTCCATGAAGGCTTGTCTGGTCTTTGGGTTGGAAGGGATTCTTGATCTGAGAAGCCTCTGTGTTGGAGGGACAGAGATGAATTCCAGCGTGTACCCCTGTTCCAGGATCTGGGAGAACCAAGCGTCCGGTCTCACATGAGTCTCCCACATCCGGGAGAAGGATCCCAGTCTGCCCCCTACTGGAATCCCCATGGGGACCCGCTGACCTTCATTGTGACTCCGTCTTGAATTGGGGCTTCCTGGAGTAATTTCTCCTGAAGCCTCCTCTGTTGAAGAATCTACCCTTCTGATCATCCTGACGACCTGTATCTCGTCTTCTATTGTCCCGAAAGGACTGATTGCGAAATCTTGATGTAGTCAAGGGTGAAGAGGGCCTCCTTTTTCTTTCTTGGGGAAGGAAAGGACTCTTGCCTCCCGAAGCTTTCTTAATAATTTCATCCAAATGTTCGCCAAAGAGAGTAGAACCTGTGAAAGGGAGAGAGACAAGCTTGTTCTTGGAATTAGAGTCTGCCTTCCATGGCTTGAGCCACAGAGATCTGCGAGCTGAGACTGATAAGGCTGATGATCTGGCCATTAGACGAATTATGTCTAGGGAAGCGTCACATGCATAGTTAGTAGCTTCCTTGATCGTGGCTACTTCTTTTAGTAGTTTAGATCTGGATACATTGGATTCTATCTTGTCTTCTAATTCTGTTAGCCAGATTCGCATGACCCTGGAAACGCAAGCCATTGCAGTAGCTGCCTTCATATTTTCCCCGATGACAGAAAACTGTTTCTTTAGGGCACTTTCCAGCTTACGTTCCATTGGATCCTTTAGTGATGTTCCATCTTCCATTGGTAGAATGGTATGCTTTGCCAGATGAGCTATGGGCGCATCCACTTTAGGTGGGTTCACCCAGTTCTGTACATCTTTATCCCCAAAAGGAAACATTCTCTTGAATTTTCTGGGTACACCATATCTTTTATCCCCAAGTTTCCATTCTGTCTTGATCATGTCCGATATTGACTGATGCACCGGAAGGACTGGAGCAGACTTCTTTTTTCCCAAGAAGGCAGTATCCATGATATCCATGTCCGCCTGGGTTTCAGACAGACCTAGGGACTTTCTCATCAGCATAATGAAGGAATCAATTCGGTCCAAATTGGAGACCCCTGAATCCTCAACTAATTCCCCTTCTTCTGACCCCAAGTCTGATGGTTGATCTTCACAGGGAGATTCTGGATCATATTCTTCTCCTGTTGTCATGGAGGTACCTTCTCCTAAGTCTTTACGCTGTCTCTTAGGGGCTGGTTCACCCTGCTGCATGGATTTAAAAGTCTCTTGCATAGAAGACTTCATCCATGTAAGGAAGTCCTGGAATTGTCCTGGCATATCAGGACTTGCAGCTTTTTTCAAACATTCTTCACATAATTTAATCTTAGTAGAGGCTGGGAGAGTAGTGTCACAGCCTGCACATAATTTTGTTTTAGGGACTATTTTGTCCTCCTTAACTGTGGATTCATTATGTTTTTCCTTAGAAGAGGCTTTGGCTGGGGCTGACATCCTAACCTGAAATAGCTAATGTACTTCACACAAAGGCACATTCACTTTCTAAATAAAAGAAAAAGTCTTACCTGGGCGTTTTTTAAATACCCCGCCACTTTCCTGCTGATTAGACTCATTGGGCTTCGGTGTGGAGCCACTCATGCTCTTGCGCATGCGCATTCAATGCCCTCTTGCGTTTCACGCCGGAACGCAAGGAGACTTCCCCCGGAAGCAGGAAATGCTCTTTTTCTGGCTCTGCACAAAAGGGCAGCTTTCCCAGTGCTGCCGATGAGACGGCCGGTTGAAACGAAAAGGCAGGCGCCTGTCACCTCTGCGGCTTGACTCGGCGTCCATGCGGGAGACAAGAGGAGGTAACGGGGCAAATTTTGGCGGCAACTCAAGGCGGCCCTGATGTGAGAAGACGCGTCCATCCAGCTGGTAGGACCAAAAAAACTGGGGGTAGACAGTTGGATCGCGCTTTTAAACATTACTATTGGTCCTACCAGCTGGAGGGTGGAGGCGTTCCCCATCATTTCTAATGCCTGGATAATACACAGAAGAAATTACATTAACTGCCAAACTAAAGGAATGGTCTACTGTTTGGAATGCCCATGCGAACTTAAATATGTGGGCAAAACCAAATGTAAATTATCAGACAGACTCAAGGAAAATGTTCACAATATCAAATATGCTCCAAGAGATAGCCAAATCGTCGGCAAAAAAAGTATCTCCAGTGGCACAACATTTTAATCTCAAACACAATCATAACCCCAAATATTTCAAAGTATGGGGCTTGCAGACCATAAAATTGGACATCAGAGGTGGTGACTTAGATCTGTCCCTGTTGAGGTCTGGGAAAAAAAAAAAAAAAAAAAAATTTGATGGATTTTTTTTTTTTTTTTTTTTTGCTTAATACCCTCCAACCATCGGGACTAAATGAGGAATTCCAACTACATGCTCTCCTTTGAATTTATTACAGTGATTCTTCCTTTTATGTATTATGTTTGTTTATTTAATTTATTTGTATTATTCTGTATTGTATGATACAGTGAAGTTTGCTCTTCAAGAGCTTATGTTAGTTATTTTCTGAAAGTGCATTAATTACAAACACAACAGGTCCCATCTGCCCAGATATTTAATATCTGTATTTTTATCCAATGTTCTATCTAGGATATTTTTAGCTAGCAATTATTACTATTTTTGCTTAGAACATGGATATTAATTTCAGGTTTCCACCACATGTCATTTTCTTTGACAAGATCTCAATGGGTTAACATGTGTGGGATGAGAGCAAAATGGGAGTGTACATTGTTTTTGACATCACCTCTATGCCTCACCTGTGGGCGTATCCTTTGGGTTTAAATACTAGCTGGAAATACAGCTCGAGTGTGATGAAGCTAGATGAGAAATGAGCGTCAGGCTTTGCATAAGGAAGCAATGTCTTCCGTTTAAATGTCTTATGTGAAATTTGTTTGTTTTTTTACAGAATGATCAGTTCAATGTTCTATGATCATAACCCATACCTCAGGGTTCAGTATTAGGTCCGCTGCTTTTTAAACTTGTTTATAAATGACCTGGAAATAGATATTGAAAGCAAAATATCAATATTTGCAGATGATACTAAATTATGCAAGGTCATTAATTCAGAACAGGAAATTTTCTCTCTACAGAGGGAGATTGGGCAAACAAATGGAATATGAAGTTTAATGTGGGGGGAGTGTAAAGTCTTGCATTTGGGAGGAAACAATCCCAAGGCTACTTATGAACTTAACGGAATCATTTTAGAGGACTCATTGTTAGAGAAAGACCTGGGTATCCTTGTCAACTACAAACAAGCCGGCTCCAAAAGGGACTGACAGCGCAGGTGCACGGACGTCACTATGGCAAGATGTCCGTGCTTCCTGCTACTGTCAGCCTCGGAACAAGTTTAAAATCAGTTAAACCAGGTAATAATTCTGGCGACTAAGCAGCTAGTCGCCAGATGGGGACTGGATTAAGATAAAGATTTTGTGGGGTGGTAGTTCCCTTTTAAGTTTTAGCTTTTCAAACATATACATTTTTGTGGTATATTTTGGCACCCGTCTGGTCCATATTAATGAAGCATAGCCCTAGTGATTTCAGAATATGAGCAGAGTGCTAGTACTGTGGGGTTAACTGTGTGTTTTATTATCCTCCCCTGTAGCACCACTCCTCAGTATCACTACATTTTAGGGTTAATCTCTCCTAATAGGAAAACTGATGAACAGAATGAACTGGGTTTTTTCACTATTGTACTTTTTTTTTTTTTTTTTTAATATAATGCTCAGTAGTGTTCTAAATGTCCATATCAGTGTAGTTTGATGGTAATTTTACTGCAAAGTTTCCCCCTCCCACCCCTTTTCCATACGCCACTATTCTTCCCTTCAGATCTGAAATCTGGTCGCTTGACCGGACAGAGCAGAATGAGGGTCAATCTTATCTCTCACCCTCTTGACAAAGGGGAGCAGGGTTTTCCTTATGCTGACACAAGATTGTCCCTCATTGAGATCGGTTTGGACTGGCTTTCTGCTCTGAATGGAAGAAGACTGACATATGGAAGAGGGGAGGGGAGATTTTTAAGCTAAAACTGCCATCAAACGACGTTTAAAGTGCTATGGTGAATTATAAAACGGTATAATGAAGAATCGTATCTGCCTTTATAGCTGAACATTACTATTCTTTTAAAAATGCATTGATTAGTGTCCCGCATGCATAGGTTTGCCAGATTTTGGATGAGCTAGTGAGCCAGTTTTGGAATGTGCGTGTATCCATTTTCAGACATGGAGTTTGCTTCCCATTATATTTTTCATAGTGTTAGATCTAAGGAGAGATGCATTAAAGGTTAAAAAAGGGGAGAGGGTTTGCCATTTTAAAAGTTAAATATACATTGTGAATGGCTATCTGGATCATATAAATTGCTACCTTTTTATACCTGGCACCTCAGCTTTGCTCAATCCAAATGTTGGAGATGGCTGTTTTTTCTGCCAACGGCAGTAAGCTATTCAAACGCCTGTGCAGTGAAAAAATACAGGCAAAAAAAAAAACAAAAAAAAAACCGTCGGGAGTTAAATTGCAATTCAAATGTCTGCGTTAGCTATGAAGATTCGATAAGGGACTCAAGTTATCGCAGGAAAGTTAAGACCTACTTTTATTCTGACTTGAGTCACTGATCCGATCTTCAAACAGCTGATGCAGAAACTGAAAGGAGAAAAAAGTTTAAAAACAAAAAAAAAAAAAAAAAAACCCTAAGTCCTCAGTGGATGTATTGATATGGGGCCCTAAGCCCCACATCAATACAGCCAAAGCACCCCAAAACCATGTCAGATGTTAGTAGACCCCCCCACCGGCACTCCTAGGGTAACCCGATGAAGTAAAAAACATCACATTACAAGTAACACTTACCA
Organism: Rhinophrynus dorsalis; assembly: GCA_037306005.1. Lineage (NCBI taxonomy): Eukaryota > Metazoa > Chordata > Amphibia > Anura > Rhinophrynidae > Rhinophrynus > Rhinophrynus dorsalis. The sequence continues at coordinate 246,234,626 of CM074719.1, read as the reverse complement.
TTAATCCTGATGTCCAGCGGAGTCCTCAGCATCCCGGTCCTCTTCTGTCCTTCTTTCTTCTCTTCTGTCTCTCTGTATAAAAAAAAAAGAAAAAAAAAAAAGACAATTATGACTCCATTGCATAAATGTCTGGCACACTAGTAAAAGTTTAACCCCTTGAGTGCCAGAGGGGTACGTACCACATTGCAAAGCAATGAGTTGTGTACCTCTCTGGGGCTCAAAAGGGTTAAAGTATGCAGTAGTGTGGCTGTGTTTTAAACTGACTGGCTGGGAGGTGCGTAAGCATATCCCAGCCCAGGGCTTAAAATTGAAGCCCTGTATGAAAATGACCCATGTCCATGTTTGTCTGACTGCTTCAGCACCCTTCAATCAATTAAACCACACACTCCTCAGCCGCGTTTATCAAGAGCATCGACATGCTGAAATTTTAACTGTGCTGCCCATCGTGCTTTGTTAGATGCACATGCATGCAGCGTATGCCTTAATGCACCCTTGGATGCCTCCCGAGTTAGTCCTCCTCGGTACTAAGACAGCAGAGTCAGTGAGTGAGGACGCTGGCACTGAGCAGGTTAACTTATTGTGACATCATGTGTAACTAGTACGTCCCTAACAGCCAACCGTGTATTTTGGACTGGGTCGGCACTTTACGGAGGGAAGGGGGCATAAGGGTCATGGAATCAGAGGCCTGTCCCCTTAAAAAAAAAAAAAAAAAAAAAAAAAAATTACAAAGTAAAGTAAATAGTAAGGTACGGACGGTATTAGATGTGCCCTGCCGTCCAGTACCTTCCTAGCCAGTGGCTTACCGGAAGCTTCCAGAAAGTGTGAGCCATTGGGTTATTGAGGCCCCCAACAGTGTATTCCATTCTGCAGTGGGGTCCAATAAGTTTGTGGGATCATGCCTGTGCTAGTGTGTCGGCTTTCCTTCTCACAGCAGGACTGCTCAGAGCCGCCGTTCTGTTTAGCCACATATCACTACTGCTTCTGAATCGGGACGCCTGATTGAACAGCAGAGTGCAGAAACCCAGGAGAATGGATGTTCAAAGAAGCAGAGAGTTGCTGAAGACTGAAGTGTTGTTTTGAATCATTAAACCCATAAGGACCTTAGGGGTGAACAACACATTGCAAAGCCATACATTGCACACCCTGGTCCTTAAATGGTTAAGGTATTTTTTTTCTTTATTACAATTTAATTCTATTGCTCAGGCTCCTTCTTGTCAAACCTGCCTTGGTATGAAGAGCCACCATGGAGGAGGACCCATGCCAGGGGGAAATAAGGGTCATGGAGAGGTAGATAGCCATACATTAGCCGTTTTTCAGCTACAGCTTGTTTTTCATCCCAGGGAATTCATCAGTTTGGCAGTGGGTTAACATGGGGCTGCAGCTTCAAGTCATACTGGTATCTAATATCGCTGGTCAATTTATGACTGCCTCGGCAGCCCATAACCAAGTCAGCATTTAAGACAAGAGGATTGCAGCTCACTGTTAACTACTTCCATGTGTGCTGCACGGTCTGACAGAAACCTATGTCAGAAATAAAAGCCTGCAGTAAACTCAGATCGTGACTGGACAACCTGAGGCCCTCAAGCTGCTCAGAACTATGTTTTCATCATCCCCAGCCATGATCTGAGATTACTGCAGGCTGTTATCTCTGACACAGGTTTCGTCAGGCGTGCAACACACATGGAAGTAGTTAATATTGGGCTGCAATTCCAGTGCCGAAAGTCAGTTTGCAGCCTGAATCTTCTTAATTTACTGCCTATCCAGCTGGGAGCGAGAGGGTGAAATGTCCATTCCAAGTGCATTGTCATGTAGTATGAGGTGAGGAAAGGTCACACACTCTCTATCTATCTCTCTTCCTTTCCCTATATCTCTCTCCCTCTATTTTAATAACAAAAAATTGTATAATTTACTAGTCACACACTAATAGGAATTAACATCTGTATGTTTGTATGTTATTTTATTTGTTTTAAATATTACCACAAAATACACAAAATACTAACGCCTCCAAATAACACCCCACTTAATTTGGCCAGGCAACATTGTGTGTAAAATGAAACAGTAAAGAGATAGGACAGGCTCATCCATCAAAGCCCTAGATTATATTGTAGATGTTATATATATTTGTCAATGATTTTTATCTACAAATGTCTCCTTAGATTTCAATGGTAATCTATTAGCCAATACCAGTGAGAACACTCAAACTGCAGTGTAATCTAGGCCATATTTAGCAACACAGTTGATTACAATGGAGACTTCAAGTGAAGAATGATAGCAATCTTCTATAAAGGATATGTGCATGTCACTGGGAATCATGTACAAAGGCAAAGTGCAGCAATTATGGGACAAACCAACTGCGCTGTAGGGAAAGAATAAAAATCTCATGGAATTAATTCCTTGACTGGTAGAGAGCTGTCCACTCTCTGATGCTCAAAGGGTTAAGCCTTAAATAAAGTCTTATGCACAAAGAAATTGGAAATCTCAGCACTGTAGCATGTCCTTGAGGACAGACTGAATCGCCTCTAGGTTAGGGCAAACATTGACATAGCACCAACTATCCACTTTCTCGGGAGGGTTAAGGATTAATATTTCAGAAATCTCAGGGTGAGCTCATTTCAAATGTTCCCAGGTATGATTATTGTGAGCTTCCCCTTCCAGTGGAATGCTGAGTGCTCAGTCACTATGGCCTTTATGTATAAAGACAGTGTGGCAAATCAATTGTACCATGCTGTGGGGAGAAGTACTGGGTCCTAAAAGCACGTTCACATTATTTAAATGAAGCATTTAACCTCTTTAATGCAGTGTCAGTGTCATTTCATCAAAGAGAACTTGAGATGGGTGGGGTTAAAGGCGGGGATATGGGTGGGGCTAGGCATGGAAACTGGTGGCGAGTAAATTTTCAGGCCTGGCTAGTAGCTAAGGACTTGAATTTTTGAGCCCTGTCCCAGCCAATGGCTGAGAGAGAATTGGAAGTAAGACTGCCCATATATAAGGACAGTCTCAATTTCAATTTCCTCAGAGTGGAGCGGGCATCGGCCCCTGCATATGAGGAGGGGGCGACTGTGGTGCATGATTCTGTCTCCGCAGCCTTGCTAACCTACTTACCTATTTTTTTCTATATTAATAATCTACCTAAAACGTAATTCTACTTAATTTCCAAGTGAATAACTACCCACCCAAGCTACAGCATTATCTAACACAAACAAAAATTGCAGGAAAAAAAAACCCTGAAGATAAATATTCCTATATTTTTTTAAAAACACCCTAACACTAAGCCTAAACCTTACCCTAATCCACTTCAAACCTATTCCTACCTAATACCTACCTGCCCCAACTATATTTCTAAATAAATAATTGCATTTAACATTATTTATATATGTAATTTTAGTCTTACCTTATTAAATCCTTTTCTCTTAGTCCATATGGAATACAGGTACCATGGGAGATGATCTTCCTTCCTTGGAGCCTTCCCTCTCCCTCTACAGATTATCCCCAGTTTTGATTTGAGACAAGCTCATTAGATAGGACAGCGAGAGACGAAGAGGTAAGCTCCTGTGAGTAAAAGACCCAAGAAGGATTCCCACGCCCAGACAGGCAAGACCAAGCAAGGTCCCTTTCCCTGGGTGGGAGACCTATATTCCATAAGGACTAAGAGAAAAGAATTTAACAAAGTAAGAAAGAAAAAAAAAAATTATTTCGTCCAATATGGAATACAGGTTCCATGGGATATAACAGTAGGCTCCCAGAGGTGGGAAGTAATAGAACAGGACCGAGCACTGCTCCCCATGACACCAGAGTTCCCTAGGACTATCCAGAACTACGAATAGCCCAAACCAACTATTGTCAACGGACAGAAGAACAAAAGCCAATCAGGCTCAAACAGTTGAACTACAGTAAGGCACAGTAAAATGTAGGTCCTTAGACATGCACGTGCCTGAAGGACTTTCCTGCCAAAGCTGGCTTCAACCGAAGTCAGAACATCCACCTTATAGTTCTAAGGAAGGAATTCCTGGGAGGTTAGAAGAACAGCCTTGTCCTTGTGAAAAACCAGGAAAGGCAGCTTGTGGGACAGCCTGCAGCTCAGCAACTCTGCGGGCAGAGACCACAGCAAGAAAAAAAGCCATCTTCCACATTAAGAGACGAAAAGGAATGGTAGCAAGGAACTTAAAGGGAGGCCTCTGCAAAATATCCAGAACCAGATTACGGTCCCACGGAGGTGTTGGAGCCTTATAGGCAGGGAAAGCATAGGCGACCATTTGAAAACACCTAAACATCTGGCAAAATAGTAATATGCTTCTGGAAAAACACAGAGAGTGGAAGTTTGGAACTTCAAGGAACTCAAGCTGAATACTTTGTTCACATCATCCTGAAGAATGGACAGAACCACCGGAAGGCCAAACTCCTGGGAAGACACATCCCAGTCCATACACCAACAGTGAAAAATGGACCACACACTGTGGTAAGCCTTAGAAGAGACAGGCTTCCAAGCCTGGATCATAGAGGAAACGACCTCCTCCTCCGCAGGATGCTGGTTTCAACAGCCATGCCGTCAAAGCCAGCTTCTCCAAACGTAGCCCTGAAGGAGGATATCCGGTCTGAGATATAGTGGAGAGACACACCAATTCCGCAAACCACGACCTCTTGGTCCAATAAGGAGTGACCAGAATTAGTGTTGGACCATCCATCCTTATCTTCCTGAGCACCCTGGGAATGAGGGTGATTGTAGGCAAGGTGAAAGTGCCATGGAATAGACATCCTGTCCATGGCAAACGCCAGTGGATCCCCCCAGCGGGAGCAATACACTGGAATCTTCATGTTGTTCCTTGTGATCATCATGTCTATCTAAATTAGACGCAACTTCTGAACAATCAAGACAAACACTTCTGGATGGGGACGTAGGAAGTCCACTAGAACGTTGTCTACACCTGGAATATGAACGGCGGAGATGGTTGGAATGTGGGCTTCTGCTCAACCTATAATGTATTTTACCTGAAACCAGTGGGAGGCGGTTTGAGTGCACCCTTGTTTGCGGATGTAAGCCATGGCCGAGGCATTGTCCAACTGGACCTGTACCGGGAGGCCCTTCAACGGAGGGGTCCAGTACACCAGAGTAAGCCATATCAGACTGAGCAGGACACTGATGGACAAGAGAGACTCCTCTGAAGTCCATTTGCCCTGAATCCTCAGGTGACCTAAAACCACTCTCCAGCCACTCAGGCTGGCATTCATATAACTATGGTCCACTCCAGAATCATGAACAGCTTCATCTGGTCCAGGTTGCGCCATTGCAACCACCACTGCAGATCCTGTCTAGCTTCTGGAAACAGGGACAGCTCCCAATCCAGGAGATCATTATTCCCCTGCCACATCCAGATAAGGCTCTGGAGTACCCTGGTGTCCTACTGAGAGTAAGGCACTGCTTCTATGGTAGATACTAGGCTGTCCACAACCCTCATGTATTCCCTGACTGGCGCTGAGGGCCAGAGCTTGGGATACATCCTGCATGACCTGCTGGATCTTGTCCTCTGGCAATAAAACTTTCCTCAGTCGGGTATTGAATGTCATCCCCAGGAATATCAGCTCCTGGGAAGGACTTTGACATGTTCAAGATCCACCCATGGTGGACCAGAATCTGAAAACAATCCTGCACTTGCTGCACCAGGAGCTCTTGCTACTGAGCCCATGCGCTTTGGAACTGGCATAGACGTCCACCAACTGGGGCCTGCGGACCAGGATTCTATGAGTTATGTGGAAGCTGGCATTTTTCACCCCCTACGATATGTCAACTCATACCAATGGGGTGACATTTTTCTTATAAGAGCACTCTCTAACGAATACAGTTGGAAGTGCCATAGTTTTCACAGATTTCAGTACATTTGAAGGGGCAGTAATAGAAAAAATTTTTTTTTCCTTTAGCACCACCTTCTGGAAACATTTGTGCACACCAGGCCAGGGGCAGGAAGGCAAGTGACACCTCATTTGATATGGTAGGTTATCTTCTTTCCAAAATGGTATGCATTGTCTTCCGTTTCTTCACTTCTGTAGTAGCTGTTATCAGGGCTGGTGCAAGGATTTTTGCCACCCTAGGCAAAACCTAATTTTGCCTCCCCTTGGCTCCACCCCTTGTGCACTACCCATTTATGCCCCGCCTCTGTATGTGTTTAAGTGTCAGTGTGTTCCCTATATGTGTCAGTTTGTGTGTGTGTGTGTGTTCTCTATATGTGTATGTTCCCTATATGTATATAAGTGTGTCAGTGTGTGTGAGTCTCTGTAAGGATATCAGTGTGTAAGTATGTGTGTGTGTGTGCTTCTCTATATGTGTATCAATGTGACAGAGTGTATGTTCCCTATATGTGACTCTCCCCCCCTTTGACTCTCTCCCCCTCTTGACTGTTGATCCCCCATTTGACTCTCTCTCTCTCCCCCGTCTGACTCTTTATCCCCCTCTTGTCTACTGATCCCCCCTTTGACTCTCTCTCTCCCAGTCTGACTCTTGATCCCCCTTTTAACTCTCTTTCTCCCAGTCTGACTCTTTATCCCCCTCTTGACTGCTGACCACCACTTTGATTCTCTCTCCCCCCCTTCTGACTCTTGATCCCCCTCTTGACTGCTGATCACCACTTTGACTCTCTCTCTCTCTCTCCCCATCTGACTATTTATCCCCTCTTGACCCCTCTTCCCCTTACTCTTCCCGGTGCGTACGTTTCGGTGCTCTCCCTTGGCTGGCTATTTTTTTTTTTTTTTTAACCTTTTCAGTGACAGAGGGGTATACAACGCATTGCAAAGCTATGCGTTGCAGTACCCCTCTGGGACTGCAAGGGTTAATGTAGCACAGTGATGCCCGTTTCTCTCTCCCCCTCCGCTCCTTCAATCCTGGTCCAGGATTGAAGGAGCGGAGGGGGAGAGAGAAAGCGGTATCGCTGTGCTACATTAAAAAAAATTGCCAGCCGGGGGGGGGGGGGGGGTCGTGGCTGACCGTCGAGGAGAATGGCTGCTTAAACTCGGAGCTCCGCTGCTTCCCTGGTCTTGCACTGTAATTAGCGCTTCCCTGGCTGCTATGGTTCGTGGCAAGAGGGGGTCCGCTACAGCTTCCACCCCTGGAGGTAAAGGGAAGACCCCTACCTCATCACTGAGGGCCTTTTTCCACTCCCAGGCTTCGGTTATTTCCCCGATGGCAGATGGCAGTACTGTGGCCTCGCCGGCCTGCTCTCACTCCACACAAGATGACGCACTGGACCACTCCCCGGAGGACTTACACAATTGTAATTCCCGGGCCCTGGCGCATAACATTTTCTCCTCTGCGCCATGGAGGTTGGATTTTCAGGTGCTCATCCAGGAAATTAAACAAACCGTCCAGGACGAAGTATCTAAGCTGCGCACTGATCTGAAGGGTCTGGAGACGCGAGTGGCGGCACAAGAGGAGGCCTCCGGTCTGCACTCTCGTAAGCTTCAAGTGGTTTCTCAGATCTCGGCCCGTCACTCTATTTGGCGGAATATCAACGGCGGATTGAGGATCTGGACAACCGCGGGAGATGCAACAACATCCGCGTCCGCGGTGTTCCTGAAGCCCAATCTGGTGATGTGGAAGATATACCCCAACTCTTACTTACCGTATTCAATGCTATGCTGGGACGCCCACCCGATTCTCCTATAGCATGCATTAGTTCGAGCCCATCGAGCTTTGCGCCCTAGGGGCTCCCCTGACAGCCCCCCCGCGTGACATTATTTGCTGTTTGGTGGACTTTACCTTGAAAGAGTCTATCATGCGGAGGGCGAGGGAGTTGGGTTTGTGGTCCCATGATGGTCATGCTGTAACCTTTTTAACGCCTTAAGGCCCTTGACCTCCTTGCTACAACAACGTAACATACGATACTATTGGGGCTACCCCTTTGCCTTAACGGTCCGCATGGGTGATGATTCCTTTACACTGCAGTATTTTCATGAACTCCCTGGATTTCTGGAGGACCTGGGATTCCCGGACTTACATTTCTGTGATTGGAACATTCCTGACCAGAGGGGACCTCTCCGACAGAGAAGTAGGCGAGGGGCTCGTGATGCTGGAGGATCCAGATCGATCCAGTCTCCCACTGCTCTCCGAACTCTGAGAGATGTTGAGATAGAAGACTGACTGACCCTGCTCTTGGACTGATCTCAGTGACTCATCTGGCTGTTCACTCTGCCATTTGCTCTGTTTAGACATGCTACTGAGACCCAGGGGTTTAATTCTGTGCTGTTGTCCCTACCATTGCTAGTACCCTTTCCCGGTTGCGCTTGCTCCCTGCCTCGCCCCCCCCCCCTTCTCTTTGCCTTACATGCAGTGCAGAGCCCCGGTCTCTCCCTTCAGCCTCCCTGTCCCCAGCTGCCCCTCGCCTTGCTACTTGCCCTTTACACTATGCGAGTTGGCTCCAGCTCCCCTATTTTATCCTCCACCGACCCCTTTCCTTCTAGCTGCGCCCTGCATTTCGTGCCCTACCCCCCCTTTTTTTTTTTTCTGTTCCATGCGCTGGCACAGGGCTTTGTTATTAGGCTGGGGGCCCTGCTTGCCCTCCGGGGCCTGGTCCTACTCCTAGGGGCCGAGTGCCGGGGTGTGGCGGGCGCTCGGCTGTACGCTTTGATTTTTTTTTAATTATGTGCTCTTGTACTGTACTATGCTTTTTATATATGTATTTCTTACTGGCTCGTGGCGGGTCGGGCAGTGGCTTGGGGGTCACCTTCTTTTGGGGAGCATCCTTGCCCCCCGGGGAGCTTTGTCTTAGGCTTTTTACTTAGGTGAGAGTGGGTGTGTCATGGTGGTACAGGGGATTTGTTCTTGACCGTTGGCCCCTGCCTGGCCTGCCCGAGCATAGCCCTTTGCTCCCCGGTTTGTCATGTCTTGGGGGGGGGGGGGGGAGTGGTAAACACTGCTGCTTTCTTCCCATTGCTTGATGGCGGAGATGGGCGGTTTAGTTTTAGACTCGACTGTTGCCCTTGCTTTATAACTGTTCTATTTGACCCTTGCCCCTAACTCAGAACTTGACTGGGATTTTGGGGACTGGGGAGGGGTTGGGGTTCCCTATTCTTTTTTGGGGCTGGGATTGATGTGGATGGTTTCAAATTTGGGGGGTGAGGGAGGGTTGGGGATGTTGGTTCACCGTTCTATGGGGTTGATGCGGTTCTTATATGCAGGTGGGTGGGTGTTGCGGAATTTTGGCCTCCTGTCATATTCAATATTCAAGTAGTGAACTCTACTTCTGTGTTCTTTTACCTTTATTTAGCTCATTATTTTTATTGTTGAGACTTCTGCACATATTCTTTTGGTTGACTCTCTCCCGTGTATCAGAGCTCATTCTTCACTTGGTGAGGCAGCTGCTCTCCTTCGTCCTGGTGGCGGGGATTGGCTTCCCTTTACCAACTTGTGCTCCAGCATACTTGTGTATTTGTTGCTACCCTTTTGTGTGTTCCTTTTGTGTCTGTTTTTTTCTTTGTATCTTCCCCCTTTCTTTTTTTCCTCCCACTGCCCCCCCTTTTTTTTTCCTTTTTTTTTTTTTTTTTTTTTTAAATAATCTCTCTGCTCTCCCATTATCCCCATGGCGGGTGGCCCTTCTTTTGTCCCGTTTGAGCTTTGGGTATTCACCCTCAATGCTAAGGGTCTGACTGTTCCCGAAAAACGGTCTCATCTCCTACGTGAGCTCCGCGCCCTTCGTGCTTCTGTCGCCTTTATACAAGAAACACACTTTCGAAGCTCTTCCCCTCCCCATTTGATATCTCGAGACTACCCCCTCTGCTATTGTAGCTCTGACCCTTCTGTTAAGCGTAAGGGTATGGTTATCTTCCTTTCGCGACATGTCCCCTTTGTCGAGGTGGAGTGCCTTCGGGATCCGGAGGGACGATATGTTTTTCTTAAGTGCAAGATCACTGGCTCTACTTACATCTTCGCATCACTTTATCTTCCGAACGTTCAACAACATCCTCATCTTGCAGCTATGCTTGCGACTCTCCGTGGAATTCAAGAGGGCTTCACAATCCTGGGAGGCGATTTTAATATCGCCTTAGACCCGGCTCTGGATAACTCCTTGGGTTCTTCCAGCACACCGCGGTTTGTGTTACGGAAAATCAAAAAGTTGCTGCTTGACCACCAGTTGGTAGACTGTTGGAGGGTTTTGCACCCAGAGGAACGGGATTACAGTTTCTACTCGGCACCTCATAATCTCTACTCACACATCGACTATGTCTTCGTGTCTCATTATCACTTGCCTCTGCTCCGTTCCGCTTCTTATGGAGTTACATAGTAGATAACATAGTAACATAGTAGATAAGGCTGAAAAAAGACATGCGTCCATCAAGTCCAGCCCATGCCAATAACACCCCTGTTGATCCAGAGGAAGGCAACAAAAAAGCCCTCTGGAGCAATTTCCAGTGTAGGTGTGTGTGTGTGTCAAATAGTTCCCCGGCTCAATATCCTATCTGCTTTGAAGCCATCTGTCATAACTGTCAATATTGTTCTGTGCTAGATAGGCATCCATTGCTTTTTTGAATGCAGTTACATTATCTGCAAGCACAACATCCCGAGGCAAAGAATTCCATAGCCTTACCGCCCTTACTGTAAAGAATCCCTGCCTGTGTTTTAGTCGAAAGCGCCTTTCCTCAAGTCTTAATGGATGACCTCTTGTTCTTAGCTCAGCTCTTTGCATAAATAATTCATTGGATAGTTCTTTGTATTGACCTTGAATGTATTTGTAAATGGTAATCATATCACCCCTTAGACGTCTCTTTTCTAATGTAAACAAACCCAGTTTGGATAGTCTCTCTTTGTAACTCAGATCCTCCAATCCCTTTATCAGTTTTGTTGCACGTCTCTGCACCTTTTCCAGTTCAGCAATGTCTTTTTTTAGAACAGGCGCCCAAAATTGTACTCCATATTCTAGATGAGGCCTAACCAAGGATTTATACAGAGGTAGGATAATATTAGCATCCCTTGCTTCTATACCTCTTTTTATGCAGGCTAGTACTCTATTTGCTCTTGCAGCAGCTGAGTGACTGCACACTGCTGTGAAGACTATTGTCTATCAGTACACCTAAATCTTTCTCTAATGAGGATTTCCCAAGTTGTTTCCCATATAGAGTATATGTAGCAAGTTTGTTTCTACAACCCAAATGCATAACCTTACATTTATCTACATTAAATGACATCTGCCACTTTTCTGCCCATTCACTTAGTTTATCTAAATCCTTCTGTAGGGAAAAAACATCGAGCTCTGTATGTATTTCCTTACAGAGCTTAGTGTCATGAGCAAAGATTGAGACGCTACTTTCAATTCCCACTTCTAGATCATTAATAAACAAATTAAAAAGCATTGGGCCCAGGACTGAACCCTGCAGCACCCCACTTATAACCCTAGACCAATTTGAAAAAGTTCCATTTACAACAACTCTCTGCCATCTATCATTTAACCAGTTCTCAATCCATGTACATATAACACCACCCAAACCGAAGCCTTTTAATTTATGCAGTAACCTGTTGTGAGGCACTGTGTCAAAGGCTTTTGCAAAATCCAAGTATACTACATCAACAGCAATTCCCCTGTCCAAATTACTACTCACTCTTTCATAAAATGCAAGTAAATTAGTCTGACATGATCTGTTCTTCATGAAACCATGTTGATTCCTACTAATGATATTGTTTGTCTTCACATAGTTCTGAATACTGTCAGTTAATAACCCTTCTAGTATCTTACCCACTATGGAAGTCAAGCTCACAGGTCTATAATTTCCTGGTTTGGATCTTGCTCCCTTTTTAAACAATGGAACTACATCAGCTTTCCTCCAATCACAGGGCACTATGCCTGATGAAAGCGAATCAATAAATATTAAGTATAATGGTTTTGCTATTACTGAACTAAGTTCCTTAAGTACCCTTGGGTGTATACCGTCCGGTCCAGGCGCTTTATTCACTATAACCCTTTCCAGTCTCTTTTGGACCTTGTCCTCAGTAAGCCATGTAGACGTTGGAGGAAATTCCATGGTTTTGTCTGTTTGCCCACAGCTTGTCATTTCTGCTTCCTTTGTATATACTGAAGCAAAGAATGTATTTAGGGTGTCAGCCATAGCTTTATCCTCACTAATCAATTCACCTGTTTCAGTCCTAAGAGGACCAATATCAACCTTAACTTTTTTGTTGTTAATATACTTGTAGAATGGTTTAGGGTTTTTCTTGCTCTCATTTGCAATGTTTCGCTCATTTTCTATTTTAGCTAGCTTAATTGCTTGTTTGCAGATTTTATTACATTCTTTATATTTTTTAAATGATGCATCTGACCCGTTTAACTTAAACACCTTAAAAGCCTACTTTTTATTTCTCATTTCCCTGCTAACCACATTATTAATCCACATTGGTTTTGCTTTACTTCTCTTGTGCTTATTCTCCAATGGTATATATTGACGTGTATATTTGCCCAAGAGCATTTTAAATACATTCCATGATTCTTGTGCATTTTTATCTTTGAAAATTACATCCCACTGGATATCCTTTAAAGCTTCTTTTAACTTTGTAAAATTAGCCTTTTTGAAATTGAATGTTTTGGTTAAACTCTTGCTATTGGGTTTCTCATAACAAACTTCAAAGGATACAATATTGTGGTTACTGCTGCCCAAATGTTCCCTTACCTGCACATTGTTTACAATGTCAGAATCATTTGAGAGCACTAGGTCAAGCAAGGCCTCTTTTCTAGTTGGCTCCTCTACTAGTTGGGACATAAAATGATCATTTATCATACTTATAAAAATATTTCCCTTTGTTGTGCCTGAAGTCATATTGCTCCAGTCAATTTCAGGGTAGTTGAAATCTCCCATTATAATTACCTTTGCTGACCTAACAGCCTTTTCCATTTGCAGTAAAAGTTGGGCTTCCTCCAACTCCCCAACATTAGGTGGCTTGTAGCAAACCCCCACCAATATATTTTTATTATGTGTGCCCCCGGTGTGTATTTCAACCCACAAGGCCTCTACCTTTTCATTGGACCCTTCATTTATATCTTCCCTTAAACTAGGTTTTAAGGCCTGCTTTACATATAGGCATACCCCTCCTCCACTTTTATTAACACTGTCCCTCCTAAAAAGTGAATAACCCTCTAGATTGACTGCCAAGTCATACGTATCATCTAACCAGGTTTCAGACACTCCAATCAGATCATACTGCTCATGTACTGCAATCATTTCTAGTTCCCCCATCTTACCAGCCAGACTGCGAGCATTTGCATGCATACATTTTATCTTTTTGCCATTCTTAAAGATTTTGTTCTTTTTCAGATGTATTTGTCTTTTATCAGGCTGTAACAATGGCAACTCCCTATTAGATGAACTAGCCCATTCCCCCTCTCCACCCCCATGACCCTTCTCTAATCCCATTCCCTCAATTATACTATCTTCCCCAGCCAGTGTTGCAGCTCCCTCCCCCCCTTTCTAGTTTAAAGTCTCCTCCAGCCTTCTAACCATCCTATCGCCCAGCACCGTGGCCCCCCTTCCACTAAGGTGCAATCCATCACTACTATAAAGATTGCTCCCAAGGGAAAAGACTGACCAGTGCTCTAGGAACCCAAACCCCTCCTGCTTGCACCAAGTATTTATCCACGCATTTAACTCCCTAATCTCCCGTTGCCTTTCTAATGTAGCGCGTAGCACAGGCAGAATTTCAGAAAATACTACCCTAGAGGTCCTCTGCTTAAGCTTATATCCTAGGTCCCTGAAATCCTTCTTAACAGACCTCCATTTTCCACTGACTTTGTCATTAGTACCAACATGTACCATGACAGCCGGGTCATGCCCAGCCCCTCCCACCAATCTATCAACCCGATCAGCCACATGTCAAACCCGAGCTCCTGGGAGACAGCAAACTGTACGATTGTGGCGATCTTGGCGACAGATTACCCTGTCTGTCTTCCTAATATAGAATCCCCTACCACCACCATCTGTCTAGGTCTGCCTGAGTCCTGGATCCCATCCGTGCTAGAGGGGCTGTTCACTCGGCTGTTAGATAGAACAGTCCTCTCCAGCAAAGACATTCCTATGTCAGCATCCCCAACATCATTACTTAATGTAGCAAATCTGTTAGGATTAGTAAACACAGGAGTGTCCTCCCTATTTCTCTGTCCACCCCCTTGCTATTTCTAACTGTAACCCATCTGGCTACCTGCTGTTTCTTTGTGCAGTCTCCACCCCCACAACTACCTACCACCGCTTCCTGCTGCTCAGTCAGCAGAACCCTCTCAAGATTGTCCTTCTTTCTCAATGTTGCAACCTGCCCCTCCAGATCTCTAATACGAGCTTCCAGAGAGACCACTTGCTCATATCTGCCACGGAGGTATGCACCCTGAAACGGTTGTTCCAGGTGTGCAAACATATGGCAGTTTGTGCACTGAGTTAAATGGACAATCATGCTACCACTCATATGTGCCAGTTACCACAAGATAAAAAGGCAGGCAGGCAAAAATAGCTGCACAATAAGTTTGATAAATGTGTTCCCCTGTGTAATCCCCTGTCTTTGAATTCCCCTGTTTTAAATTCCCACACTTACCACACTTCTGCACGTACACACTGATGCAAGATTCACACGTTCAAGTATTCACTAAGTATCTGCTATTTAAGCCAGGAATCCATCAATTACAAACACAGCAATTAGTCACTCCCACCACACCAGACTTCAATTATTTACTTGTATCACAGTAAAGAGGGAAAACAAAACTCAGAGAGATTTGTTTTTAACCTCTCCCTTACCACACCACACAATATTCTTATGCTATTATTCCAGCAAGTATCCAATCTCAGTCTTTCAGGGCACAGGGCACTGATGAACTTACAGAGCTCTCTCACTCCTTGCTATATAAGCCAGGAATCCACCAATTACAAACACAGCAATTAGTCACTCCCACCACACCAGACTTCAATTATTTACTTGTATCACAGCAAAGAGGGAAAACAAAACTCAGAGAGATTTGTTTTTAACCTCTCCCTTACTTCTGTCATGGTCAGATCATGCTCCACTCTACTTCTCCTTTGCTTCCCCTCTCACTCGCCCCACTCAATGCTCCTGACAGCTTAATAAATCTTTACTGTCAGATGGGACTGTCCGGGAGTCGACAAAGAAACTCCTGTCTGATTACTTTACGGAAAACATTTCGGGGGAGGTGACCGAGTTGACGGTATGGGAGGCTCATAAATGTGTGGTTCGGGGCCATTTACTCAAGCTTTCTTCCGAGGCTAAGAAAGAGAGCTCTCGTACTCTTTGCGATCTATACACACGAATTGCCTCTCTGGAGAGGTCACATAAAGAACAGCAAAGACCGGAGGTTCTACAACAACTTCTGGCGTTGAGGCGTGAGTTGGCGTCCACCCTTACCCAGCAAACCCATCACCACTTTTGAAAACTGAAGGCCTTATTTTAGGAGCATGGCAATAAGCCGGGGAAATACTTAGCCAGAGCACTTCAGCGGCATCAACAACTTACATACGTTTCCAGAATTAAGGGCCCTAGGGGAATTGTGCAACACTTTCCTTTGGAAATCGCGTCTGAATTTGTCTCTTACTTTTCTGACCTCTATAATCTGAGACGGGCACCCGCGGATCCGACCCAGTTAGTGCAGCTCCACGCTAAGATGTCTGCGTACGCGGGCCGTCATTTACATCTTAAGTTGAGGTCTGAGGATTCGGAACTCCTGGAGAGACCGATTTCTTTGACAGAGCTGGCCCTGGCCATTCGTGACTCTAAGGCGGGGAGAGGTCCGGGTTTGGATGGACTCCCGCTTCTCTACTATAAGCATTTTCAAGAGATATTAGGTCCACACTTGGTTTCTGCCCTTAACTCAATATTGGAGGGCTGTGTGATCCATCCACACACCCTCTCGGCCACGATCTCCCTAATTCCGAAAGAAGGTAAGGATCCTGAGGTTTGCGGTAGTTATTGGCCCATTTCCCTCCTGAATGCGGATTTAAAGCTATTCTCAAAGATATTGGCCTCCCGCTTGACCCCTTTCGTACCTCACCTGGTCTACCCGGATCAGACGGGTTTTGTGCTGGGGCGGGAGTCCAGGGACTGCACTATCCGTGCGCTTAACTTGATACAGTGGGCCCGGGGGTCTTCCACTCCGTTGGTTCTCTTGTCAACGGGTGCAGAAAAGGCCTTTGATCGCCTAGATTGGAGTTTTATGCTCGAGGTTTTGAAGCAACTTGGCCTTGGTCTCCATATGCTCGCTTGGGTGTCGTCCCTGTACTCTTGCCCCTCTGCTAGGATTCACCTCAATGGTGCCTTGTCAGAGTCTTTCCGTATTTCTAATGGTACATGACAGGGTTGTCCGCTTTCTCCGTTGTTGTTTTTCTTAGCCCTTGAACCTTTCTTGGAGGCGTTTCGAACTAATACTGATATTCGAGGTCTATTGGTGCGGGGTACTAAGCATAAGGTATTGGGATTTGCTGACGACCTATTGTTTCCGATCACATGCCCTAGGCTCTCTCTTCCGGTTTTGCTCCGGGAGTTCCGGGACTATGGTGAGCTGGCAAATTTCAAACTGAATCCCTCCAAGTCGGAGATTTTGAATATCAATCTACCAATCTCGGAAGTACGCTCCTTATCCTTATCAATAAACCTCAAGTTATAACAAAAAAATAGCCAGCCAAGGGAGGGCACCGAATCATACTTTTTTTTTTACTTCCGCAGTAAGTGGAGAGTAGGGGGGGTCGATGCGCTCTCAGAGAATGTGCACCCTAGGCCGGCGCATACCTCGCCTATAGGTGGCGCTGGACCTGGCTGTTATACCCATTTTCATACTGGCAAGTCATGTTTGAAAAATTGCAAGAAAAATAACAGTTTTGTAGTAGGTGTAATTTTGTGCTTTTGTCACCCACTACTGCATGTCAACTCATACCAATGGGGTGCCACTTTTTTCCTAAGAGCAGAAGCTAATGAATAGAGTTGGAAATTCCATAGTTTTCAGTATATTTGACAGGGTGGGTGGGGGGGGGGGGATTTCCTTTAGTGCCACCCTGTAGAAACAGTTGTGATTTCGAAAGAAAAGTCGGAGATGCTCAACTATGCTCATGAGCTAGCAAATACATGCAAGCAGCTCACTAGGACTGCATCCAGCGACAGGGTGCAATCTCTCAACTCGCCAGTGCCATACACAGAAAGGACATCTTCTGAAGCACGTCACTCTGGTCCTGCCAAATGACAGTCCAACCACGAAATGCCAGACAATTCCTCTCTTAACATGGGAAACAGCTAATCCAAGACACATGTTTCGGCCTTGTTGGGTCTTGTCGGCGAGGTGCAGCTAATCCCTCTAGGCACTTGTGAGCAAGGGGTCCACTTCTGGATTCCCCAGTACTCTTAGGGTGACCAACCCCAAGAGCAATTTGCACGGCGTTAGCCGTTTCCCTTGTTCAGAGAGGAATTGTCTGACATTTCGTGGCTGCACTGTCATTTGGCAGAGCCAGTATGATCTGCTTCAGAAGATTTCCTCTCTGTGTATGGCACTGGTGAGCTTAACCCTTTGAGTGCCAGAGGAGTACGCAACTCATTGCAAAGCAATGTGTTGCATGCCGTTGGCACTCAAAGGTTTAAAGAGATTGCACCCTGGGCAGTGGATGCAGTCCTAGTGCTCTTCTTGCATGTATTTGCTAGCACATGAGCCTAGTTGAGCATCTCTGACCTTTCAATCTACATATGAAAATTGCTCTTGGGGTTGGTCACCTTAAGTGTAATGGGGGGAATCCAGACATGGACCCCTTGCTCACAAGTGCCTAGAGGGCTCAGATGCACCTCACCGACAAGGCCCAAAAAGGCATAAACTTATGCCTGGGGTTAGCTGTTTCCCTTGTTCAGAGAGGAACTGTCTGGCATTACGTGTCATTTTGCAGGGCCAGTATGATGTGCTTCAGAAAATTTTCTCTCTGTGTATGGCACTGGTGAGCTAAAAGAGATTGCATCCTGGGCGCTGGATGCAGTCCTAGTGAGCTTCTTGCATGTGTTTGCTAGACCATGAGCCTAGTTGACCATCTCTGACCTTTCTTTCTACAGAAACATTTGTGAACACTAGGATAAGGAAAGGAAGGCAAGTGACATTTGAAAATATAGTCTTCTCATTTCCTTTTTTCCTAATGACCCCTCATTTGATTCAGGTGGGTTCAGAGGTTGTATGGCAGTTTTACCATGTAACAACTAGAATGTGCATGTTAGTTCATAAAGTTGAAAATATATTTTGGTAATTAGGGTTCGTCGCTGGCCATGAATGTTGATAAAATTATGCATATTTGGCATTTTTGTACTTAAGGGACTCAGGGCTTTTTCAAGTAATTTAAACTTTCAAAATCAAGATATTTTTGATATATAGTATGTGATTTCAACAAAATTAGTAATTGTTCATTTTTTTGTAATTATGACATCATTGTGTGATGCAAAAATCACTTCATGAGAGTCACCATGCAAAAGCTCAATTTGTTCTGGAAAAATAAAAACTATATAGAGAGTTTTCCATATGTAACTAGAACGTTACCAGCAGAAATCAAGCCTAAACAGATGGATAGCAAAAAATGCTGAAACTGTGTCTGGCCTACAGGTTACAGAAAATGTCCCAAGCTCCTTGGTACTGAAAGGGTTAACAGTCAAAGTGTCAGAGAAGTTTTGAAAGCACTGATACACAATGTATTGGATATCTGGCACTCAAAGGGTTAAAGACCCATTTGGATTCCTTCCTGAACATATATTGAATGTAATTGCTTCCCCTGTGGGACAATTTCAATGGGGAAGGACATATAACTAATATTTGAATTTTGAAGTCCCAAAAAAATGGGAAGATTAACTACGTTCCTGAAATCCTCTTTTGGTTCTCTCTACGTATTGCTTATTGTACGAGCACTCTATTACATATATTACACCTCTGGTATTACAGGAGATTAGGTATCTCATACTAACGTCCTGTACTACACAAGTTAAAGTGTTTGATATTGCATCTCACAGTGCAACTCATACAATATTTGCACTCACCACATTTATAAAAACCCTTGGCATTATTTAACCAGGTTATTTCACATTTGTTCCTCTTGTAGTTGGGTGCAATTTTAAGTCCTAAATTAGATGCTCTTGAGAAAACAGTTTTACATTTTTCAGGTAATATTTTTTTAACAGAATATTACCTTCTACCAATATATTCCAAAGTTTATTGATAGCATGTTTGAAAAATCTATATCCTAAACTAAATGGTGTGCGAATACAAATTACAAAAGATTCTTCTGGAGATTTCAATATTCTTGTGGATTACTTTAAAATATCCACTCTATTCATATTTTTCACTACCATGATATCTTCATTGAGTTGTTTCCTGATTGAATGTTTCCAAAAATATATTCTTTAGGACATCTACTTGGTCCTCATATATTGACAGATCAGTAATTTAATTTTTCGGTGTATTTTGCCATGATGGAAAATTACAGCTCAGCAGCAAAATATAGCTGTTAATATCTATGGGTTTAAAGACAGTTTGGGTTTTAATTTTCTCTTGTTCTAAATATATTGTAAGATCTAAAAAATGTATTTCCTTATCACTATTTGTAACCATAAACTGTAAATTATAATCATTATAATGGATATAATCTAAGAACGCCATCAAAAGCTCCTCTGAACCCTTCTATAGGTATATTACATCATCTATGTATCTCTGCTGTAGTACCAGGTTTGCACCAAATGGATTATTCTGCCATATATGCTTATGTTCCCAGTAACCCATATGAAGATTTGCAACTCGGAACAAACCTGGTACCCACAGAGAAGCCTTGTAACTATAAAAAAAAATCTTCCTGCAAATCAAAAATAATTGTGCTGTAATATAAATTAATAAAAAAAATTAAAAAAAAATCTGTGTATCAACATATTTCTCAATCAAAAAAACAAACAACCTTATCTACATATTTCTCTTCATTCTGAAAAAAAGAAAAAAAAATGTAGACGCCAAACAACCTTTAATGTGATCTATAAGGGTATAAATTGAAGACACGTCTGTGACTGTAACTATTATCCCAATTTAAAGGGATAGTAATGGATAGTTTTAAGTCAATTTAATACTGTAGATAGTAAAAAAATAGAAAGTAATTGATGCCACTCAACCTTTATGGTTTGAGAGATATGCAATTACAAAGTCCTCCATGCAAACCAGGCACACTTTGTAGACTATTCCAATGAAGTATTTATTTCTATATCGAGCTATTTCGGCTCCGCTGAAGAGCCGCAGGACAGTCCCGGGACCAGAATCTGCTTCTCTCAGGTAGAGCCTGACACCAGTCAATGGGGAGGGGGGAACTTTGTAATCGTATATCTCTCAAACCATAAAGGTCTGAGAGATCGCAGTGGCCTCAATTACTTTCTTTTTTTACTATCTACAATATTAACCCCTTAAGGATCAGCGGTCCCAGGGTGTGCTGTCCCTTAAGGACCACATAGGAAAGTTTGACGTGATGTCCCACGTGACTGATCATGTGGGGCGGCATGCCGAACGGAGGGACTGAAAGAGATCGCTCCGGTCTGGGAGCGATCAGCTTCAGTCCCCGGTATTACTCACCGCGCTCCTACAGGAGCGCGGTGAGTAAAAGTACATGACGTGCCAGGACCGTCACTGGTCCTTAAGTGCCGGATCAGCGTGACGGTCCTGCCACGTCAATGGTCCTTAAGGGGTTAAATAGACTATCCATTGCTATCACTTTAATTCAATCAAAATATTAATAATGTGAGTATTGTCATTTATATATGCAATTTTTTCACTGGTAAGTTATCAAATGTACTGGCTTATATTACAAGTCATAGAATTAACCATTTGAGTTGCAGAGTGGTACGGAATGCATTGCAAAGCAATTACTCTCATTCAAATACTTTTCTGGGAGCACATCTCTTTCAAATGTTTTAAGTTTACAAACTAAAACTGAATAATTCACCTTTAACCCCTAGAGTGCCTGCTGTACTAAGCTCGTACGCTGTAAGTGTAAAATGCGGTCACTGCATAAGCCGGCATAACCGGCATGCAGTGGCCGCATTACAAAATACCTGGCACTCGTGGGGGGACATGAGGATCACTCCTCATGCCCCCCCAGTTGATGATCTCCCAGCCGATCGCCCTGGGAGATCAATATGCACGAAGGAGAAGCAGAGCTTTTCCTTTCCCCTCCCTCCTACCCGAACTTCCTGGTAGGAGTGGGCGGGACCGGGGGAAGCCTCCCTACGCCAGGGAAGTTTCCCCGGTCCCATTCACTCCTACCAGAGGTAGGAGAGAAGTGCAGGAGAGTGCAGGAGAGCGGTTGCCAAATTGATCTCCCAGCCCAATCGGCTGGGAGATCAATAACTGGAGGGACACCAGGAGGGTTCCTGATGTCCCTCACGAGGTCTGAGCAATAAAAAAAAATAAAAATAAAATAAAATTAAAAAATGTAAAAAGTAACCCTGTGAGTGCTGCAGGGGCAATGCGCTGGAGACCCCTGCTGCATTCACAGGGTCACTTACTGTGGGGTACTGTGGGGCTCTGATTACAAAGTAATGAAAAAAAAAAAAAAAAAAAAAAACCCTACAGGCACTCACAGGGTCACTTATTTTGGTGACATTTTTTTTTTCCTAAGACCTCATGGGGAGGGGGATCAGAAGGGGGTCCCGATGCCCCTCAATGAGGTCTATAATAAAAAAAAAAAAAAAAAAAAAAAAATTAACCCTGTGTGTGCCACAGGGGGGGGTGTAATGCAGACCCCCCTCCCCCTCCTAGGGCACACAAAGGACTTTTATCATTAGTTTGTAATCAGAGATTGTTGGGGGGCCATCAGAAGTGGTCCTGATGGCCCCCCAACAAGTTCAGATTACAAAGTAATGATAAAAAAGATTAACCCTCTGAGTGCCACAAGGGAGACCCTGTGGCACTCGCAGGGTCACTTCTTTTGTGGACACATTTATTTTTACTAAGACCTCATTGGGGGGGGATCTGGAGGGGTCCTGATGCCCCTCAATGAGGTCTATAATAACAATAAAAATAATAATAATAATAATAAAAATGAACCCTGTGTGTGCCACAATGCGCACACAGGACTTTTTTTTATCATTATTTTGTAATCAGCTCTTGTTTGGTGGCCATCTGAATACAAAAGTAACGATTTAAAAAAAAAAAAAAAAAAAAAAAAAAAAAATATTAACCCTTTGTGTGCCACAGGGATCCAATGCATTGATTTGCAATGCACTGGACACCCCTGTGGCACATAAAGGATTATTTATTTTATCTCCTTTTATTTTTTTATTCAGACCTCATTGTGGGGTTCTGATGCCCACAACGAGGTCTTCACAAAAATATTGGGGGGGGGGGGGGGGGGGGAGCACAAAAAAAACCCTGCACGCTCCACAGGGGGTTCAACGCAGAGCTTTGCAATTTGTTGGACCCCCTGTGACACACACACTTTTTTTTTTCATTATTTATTTATTTTTTTACCATGATGGGGGGCACCAGGAGTGTTTCTGATATCGCCTCCCCAATGAGGTATGAATAAAAAATAACAAAAAAATAACTCTGTGTGCAACAGGGGGTCCAATGCATTGCTTTGCAGTGCACTGGGCACCCTTGTGGCATGCACACAAAATGCCCCCCACCCCCACGTACCCTATCCCCCTGCCTGGTTCCACAGCCCACTGGTAGTCCCATTTCCCAGCCTGTTTCCACAGCCAGCTGGTAGACTCAAATTACCAGTATACACTAGATTCAGGCTGGGAACCAAACTTTGTATGAGGGGGACATTCAGTGCACACTGGTGGTCACAGATCCCCCATATACACTATCGGACACCGCCCCCACCCCTTACCACCACCATCATCCTTGGTCCGCTCCCCACTAGTAGACATACCCACATACACTGCCTAACCCCAACCCCTCACCCACCACACAATTTGTTACATTGGCAGTCACAGGTCCGCACGTACACTGGCTGATGCCCTAGCTTCTTTCATCTGTTAGCCATAAAATCACACATACACTGTTTGCTTTCCCATCCCTGTTCCACTGGTAGCCACGCTCCTGTCACCGAAATTGGTATATCAACCCACAGCAGTGGGGTACAAGTTTTCTTAGGCTGGCAAAAGGTCCTCCTAGGAAATCCCACGGCGTTGAACCATTTTAGTATCTTTGAAGTGACTGATGTGTGTTAAAAAAAAGAAAAAAAAAAAAAATTTTTTTTTTCCTGTAGCACCATATTCTGGAAATAGTTCTGCACACTAACTAAGGGGTAAAAAGGCAAGTGACCCCTCATTCGATGCGGCAGATTATATTCTTTCCAAAATAATATGTTGTGTCTACCCTTTCTTTACTTCTGTAGCTGTTATAACCATTTTTGTACAGGCAAGTCCTGTTTGAGAAAATGTTAGAAAAATCAGATGTTGAAGTAGGTGTAGTTTTGTGCTTCTAGCACCGCCTAAGGTATGTCAACTCATACCAATGGGGTGTCATTTGACTCTTAAGAGCACTAGCTAATGAATATAGTTGAAAATTATATGGTTTTCACACATTTCAATACATTTAAAGGGACAGAAATGTAAGAAAATGCCATTTTTTTCAATAGCGCCACTTTCTGGAGGCATTTGTGCACACCAGGCTTGGGGTAACGAGGCAAGTCACCCCTCATTAGATGAAGCAGGTTGCCTACTTTCCAGAAACATATAGTTTTATATAGTTATTCCTCTGTTCTAGGGTAGCTTTACCACAAAAACCCTAAAACGCACATATTAGTTCATAAAGTTGAAAATGCCATTTTGCTCTCCTGGTGATTAGGGCTCTACGCTACCCATGGACGTAGGTAAAACTATACAAATTTTGTATTTTTTTTACTCTGAGGACTCGGGGCTTTTTCAAATAATTGAAACTTTTTAAATCAAGGTAAATGTTTTTGATACATAGTATGTGATTTTAGCAAAATAAGTACATTTTCACTTTTTTTTGTCATGACATCATAGCTTTTTGCACAATGCAAAATTCTCTTCATGTAAGGTACCACGAAAAAGCTCAATTCGTTCTGAAAAAAAAAAAAAAAAAAAAAAAAAAAAAAAAAAAAAACAATATATAGTTTTCCATATGTAACTAAAAATCCACAGTGGAAATCAAGCCTAAACAGGAAGATAGCAAAAATGCTGAAAAAGTGTCTGGCCTGCAGGGTACAGGAAATGGCCCGAGCCTCTGGCACTGAAGCGGTTAACACTGTATTGTATGCCCTTTCTTAGCAATTTCAATTAGAAGTTGGTCAAAGGGATGGTAATGTCTTACAGAAATAAAAGGTAATAAAGTAACTATTCAAAAAATAAGTCAATTGATGCAACTCCGATCTCTAAAACCTTTATGGTTTGAGAGATATAAGGTGATAAAGTGCCCCCCTCACTCAGTCAGCTGTAAAGCTGACAGCAGCAGATCTGTGTCGGCCGGCTCAAGGTGGCTCTTCAGCAGAGCTGAAATACCAAGATCTACAAAGAAACACTTAATTGGAATGGTTTACAAAGTGTTTCTTTGTAGACTGTGGTATCTCAGCTCTGCTGAAAAGCCACCTGCTGGTCACGGGACCAGGATCAGCTTCTGTCAGCTAGACGCTGCTATCAATGAAAGGGGAGGGAACTTTATCACATTCTATCTCTCAAACCATAAAGGTCTGAGAGATCGAAGCGGCATTGATGGATTTTTTGAAGAGCTACAATATTACCTTTTATTTCTATAAGGCATTACTAACCCTTTAATTTCTTCTATTTTTAGGAATTTGTCTTTCCTCGCTTCAATAATTGGAACAGTGATGTAATGTTGTATTCCATTTTTCAAATACTATTTGATCAGTGTATAGCACATGCTGGCTATTTAGATAAATCTTTAGGTATAATTTTATTTTCAACATATTTCTGTAAAGTAGTAAAATCACAATATTGTTTAATTTCCTTAATCATAGCTTTCTCTATTTTTTTAAAAAATGTTGTCAAGTTGTAAATGCTGTTGGATTGCACCTTGTGATTGGTTTTGAAACCATTACTTGTCACTTGTCTTTGGTCCCTCAAACTCTGAATACTGCTAATCACCGTCATTTTGTCCATATGCAGCCAATCAAAATGGGTGAATATGGTAAAGTAAAAAATAAAAAAAAGATAGATCTCCAATGGAGAGGAGCAGGGTGAAAAAATGTAACACAGCAGCCCTGATATGTCCTTCTATTCACAGACTAAAATATTAAACTGTCCAAAAAGACAATCAGGAGCTAATACTGACACCACAATATCAGCCAAAAGACCAACTAAAATGTTTATTAAAAGTAATATACCATACAACTACAATAAAAAAATGTATTGATTAAAAAACAAGCAAACAATATAACATGTACCATAATCTTGTGTTTGTTCCTTTACAGAACCGTAATGGAACCTACACCACTGATACTAGATTGGCTTGATTACTCCACTTACCCCACTGAGACCATCACTCCGATGTGTAAAGGAGTCAGCCAATCAATTCTGCATTGTTTTTTGTTTGTTTTTATCAATACATTTTTATTGTAGTTGTATCTACTTTTATTAAAAATTTTAGTTGGTCTTTTGGCTCATATTGTGCTGTCAATATTAGTACCCAATTTCTTTATATTTTAGTCTGTGAGTAGGAGGACATATCTGAGCAGTTGTTTTACATTTTTTTCACCATGCTCCCCTCCATTGGTAGCTCCATCTTTTTTCTATGAATAAGAAGAATTTACCTTTTTAATCCTTAAAGGGATAGTAATACTTAATATGTAAAAAAATATATGTTGTAGGGTTTATCCACCTGAGTAAAACAAGGGAAGTCCCACTGCTGAAAGGTATTTTATTCAAAAGTTATTACAGTTCAAAGTTGAATTTTTTTAGGTGCAATATCACAATGGCCTGAAATTGTACAGTGGCGCTGTTGCTACACCATCCTATGAAGATTTATGGTCTATGGACCAGAGCTGTACATAGGATGGTGTAACAACAGTGCCACTGTACAATTTCAGGCCACTGTCATATTGCACCTAAAACATTTCAAATTTGAGCTGTAATAACTTTTGAATAAAACACCTTTTAGCAGTAAGAGTACCCTTTTTTTACTCAAGGGGATAAACACTACAATATCTTTTTTTTTTTACATGTTAAGCATTACTATCCCTTTAATAAACACCCAAACACAACTCACAGGTACTATTTACCTGATTATTTCAAACTCCACTTCTCTGTAAATCACTTAAGTGCAAGCCACAACAAGCTGGCTCCAAATTAGCCTAGGGCTTCCTTAAAAAGCTGATCTGCACACAAGTGGATCCTTTACAGCTTACTATGAAGCCAGAGGACAGTTTGCTGTCTCTGCTGAAAAGCAAACAGCAGCTGCCCTCCCTTTACCTATTCAGTGACATAGAGATGTGCATTGCACACCCTTTTAGTGCTAAAGGGGTGTGCAATGAATACCCCTTTTAGTGTGGGTGTGCACTGCACACCACTCTGACACAAAAAGGGTATCAAAATGAGAGGATGGCAGATAAGCTATAATCACAGTGTCTATGCCCCTATGTCCACTTATCGGCTGATTCAGGTAAACACGACTCACAAGGCAAAGTGTCTTGTGAGCCCTGTCTTTAATTAAAGTGGAACTCTTACCTCCTATCAAGTCATCACTAAATACAGAGATATTTAGCTTTTAAAGTCTTACACAATGATGTCACAGGTTAATCACTGTGGTACAGCTCAGTACTGAAAGGCTGTATATCATCTCCCATCCTCCTTTCAATTTGGGTCTCATTCCCTCTTCCCACAGAGACAAATAAATCATAAATTGACCTGGCACACTTATGATCTGCGAGTCTCTGAAGGAGGAGGGAATGAGGCATAACATGGGAGGACGAATGGAGGGGATTCACGCTCTCTCTCTCTCTCTATATATATATATATACATATATATACACGCACATATATATATATATATATATATAACTTTATTAGAGACAGATATTTATATAGTGATGACTTGATAGGTGGTGAAAGTTTCACTTTATTAAAGAGGAAAAATATTGAAATCAGTACACATGAAAATGTAATTATTATTATTATAATTTTCAGTAAAAGATGTATTAAAAACTTATTCCACATCTCTAGATTGTATGTGAAGCTCGAAACACCCTACAACCATGACAATGGAAAATATTACCCAAAAAGGGATCAAGTGTCCAGTGATAATAGAACATTTTATTAAAAACTAAAATAATAATAAAAACAACAGAAGCTTCACAATATATAAAAATACATTAAACAAATACAAGAAATACAAGTGTGTGATACAACAGTGGATGCAACACACTTACTGAAAGGCAGGCAATTAATTTACATGTAAAATGACTATCAGACTGAATAGCATGAAGAATTATTGAATGCATTAATAATATAGGATGCCTGGTAAAACATCCGAATGGCAAACCAGTTGAAAGTGAAAATTTGAATGAATGCACATCAATAATAATGAAATATATGTATTAAATAAATGATGAAATGACTGTGTGTGAGTCAAGTGTGTGTGCACAACTCAGTCTACTAATGTGGAGTGTACCTACTCTATGAATCCCCTGATCATAATAGTACAGTCGAAATATCAAGATAATAGCATCTCAATGCCCAGATTGAAACATACAATGAGAAACAATGAACAACAAATAAATAGACATAAAATGTGATGGATCTGTGATAAAAATTGAAAGGTAGATGTGTGAGAATGATTAGAAATCTGGTCTTCAAAATATATACCAACTTTTTTGCATTTAGAAGAGCTTAAAAAGCTGATCTAAATGCAAAAAAAACATATCTCTCAAGCCGCTATGGTTTAAGAGATACGGGCGTTTAAAGTTTGCTCTTTCCTACTGACAGCTGTAAAGCTGTCAGCAGGAGATTTGTGTCGGTCAACACGGTGGCGCTTGAGAAGTGCAGAGATCTCGTTACTTACACGGAATCCCTTCATTGGAATGGTCTAAAATGTGTGCCTGGTGTTCACGAATCTCCTGCTGACAGCTTTACAGCTGTCAATAGGAGAGATCAAACTTTAAACGCCCGTATCTCTTAAACCATAGCGGTTTAAGAGATACAGTTTTTTGCATTTAGATCAGCTTTTTAAGCTCTTCTAAATGCAAAAACGTTTTTTTTTTTTAGACATTACTAACACTTTAAACCCCTACTCAAGAAGGTCAACCTTAACCCCTCCTGTCTCTCTATCGACCAGTCTATCCTCTATTACTTCAAAGTTTTTAGAACACCTTGTCATCTCCCAAATAACCAAATTCCTTAAAGGGGATCTATCACCCCTATACAGGTTAGTCTTGATAGGTAGGTTGTATAGTGAATAAATGTAATATTGTAGTATTTTCTTTTTTTAAATCGCTGTTTGGCTGAAATCTAATGACTAAATACTGCCCTGCGCCCTACTTCCGAACAGACTGCGGTTACCAGATCTGTACCACAATCTGTCACTCTTGCTCTGCTCCCCTCCCTCTATCCAGCCTCCACCGATGACGGAGGCTTTCTGTCTGTAAGCTGGAGTGCTCTCGTCGGCTAGAGATTGCTTCAGCGTACATGCAGAAAGCCTCCGTCATCAGAGGAGGCTGGCTAGAGGGATGGAAGCAGAGCAAGAGTGACAGACTGGGATACAGATCTGGTAACCACAGTCTGTCTGAAAGTAGGGCACAGGGCAGCATTTATTCATTAAATGTCAGCCAAACAGAGATTTTAAAAAAGAAAATACTACAATATTACATATATTCACCATATAACCTACCTATTAAGACGAACTTGTATAGGGGGTGACAGATCCCCTTTAACTGTAACAATCTTTTGGACCCTTTGCAATCTGGTTTCCCAGACTTATCAGTCAACTGAGACAGCTCACTGTAGAGTGGCTAATGATCTCCAGACTGCAAAATGCAAAGCCTAGTTCTCTACACTTAGACTACTCTACTTATCCTCTGCGTTTGATACAGTTGACCATTCTCTTCTTGCTCAGATTCTCTACAATCTTGTTGAGAGCTTCATGGCTCTCCACAACGTTCCTTTTTTTGTGTCTTATGGCAATAACATCTCCTCTACAGTCCTTCTGTCTGTGGGGGTGCCTCAAGGCTCCTTTCCGGGTCTTCCACTTTTCTCCACATACACCCTTTCCTAAGGTAAACTTACTAATTCACTTAGCTTCAAGTATCATCTATATGAAGATGATACCCAAATTTACATGGCCACTCCTGATCTTTCACCACAAATCCAGTTACAAATTTCAGACTGCCTCCTAGATGGCCGACCGCCAGCTGAAGATAAACAAACTGAACTTCTAATTTTTCCTCCGAGACCTTGCCCAATGCCCAGCTTCACCACACCTTTACAGTTGATGGAAATGACATTGATCTGGTCAGCTCAACAATCTGCCTTGGGGCCATATTTGATTCCTCAATTTCCTTCTCCCCTCACATTAACTCTGTGGCTAGTACATGTCACCTCTTTCTCAGTATCACAGTCTCCCTTAGAGGCTACGTTTTCCTGTGCTTCCTACCTCCGTATGGGCACTGGCAGGCATGGCCTCTGGCCACTTCCTCATTGCTGACATCAGGTAACAGGCACTAGCATGGACGCCTGTTTATGGGCCTATTCTGGGTGGCCTAATTGGGTCCCGCCTCCTTTTGCTCCTTTATAAACCTCCCTGGGCCTGGAAGTCATTGCCCTTACGTGGTGATTCCGCTAGTGTCTCTTGTGCTCCATTGTGACCCGTGCTTTATCTGAGAAATGTGTGTATGACCCTGGCTTGTCTGAATACCCACATTGGTTCTGACCTGTGGCTTTGGCTGACTAACTCGCTCTGTGTAGTCTCCGGTGGTCTGACCTTTAGCTCTTGCTGACTACCGCTCCGTGCAGTCCTCAGCTTGTCTAACCTGTGGCTCTGGTTGACTACTTGCTCAGTACCCTCCTAGAGTGCCTGACCATCAGTCTCGGTATTCCATGGTTCAGGCCTGCTCTTGCTCCCTGTTGCCTCCGGTCATGTGACCCGGAGCAGAGAATGGTGCATCAGTACTATCCCTATCCCCTCTGATGTTTCATCCGCACTTCAGGTCTAGTCTACAGTATCTGGCAGTAGTGCAGTGCGCAGCACAGTGTGGGGCTCCAGGTAGGAGCCTGGTTCCTACCATCCTGAGTTCTGGGGTTGTGTGGGCTATATTATTATTTGCTGAACATTATAAATAAAGGTGGTTATTTATATTTTACGATTGTGTCTGTCCTTCTTTGCCTGAAAACAGTGACAGTACGTAAGGGCCAGGTCTACTGAAGGATCAGGCAGTCCACCTAGTCAGAGCACCCTGTCCAGGATGGATTCTCAGGACCAGAGAATAGACCAGTTGTCTTTTGCTATGCAAGCACTATTGAATCGCACGGCTCACCTTGATCACTTCGCTCAGCAACAGGTGGCTTCCCCAGTACCTACACCAGTTGTGGCAACTTCCTCTGAGGCTGGCATGAGTAGAGGGTTGATTGGCTCAACTTCTTTACCTCAAAGAGATGATGGGAAACCTACACTTTGCAGGGGGTTCCTCAATCAGCTGGGAATGTTTTTTGAAATGGTACCACATGCTTTCCCTACTGAGAGAAGTAAGGTGGGATTCCTGATCTCCCTCGTGTCCAGCAAGGCACTGGCCAGGGCCAACCCAATCTGGGAGACGGAGAAATCCATAATTCATAACTTTACGGAATTTGTGGCCTCTTTCCAGAGAGTTTTGACATTCCTGGGCTCGCAACCTCTACTGCCAAAAAACTTATGACAATACGGCAGGGCTCACGTACAGTAGCGGACTACGCTATTGAATTCCATACTCTGGCAGTGGAGATAGGATAGAACAATGAAGCCGTAGATGCTTTCTCCCAGGACTTGGGAGATTATTAAAAATGAGACAGCTGCCCGCGACCTGCCTGGTGATCTGGAGGAGTTAATTGCAGTCACCATCCTGATTGATGCAAGAATCCGTGACAGGCCTTCATTCAAGGAACAGGGGTGTAAACCTTTACCTCGTTTGGCACCTAGCTTGTTACGTCCAACCTGTTTTCCCTCACCTCCCATACCTCTTACTCCTGACCCCACCAGGGGGAACCAATGCAGCTAGGCTTTACAAGCCTTTTGGTGGAGGAGAGGGGTCGGCACAGGAGGAGGGGTCTTTGCATATACTGTGGGGAGCCGGGCCATATGTTGCGTGCTTGCCCTATACGGCCGGGAAATGCTCGCACCTAGGGTCAGGTAGGGGACAGATCCTGTGTGGAATTTCATAGTCCCCAGAAAGACTTCAAAACAAACCGATTCTTGAAGTAATATTGTCTTGGGCAGAGTCATCGGTAGTGGCTTCGGCACTACTGGACTCAGGCGCCGCTGGCTTTTTCATTGCTGCAGACTTTCCGGCCAAGCACACTATCCCTTTGCTGCCTCGCTCCGAGCCACTGGCAATTGAGACCATTGATGGCCGACCCCTACAGCCAGCACACGTTACGAGTGAGACTCATCCTTTGTCTCTAAGGGTAGGGACACTCCATGTGAAGACACAACAGTTCCAGGTCATACATTCTCCCCATCATGCCATCATTCTGGGTTTTCCTTGGTTGTAGACTCACAACCCAAGAATTGATTGGCAGATGTGCGATATTCTGTCGTAGTCTTCTCAATGTACAAAATCTTGCCTCCAGCAGCCTACCAGGATATTGTGCACCTCTACCTATTTACCTGCTGAGTACCAGTCCTACAAGGAGGCATTTAATATGTTACCATCACACAGGCCGTACTATTGTACTGTTGATCTGGTACCGGGAGCCAGACCTCCTAAGGGCCAAGTATACCCCTTGTTGGTGGAGGAGAACAAGGCAATGGAGGATTATGTGGCTGACGCTTTAGATAGGGGCATTATCCGGAAGTACTCCTCACCTGCAGGAGTAGGTTTCTTTTTTGTTAAGAAAAGAGATGGGGAACTCAGACCATGCATTGATTTCAGGGGTCTGAATAAACTGATGGTAAAGAACGCCTATCAGATTCCATTGGTGACAGAACTATTTGATTGTATCAAAGGCTCTACTATTTTTACAAAACTTGACTTCAGGGCAGCGTACAATTTGGTACGAATAAAACAAGGCCATGAGTGGAAGACAGCATTTAAAACCCGGTGCGGGCACTATGAATATTTGGTGATGCCCTCCGGATTGTACAACGCTCCTGCTGTCTTCCAGGAATTCATTAACCCCTTAACGGCGGCCAATTGCGCAAGCGGCCGTCACTTAAGGACCACGCACCATATT
Source organism: Rhinophrynus dorsalis (assembly GCA_037306005.1). Classification (NCBI taxonomy): domain Eukaryota; kingdom Metazoa; phylum Chordata; class Amphibia; order Anura; family Rhinophrynidae; genus Rhinophrynus; species Rhinophrynus dorsalis. The sequence goes on along the minus strand of CM074719.1, from coordinate 246,202,279 downwards.
TTTGTTTACTTTTGCCGCATCCACTTCCAGGTTCCCTGAACAGCGTGCAGCCGAGTGGGGAGCCCGGAATTCCATGATGGTCCAGGGAACTCGCACGGACGCCTCTTTATGGGCGTATTCTGGGTGGCCTAATTGCGTCCCGTCTCCTTCTGCTCCTTTATAAACCTCCCTGGGCCTGGAAGTCATTGCCCTTACGTGGTGATTCCGCTAGTGTCTCTTGTGCTCCATTGTGACCTGTGCTTCATCTGAGAAATGTGTGTATGACCCTGGCTTGTCTGACTACCCACTTCGGTCCTGACCTGTGGCTCTGGCTTGTAAAAAAAGAGAAAGCAATACGCTGCACACCCTATAAAAATATACATCAGGAGCGGTACCTTTAGCGTTTCAGTGTAATCTTGCAAATAAAAGGGAACCATTGAAGCTCTGTGCAAACTCGTCCGATCCTCCACCACCAGACACACAGAACTGCATAACCAAAGACTCGGCTGCACACGAGGAGTAAGATGATAGCGTGTGGTATAAAATGTCCTTTATTAGTATCCACAATAAAAAAAAAAACACACACTAATCCATAAAATAAGGAGCAGGGTGAGGAGGCAACAAGACAAAGAAACGGAAGCGCTAGATGTCTAACATGTTTTGCGCCATCTAAGCGCTTACTCATAGACTAGAAAACTACACCCCACCTCTTTACTAATATAGCGCATGCAATAAGGTGAAAGGTTAAAACTAAAACTAAGTGCATCCAATTCAGTGTCTTCTTGTGACTATTGCTATAATATAGCAAAAAATGGAAACAAAGACTCTACTTGACGCCAGTCAACATAAGAACATAACCTCACATGCAGATAAAGATACAATCCAATCCCCAAATGGTTATTCAATCCAATAAAAATATATAGCTATATATCAAAACCACACAGAAGAATATTACAATAAATCTAATCTGCCTTTAACACCGTAAATAATATTAATCATAATGAAATTTACCATTATTTCAAATAAAAATAAACAAAAAATAAAAATATATTAAATGATCTCGTTATATAATGACTCCCAGAAAGGGTTTCCAGAAGGAATCGTATGTATTCATTGAGATAAACTATACAATATCCTCATACCCGGGACCTCCTTCATAATAGAAGTATCCATATTGAAATTAAATTAAAATTAAAAAAACACGACTGATGTCCCATTCAGAGTTTAAACCCAATGGCACACGTGTTCCTAACTGGAAAATCCAATAGGCTTCACGTTTGGCAATGAGAGAGAATATATCTCCTCCACGCCATGGAAGCTTAAGTCTCTCAAACCCCTGGAAACCAAAACATGAAAGACTCCCCTCATGGCACTCCAGGATGTGTTTGGCAACCGCAGAGTCAGTTTTACCATGTTCTATTTGGTAAATATGCTGCCTAATACGGTGTTTCAAATGGCGGACAGTGCGACCTACATATTGCTTCTTACAAATCTTACATGTAATCAAATAAATAACACACTCTGAATTACAGTTAATATATCCAGCAATATTATAAACTGTCTTGTAGGTCGCACTGTCAAAACACCCTGAAACAACAGCAAATTGGCAGCACTTGCAAACCGAGGCTCCACACCTAAAGAAACCTTTATGTCTTAACTATGTTGGTGTCACTTGCTTGGTAAGAAAAACACTAGGTGAAACTAAACTTCCTACGGTGGAGCCTCTCATTGCTACAAAAATCACATCCGTTCCGCAATATGACAGAGTCTAGAATCCGTCCGCAACAAGGGCAGATATCTCTCAATGATAGCACGGATGTCTCTAAATTGAGAGCTATATCTTGTGATAAATCTCACCCTATCACCTCCAACTCGATGATTGTCCAAGGTATTATCTTTTAAAAGATCATTCCTATCTCTCATTTTGGCACAGTGATACGCATGATCCACCAGCTTACTATGATAACCTCTATCCACAAGTCTCTGCCTAAGATCAGCAGCCGCACGTTCAAAAGCCTCATCCGTGGAATAATTCCTGCGCATACGCAAGAATTGACCTTTAGGTATATTGTTCACCTGAAACCTCGGATGGGAAGAGATAGCATGCAGAAGGCCATTTCCAGAAGATGGTTTTCTATAGATGTCTGTGTGGACCTTACGTTGTAAACTGTCACCCCGGAGTATAAGATCTAAAAATGACACCACGGACCTCTCATGAATATGGGTAAAACGTAAGTTGAGATCACTATCATTGAGATAGCTAACAAACGCGCTAGCCTCCAAATCAAAACGTCCCCAAATGAACAGGAGGTAGTCAATGTACCTCCCATACCACAAGATCAAACCTCGATGGCGACCATCTCCCCCAAAGATGTGGGTTGCTTCCCACCAACTCATATATAAGTTGGTGAGAGATGGGGCAAAACTCACTCCCATCACAACCCCACACCTCTGGAGGTCGAATGTCCCATCAAAGGCAAAGAAATTGTGGGAAAGGAGGTACGATCAATAAGAGAGGCATCATAAAGACAGAATCGCTCCAACTCTGCACGGAGAGCAATAAGTCCCTTGTCATGTGGAATGAACAAGTATAATGCTGCCACATCTGCCGTACGCCATGAACAACCCTCATGCCATTCAAAATCACATAACTGCCCTCATCCTGTCCTGTTAAGACTATTGCAATGTCCTACTAACTGGCCTCCCGGCTTCCTATCTTTCCCCTATGCAATATGTCTTAAGCTGAGCTGCATTGCATTGCCACACTCTCCCCAAAAACTGAACCTGCCCACATTATTCTGACATGGCTCCCTAAAAACTGAACCTGCCCACATCATTCTGACATGTCTACCTATTCAGCAACGCATCACTTAAAGTCCTTCTTACCTTTAATGCTGTGCACACTTCTGCCCCACCCCTTACAGTTCTTCCCTACATAATATATTTGAAAAAATACATGAGCCCATCAAGTCCAGTCCATGCCAAAATCACCCCTTCTGACTCAGAGGGGGAAAAAATTGAAGCCATTTTCAACTAAGCCCCAAGTGGGTGAAAAAAAAAAAAAAAAAAAAAAAACACACAACACCTTCCTGACTCCAAATGGCAGTCAAATAGTTCCCTAGAACAACAACAACCTATCTGCGTTGTGGCCATCTGTCATAATTCTCAACATTGTTCTATGCAAAATAGGCATACATTTCTGCCCATTCACTCATCTTTCTTGAATGTGGATTCCCCAAACGTTTCCCATTTAGTATATACGTAGTATGCTTGTTTCTACAGACCAAATGTATAACCTTACATTTATCTACATAAAATGTTATCTGCCACTTTTCTGTCCATTCACTAAATCCTTCTGCAGAGGAAAAAAATCCAGTCATGTATGTATTTCTTGCACAGCTTAGTGTCATCAGCATAGATTGAGGCTCAACATGAAGCCTATGTTACTTCCGGTCTGCATGTTCCACAGGCTGGAAGTTAGCTTCCTGGTGCTCTATGGCACATCTGCTTTCCAGAGCTGTAATTCACGGTGGGACATAAAAGCAGGGTTTTTTTATTTAGACATTCTCCCCTGATCCTAGCCAGGCCAGCCCTAGCAGATTTTGCCTCTTCTCAATTTAAGCAATTTCTATGTACTTGGGGACCTGTGGATGCCGGTTGTGCACTTTTAGATCTGGTTGCTGCATGTTCTGCTTTTTGTGTGTTTCATTCCAGATGGATGCCCAGAATGCTCCCATTTGTCTTCTATGTAAAGAACCCTTAGAGGAGGAATATCCCATGAAACTGTGTACCTCTTGTTTATAGGATGTTAATTCTCCTGCTGTGACTCAACCACCTCAGCTACCTTCGGATATGGCTTCCTTGGGCTCCCTTTTTTCTTCCATTGCCAAGGAGACATGGAATAGTCTCAGAGCAGAGGAAGAAAAGGCAGGTACGTCTGCTCCTTCGGTTTCCAGAGCAGCCTCGTCTTATAAGAGGAGATCCCAAGGGGTTTCAGATTCTTCCTCTATGGAGTCCGATGATGGTGGCAGGGAGGATTAATATCTTTTACCTGTGGAAGGTGTAGGTTCCCACTTTAAGAGCACCTGGGCTTCCCTTTACATTGAGGAAGTGGAAAACACCAGGTGAATGGCGGATGACTTGTACCTGTGTTTTAAAAGGAAGCATAGATGTTTTCCAGTGCATTCGGTAGTCTCGGATCCCATTAGGAGGGAGTGGGCTTCTTCTGAGAAACGTCCTTCCTTTCCTAGGAAACTCAAATCTTTTTCCCTTTTATCCCAAAGATTAGTTTCTAAAACTCCTACAGCAGATGTCCAATGTAGTGCATCTGTCTAGGAAAACTACTATTCCTCTAGAGGATGGATCATAAGATAGAGACGGCCATTTGAGGCTAGTGATTCTTCCTTTTCTCCTGAGGTTGCATCCACTTGTGTTTCTAGACCCTTGAGACTATGGCTTATACAGCTGGGGGAAGATTTGGTCAATAAAAAGTCTAGAGAGGAGCTCTTTAAGTCCACCTCCAGGCTCCGTCTAGCCGCATATTTCCTCTGTGATACCTCCATGGATGGATGCCAGACCTCCAGCTTTACCTTCTGTGGTTTGCAGAGTACTGTGGCTTAGGCAATGGTGGGAGCATGTGGCCTCCAAGTGTAAGCTATGTTCTATGCCCTCTGATGGCGACTTCCTTTTTGGTAAGCAACTGGATGCCCTTCTACAGACTCTCTCACAGAGGAGACGTTCTTGCCTCATGATCGGAGATTTCCCCTCAGAAAACCTTTTTTGAGCATTCAGGGAGTACAGAAAATCATCCAAAAGCAAAAGACCAGCCTCATGTCTATATGTACCTAAAGGCAACAAGACCCAGAGACCCTACAAGGATGCTGTCCCAAAGACATAGTTCTGATGCCAGACCTTGGATTCCCTTAGGGAGAAGGATTCTGTATTTCCAAAATCAGTGGTGAGATATTACATCAGATTTCTGGGTCTTAAAAATTGTTTCAGCAGGATACAGGATTCCCTTCCACAGTTTTCCTCCACAGCAGTTCATCACTACCAAGATTCCTCACTCTTCAAAGCAAGAAGGGTTTCATTGTATTATATGAGACCTGGTGCTAGAGAAGGTTTTAGTACCGGTACCACATCCATTCCAAAGAAAGGGAACTTATTCCATGGTTTTCCATGTGCCAGTTCATCCAGATTCCCAGAAGTTGAGAATTGCCATCAGAAATGGGGGAATTAATTCTCATTTACAATCTGCAGCTCATCCCTTCGGCTAACATCAGCCCTCCTGTTTTTACAAAGATAATGTCAGTGGTTGTGGTCTTCTAAAGGGAACAGAATGTGGAGGTAATACCTTATCTGGACAACTGGCTGGTGAAAATCTCTTCTCCATCACTCCTGAAGAGATTTCATATATTATATATAGTAATGTCAACTTTGAACAGCCTGGGTTGAAGGATAACCATCAACAAGTGCAGTCTTCTTCCAGAATAACGAAAGCTTTTTCTTGGCATGATTCTGGGGAAAACTTTTCTTCTGGATGAAAAGATTCACAGATTATTGTATCAATTATCGCTTGTCCGGTCTACCAGGGTACTCTCCCTCCCCCACTTGATGTCTGCCTCTACAGAAGCTATTCCATGGGCATGTCTGCAAATGGGACCCTTGCAACAACTGATCCTATCATCCTGGAACAGAGACCTTCTCTTCATCAACAAGTGACTATTTCCCTGCAGGTGAAAAGTTCCCTAAGTTGGAGGTCCAGGATAACTGTTGAAGGAAATATCTTGGATAATTGAAGACAGGAAGATCATCACTACCGATGCCAGCAAACCTGGATGGGGAGCAATCCTGGGCTCATACTCAATTCAGGGTCTCTGGTCTACAACCGAAGTCTGACTGCACTCCAATCACCTAGAACTTTTGGCAGTCTGGAGAGAGTCTTGAAAGGGGAACATTCACCTCTAAAAATCTTTTTACCATATGTTTAGTTATTATACTTCATGACTTTTCAGTACTACTTAATTCTCCTCCCACCTCCCTCTCAGCTGCCCCAAGGAACATGTTCACACTTCCCTTCGGTGTAGTGTGAATCGTCGCTATCATTACAGCAAGCCCCTGTTATCATTATACTGAGGATGCAAAAATAAATAAATAAAACAAACAAACAAAAAAACACATTTCCTAATACTAGTGTAATAACTAAACATATGGTAAAAAGTTTTTTTTAGAGGTGAATGTTCCCCTTGAAGATAGCCACACCCCTCATCAAGGGAAAAGCAGTGAAGATCCGATCAGACAAATGATGGTAGTCTGTTACCTGTCAAGGGGGAACCCGGAGCCCTGCTCTGCTTCTCCTGTCTTCACTTATTGTTCAGTGGGCAGAGACCAACTTGATAGCAATCACAGGTATTCACATTCCAAGGCGCTACAGAGATGCAGATTTCCTCAGTTGCAGCATGGTTCATCCGGAAGAATGGTCCCTAACACTTATGGTTTTTCTCTCTGTTCCCTCAGGATCAACTACTTACAGTAGACGTGCTGGTCCAGACTTGAACTTTCAACTGGCCTCTCTCTTTCCACCCGAGACTCATTCCAGTCGTCTTGAAGATTTATCTGGAAAAGAGAACAGTTATTTTTGTACCTCCAAACTGGCAGAGGAAATCGTGGTTCATCCTTCTGAAAGCTATGTCATGGGAGGATCCAGTAATGCTGCCCTCCTTGCAGGACCTTCTACTTAAGGACCCACTGCCTCATCTCCCCATGGACAACCTGAAGCTTGCAGCGTGGATCCTGAATCTCAAATGCTGAGCAACCAAGGTCTCTCTGATGGTGTAATTTATTTTTCTGCAGTCCAGATGTGCCAGTACAAATGTGGTTTATAATCGCATTTGTAAAAGGTTTCCTTCTGAGCACATGATCGCTTGAATGATCAAGAACATCCTTCGGTTTCAGCTCTTCTGGAATTCCTGGTAGAAGGTGTCACAGGAACAGGACCATCCTGCTTATTTTAAAAGACACAAGTCTTTGGATTTTACCCAGGCTGCCCTGGGTGACGAGTTTAAAGGACCCTCATGAACTTTACATGGGGAAAAGTAGGTGTCACCAGATGGAGTGATTTGGGACTATACCATTTGAAATGTTGATTACTGTGTTGTACATTGTGTGACATGGTGTAATAGTGTGTGTGGTGTAGTACTGTGGGTCCTGTGGAGGGATTTTGTATTTGGGAGCCAGAGTGTAGAGAGAATGGGGGTTGGGCATTGCTTACAATATACTCCAGGTCTATGTAACTTGTGTTGGGGAATGATTGGAATATTGATTGGTCAAGGAAGCATAGCAGGAATCAATCAGGGGAGCTTATTTATGATCCAGTTAGAATGTCCCTTTTTCAAACCCTAATTTGCATTTTTATCTTGATAAGGGTGTCTGGTGGCTGATTGGTCAAGTGCAGCAACACTCTCCCAAGCCCTAGTTTATATTCTGATCTTGATAAGAATCTCTGGAAGTGTATATAAGCAGTGTGTTTCATTCAATAAAGTGTTCTGATTCTAACCACTATACTGGTCTTGCCTGGTGACTGGGGTAAGCTGCTATATTCCAGCAGAGCAGCCTTGAAGGAAGCAGCGACTGATGGGGACACCCAGATGGGGTGTCTACTGGTACTGTCACATTTGGTGGCAGCGGTGGGATGCTCCCTAACCTTATTGAACATCCAAACCACCACGGGGATCGTTTCGCTGAAACAGATGGAGAACTAAGATTGGCTGAAAAGAAGCACGCTAAAAGATATTTTGGAATCCAGAGGACAAGGGGCGAGCAACAAGCTAAAGCCACCCTGATTTCCAAGTTGATGGAGGGAGACCAAGCAAGCAACCCTTCATCTGCAGTCACCGACATGTTGGAAGTACAGCAAGAGGTCCAGTGGCAGCTGGCCCTCTATGGCTCTACTCCACCCCAAGAGGTGATCACCCAGATCCTTAGTTAGGCCACCAACCTACGGATGGCCGAACTCCAGCGGAATAGGGGGGAGCTGACGGCCTCCAGATCTAATGGGTTGGCCAGGAAAAAGTTGCCGCAACGATGCGGAGGATGAAATCAACAGCTACTTGCAGGTTTTTGAGAGACAATGTGGCCTGCAGGGAGTTGATGAAGCAGATTGGGTCACCCTGGTGAGTAAAATGTCAGGGAAAGCCACAGAAGTTTTATGACTACTCTCCAGTAGCAGTCTGAGATCGGTTACGGGACCGATGACCCCACACTGTGGACCAAGCCGCGGTATTGGCTGACCAGTACCTGGATTCCAGAAGGTCAGAACAACCTGAGCCCCGACCACCTCCTCGAGCCTTCCCAACACCTCCCCAAGATATGGGGCTGGCGCACCTGTCTCGCCCGCCTCCAGATCTCTGCCTAGTGGGGTCCCCCGGAGGCCTGGAATCAGGTGCTATGGATGTAACTAAGTGGGCCACATAAAGGCTGACTGCCCTAAGAATCCGTCCAGGGACACCTGAGTCCAACCACCCCCCGGACCTCCCCGGGTGGCTGCCCACTGCCTGGAAGCCGAGACCCCCATTACTGCCTGTGGATGGGATGAAGAGGAATGTGGGGTGCTCCGTGAAGTGGACCCCGTGCAAGCTGCCATGGCCGATAACCGTCTCCACCGTCAGGCAGTATGGGTCAAGGGCCGCCCAGCCCAGCCCAGGGTCTTCGGGACAGTGGAGCTACCATCACCCTGTTTCAACCCCAACTGGTGACTCCATCAGAGCGGACGGGCCAATCGGTAGCAGTCCAAGTGGCTGGGGGTACTGTGATGCGGATCCCGGGGGGAGGGGGGGGTCTGAGAGGTGGAGGTAGGAGTAAAGAAAAGCCTCCCCGTGGAAGTTCTAGTGGGCAACGACCTGTGTTTTCTGAATTCATCTTTCCTAGCGGATGTGACCCCGGAGATTTGTCCTGTGGCCACCCAGCAGCAAGCACGGAAAGTGGCAGGTCCATTCGAGGAGGAGACACAGGTAAGACATCCAGAACTTGACTCTTGCCTACACCTAGACCCAACCCCGACAACCCCTACTATCTCCTGGGATTCCCCAACTGACTTTGCCCAGAAAACCCTCACACTGGCCACTTATAGGGATAGGGCAGTGTCTGGCCCCGGAGGACTAGGAAGAGACTGGTTAGAATGGGGCCAGGGGTTACTATTCAGGGTCACCGAGGGGAGGAAGGGGACTCGTGTGCCCAATGCTGCAGAACTATCGGCCTGACCTGTTGTGCATAGGGCATGACATTCCCCTGGCTGGTCACCTAGGGGTGACCAGGACTCATGACCTTATCACACAGTCCTTCTTCTGGCATGGAATTACGAGAGACATTAAGCAGCACTGCCGGACCTGCGACGCCTGTCTGGAGGTAGGTAAGATGGGTGACCATCCCAAGGCTTCCCTGCGCCCCCTGCCCATCATTGATGAGCCCTTCAGCCGCACAGGTATAGACCTGGTAAGGCCCCTACCCCGACCTAGTACCTCTGGGAAGATATACATCTTCCCGGTAGTGGACTATGCCACCCGCTATCTGGAGGCCGGAGACTGGGTGTCCACTGGTACCGTCACAGAAAGTGTCTCCAAAGGATTAAGCCCTAGCACACTTACAGTGCAGATTTCTGCTTTATGTAGTTTTTTGAGACAACCCTTGCCCTCCCTCCCTATGGAGAGAATTAGCTTAAAACTTAGCTTAAAATTTGAAGCCAAGATCCATACCTTCTGTTGCACCATGGGATCTGAATTTGGTTCTGAAAGAGTTACCCTCTTCCCCATTCGAACATTCCTCTGAAAATGTTATTGTCAAGGTGGGACCTCAGTACACGAGGGCAAGTGGGAACCTGCAGGAGAGGGAGTGCTAGGGTGTGTCGCTTAGGAGTGGAGCTCGGGATAGTTGGCTGTCTGTCCAGAAGCGTGCTGTGGTGAGGGTCAAACGCAAGGTGCCAGCCACAAGGCCGGATGATAAACCCCAGAGGAGCTGGAAGTGAGCTCAGTATGGCCCTACACAGACAGCATCAGCTAACCGGCAGGGGAGAGTGAATGCTAGGGAACAAAGAGTGGGGTATGGAGATAGAGAGCAGTGGCTATGAAAAATAGTGTAAACCCTTTTGGGGAACTAGCTGGAAAGAGTGGTCATAGGATAGTCAATAGTCATACACAGTTCATCAAATAAATCAGCAGGCAAAAGTGTAGTCAATGGATAGTTAGGGTCATACACAGGATAAGCAGATGATGTTTGGATACAGCAGACTAGAGGATGGTAAATGGGTAGCCTTGGGTCATACACAGAAAAATCAGATACTGTATGGACTAGAGGATGGTCAATGAATGGGTCACTTTTAAAAACTTGCATGAAAAATATTGTGCAGATAGCAGCCGCATTAACCATATCGCTGTGTTGAAATGGCGACATGAGAATCTCGGCCTACACAAAAGCTCGAGGTTCTCGTCTCCTCACTACCGTTATTCACATTACTGGTCCAGTAGAGAATGCTAAGAAAAATTGTTCCTGAGATAAAGCAATATCTTTTGAAATGAAAGGCAGAACAAGCAGCGTACAGCGTATTACGCTACAACTCCCATCATCCTTACCTTGCCTCTTTCACAAAAGGAGACCACTTCACCTGGAGCCAAAGAAGGGGAGAGAGAGCTTGGGCAGCGCTCACAGAAATGAGTGACAACATTGCAGTGGAACTGCATATGCACCTAAAAAACAAGCTGGTGGACCAGAAGCTCTAGCAACATGTGACCACCTTGTAATGCAGCAGATCCAAAAAAAGTCAGCATTTATGATTTTTAATTCTGTTCTACTTGGCCCATTTCCACTAAATAGCTTGCAATAACTACTAAGGTTCTCTCTCCCCTGGCTCTTTCTCCCCTACTTTGCGTGCAGAATGACAAGGCGAAGCAGTGAGAGAGAGCCGGGCAGAGCTCTGAAAGATTGGCAAGAGGTTATGGCTCCAGGTGAAGAGGTCTCCTTTTGTGAAAGAGGCAAGGTAAGGATGATGATAGCTGTAGTGTAAAAAGCTGTACACTGCTTGTTCAGCCATTAGTTTCAAAAGATATTGCTTTATCTCAGGAACATTTTTTTTCTTTGCATTCTCTACTGCAGCCAGTAAACTGAATAACAGTAGCAACATTTCAAGAGGCGACATTTGAACTTCTCTCTTTTATGCAGGGCGAGATTCTCATGTTGCCGCATGCTACTAGCCGCACAATATTTTTCATGCAATGTTTTAAAAGGATACCATCAATGGGTAGCCTTGGGTCATACACAGGATAAGCAGATACTATATGGATTCAGCAGACTAGAAGATGGTCAATGGGTAGCTGTGGGTCAAACATGTTGAGTCAACAGGTCGTAGGTATGGTGCACCCCAGGATGACCTGCCACATGGAACTGATAAGTCCAGGTTAACACCTGGTTGCGATAGGGCTCAGGAATGGAGAGTATAGATGAAGAGGAGAAAGAGGCAGAAGTAGCTTGAGCCTCTTGTATACATCTCAGTGTTGAGGTGGGCAAAGAGCCCAACAACAAGGACGGAGGTATAATTGGTTCGGGAATAAGAAGAGGAGTAAGCAGAGATTCTTCATAACTCCTAGATAATGCATTCACATTCAGATTCTTAGTACAAGAAATGTAAGAAATCACAAAATCAAACCTGGAGAAGAACAAGGACTGCCTCGCTTGGCGAGGGGTCACTCTATTAGAGGCAGCTAAATAGACAAGACTGCGGTGATCAGTGAGGATCGTAACCAATGAGATGCCCCTTCAAGTAGGTACCCCAAAATCTTATTTTCTGGAGCACAAGAACCATGGACTACCTTTTGGCAAACTCAGCACTTGAACTCACAGCACTTGAAACCTTCTTACCCTTTTGTCTGTCTCCTGTTACCCATTTATACTGTGAGCTCCTTGGGGCAGGGACCTCTCTCCTATTGTTTCTATGACTGTGAGACTTATTTATCCCCATTTATTTACTGTAACCTACTACAATTGTAAGGCGCTGTGCATACTGTGTAGCGCCATATAAATAAAGATATACGTACTGTGACAGAGTCCAGGACCATGTATACATCAGCCATAGGCTACAACTAGTAGTTTATCCCAGCGGTTAAAGGGTTAAGTCAGGGCTCAAAATTTAAAAAGTTGAAGCCCTGTATGAAAGTGGCAGGCACTTCAATGCTAGATCGATATGGCTTGTTTCCTTACCTGTTCTCTAGTTGCTGCAAGCGTGAGAGCAGAGCTACTAGACGTGGTCACATGACATTGCGTTATGCAACGTCATGTGACCACGTCTAGTAACTGTGCTCTCCCGCTTGCAGCAACTAGAAAACAGGTAAGGGAAAACACCCATATCCATGTAGCAAAGAAGAGATTGTACAATTTTTATCAGGGCTGGAAAATCTTGCCAAACGGGATAACATTGTGGTTGACTTCCAGTGGAGGAGTACGGGGTGGAGGCCTTCATGCAATTTATTTCACTGGAAATAGCTGAAAAGGCACTAAAGAAACACAAGTAGACAATAGGGCATAGGCACATAGAAATATTTAAGTGCAGTCGCTCAGAGGTTCGTACACATGATCCTCCATGAAAGCTATTTGGCATGCAGTTTCCATGCTCTTATGACCATCTAGGTGTCGGAAGAGGGTATAATAACCTGGGCAGAAGTTTTGACCTAATGCATCGTGGAGCATATGGGGGAGGTTACAGTGGATATGAAGACTGCAACGGCTACAATTAATACACTTTTGGTAAAGACCAGAGATTTGGGAGAGTGTCTGATAATAGATATGGAGATGGAACTAGTTTCCAAAGTACAAATGGTCACTGTGTGCACATGAGAGGACTCCCCTACCGAGCTACAGAGACTGACATTTACACTTTTTTTTCTCCTTTAATCCAGTGAGAGTTCACATTGAAATTGGTGCAGATGGTAGAGTTACTGGAGAAGCAGATGTTGAATTTGCAACACATGAAGATGCTATTGCAGCAATGTCCAAAGACAAAGAAAATATGCAACACAGATATGTGCAACTGTTTCTTAGTTCAACAGCTGGAGGATCTAGGAGTGCATACAGCAAACAGATGTTGGGAAGTTTAGCTGCAGGTGCTCAAACAAGTTATAGTAGCCCTGGAACTCAGGCTTTGAGTGGAAGCTATGGAACAGGGTATGGAAGTCAAGCCAGCTTAAGTGGTTATGGCAATACAAGTGGAATAAGCAGTAGCTACTACAGCAGTGGAACACAAGGATCTTTAGGAGTAAATCTATTATATATACATTATATATATAATTTATTTTTTTTGATTGCACGTTAAACATGCCTCTTTTTATATATTTTGGGCTTTATCTCTATTTGGGTTGTCTAGTTTTAAGATATCCATGTTGTTTTGTAACAGACAAGATGTGCCTTTGTATTTTAGTCTTTTCACACCCCAAACTGCTTTTTGTTGAGTTGCTACCGAATTTATGTCAAATAAGTCTATAGACAAAAATTATTTTAATACTAAAAAAAAAATTAAAAATTCATTCAGCTGGCAAATCCACTTTATAAAAGGTTCCATGGATGATACTCAAATGTAGATAAATGGTTTGCACCCATGCTTAAACCTAATAAAATGACAGTGTCCTCAGTCTTCAATAAAAGCAAGAGCTTTATTTGGCAAATATTACAATAATACATTCTTGGTATTGTTCAGAGAACGTGGACATGATTAATTAAGACGGCTGGTGTATAGATAACCTGGTTCTTTGACTTTTCTCCCCCTTTTTCCTTTTGCTACTCCTTTGCCTACCTCTTCCACTTTTGCCTTCTCTTTTCACCCATTTAAAATATAGCTACTACAGAGCTTGAAATTTTAAGACTACCCACTTGTAGTCATAGAATTGTAAACCTTGTGGTTTCATTGGTGGAGCTGTCAGTAGGCCATGAAATAACCTAAACAAATCTCAGTAATCCCCCTTCCTACTATTCGCTCATTAAAACATAGAACAACAGTGTCATTTAATCAAAGAGAACTTGAAATGGGTGGGGATATGGGTGGGGCTAGGCATGGAAACCAGTGGCGAGTAACTTTTCAGGCCTGACTAGTAGCTCAGGACTTGAAATTTTGAGCCCTGGGTTAAGTTTTGTCTTTTGCCTCTGCTAGCACACCTGCTCCTGGTTAATTAGCTCAGACCTATATAGTAGGTCTGAAACAGCAGGGTGAGGTCAGACTGCACTGGGATAGTGTGTTTGGAGACCAGCAAGCTGTCTGTCTGCCTCTGAAACCAAGGAATGGTGAGAAAGCGTCTAAACTGAAAAGATTGCATGTCTACCGATTTTGTTGTTTGTACTGGAATACAGAGTATCTGGGTCAGTAACTGGTAGTGAGGGAACTACTGTGAGTTAGCCTCCTGAAAGGAGTAGGCCTGTTTATTTCTGTACTTTTTATTTGGTGTCAAAATCCTGTTTGATTTAAAGGGGAAGCTTACCCTAAAATTGTTGCTGTTTACAATAAATTGCATTGAAGTTACAACCTCCTGGCTGTCCTGATCGTGTTTGAAGGGACCTTACCACAAGTGGTGTTAGAAGTGGGATGCTTGTTGTACTGGCTCCGCTGTCAAAAAAGCCTTTAAGGTACAGAACGCACAGAAAATGAAGGATGTTGTAAAGGCCCTACTGCAGGCAACAGCTCTGCAACAAGAGAGCTACAAGCATGTTGCAGCCTCAACAGCAACCCAACAAGAGACCAACAGACTCCTGGCCTTGCAAACTGGAGCTCTGACTGAGGCACAGAAAGCAGATCATGCTCTGCTTAAAGATATCCTGGAATGCTTTTCTATGCAGGGAGTGCCTGCAAGAACAGGAGGTGACAGAAAGAAAGGGGCAAGGAGTTGCCTGAAGAAAATGACTCCAGACGATGATGTGGAGACCTATCTGCTGGCGTTTGAACGAACAGCCAGACGTGAAGTCTGGCCTCCACAACAGTGGGCAGGAGTTATTGCTCCTTTTCTCCTAGGAGAAGCACAAAAAGCATATTATGACCTAGAAGAGGAAGCCGCTGCAGACTACCCATGACTAAAAGCTGAAATTTTGGCCCGGATGGGTGTGACTGCGACTGTGAGAGCCCAGCTCTTCTATAAATGGCGGTGTAAAGATGGACGGGCTCCCAGATCCCAGATGTTTGACCTAATTCATCTGGCCCGGAAGTGGCTCAAACCAGAGACACAAAGTCCTTCCCAGATTGTAGAAACCCTGGTGCCTGACAGATATTTGAGAGAGCTTCCCAGTGGCCCTCATGAATGGGTCAGTCAAGGTAACCCCACAAATTATGATAGCATGGTGGCTCAGGTGGAAAGGTACTTGTCTGCAAAGGGCTTGGAAAAATCTTCAACTACGTCGCTTGGGATGAACCAGAGACCAAAGATCCAAAGGAGCGAACCTGAAGCGGAGTTCAGATCTGGAGCACATCTGCACAAAATAGTCCCCAAGAACCACACTCCTATGAGAGATGACCTCTTGGCTGGAAACCCCATAACCTGCTTTGAGCGTGGTGGAAAAGGACATGTCAGGGCCAAGTGGCCTAACCTTCCAGAGCTGATGCAGTGTGGGTTAGGGGAAACTCCCTATGAGTTTTGTGGACTATGTTTGGCAGGCATAGTGGAAGGTTCACATACCTTCACAGTATCAGTCCAGATGAACAACCAGGATATACAGGCACTAGTTGACTCTGGTAGTGCCTTAACTCTGGTAGCAGGGGGCTTAGTGAAGCCTACTCACATACAAAAGCATAAAACAATGGGGGTACTTTGTATTCATGGGAGCACTGTACGTTATCCTACTGCCAACACAGAGTTGTTTTTGCAGGGTAGACGCAGTTATCCTATTCCCTAGTCATAGGAAGGAACTTTCCTGGCATCCACACCCTTTTACAGGCCCAAATGCTGTTAAAACAAGGTGAACCTGAGGGCAAACAAGAAGGCAGTGGTATCCACTAAATTTTTCGCTTTACATACCCTGTATGTTGCTAACCCAAAAAGAGGTAAAACCAGACAGGAGCGTAGGGGGAACAGGTTTAGGTTTAATAATGCCATAAATTAAGTGTTGTTGAATGAGCGTGGGAAACGTACTAGTAAAGGTGTGGCCACGCAATATGATGCAGACGATATAGTGGGTGAACAAAGGGAATCTGACACAGAACAAGGCAGAGAGTCCAGTGGGAGTGATACAAGAACACTGGGCACTACCAGTGCTAGCTTTGGTCGAGACCAGGCAAATGATCCCTTGTTGCAAAATTCTAGGAGCAGAGTAGTAGAGGTGAATGGAGTGCCTGTAGAGGGTCAACCAGAAAGGGGTTATCCCTATTTCATTCTCAAGAATTACCTCCTTTACAGAGTAACCACAGATGAAGGCCAGGAGATCAAACAGCTGGTTGTGCCTTCCTCCTATACCTAAAAGGTGCTTGATTTTTCCCCATTCTCATCTCTTGGGGGGACACTTGGGGGCATAAAAAAGTGCTTAGATGGTTCTTTTGGCCAGGGGTACATGAGCAGGTTAAAAGGTATTGTGCTTCTTGCCCAGAATGCCAGCTGTCTTCTCCAAAACCCAGATTAAGGGCCCCACTCATACCCCTCCCAATAATTGATGTGCCCTTTGAAAGGATTGGCATGGACTTGGTAGGTCCGTTGGAGAAATCTGCTCGAGGACACCAGTATATTTTAGTGATTCTTGATTATGCAACTCGATATCATGAGGCCATTCCACTGAGCAAGGCTAATGGCAAAAATATTGCAAAGGAATTGGTCCATGTTTTTTCACGGGTTGGTATACCAAAAGAAATACTTACGGACCAAGGTAACCCTTTCGCTTCCCGTATTATGAAGGAGTTATGTCAGCTGTTTGCCATACGTGCTTTGAAAACCTCTGTATACCGCCCTCAAACGGACAGGCTGGTAGAAAGATTTAACCGCACCTTAAAAGGAATGTTGAGAAAAGTGGTTAGTAGGGATGGAAAAGATTGGGACCTACTGCTTCTACCTATTGTTTGCTGTCCGAGAGATTCCCCAAAGCTCCACTGGCTTCTCCCCTTTTTCGCTTCTATATGGTAGGCAGCCCAGGGGGATACTAGAAGTCCTTAGAGAAACATGGGAGGAACAGGGAGTCCCGGGGACTAATATGGTACAACTCGTGGAACAAATACAGGAGCGTATGGCCCGAATTGTTCCTCTTGTTCGCCAGCACATGGAACAGGCTCAGGGTGCCCAGAAATTCCACTATGACCAGAAGGCTATAGTGAGAGAGTTTAAAAGGGGTGACCGGGTGGTGGTTCTAGTCCCCACAGCAGAAAGTAAACTTTTCGCTCAGTGGCAGGGACCCTATGAAATTTTGGAAAAAATAAGTCCTGTAAATTATGAGGTTAGTCAGCCAGATCGCCGTAAGAAGGAGGCGGTGCTTCATATAAACCTTCTTAAGCTGTGGAAGGATAGGGAAGCCTGTGTAGTTGTGGTGGGTGACCTAAAGGATGACTCCCTCGCCCCTGAACAGCCTGTGGCAGTTTCTACAGAGCTGGCACCTGAACAAGCAGAGGAGGTTAGTAGCATGGTTGACAGGAATAAAGATGTCTTCTCTCCAATCCCTGTCAGAACACAGGAAATCGCCCATGACATTATTACAGAGCCAGGGGTTACCCATTAGGGCTAAATCATACAGAATTCCTGAGGCAAGAAGGGAAGCTGTAAGGGCTGAGGTCAGGAAAATGCTTGAACTCGGGGTGATGGAACCATCACAAAGTAATTGGTCCAGCCCAATAGCTCTAGTACCCAAGCTTGATGGGTCTATTAGGTTTTGTAATGATTTCAGAAAGTTAAATGAAGTTTCAGTTTGACGCCTATCCTATGCCCCGGGTGGACGAGTTGGTAGAGAGATTAACAAATGGTAGGTTTCTTTCTGTATTGGATCTGACAAAAGGTTATTGGCAGATACCGTTATGTGAGCGTGCCAGAAAGGAAACAGCATTTGCTACACCTTACGGTCTATTCCACTATAGAATAATGCCTTTTGGTCTGCATGGAGCCCCAGCGACATTTCAGAGGTTTATGGATAAATTGCTCAGACCTCATGCCCAGTATACAGCTGCATATCTGGTGATGTTATAATTCATAGCACAGATTGGGACTCACACCTGCGAAAAGTAGAAGCGGTGATAGACACCTTCAGAAAGGCTGGACTAACGGCTAACCCATCTAAGTGTCGTATTGGGTTGGCAGAGACCAAGTACCTGGGTTACGTGGTTGGTAGAGGGTTAGTAAAACCCCAGTTTGACAAAGTGGGGGCCATACAGAACTGGCCTCTGCCCCTTAGGAACAAGCAGGTTAGGGCCTTTCTGGGACTGGTTGGTTATTACCGCCGGTTTATACCACATTTTGCGAACAGAGCTTGTCCCCTCACTGACCTCACTAAAACAAAATGTCCAGACATGGTGAGGTGGGACAGCAAAGCAGAGGACTCCTTTTCGGATCTTCGCACTGTGCTGTGTCAACAACCTATTCTGGTGGCACCTGACTTCAAGAAAGAATTCTTCTTGCAGACCGATGCTTCTGAGGTGGGTTTGGGGGCGGTACTTCCACAGTACATAGACAGGGAAGAGCATCCTGTCTTGTACTTGAGCCGGAAACTGTTGCCCAGAGCGCAGCGCTATGGGGTGGTCGAAAAGGAGTGTTTAGCTATTAAGTGGGTTATGGATGGTCCTGAGATGGTTTCTGTCCTTACAACCGTTTAAGTTCGTTGTGCAGCACCGGGTTGGTTTGCTTCATGGTAATGCTGATGCTCTGTCTAGGGCGCATGGCCTTGCGGCAGTGGCTGCTTCCCACACCTGTGTCAAGCTGGAGAGAAGGATATGTGACAGAGTCCAGGACCATGTATACATCAGCCATAGGCTACAACAAGCAGTTTATCTCAGCGGTTAAAGGGTTAAGTTTTGCCTTTTGCCTCTGCTAGCACACCGGCTCCTGGTTAATTAGCTCAGACCTATATAGTAGGTCTGAAACAGCAGGGTGGGATCAGACTGCACTGGGATAGTGTGTTTGGAGACCTGTAAGCTGTCTGTCTGCCTCTGAAACCAAGGAATCTGAGAAAGCTTCTGAACTGAAAAGATTGCATGTCTACTGATTTTGTTTTTTGTACTGGAATCTAGAGTAGCTGGGTCAGTAACTGGTAGTGAAAGGAGTAGGCCTGTTTATTTCTGTATTTTTTATTTGGTGTCAAAAACATGTTTGATTTAAAGGAGAAGTGTACCCTAAAATTGGAGAGAGACTTTTCTTTTGTTGTTGCTGTTTACAATAAACTGCATTGAAGTTACAACCTCCTGGCTGTCCTGACTGTGTTTGAAGGGACCTTACCACAATACATACATAAATTATTCAAAGTTACTTATGGATGAATCAGTATCTATATGATACAAAGTAACAGACAACTGAGATAAAGGGATAGTAATACCATTAAAAAAAAAAAAAAAAAAAAAAAAAAAAAAAGGGGCTTTGATTGATCCTACTATAACATAGGCCACGTAACGCTGTAATTCAATATTTTCCATTTGTAGTAGTTTAAGATTAATTCAATGCCAAAGGATCCCCCTTTCCCCTCCCTTTTGCCACCTCCTCTCAGTAGTGGAATGGTCATGCGGCCGACAGATAAAGGAGGGCAGGATTTTCCTTATGCTCACTGAAGATTGTCCCTAGCTGCGTGCTGTCCAGCCGGCTTAGAGAGGCAGCATGACGTAGGTGAAAGGGGAGGGAGAGTGATATTTTAGTATTGAATTACTCTTGAACCACAAAACAGAAAATACTGAGATAAAACTTTACATAGCCCAGGTTATAGGAGGATCAATGTGAGCCAATTTTTTTTTTTTTTTTTAAAGGTATTACTATCCCTTTAATGTTAATGTATGAAAATAGACTGAATAGCCAATAGATGAATACATTGGCAGTTGTTAATGAAATTATTTAATGGACCATCCTAAAGAAAGAGTGGAATTTGAATAGGATAAATCAACTACATATATAACATATACAATCTTGCATGCATCATATTAAAGGGATAGTAATGACAAAAAATAAATCTACATATGATTGTTCAATTTAATCATTTATAATACATAGTATCTTCTGAATATTTATCTTCATACTAGTTTTAAAGCCAGTGTACACGGGCCAACACTGGTAGCGCTGCAGTCATGCAGAGTTCTGACTGTCCGAACATGCCGCGGATGATACGAAGCGGGGCACTCAGAATTTAGACCGTAGTCCTCTCTGTGCACCTTCCTGGGACCAAGGTGTGGAGAGAGGACTCCGGTCTGAATTCGGAGCACCCCGCTCCATATCAGCAGCGGCACGGGCAGTCTGTACTGCGCATGACTGCAGCTGTCTCTACTGTGCATGATGGCTTCTGACAAACATCTTTAGCGAATTATAATATAGGATTAGTCTTGAAAACCCAGTTCCCCTTTCCACCCCTCTCCATCACATCACGCAGAGTTCCCTCAGATCCGAAAGCCAGTCCGGACATATCGCAACAAGGGACAATATTGTGTCAGCCTAAAGAAACCCTTTACTCCTTCATCAAGGTGAGTAGGGTTTTCCATAGAACCACACACAAAATATTATCCCTTGCTGTGATCCGTCCAGTCAAGCGACCTGCTTTCGGACTGTAAGGGACTCTGCCTGACATGATGGAAAGGGGGGGGGGGGATTTTAACTGGATTTTCAAGACTAATATGCAGATTTATTTGTATACATTACTATAAGTGTTGTTTGATAATACACTTTTTACATTCACACATTATAGAATTCCTTGACGCTGTGTGTGCCCATGACAGATGTGTGTGTGTCAGGATTTAGTATAGAAAGACTGCCTTTTATCTTTATATACGATAATAGTTCTACAGTGTCAGGATAGGGTAGGATGTTTGGCATTTGAAAGTCCTGTGTTTAGCTGGATCAGCTGATAGCCAGCTGGGCTCCTTCAGTCAGAACAGAAGGGGGAAAGAACCAGTGATCTATAGCTTCTCTGCCATTCTCTCATTTTAAAACTCTTTTAGTGCCACAGGGGTGTGCAGTTCACACTACTGTGTCACTAAAAGGGGTAGGCATTGTGCACCCCTGTGACACTGAAAGGGATAAGGGATGGCAGCCGCTGTATTTGCTTTTAGAGAGACACCCTAATGGGTTTTGAAATAAAGCCTAAGTATGTGAGAGAAGATCTAAAAACCTGGCAGTCGTTTAGCTTGACACACACATTCCTCAGGAAACCCATCAAACACATTCAAGCTTTCCACAACAATTGCTCCCATTAAAATTAGAAATAGGAAGCTTTATGAATATTAACCCACCCCAATAAAAAAAACCAAATAACTTAATAAAATAAAAAATGGACTTACTACGCTTCCTGCAATGGTACCTATTTGTGCAGTTTTGGCAAGAGAAAGATGAAACCAGATAATATTATGGCAATCAAAAAGAACTGAATTTTAGAATTAAAACATTTATTTTAAAATTAGAAAATTGCAACATCAAGGCTGTATTTAAATGTGAACAGGTTTACTGTAAATGAAAGTGATTTTTCTTTAATTTGCAGGCAAAATGGTGTCCACATAAATGTGTAACTGTGCATATTTAATCCTATATTAAAATGAACCCGTGACCTGTCACCTTAAAGAATCAGTAAACTCTAAATACTATATCTTTATTTTAGGCCTGCACTTCAGGGGTTAACACTTACCAAGTTACTCATCCAATTATCTCCTTCTGACTAAATTGTATACTAGTAATATGGGGTCTAAGAAGGGATAAACGCTCTTATCAGTTAAATCCAACAATACTACTGCAATTGCACAGAACCTATGGGCATACCTGGGAACTTTTAAAATGAGCTGACCCTGAGATTGTGTAAATATTAACCCTTAAGTTTCCCATGATCTAGATTATCCGCGATCTATCCTTGATCGCTTTAATCGAGAGCCGCTCCAATCGGCATTCAAACAATTTACAGATATCACTGCATGAACACATAAATCAAGCAGGACTTCTCCTTCTGCCTTCCAGGTACAAGTTGCACTGGAGCAGAAAATATAACAGGTAGCACTGAACTCTCAACCTGAGATTTCAGTCAAAACCCTGAGTCTCAGGGTTAAACCCTGAGAGTTCCCAGGTATGCCTATGGGTTTTAGGTTTAAAACGTCAGAAGTCTGAATTGAGCCCATGGGGTGTGAGAAATCACAATAACTTGTGCTAATTTCAGAACAATAGCTAGTACAACACATGGACAGAATGCAATTCTCTATAAAAACAAACTAAGCTCATACCATACTATTGTATCAGTTTTTGTCCCTTTGTATCTTATAAGAAGGATAAGCATTTTGTATTTTGTTCTGCACCGAAAGATGGGAGGACTCTGAGGAGTATTTCTGCAAATGTCAGAGAAGCTCAGGCAAAGGAAGAATCACAAACAAACAGTAAATATAACATAAAGAAAATATTATGGTTACAAACTTGTATACGCACAATCGTTTGCGTATGTATGCTATCTGATAGATCGAAGTACATACAGAGAAAGTATATCTTAGTACTTATACTGTCTATATTTATGAGGCAGTGGCTGCGCGTGTACTAGTGTTTGTTCATGCACTATTACAGTATGTTATGATATGTACACTTTAAAGAGAATTTGTTTGATTTTGATATTCCCACTGACACCAATATTTAGCCATAATCGATACAAGTAGGACTAGCTCTCACCCACACGACAATCTCCCTCACTAAACGACACTGAATCAAGAATATTTGTCTAAACTTACATGACTGCAAGCTGCTAAAACTCACACAACTTCCGTTACCGGGCTGTTACCTCAGAGCTCTGTAACGCTCACGCACAACTGGAACGCACACTTGTCACGTCTAATTTCATATAACCCAGTTCTATGGCGGCTGGATTAGCAAGTGCATGAAGGTACTAAACGCGTAAATAGCATATACGCATACTTGACCAGTTTTAGAATAGCGAGGGTGGGTGCACCTGAATTGCAGTTCTTTCACTCCTTATTGTAGAATCTATAAGGCTAGCTAGTTCTTACTGAAGAGATGTACCGTCCATTGTGTGTGCTAAACCGCAAGGATAATAAACGTATTCACTTCTATTCGTGTAGTTTAATAGTGCAAGAACAAGTAAATGCAAAGGCTTTGTTAGGCACCAGTTACAAAAATGCTAGAGCCGTTAATGCTCTTTGACCCTTGTAACTCTACAGTGATGTCATGTGAATTTAACACGATGTGCCCGCAGTTGTTTGTTAACCCCACCCTCTCTAAATTCTGCAGTTCCATACAGCTGATAGGCAAGACACATACCTCCCAAGTGTCCCTCTTTTAGACCTAAATCCCTCTTTCCCACCCTGATGTCCCTTTTTTTTAGGAAATCAGATTGTGTGGTGTGTATATAAATGTATCATACTGCTGTACAGCAATAAAATTCACATTACTGTTTGTTTAAACATCAAAATGTGTTTATAAATTAGTCTGTGTAAATAAAATACTTTGGTCTTGTTATACAAGGAGCTGTCAATAGGTCATGAAATAGCCTAAAAATTATCCATAATGCCCAGCCCACCAGCCACACCCACTGCAACACCCCCTAAAACACAAGTGTCCCTCTTTGGCAATTTGAAATGTTGAGAGGTATGAAGACATAAAAATAATTTGTGGTCAGGGCTTCCAGCGCTAGATGAGTTAATAATGATAATACTTAGTGTGGTAAAAACCCAGGTTCCTATTGACCCTGGGATTGCAACGAAGCGGCCAACCTGATTAGAGGCCAAAAAGAAGACAAAAAGCCAGCTTGAATAATTCAGTTATTAATTAGACAAATTAGGAAGTACTGCCCTGATCTCTTGATGGTGGTTAGGTATATAGCAAAGCAAGAAGACTTCCATTGCCTGATCACTGAACAATATAAGGTGGATCATTATTCTTAGATGCTGCTGTAGCAGCACCTATTCGGAAATAATGTCCTGCCAGTGACAGAGGGTTTAAACCTAGGCAAGAAAGAGGGATCCCGAGTATATTTATCAAAGTAGTTAAATTGGAGCGATCCATAAGGAGTTGGTAGAAGGGGCTATCAGCTGGTTTGTCTAAGAAATATTTAGATAGTCTTAGAGTTTGCAGGGCAACAATTATCTTTGGTAGGAAAAAGTAGTGCCTTCCCTTCTTTGATCGGTTATAATTTGATAGGTGAAGGCCAAAATATACTTGTGATTGGACAATCCCCTTATAGTAAAGGTAGCTTGAATAGCTGCTAGCAGTAAACAATTAGTGTTTGGATTGAAGGGGCCTGTGCTTATATATTTGTAAAATTGCAGAATAGAGGGCCATCTATAGGTAACCTGGTGCGGCCAGGAGCTTGCAGTTTGAAAAGGCTTGAGGGACTAGCTTAGTTTTATATGAGGCAAACAGGGAGGAAGTTACTCTCTATAGCCATTAACCTGGACTGCATATCTGCCAAAAGCTAGACAATTTAGTGATTGGTTCAGTTGACGGCATGATCGATTGAAGGTGGTGGTGAAACCAGGGAAGGGGGAGGCCCGGCCTGCAATGAGAACAGAAGTCTAAAACTTCGGCCTTCTGGCTGAAGCTGGATAGGGAACATGATGCCTAGATGGTTTGGCCATAGTTAAGCTATGGTCTAGTCGCAGAATGAGGCAGAAAGGTAGGGGCCTGAGCCTGACTAGTATTCCTGGGAGTAGCTGCCTCTTCTGCGACTATATTCTCTTGCTCCGGGATTCCTGAAGATCCTGACTTTTCCATACTATCATGAATAAAAAAATATCCTTAATATGCAGTACAATCTTAAAGGTGAATGTTAGTTAGACATTCAGTGAAGAATACTTACGGAAGATGGAGTCATTATGACAGGACTCGTTGCCCCCCCCAAGCCATTCTGCCTCAAAAACATCGTAATTGAGTCTTTGAATTAAACTAGATGGAGATGAATCAGCCATCAGTGAAACCAAACCGTGTAGCCAGTGGACCAGCAAAACCGAGTGGTGACTCTCTGTCCGACCTCCTAGAGCTGTTACAGCTTGGCGTGAAAGAGCAAATCTCCCTCCCTGTACGCCGTAATTATAGTGCTTGGTTAACATGCTTGAGACATGACAAAGGATATGATAACACAGACATTGAGTGATGAATGAATCTACAGAACTTCTGTCTTGAGTTAAGAAAATAAGTTACTTAAAAAAACCCTAACCTTCTCCAGAGTAATACCTAATAGGCTCTTTCCCTCCGCGATTGAGGAGAACCTATTACCTAATAACCACCTTGTCTGCCTCCGTGATTGAGACAGGTGAAAGATTCACTAAAATGGTATGAGGTAAACTAATATACTCACTTAATAAAACTAATTAGGTCCCTTTCCTCAGTGATTGAGGGGAACCTAATCCTTACTCACCTTGTCAGCCTCAGTGATTGAGGTAGGTGTCTCATATTTAATCCCCTAACCTTCTCCAGCAATTGAGGAGAACCTATTACCTAAGAAACACCGTGTCGGCCTCAGCGATTGAGGTAGGTGAAATATTCACCAAAATGCAAAAAATAGGAAATAAGCTGCTGGATCTAATAATATCAATATGAATCTAAATGGCACAAAGATGTGTATAGACGAATGTATTTATTCTAAACAAGAATATATATAAAAGACAATGAATAATAATAATACACTATACATATAATAAATACAAATATACCAGATATATCTGAGCTATAAAAAGTCCCATGAAGACTCAAAATGTGCAAAATTTGAGAATAGAGAGATAATAAACTTGCACAAAGCCTATAATCATTAAAAGGAAAGGAGCAACACCTGTTATCTAAGCAGTCTACATCATCTGACAACAGAAAGGAGGAACTTACAAGGACTTCACTAGTACCCGCTCATAAGTCGGGGGTAACAGAGATACCTGCCCATGTGAAAGGAGTGGAGGGGGAACCTAGCCGAGAGGAACGTAAACCCGGCAAATATACAAATTGGATACCGGGATATATAACTACCTGCTCGAGCCCTTACAGTGAGTCCATAACTGAAAGGTATTGAAGGAGTACTGTTTCCATCGAATTAACAACATACTGCTCACTTTCATCCGTTTAACCTTTGTATACCACGTATGAACTGGCTTCATATTATTTACTTCAAATTATTCACTACAGACTTTTAGCTTTTAGTTTATTATCTCTCCTCAAATTTTGCACATTTTGAGTTTTCTTGGGACTTTTTATAGCTCAGATATATCTGGTATATTTGTATTTATTATATGTATAGTGTATTATTATTATTCATTGTCTTTTATATACTTGTTTAGAATAAATACTTTAGTCTATACATATCTTTGTGCCATTTAGATTCACATTGAAGGTTGTATTTTACAAATTGAATTTTCCTCCAGAAGAAGTGATGTGTGTGTGTGTCACGAAACATGTCGAGGACATAGTATTTTTTTAATGCTTTTTCTTTTCATTTTTATCAATAAATTTTATATTTTATTTATTTGGTCTGGTGCTGTTGGATTGATGTTTTTTCAAGTTTGAATGCAAGCCTGAAAATCTGATGCACACCTGTGTGGTTCTGTAGCGGGGGGAACTAGCATCCGGATTCCCCGCTAAGTTTTTAACCGGTTGTGGGAGATAAAAGCCGGTGAGAGACTCCATGCGAGTAATATCTTCACTTATATTTTGGATTCAGTGTATTATTCCATTACAAACAGGACAGCTCTTCTTGCACTTTGTGTTTTGTGTTTCCCTTTAAGCCCCGCTGTTGAGTGATGTTTCTTCAAGGATTGCATGAGAAGGATCCAGGATATCTGTGTGGAGGCAGTACAATATCCTCCACAGGCTTTACTTGTCATTGCGATTTATATCCATGACATAGTTATATTGTGAGTACATTTTAGATTATTTATCCACCTGATATCGAGTTATACATCTACACTATGAGACTCTCCCCTCTCTTTCTTGTGTTTTCTCTGTTGTTTAGCTTGCTACATGACTGCAGAGCATTAACCCCCAACTAACCGTGAGGAGATATAATAATAATCCTTTATTTATATAGCGCACACAGATTCTGCAGCGCTTATCACCAAAAACCATCCCTTACACTCCACCCTTGATCTCCTCACGTCGTATAGGTAAGTTGTGCACCTCTGCAGCTGTACAGCAACAACAAGAAAGCAGGCACCAAATACATTTCCACGCTATATACACAATAAGAGCTATGATAAACAGATGCAACAGGGTCTGAAGGATGCCTGCAAACCAACCCCCCACACCCTTGAACTAGTTGGCAGGATTAAGATTACCTAACCAAGCCAGCCAGCCTGGCATTTCAGTGTGGTGCTCTGCTGCAAAGCGTTCCTTTAACTGTTCCACCTGTTGAATGTGAGCCTCAATTGCATTGGATACATCATCAGTTTGATTAACATAATGACAACAGGATGGGCCTACAATAATACACATGCCCACTTAACTAGCAGTAAGATAATATAGTACAAAAGTCAGTTGCGCTGTCTATGGATCATTCTCAAATCTTCTGCAATTAAGCGAAAAGCATCATCATACAGTTCAGTAATATTATCAATTAACCGGGCCAGGTCTTGTATATATCCAAAGTTCAAAGTCCTATGGCTGGAACCCATAAAATCCAATCCCACCAAAAACTGGTAGCCACGTGATTCATATACCAAGTCATAGGCCTGCTGACGTTGACCTTGCTGACGCCGGCTTCTTGCCAGACGGAATACGGGCCATGGGCAAGTCATTTGTCTTGCCATACCAGGGAGCATTTGACCTGTATAACATGCTCCCACAGCTCCTTCAGGCAACCATTTGTATGCTCGGTGGCCACAAATCCAATACACCGTTCTGGGCCAAATAAACCCTAGACCAGGGCTCAAAATTTCCACTCACCACTAGCCAATGGCAAGTGAACATTTAGCCCTGGCGAGTAGAAATTCAGCCCTGGTGGGTATGGTTTTGGCTTGCAGTGGCGAGTAACTTTTCAGGTCTGGCTAGTAGCAAAGGACTTAAAATTGTAAGCCCTCTCCTAGACCATTAATTGTTCAAAACCGGCCACTTCAAGTTATGCTGGCTAGCCCAAAGTTCACGATTCTGTGTTCGATCCACAACTTGATTGGGCATACGAAGAAAAGTTTGTTCATTATAGGTAACCATATATGTGGCATTAGCAATCCATAAACGTGTTCTTTGTCCGGTCAGGTTTGCATAAATCTTGAAATAAGCTTGTAGACATGGTTTGGCAATTCCCACCTTACTTTGTGATACCTCTGTAGTGTTAGGCCAATAACACCACAAAGGAACTTGAACATAGTCCCAGATGGGAATGAACACTGTGGTGGAATTGTATGTTGGGTCACTATATATCTTAGTCATTTCAGGCATCTTGGTTGGCTTTGCAGACTTCAGTTGCCATAGAGTCCATGCAGATGCAGGAATAGCAAAATAACGCCCAGCAACTGGTCCTGGAACATGTGAGCAAACTCAACATGCTGATGCATTAGCAACTTTTGCCAGGTTCCAATGGGCTTTGAATAATGCATGTTCCGTTACATGTCTTTTGATATGGGAAATCACAGTTATATTGGCAGCTGTGGATGTTTGAGTACATCCTTCGTGGAAACCCCACACGACCAGGACAATCACTACACTAAGAAGTAGGAACCATGGAAGGACATCTTTTCTCCAAAACCAGGCTCTATCGGATGTTTTCTGCTCCTTGTCTCCTGGTACAATCGGTCTCCCAAATGGACTGCCAAAGATCTGCATCATGGTAGAAGAAATAACCTGTGAGAGGGAACATAAATTGGGTTAGTTTCTCCTTCACACAATACCAGAAATGTAGCCCCTTGCCCCTTAGCCAAAATTTCTCCTGTTACTGTTTGTTGATTGGTTCCTGTGTGCAACACCTTCACTTTGGCCCCCTTATTCAACAATTGAACTTGTTCAGTAATCCGCTGTGCATCAACCACAATTTCTACCCAACCTACCACTGCTGCCACAGCCACTGTACCAGTAGCCACAGGAGTAATGATCACAACATACTCTTCACCACCCTTCACTTGCATGACCTCACTCCATGTACACCACTCACAAATAATGGGGTGGGGTATAAAACACAAGAGGGACATAGGCGTGACACTCACAATGCCAGTATGACACACCACACCCCCTTTCTCTGTTTCCTCCTTTGTAATCTGTCTAGGTGCAGTGATCCCTACTCTACCTTGTTCTCTAGGTAGCTTTTTCTGAGTCCTAACAACCACCCTAGGTAAGTGATCCTGTGCAGTATGCCCCAACATTCGCTCCAAAGGGGTAACATCTTGAACAAAGCAGCCATTTAAAATGTTGACAGCTTCATCCAGTACCTTATCCCACCCCCTTAAAGTGTGTGTTGGAGTTATCTTGCATATTTGTTCCTTCAGCAAACCATTCATTCTTTCAATGAGACCCGCAGCTTGCGGGTGATAGGGAATATGGTACACCCAATGTACATCCTGATTCTCAGTCCAGTCTTTGATCCTTTTTCCAGTAAAATGGGTTCCATTATCTGTTTGCATCTCCTTCGGTAAGCTATACTATTTTGTCAGTAATTCTAACAACTTCAATGTTGTCTTCTGATCTGCATGTTTGGATGGACACACCACCATCACCCCTGAGTAGGTATCTGCTGCAGTTGCACAGTACCGCACTTGTCTCACCCCAGGTGGTAAGAAGCCAATGAAATCCAATTGCCAGACTTCTCCACTTCGCGTTCCAAGATATATTTGTCTGGGGATAGCCTTAAGTTTTCTTTTTTGTACTGCTTGACACACAGCGCACTTCCCCACAATGTCTCTTGCTTGTTCCACAGTCAATGGGATACCTTTGTGATTAGCCCGCTGGTATGTAGCTAAAGCCCCTCTATGTCCTCCTTGGCTACATCGTGCATTGCTATTTGAGCCAAATTGTCTGCCATTTCATTTCCTGGTGGTTCAGCATGTCCATCCACATGACCCACTGCAATGGATCGTGTATGACCGTGTTCCCACAGTTTCTGCCAGAGATCAACACCTCCCCACAATGGCTTGCCCTTGATAGTCCAATTGTCTTGTTTCCAATAGGCCATCCACGCTGTCAATCCTTTGTAAACGGCCCAGCTATCTGTATATATGTACAGTGGTCCTGTTATTTCTTCAATGACCATAGCTACTGCCTTTAACTCAGCCAATTGACTGGACCCTCCTTCACCAGTTTCATGTAAGACCCAGTCAGTTGTAGGTTGATATGCAGCTGCCACCCACACCCGACCCTTTGCAGTTATAGTAGCAGACCCATCCATGAAACAGGCCTGTTCTTTTTGTCCCTCTGTTAGCTTGTCCCATGCTTCTGCTTCTTTGTATGGCCCACCACAAACCTGAATTGGTGGTAGCTCTTGTTCCACAGCTTCAAAGTTAACAGCATCCGCCAGATGTTTATTGATGTCATAGGTTTCTTGTCCAGTCATATTACCTCTTTCACCCAGATACCATTTCCATTTTTGTAGTGTCTGCTTCTGAGCCACTGCAGTGCGAGCCGCAAGGCCTTCTTGATGCACCCAGCTGCTGATAGGCAGATCAGTTCTCACAGTCACTGGTTGTAATCCTGTGGTACCTTCAGTATGTTGCAAAGCAGTATATGCTGCTAACAATTGTCTTTCCAGAGGACTATACTTTATTTGTGCAAGAGTAAACTGCTCTGACCAAAATCCAATTGGAGTCTTCCGTACCCCAGCAGTGGCAGACTTTGCCATGATCTGTGATGGATACATCCAGGATAGACGATTGGTCAGAGAGTACGGGTCCCAATTTGGTGTTGACTCGCACTGACTCTTGTTTTTACCCCAAGTGAATGCTGTTCTCTTCCGTGTCACATTATATATGGGGCGTAATAACAGGCCTAAATGAGGTACAAATGATCTCCAGAAACCAAAAATGCCCAGCAATGCTTGTGCTTCCTTAACATATGTTGGTGCTTTCAGATTAGCAGTAGTATCCAACACAGGCTGGGGAATACTTTTCTGGGCTCCATGCCACACCATTCCCAAAAACTTCATTTGTTGGGCAGGGCCTTGGATCTTCTTCTCATTAACAGCCCACCCTCGGTGTTTCATCCACAGTAACAGAGTGTCCAAGTCCTTGGCCACTTGTTCTTCTGTTGCACCAGACCACATAATATCATCAATGTAGTGATACAGAGTACACTGTAGAGGTCTCATGGCTTGCAAGTCTCTGGCTATGAGTCCATGACAAATAGTAGGTGAATGTACATAGCCCTGTGGCAAAACCAGTAGAGTGTATTGTTGTCGATTCCATGTAAAAGCAAACTGATCTTGGGATTCAGGAGCAATGGGTATGGAAAAGAAAGCATTGGCTAAGTCTATAACAGCATGCCATTGCCCTGCAGTTTGTGCGATCCTTTCCACCAAGGTAATCATATCCGGTACGCAGCAGACAGCGGGCTTGTGTCGGCGCCGTCGGGTCGCTCCGGTCCTCCGTCGGGCTGCGTTACGGGGATAGATGTTTCCGATTGGCCACGGTCCTGACGTCATTCCCATTTGACGCTGCGACGCAGTCACGTGTTCCTTCTCTTCCTTATAATCCCTGCAGCCACTCGCTCCAGTGCTCAGTTGTTGTTTGAGCTTCCTGGGTGATTTTTGTTCTCCTTCTCTGCCTTGCTGTTACTGACCCTTCTGCCTGGACTTGGACTACGCACCTCAGCCGCCTGCCTCTGACCTTCTGCCTGGACTTGGACTGCGCACTTCTCTCAGCCGCCTGCCTCTGACCTTCTGCCTGGACCCTGACTGTGCACTTCAGCCGCCTGCCTCTGACCCTCTGCCTGGACTTCGCTCCTTCCACCTCCCTTTGAACCCGTCCTTGGTTCCCTCAGGTACCGTGTTATCTATATGTATATTTGTGCAGTGTATATATATATATATATATATATATATATATATATATATATATATAATCTATCGGGCCTCCTTTATTGTACCTGCTGTTTGGGTTCCAGTCTTTCCCCGTATCCTGCCAAGGGGTTTTTTCTCCATATTTAGAGCATACTAGAGCTGCTTGCTTCTTCTCAGAGCTGTATTTCTAACTCTGAGTTTGGTTTCTAGCAGCCCACATTCTTCCTTGGTCCTCAGGATACAACAGTACAACTGAGCCATATGGAAC
Organism: Rhinophrynus dorsalis; assembly: GCA_037306005.1. NCBI lineage: Eukaryota > Metazoa > Chordata > Amphibia > Anura > Rhinophrynidae > Rhinophrynus > Rhinophrynus dorsalis. Next base: position 246,169,986 of record CM074719.1, on the reverse strand, counting down.
CCGCGGGTATTGTAGATGCTCTCTCTACTTTGGGCGGCCAGATTACCGCCCTAGCAGCTTCAGTGCACGACCTGCAGTCTAACCAGGCTGCAGTGCAAAAACGCCTCGCTGACTTACAGCTTTCATCTCTTCCGCATCAGAACCCCGTAGCAGGGTCACCCGACCTTGAACCCAGGGTCCCATTACCGGATAAGTTTAATGGTGATCGGAGTAGGTATAAGGGGTTTGTCACTTCCTGTGACCTGCTTTTCTCCCTTAACCCACGTACCTACTCAACTGATTTCATTAAGACCCATACAGTGGTCACCCTCCTCACAGATGAACCTCAAGCCTGGGCCCACCACCTACTGCAGACCAATAGTCCGCTACTTTCCTCCTGGTCCTCCTTCCTCCAGGCAATGGATGCACTGTACGAAGACCCCCCCCCCCCGCAGATCTTCCTCTCAGTCAGCTCTGCGTCAGTTGACCCAGGGTCGTCGGCCGGTGGAGGATTATGTTTCAGATTTCAGACGCCTCTCCATTGAGACTGGATGGAACGAGGCTGCCCTGGTAGATCAGTACCGGTATGGTCTGTCGGAGGTCCTGAAAGATGAACTGGCTCGGGTGGGGGTGCCTTCAGATCTGGAGGACTTTATCCACTTCACCATACAGATAGACCGTCGTCTGTGCGAACGCCGTCGAACGGTCGCTCCCTACCCGTCACTCTATATCCCCTACCTCAGCCCCCCCAAGACTCCTGTAGAGGAGCCTATGCAGCTCGGTCTAGTTCGCGGTCCTCTTTCCGACGCAGAACGACATCATCGTCGACAGTTAAACCTATGCCTCTATTGTGGTAGCCCCAATCATCTGCTACGTGCCTGCACACGGAGACCACGTCCTGTGGACCGGACAGGGTTTACAGAAGGTAAGCCTGCTCCTTTGTCTTCCGTCCGGTCTAGAATTATGCCTCATTTATCCCTTTCTGTTTGCCTACAGTGTAGTGACCAGTCGTATCCCCTGACTGCTATCCTGGACTCCGGGGCTAGAGGTTGCTTCTTGGACTCCAGCCTTGCTTCTCGCCTTCGCATCCCCACTACATGTGCAGATGGCTGACGGACGAACCCATTGCCTAGGCCCAGTCACTCATGAGTCCACAACCCTTCATTTACACATTGGATCCCAGAACACGGAGTCAATACGGTTCAACATCATATCCTCACCGTTGTTTCCGGTTATCCTGGGCTTACCGTGGTTACGTCTCCACAACCCGGTTATTGACTGGGTGACCTTTCTCTTTCTCTTCTGCTCACTGCTGGAAACAGTGTTGTCTCCCTTCTCCTGACCTTCTGTGCTCGACTCAATCTCTGTTAACGCCGTCTCTTCCTGCCGCTTATGCGTCCTTCCAGGATGTTTTCAGTAAAAAAGGGGCTGATGTGTTACCCCCACATCGGCCATATGAGTGCCCCATCGAGCTCCGCCCTGGGGCTCCCATTGCTTATGGGCGCATATATCCCTTGTCAGGGCCAGAATTGCAGTACCTTCGAGAATACCTCACGGACAATTTGAACAAAGGGTTCATACAACCATACACCTCCCCGGCTGGTGCCGGTATCTTCTTTGTGGAGAAGGACGGCGGTCTACGCCCTTGCATCGATTACCGAGAGTTAAACGCTATCACGTCAAGAATCGCTATCCTTTACCTCTTATTTTGGAAATGTTGGAACGCTCGCAACTGCTACTGTGTTTACCAAGATCGACCTAAGGGGCGCTTATAACCTGGTGAGGGTTAGAAGCGGAGATGAATGGAAGACTGCTTTCCGTACCCGTTATGGCCACTTCCAGTATACGGTCATGCCGTTCGGGTTATCCAACGCCCCTGCTACTTTCCAGCACTTTCTAAACTATGTTTTTCGAGACCTCCTTGACCTCTTCATCATTATATATTTGGATGATATACTGATATACTCATCTAGCCTTTCTGAGCACCGAAGCCATCTCACTCAGGTCCTCCAACGGCTACGCACACATGCCTTGTTTGCCAAGCTTGAAAAGTGTACCTTCGAAACCAACAAAATAGAATTCCTTGGGTTTATCATTTCTCCAGGTTGGGTGGCCATGGATCCACACAAGGTCCCCGCAGTCCTGGAATGGCCATCTCCCTCCTGCATTAAGGAGGCTCAACGTTTTGTGGGTTTTGCCAATTTTTATAGGCGTTTTATATGGAACTTTTCCAAGGTCATTGCTCCCATAACAGCTCTCACCAGCATCAAACGTAGCTTTTCCTGGTCTCCGGCAGCCCAACGTGCCTTCAATACACTGAAATCTCTCTTCACCTCTGCACCTGTGTTGGCGCAACCAGATGTCACCAAGGCATACTACGTAGAAGTGGATGCTTACGACCATGCCATAGGGGCTGTACTGTCCCAACCATCAGGTCTGCGGGAGCAACTTCACCCCATTGCGTACTACTCGCATTGCCTCACTCTGGCAAAGGGTAATTACGAGGTAGGGGATAAAGAACTTCTGGCTATTAAGTGTGCCTTGGAGGAGTGGCGACATCTCCTTGAAGGAGCGCTACACCCTGTTGCTGTGTACACTGACCACCGCAACCTGGAGTACCTGAGGACAGCAAAAAGACTGCATCCCCGTCAGGCTCGCTGGGCTTTGTTCTTTACGTGATTCCTTCTGCACATCACCTATCATCCAGGAACAAAGAATCGCAAGGCTGACGCTCTCTCACGCAGGTACTCCACTCCTACGCAGTGTCTGTCCCATGACACGATCTTGTCTCCTGCACATTTCTTATGCCCTACAAGAACCCTACGGGACGGCTTCATCCAGAATACGGTCTCTGATCCATCGTTCAATGCCCGGTATGCTCTTACACATAAGGAGGGTTTGTTGTTACACCATAATCAGGTGTTCGTGCCTCCGGCACTACGGTCCAAGATCGTGCATCTCTGTCACAACGTCCCTACTGCTGGTCACGGGGGATACTTACGGACTAAAGGTTTGGTGCAACACCAATTCTGGTGGCCAGGAATGTCGCAGGATGTGCTCCAATACGTGTCCTCATGTGACACCTGCGCAAGGGCTAAAGACCGCCACACTAAATCCGCTGGCCTCTTGCAGCCGCTTCCGGTACCCACATCTCCCTGGAAAGACATCACCGTAGACTTTATTGTTGATCTCCCTGTGTCCGACCAGTGTAATACCATCATGGTCGTTGTGGTCCGTTTCACCAAATACGCACATTTTCTCCCTGCATCAGGCCTTCCTACTGCTGCCCAGACTGCCTCTCTCTTTGTGAAAGAGATTTTCCGCCTACATGGCATACCAAGCTCCATCACCTCAAACCGTGGCTTCCAATTCACATCCAAGTTTTGGAGCGCATTCTGTCGGAATGTAGGAATCTGCCGCAACCTGCCATCTGGGTACCATCCTCAAACAAATGGACAGACAGAGAAGACTAACCAGACTCTGGAGCAGTATCTACGCTGTTATGTAACTTACCTGCAGGATGACTGGTTGTCTGTCTTGCCGATGGAGAAATTTGACTATAATAACCATACTCATCGCTCCACCAAGGTTTCACCCTTCTATGCTTCCTATGGCTACCATCCTCAAGTACTGCCTAGCCTTGTATCTGACTCCTCTGTTCCCGCAGCTACCCACCGAATACAGGCGCTACAGTCTGGTCATGCTACTCTTCGGCATCTTTTGTCCCAAGCCCAACTCTCGTATAAGGCTCAAGCGGACCGACATCACTTACCGGCTCCTGCCTATAAGGTTGGTGACAAAGTCTGGCTCTCCTCTTCTCATCTGCGACTATCTTGCCCTTCACAGAAGTTGGGGCCTCGATTCCTTGGTCCATTCCCTATCCTTCGTGCTATCTCTCCTGTGTCGTTCCGTTTGGGTTAACCTTCAGTTTCGCAGCTGAAGCCCTGGCGTCCTAGCTCCTCTCTTTCTCCATGTCCTGCGCCTCCTCCCCCTCTGTTGGTTGACGGCTCGGAGGAGTATGAGGTTGAGTCAGTCGTGGACTCCCGCATCTGTCGGGGTCGTCTCGAGTATCTGGTCCATTGGCTTGGCTACGGTCCAAAGGAGCGTTCCTGGGAGCCCGTGTCTAACATCCATGCTCCTGCCCTTCTCAGTGCCTTTCATTGTGCCCATCCGGCACAGTCTGGTTCTTGTTGCGTCCGGTGGCCACACATACGGGGGGGGGCTCTGTTGGCACCTTTGGGTCGCTCCGGTCCTCCATCGGGCTGCGTTACGGGGATAGATGTTTCCGATTGGCCGTGGTCCTGACGTCATTCCCATTCGACGCTGCATTGCGGTCATGTGTTCCTTCTCTTCCTTATAATCCCTGCAGCCACTCTCTCCAGTGCTCAGTAGTTGTTTGAGCTTCCTGGGTGATTTTTGTTCTCCTTCTCTGCCTTGCTGTTACTGACCCTTCTGCCTGGACTTGGACTACGCACCTCAGCCGCCTGCCTCTGACCTTCTGCATGTATGTGATCCTATGAGATTGTCTTAAACTTTTCAATAAAGTTGCGTTTTTACCTAACTTTGTGTCTGAGAGTTAACAAACCATGACAGGTCCTCAGGATACAACAGGGTGCTACTTTATTGAGTCCTCTATAATCCACAGTCATGCACCAACTGCAATCTGGTTTCTTCACAGGCCATATTGGGCTATTGTATGGATTGATCGCAGGCCTCAACACTCCTGCTTGCAACAGGCTCTGTTACTTCAGAATGGCCTCCAGGTATTCGATACTGCTTCAACTTCACTGGCTGTAGAGGCGGGGGAATGTACACTGGGGTCCAGTTCGCATGCCCTTTGACTATTGGCTTAAGTGCTGAAAGACACAAAGTACGAATAGCAGTGCCAAATGTATAACAGCCTGTCTACCTTTAAGCGGTCCATACCCAAAATGTTATCCGGTAACTCAGAGATCAGTATCTCCACTGAGAAAATAGGACCCTTTCCTATCTGCGTTCTACACTGTACTCGGTACGCAGGTGTTTTCCGTCCTCCTAACCCCTCAACTTTAACATAGCCTGTAGTGTATTTCGTATTCCTGGCATTGCTGTGAAACAAAGACGCTTCTGCCTCAGTATCCAGCAAAGCCAGAACATACTGTGGTTTCTTCTGTTGTTCCTAATATAGTCACGTACATATGGGCGGTGGTCCCCTGCTTTCAGTGCTGCTATATGAAAAACAGTAGGGCTTGGGGACGGGGACCGGCCAACACTTCATAATGGTTCAGGGACTGTCCATGTCCGTTGGTGTTCATGTAATGCCTCAAATGCTTCCGTGTATGGAGTAGTCATTGGAGGGGGCGGTGCTGTAGGTGTTATGGGTAGTGCGTCAGTTGGTACTACGTCACCCTCCCCTCCTACTTCTATATCACTCGTTGGGTCTGGCAGTCTGTAACTTCCCTGTTTGTTTCAATTTCTGCCAGCCTTTCAACAAGGCATGTTTAGGTATTCCATCAATCTCCTCTTTGGAGACCCCCACTCACCAACAAGTCCACAAAGAGTTGTCGATGAGAGATATTCACCCTGGTCCCACCTTCACCTGCCTTATTGTCAACGGATCGATTCTTCGCCACTGGCTGTGTCTGACCCTGGTCAAGTGCACTCAATCGTCCCATAAGACCACTAGCTGAGTACACTGTAGCACCAAAGGTATGAGCACTCAGTAAAGTGAACAATGAAGCCCTATACCTAAAAGGAGCACACTGCAACAGCTTGTTACACATCAGCTGGACAAACTGCTCCGCATCCGGACCTTGCCTATCTTTCTTCACTCCAATATTTCCTTGCTCACCTACTATCCACCATCTACCGTAATATTTGAAATCCATCCCCCAAAGTAGTCTATGGCATGAGGTCTATTAACTCAATCGAATGTTCATGCAGCTGGGCTATAGAGTCATGTATCAAATGCAACAGAGTAAAAGGCTCATTCATGGCCCTAGCTCATTGCATTTGCAATCTGACCAAAGGATCTACACAAATGTTACCCAATCCAACTGCTTCATCCTTGGTCAATGTCACACATTCACCACCAGCGTCCCAAGCACGCAGAATCCATGCCAACAAATTTTCATGCATAGTTTGTTTGTATGCCTTCCCTAATTCTGCTAACTCAGTAGCTGAATAGGATCTTGTTTCCTCCGTATATTGTTCCTGTGCGGCAGTAGAAGCAACGGGCTGTGCAGCAACCACATCCCCTTCAGCTGCTTGGGGCTGAGAGGTTTGCATACGGTTAGTCAAGTCTTTCTGCTGCCATTTAGTAACAATAGGTTGCTCCCCATATTCTGGAGCATCTGCTTGATCATCCGATTCGCTTTCCTCATTGGACAGCCCATCCCATTTGTAGAATTCATCCCATTTTTCCTCTGCCACCAATGTTCAAACGTGGACAGTGCTCTGGGGAGACATCACCCTCCTGTTCCCTCTCTGTCTCCTTCTTGCCTTCACCACAGCACTCACCACATACGAAGCATAACTTTCCCCCATTTGTTCCAAACTTTTTTGTTGCTCCCACAATGTGCTTTGCATCATAGTACATTTATCTTCTAAAGCCTGATAGGTCAACGTCAGACCGTCATGTTTATTCTGCAAATCTTGCAAAGCTTGAAACAAAAGCCACCCAGTATGTGCAGCAGTTTTCTGCTCTGCTGCAGAATACCTAGATAAACCCAACTTGAGAGCAGCTTTCCGCGGCTCTACTAATTTGTGCACATCAACATATTTATACAATTCTCAGGCAATTGGGAACCATGGTCCCATCTCTGCCCATGTTGACACTGGTGCCCTCTAGCACCTACTCCCTTTACTGTTTAATTTCTTCAGTTTTTTAAACATTCCTGCACTACCACTCCTTATCTTTAGTGAGATTCAGCCCTGCTCGCAGCGCCAAGTGTTCTATTAGAGGTCTGGAATTCCAGTAAAGATAAAGAAAAACATACACACAGTAGTAGTGAAAACTGTAACTACTGTTTATTGAACATGCAATGATATAAATCAAATCAGGATACTTAGCTACCAAGCTGTTCATCAATGTGGGAGAGCCCTCCACACGTAACTCCGTAGTGCTGGTATCGTTAAACAAACAGACTTGAGATCAGATACACACTCTCCAGTCCCAAAATTTCTCTAAAACTAGAAATGTGTCGATTATGGGGTAAATACAGACTACACCCTTAAAGGTATGCAAGGTATGCTACATACCTACCACTACGCATGCGTATCTACACGGTTATAGAACACTAACTTACCACTACGCATGCGTATCTAAACCATTATATAACTCTAAATATTGTGTAACTGGAGATGGCACTACTGGCCTCTCTGTTGTTTAGCTTGCTACATGACTGCAGAGCATTAACCCCCAACTAACCTTGAGGAGATCACCAAAAACCATCACTTACAGTGTAGGAGGTTAAGGAGGGGTTGTGTGAAGTGACACGGAGGACCAGTTGCAGAAAAGAAGGGAGGATACAGAAGGTGATCAGCGAAAAGAATGCCTAGTGATTCTGCAGAGTGAATACAACAAAATGGATAGGTAATACAGGGACAGCACCTTTTACTGGCGTTGTCCGAAACAGCAGCACAGTATTGAGAATCAAGGCAACTGTATTGTAGTCAACCCTTTGCTTTAGCATCTATTGATGCTTACCAAATGATTGTCGAGTAGTGATGACATCACTACAAAGCCGACGAGAGGTGCAACGAAGCACCTGTAAATTTCTGAATGAAGGGGTAAATTACATATTGATTCCCACTAAACAAAATAAAATATACTGCACCAATGTCACGGTTGTGTAAGAACACTCAGACAGTTAGGTAAGGTTAAAAGCTTTATTGAAAATAAATAGCAAACAATCACCCTACTCAGGTCCAGATGAGGTCTGTACCTTGGTACTTCCCAAATCTGACGCAGGTCAGGATGGACAGAAGAATAACAGTGGGTAATAAACCATAGGACTCTGCTGGCTTGATCCGTGGACAGGTACAGGAACAAGAAGAACCACAACAGTCCCACACCACAGCATGGTTGAGATATGGTGATGAGTAACTGCAGGACAACTCCCTAGGAGGCTAGGGATGGCGGAGGCAACACAGACAGGACAATGGCCCTGACCAAATCCCTAGAACGCTAGGGATAGCTGAGGCAACACAGACAGGACACTGGCAGTGACCAAATCCCTAGAACGCTAGGGTAAGCAGAGGCAGCACAGACAGGACACTGGCAGTGACCAAATCCCTAGAAAGCTAGGGTAAGCGGAGGCAGCACAGACAGGAAACTGGTAGTGACCAAATCCCTAGAACGCTAGGGTTAGCGGAGGCAGCACAGATAGGACACTGGCAGTGACCAAAACCCTAGAACGCTAGGGTTAGCTGAGGCAGCACAGACAGGACACTGGCAGTGACCAAATCCCTAGGACGCTAGGGTAAGCGGAGGCAGCACAGACAGGACACTGGCAGTGACCAAATCCCTAGAATGCTAGGGTAAGCGTAGGCAGCACAGACAGGACACTGGCTAGTGACCAAATCCCTAGAACGCTAGGGATAGCAGCAACAGCACACTGATACTGGCAAGTGACCAGACTCTCAAAACACAGACCCCTGGTGACTTCAGGGATTGACAGGCCAGGCAGGCGCTGTATCGGTATTCGAAAGTGAGAGTAGGTGGAATAGAACACAGAGTATGCACCCTGATAGATCAGAAGCCAGAACTGCCAAATCAGTACACACGGTGTAGTCAGCCAGTCCTAGTCAGTAACAGAATCGGATACTCAGCCAAGCCAGGTCAGTACACACGGAGGTAGTCAGCCAGTTCTAGTCGGTAACGGAATCGGATACTAAGCCAAGCCAGGTCGGTACACACGGAGGTAGTCAGCCAGTTTTAGTCGGTAACGGAATCGGATACTCGGCCAAGCCAGGTCGGTACACACGGAGATAGTCAGCCAGTCCTAGTCAGCAATGGAATCGGAACACAGGAGCGTCAGGAACTCAGGAGCGTAGTCAGGAGAGCCGGGTCATACACGGAACAGGAACAAGCAGTAATTCAAACGCTAGGCACGGGTACACCACGAAAGGGTGCTGAAAAGATGACAGGAGAGAGTTTAAAAAGGTAAACCCAGGGAGGAGCCAGAGCCCAATAGCCAATAAGAATCGTGCAAGGGTAAACCCGGAAGTAGCAATGTCGCTCAGATGCTAGAATCATGGGCACCGTGATAGTACCATGGTATATAGTAAGCGGCTCCAATGTATCAACAGAACTTCAATGCACAACAATGTATTCAAATGGTTAACAGCAACACTACATCATTGTAACCATGAGAGTGTACCCACAATGTGCCGGTCTAGGGCTCTCTTTGCTCTAACATAGACATCTCAATTTCTGTGTGACTGCACCAAAAGAAAACACGACTCAGAGGGTTAATAAAAACAACAAATTGTATGTTTATTTTATTTTCTATTAAAATCACGATAAGGTGAATGAAGGGCTGTATGGCCAAGCAATACACTGGTGTATACTTCAAAGAGAGGTGCCCCAACGTTCCGATCAAAGCGTTTCTCGTGTAAAACGCTTAATCCTGATCTCAATTGTACATTGACGACTTCTGTCTATTTGATACTTCAACAACCTATCAAAGTAGTTATCACACAGTAACATAATTCAGACCATTAAGGCCGACAAGGGAAGTTTCCCATTACATCTTGAACACAGAGCACAATGCTTTCTAATCTAACCAGACTATTATTTAAAGGAAACTCCACTTAAAGGTAATGAGGGCCTGAAAAAAAGAAAAAAAAATAAATAAATAAAAAAAAAAAAAAAAATATATATATATATATATATATATATATACAACCCCCATTACTGTATCAAGCCTAAAACAAAAAAAAACTAGGCTATAATCCTGCTTGAAATATACATTAGTTGCTGAATCAAAGAGGCGGAAGTCAGCAAATAACAAACAACCCTAAATATATACATTACATACATCATATAGTACATAGTAAAATCAATTTGGTGATACAAAAAAGGAAAAAAAGATAATCTTTCACTAATACAAACTTATACATTGTCTCTATGCATTTGATTACACTGATATCAAAAATGAGATGTCAAAGTGAAACCTAATATACGCAAAATATTTTTCTCACTCATCAGGCACAAATGACTACTTTAATAAACTAGATTTGAGGGATAATAAAATGATCTCACATTGATGTCCATATTTTATGTCTTAAACATTTTTATGAGCATCACTCAGTATCATGTCTGGAAAACACTTCTATCAACATCTCTCAAAGGAGCCCCTAAACATAACAGGAAACATCATAACGTTTATTGAAGCCTCCCGGGAACCTTGTACCTAGGGTAAAAATCCAGTTTGCTTCTCGACATAACAACTTAGCATCCAGATCACCACCTCTTTTGCCAAGTGTTACTCTCTCAATACCCTGTATGATAACTGAGTCTACACTTCCAGCATGAATCTCTTTACAATGACTAGCTACAGAGGATCTAAAACCTGTTTCCTCTGTGTCCTGTCCACGGCAAGCGTGGGTATTGTCTCCGCCTATCAGCTGGTAGGACCAATTAGAATCTTTAAAAGGACCGCCTGAAACAACATGCGTCAGTTAATTTTGGTCCTACCAGCTGGTAGACGGAGGTTTGTTACCTCCATCATGTGCTCACTCCATCTCCGTTTGTTGCTCATCCCGCCGGCATGTGTTCCACCAACAGCTGTGGAGCGAATAGTTTTCAGCGGCAGATACCCTGTGAATGGGTCGCATGGCACGCTGATTTGGAGGTCTGGAGTCTTAGCTTCCTTCTGTCCGCAGCGATTATCGGATCGGGGAACCGGAAGTAAGCGGCGGTTCCACGTGGACTGACCTCATGCAGGAAGTCGCATCGGCGTGCGTTCCATCCGTGGAACGCAGGAACCGGACGAAGGCCACAACTCACAATGGGAACACTGCTGAGGCTCCAGGATATAAATAGTAAGTGCCTCCTTTGTCTTCTTGCTATATTCTTATTAATATTGTATTGAATTTGAGTGGCATTATGTCTTCCACTGCTAAGTCTGGCCAGCCTGACAAGCCTAAACCTGCAGCTGATCCCTCCACTTCAAAGGAGGAAAAGTCTGCTTCCAAGCCAAAGATTTGTGCAGGATGTGAGGCAAAATTGACTCCAGCTGATACCTCCAAACTTTGTGTGGAATGTGTTAAAAAAGTTGCCAGCAGCGAGGTTCCTTCTCATTTCACTGAATTTTGGGGATGGATGAGGGCTTCTATGGAAGAAACCTTCAACTCCATGCAAGAATCTGCAAAAAAGAGGCAAAGATTGGAGGATCCGGACGAGGGACCTTCCAGGCGCCGTCAGGATGAGGATGAAACTAGTCTGATGGAGATTGAGTCCGCCTTTTCTTCGGCTGAAGAAGAGGAATTAGTGGAAGAATCTGGTAGCTTTAGTTTAGATAAACTTGATGGTTTAATAAAGAACATGAGAAAGTCTTTAGGATTGGAAGACATCCAAAAAGAATTAAACATTATGGACACTGCGTTTTTAGGCCACAAGAAACAGACTCCTGTTTTTCCTATCCATAATTCAATCCAGGAGATCATCAAAACTGAATGGAATAATGGTGATAGGAAATCAGCGGTTACTAGACGAATATTGAAGTTATATCCTTTCTCAGAGGACGAAGTCGCAGACTGGATTACACCGCCAAAAGTTGATGCGGCTGTGGCCCAAATCTCTAGATGTACCACGATCCTGTTAGAAGATGGAACTACCCTGAGGGATGCCATGGATAAGCACGCGGATAGCACCTTGAAGAATCAATTCACCACCATCGGTCATAACTTAAAGGCAGCCACAACCATGGCTTGCATCTTTAGAACACTACGGATTTGGCTAACGGAATTGGAAGACAAAATTGAGAATTCCGTCTCCAGATCTAGACTACTAAAAGAAGTGTCTTCAATCAAGGAAGCAATAAATTTTTCTTGTGACGCTTCATTAGATAACATTAAATTATTGGCAAGATCATCCGCCCTTTCCATATCAGCCCGCAGGGCCTTGTGGATTAAAGCATGGGAAGCAGATGTTTCTTCAAAGAATAAGTTGGTCTCTCTACCTTTCCAAGGTAAAAAGCTATTCGGATATAAACTAGAAGAAATTATATCCAAGTCCTCAGGAGGGAAAAGTGCCTTTTTGCCAAGAGAGAAGAAAACAAGAGGATCTCCTCAGCGTCAAACTTCGTACAGAAGGCAGTCCTTTCAGGATTCTAGGAAATATAGACCAGGAAAAGGCTACGACTCAAAATCCAGAGGATCGTCACAGAGCGCCTGTTACGGTTTTCAGACACTTCAGACAGAGGGTATGGTAAAACGCAGTTTTATTAAATAAATTAATGAACAATATCGCCCTCTACAGGCACACAGGGTAAACAAGAACAAGTGTCTAGACCCTTACAGGCCAGTATACTGAGAACAGACAGAGTAGAATATATGTACAAGAAATATATACTAGGACTGGTAACCCAGACAGGAGCACATAATAGTTACCTCAGTCCTCATCAGTCTTTGTTGTCTTGTAGGCACGCCCTAGATGTAGCTGAAGCTTGTATAAGTATGAGGAGTCAATACCAAGTCTGTAGGAGAGCACTCGACTTGCACGGCAGAACTGACCCAGAATGCTAGAGCAATAATGGATAGCCCCCACGGGCGTAACAAGTGCCACCAGTATATGGGAACTGTGAGTCGTTAGCCCCCATGGGCGTAAACCGGAGACTACAAGCTGCAAGAGCAAGGCACGTTAGTCCCCACGGGCGTACAACGGAGACTGCAAGCTGCAAGTGTAAGGATCAAGCCCCCTCGGGCGTAAACGGAAGCCAATAGCTAGTGCCAGGTAGCCCCCACGGGCGTATAACGACTCCACCAGTGCAAGTGCGTGGGCAAGATGACCACCGGTACAGTACCGGAAAAACTACCCTGCATAGATGGACTATGAGCCGCCGTCTCTCAGGCCCAAGTGGCCGGCTCAGCAGTAGTAGCGTAGCACTGAACGGGTTAACTAAGCACTTGGTAGGAGGAGAGGCACAGCAAGGAATCAGCTCAGCAATTGGAATCGCCCTGATAATATCGCTCTGCAAGCTTAAGGAGACTCAGCAGTAGTATAGCTCAGTAGCGTTTGACAGTGAACAGTGACTCAAGGGTTCAGGTCCGTCTCGAGCACGAGCGTGACTCCAGGAGTAAGAATGTCGCCCAGTAGTCAGCAGCAGGAACGTAGATAGACTGGAACCGGGAACTGTGGCGAATCGTAGACACGCCGGATCAGCAACAAGCATGAACGTCAGCCAGGCCCGGTCGGATACCAGAGCGGGTTCGTAGACAAGCCGGATCAGCAACGGGCAGGAACACAGGAGAGTCTCAAGCAGGCCAAGTCGGTACACGGAAATCAGGAACGCAGAGAACAGCAGCAAGGCTCAGGAACACCACGAAAGGGCACCAGACTGGTGCCAGCGGCCATTATAAAAAGGGTAACCAGGGGCGGGCCAACACAGCTCAGCCAATCAGGGAGCAGCACAGCAAAGAGTGACACACAGAATCACGGGGACCGTGATAGCGCCAGAGGTAGTAACAGACATGACTACCACAAGAGGGCGCAGTTCACAAAAAATTTCCAGTGATGGGGCCTCTGCCCTATCTCCACTTCCAGTCGGGGGCAGGCTGGAAGCATTCCGAAGGGCCTGGGAATCTGCTCATCCAGACCTTTGGGTATCACAAATTTTGGAGATAGGTTACGCTCTAGAGTTCAATCTAGAGTTCAATTCTGCCCCTCCGACACTTTCAAGATTCAGGACTTCGCGGATAAAGAACCGGGATTCAACATCAAGGATATCCTTTGCCTTGCAGAGTTTATTACTGAACAAGGTTATAGAGCCTGTCCCAGAGGAACAGAGAAAACGGGGAATCTACTCCATAATTTTTCCAGTACAGAAATCATCAGGCGGACAACCACACCCTGTCCCCCACCTGGAATACGGGGGCCGGCAATCTTCTGTTATTGGCATGCCGCTGAACTTGTTGAAAAGAGTCAAGTGGAGCGAAGTTGCCTAATGTGCTCATCTAGAGCTGGAATCTGCTGTGCTTGGAAGACGTCCGGGAGCAAGCATGGTTGAAACCCATAGTTTATCAGGAAGGGTGAGCTCCAGGACGAAGAACACACAGCGCAGTTCCTGGCGAACTCTGCCCACGGCAACAAGTCAGCCCAGCTATCGTGATGGTTGGAGATGAAACAACGTAGAAGCTGCTCCAATCCCTGGTTGGAGCTTTCAGCGGGCCCCATTGGTCTGGGGATGGTATGCAGACGAGAATGACAATTGGATACCCATTTGATCACAGAATTCCCTCAAGAACCTGGACACAAATTGGCTCCCGCGATCAGAGACCAGGACCTTAGGGACTCCATGGTGTCGGAACACCTC